>OY728123.1:214566924-215766924 GCA_963277665.1 Viscum album
ATGTATTTATACGGTAAATTAATGTATTTTATTATTCACTAAATATTCAAGTATTTCAGAAAAATCACAAAAATTCATTATAACCATTTTTTAACGTGTATAATCCAAAAAAGAAATCCATTTTTCAAAAATAATTTTCAAAATATGATTATTTTAATATTTAATTAAACTCAAAATTTATTATTAAAAACCCAGTTTTGAAACATTCATTTACTTATTCTAAAATATAGGTACATCATACTTTCACTTGAATATTATTTTTATACTATCATAGGTAAGGTTACTGTTCCTTAGGGTATATCACTATTCTTAAGGATATGTTACTATTCATAAGGGTAGATTTCTATTCACCAAAAATTAAGTTTTTCTTATCAGACTACAAATAACTAACTGATCACAACTATGTATGTCAGATTTTCGAAATTTCAAACAAAAAAGTGACAAAATTATGTTTAAAGGTCACATACCACTTATTAGTTCATTATATTTTGATTTCATGTGATTATATGAAATATTTATAATAGAGGAATTTCCATTTATAAAACATTGGGTCGTTACATTCTCCCCCCTTCGGAAATTTTGCCCTCGAAGTTTCATTTTACATTCTAAGCCATTAACAGGTGTGGGTACTTTTCCTTCATTGCTTCCTCCAGTTCCCATGTTTCCTCCTCATACTTATGGTTTCTCCAAAGTACCTTGACTATATGAGTAGTCGTATTACGTAGAAAATTCTCTCTACGATCCAAGATCTTCACGGGCTTCTCCTCATATGAAAGAACATCCTCCAACTGTACCACCTTTAAAGAGAGTACATGTGAAGGTTCTGGTATGTACTTCCTTAATAGGGATACATGAAATAAATCATGTACTTCCAACATGGTAGGTGAAAGTTCTAGTTGATAATCCAAAACCCTAACACGGTAAAGAATCTCGAAGGGGTCGATGTACCTGGGTCTTAACTTCTCTTTATTTCCAAGCCTCGTGACCTTCATCCATGGAGATATGCATAGAAATAACATGTATCCAACTTTAAACTCAATGTCTCATTGATGATTGTCTTCATAACTTTTCTATCGACTTTGGGCTGCCTTGATATACTGCTGAATGGTTTTCACCTTATCCACCATTTATTCGACGATTTCAGGTCCTAGCAGCTTACGCTCACCAACTTTATCCCAACATGCTAGTCTTCTGCACCTTTTCCCATAAAGGTATTCATATGGTGCCATTCAGATGCTCAAGTAGAAATTGTTGTTGTAAGAGAATTAAACCGATGGAAGATGTTGGTCTCATCCTCCTTTTAATTCCATAGAACATTCTCTCAACGTGTCTTCCAGTGTCTGAATAATCCGCTCAGATTGGCCATCAGTTTGAGGATGATAGTTTATACTGAATTTTAGTTCAGTTCTTAGAGCATGTTGGATACTTTTATAGAACATCGGGGTGAATCTAGGATCACAATTGGATACAACAGATAGTGGTACTCCATGCAGCCTTACCACTTCATTGGTGTAAATACATGCAAGTTGATCCAATGATAAGTCCTCTAAAATCGTGGTAAAGTGAGTTGTCTTTGTAAGATGATCCACAATGACCCATATAACATTATTTCCTCTGTATTTCCTTAAAAGTCTATTGAAAAAGTCCATGGTAATGTTCTCCCACTTCCATGCTGGTATGGGTAGTGGTTTCATCATCCCCTTATAATTTTGCCTCTCATCCTTCACTTGTATACATACCAGGCACTTTGATGTATATTCAGCAATCCCCCTTTTCATATTATCCCACCAAAAGTTTTCTCGGAGATCTCGATACATCTTTGTGCTCCCTGGGTGAATAGAGAAGGTTGAGCTATGAGTGTCATTCAAAATATCCTTCTTTATTTTTGGATATGATGGTACACATAATTTTGACCCAAATCTTATAACTCTTTCCTCATCAATCAAGAACTCATAGGATTTCCCATTTTTAATAGCTTCCACCCTTTTTAGAATTTCTACATCCTTTCTTTGATCATCCTTTATTTTCTCCAAGAGGGATGGTTGAGAAATCATTTGAGAAAGGATTGATTATGTTCCTCCCTTAATGATTCCAATGTCCATACTTTTCAAATCTAAAAAGATCGGATCCTTTTCAATTCTCATCATTGATAAAGATGCAGGATCCTTTCTACTTGGAGCATATGCCACCTTATTTTCCTTACTGGGATGGTAGTGGATTGAGCAGTCATAATCCTTGATGAGCTCTATCCATCTTTGTTGGTGCATATTAATCTCTTTCTGTGTGAATATATATTTTAGACTCTTTTGGCCAGTATATATCTAAAACTTCTCCCCATAGAGATAATGCTGCCAGATTTTCAATGCAAAGATCACAGACGTCAACTCTAGATCATTTGTGGGATAGTTTTGCTCATGTATTTTCAGTTTCCATGAGGCATAGGCTTTCATTTTATCATTTTGCATCAGCACACAACCTAATACCTTCTTTGAAGCATCACTGTACACCACAAAGAGTTCTCCACTCATTGGGAGTGTGAGTACTAGCACAGTGATAATCCTCTTTTTCAACTCCATGAAACAGTCTTCACATTCTTGAGTCCAGACAAACTTTACTCCCTTCCATGTCATCTTGGTCATTGGGTTTGAAGATCATGAAAATTTCTTCACAAGTCATCAATAATACCCAGATAGACCCAAAAAGCTGTGAATCTCCATTACATAAGTTGGCCTGGGCCACTCTTCAATTGACTTTTTCTTGGAAGGGTCTATAGATATCCCTTTACTAGTGATAACATTCCCCAAGAATGATACTTCCTCCATCCATAACTCACATTTACCATACTTTTCATACAACTTCTCCATTCACAAAGTCTTTAACATATTATTCAAATGCTCTTTATATTCCAAATTTCTCTTGGAGTATATCAAAATATCATCAAAAAATATTACCACAAATTTTTTGAGGTAATCTCTAAAGACTCTATTCATTAAATCCATGAAAATTAATATAGCATTAGTGAGTCCAAAGGGAATCACTATGAACTCATAGTGTCCATACCTCATTCAAAAGGTAGCCTTGGGAATATATTCCTTACTCACCTTTAATTAGTGATATCCCGACCGAAGGTCCACCTTAGTGAAATAAATAGACCACAAAGCTGATCGAACAAGTCATCTATCCACGGAAGGGGATACTTGATCTTTATCGTGATTTTATTGATCTCATGATAATCAATAAATAAGTGCATTGATTCTTCCTTCTTCTTGATTAAGAGGACTGAAGCACCCCACGGTGAAGCACTCAGGCGTATAAAACCCTTCTCTATATTCTCCTATAACTGCTTCTTTAGCTCTTACAACTCTATGGTGGCCATTCTGTAAGGTTTCTTTGAGATAGGTAGAGATCTAGGGATAAGTTCAATTGAGAACTCAACCTATCATTTAGTAGTAAGACCATGAAACTCTTTAGGGAATACATCAGTGTAATCCCTCATGATAGGAATGTATTCAAGCATGATTCTCTCCTTTATATCAATCATTTGAGCTATATATGCTTTCTCACAAGGTAGAAATATCCACACTTGAGAAGATGATTCTAAAGGAGATTCATCTTCCTCCTTACACTTGTAAAGAATCAGAGGATTCTTCGGGATGTGAAGAGTGATCTCCCTTTCCCAGCAGTTGATGTTGGCTTTGTATAAAGATAGTCAATCTATGCCCAAGATAACATCAAACTCCACTAAAGGAAGTATGAAGAGATTTTTTGGGAGGTTCAGTCCACAAATGTTAACCAGGGATGAGTTATAAACCATGAATTCAATAATTACCCAATTCACTATTCTCACATATAACTTGTCCTCTAAATTTTGAGGTGGTGTTTGAATAGTTCTAATAAACTTTCAAGATATGAAAGAATGTGTAGAACTAGAATCAAATAGTAAGTTTGTTATTCTTGAATGAATAACTAGTGTACCTGCCACCACATCATTTTTTGGCTCCACCTCAGCTATAGTGATAGCATAATCCCTTAATTGTTGTCTTGGAGGTTGTTGTTGATTACCTCCAACAACCCTCATCTTAGGGAAATTTCTTACATAATGTGCATGATCCTTATAGTTATAACACTACACTACAGGATGAGTGTTGATATGAACCTTCCTTTCTTCTTCTGTATTAGTGGGATTCTTCATAGACTGTCGGCAGTTTTTATCCAAATGACAAAACATTCCATATTTGAAGCAATTCTTGGTTCCCTTCAGATAGTTTTCAGGGTGCTTCTTCTCGCAACTTTTACATGGGGAAAAGTAAGGCTTCTTTACATAATGGTATTTTTTTGTCGAACCACCCATGATGTTCTCCATTTTCCGCTTCTTCTCACTGGTCCCATGAGACCAATGAGAGTCTCAAATCTCCATTTCAACCATGAGGGCACAACAGACAATATCTTCATAATTTTCAAAGTCTCTAATCACCAAAAATTTTCATAGACTCATCTTTAGTCCACTAAAGAAGCGATCCACCTTAATTTCGGTGTTCATGACAAAGCCAGAGGCATACCTTGAAAGCCTTGTGAAGTTTTCTTCATATACCCCAATGGACTCATCTTCCTTTTGCTTGAGTTTGAGGAACTCTCTTTACATCTTGATATGGAGGGTTCAGGGAAAATATTTATTGAAAAACATCCTCTTGAATTCATCCCAATCCATGGAATCAATTTCCTCTTGAGACTTCGTATTCTTGATCAGTTTCCACCACTGATCAGCTTCCCTATCAAAACGATAGACCACCGGAACAAATTTATCTTCTTCTAAGAACTGGAGGATGGAGAATAACATTTCAATGGATTTAATCCATTGTTCTATGATGAGGGGATCAGAAGATCTTCTAAACATGGGAGTCCTTTTCCGGATGAAGGATTCAACTGAAACATTCTTTTTTCCTTGCAGGAGGAGGATATTCTGCATGATTCAAGTTATTATTCATAACTCAATCCATATGAGAAAGTACTATCATGAAGTTTTGAGCACCCGCTCTTGTCATATCAGGAATATCATTAGGTAAATCTTCTCATTACCTATCACATTTGTTTTTGGAATGTGTTCTTTTATTTCCCGCCATTAACTAAGAAAAATAACATATAATTAGAGGTCTTGAATACTTAGCTATTGAGCATAGAAAGGAAACATTGAACATAAAAGGATAAACTTATAAAGAATAATTATATCCTAACTTTTGATTCCTTAGGTTTAAATCTAGGTTATCCTAGATATATTTTATAACTTATATTCTTATGGGTTTTTTCCATTAATAATGGTTTGTAATAATCTCATGAATCTACCAAAGCATATCCCCCAGCAGTTTCGTAACCAAGAGTGTGGCAAGGCCTATTGTTATGCACCATTTCCAATTCAAGTCTAGCTCAAAGATGTGTTTTCAGGTTTTACCCCTTGATACATCTATGCCAGAGCCGCCTCTACCTGCTCATATCCAGACAGGGATGTATTTTCTTGATAAACCACTTACTCAATACTCACCAAAATTTAGGAATGTTTTATTATACTTAGTCTCATCCTTAAGGTTCTCACTAAGGTGCTCTATTCCTAATCTCTAATAATAACTAGACCATCTGCTGATATCAACTATAGAAACCCAATCCTTTTTCATATAACATTAAATGCTTTTAAGAATAATTATACATCAGAGTACAAGCCAAGGATCATTAAGTCTAGTGTCTTGTAAGACTAGGTACATAGAACATAAAACATGGGGATAAAAAACACTTCTTTATTTAATCTCCACAAAGAGCTCCTAACTTTGTTTGAGCCCTTACATCTGCATAGGGTTCCATGGGGAACACATGAACAAAGGGATGAGGTAAAAAGCCTAGTAAGGTAATGAACATAAGGATACATAAAAATCACATGTGTTAGGAGGCATGACATAATGATATCCAAAGCATGGAACATATAAAATCATATCATATTAGCATGGGATCATATAAACATGGAGTCATATAAATGTGGAATCATATAAATGTGGAATCATATAAATGTGGAATCATATAAATGTGGAATCATATAAATGTGGTAGAATCATAAATCATGTATTTAGTATGGTTCAAGGCTAACCACCAATCCCATTTCCCATTTTAGTATGGTTCAAGGCTAACCGCCAATCCTGATTCCCATTTTAGTACGGGTCAAGGCTAACCGCCAATCCCATTTCACTTCGCATCTCATGAGACTTAACATTACCTAATGAATTGAAGCGCTATCTGGGTTCACCCATCTCAATGTTTTCATGAATATTATTTCCACATAAATAATCATACATAATCAACCATACATAAACATAAGGACACCCATGGAAATAATTGGGTACCACAATCATGACATAAAGCATAATAAATGGGCGTATCGTGAAAGTGTCCATGATAGAAAGGGATTAGACCATACATGGACTTTCATTAGATAAAATAGGCATATAAAATAGTAAGTGGTTTCAAACATAAGTTACAACATATAAGAAATTTATTTGAGAAAAATAAGCATTAAAACATTTTTTCTGCGGTTTTAAGGAAAATACTATAGAGTTTTAAAAATAGAAAAAAAGAAAATATTTTATATAAAAAAAGAATTTACCCAAGAAGGTTTTAATAATAAAAAGACTGATTTTATAAATATAATTGTGTCTTAAAACTTAGGATATAGTGCACTTTAAATTGGATAGAAATTTGGGAAGTTCCCTCAAAATAGGTTTGCTTATCGGAACGTTCTAAGGATGGAATCTTTTAAAAACATGTATATACCTGAAAGAGAGTGATGAAAGGGTGTTCATAAGTGAATTTTTTAAAATTAAAAAGAATTTATAATATGTACATAAATAGATAAGATAACTCCATTTTTATATAAATAAAGATAAGGAAACCTGAAAGAACAAAAAGGTTCGGGTAGAATTCGTTACGGTTTATTGGCATAGTGTTGGGTATACCTAATAGGAATTTATGAGAGAGAAAAGGGGTTTATCATGACTTATACATCATGAGGAAAGTATGGTGAGGTGTGAAAACATGCCCCATAATTTGTAATTACACATAAAAAGGTATAGCATAAAGGAAAATCTTGATTAAGAGAGAAATAGAGAAGATCCCTTACCTGAAATCTGGTGGTGTTCTCCACTTGTTATTAATGACCAGAATAAAAAAAATTAGGTTTATTAATTAATAAATACAGAAACTATTATATATTTAATTGATTTATTATAACCCTTTTTGGTTCATTAAATAACTTTTTGATTGTTTATAAGGTTCAATTTCATTGTTCGGGATCGTTTGGTTACTTGGTTTTAATGACTAGTTCACTTATATTAATGTTTGGATACACATGAAAGATGAAAGTGATTGTCCGTAATTTATTTTATATTCTATTAGTGAACATACAGGAGATTACATGGTTTAAAATTTAATTTGGTTACTTATATTGCATTCTAATTATTATATAAAACATTAGTGAAAACCATTTTTGTTAAACGGTGGGTTTGATTACAATGAACATATTTTCCTTTATAAATTAATACCATTAGTACAACAGTATTATAGAAACATAACAAAGATATATTAAAAATATAATAATATGGTTCAACTATAATACAAATGGTTTCCTGACAAGAATTAAAGATGATAATAGAAATTGATAAATTGTTGTCCATGAATGTGCTAAATTAGCACATCTCAAACGGTGCTTTCATTTCTTTCAAATAAAAGGTGGGTAAAGGAGAGAAGATAATGAAGTATCTCATTATAATAATATAATTCTAGTACATGTATGTTACTTGAGTTATCATGCCATTTGTGTTAAGGGATGTGAGGAAAGAAACAAAAAGAAAAGAACTTAAAAGAAATGAAATAATTGGAAAGGGGAATTTACCTCTTGAGTCTACCTCCTTTGAGAACCTCTTAAGGGGAAAGGTTTCGGTATTTTGAAGAGACTAGGGTATTTGGATGTGGGGGAGGATCTTGGGAAGATATTTGGGCAGAATATTGTCAAGGAACAATGATTTAGAGTGGTGAAGAGAAGAGGTAATAATGGGGGGTATTTATAATGGAGGAGAGATGGGTTTTCATAATTTCATAATTATTAGTTTATTAATTTCCCTCAAGACTAGAAATAGTGATGATTCCATGACCAGAAACATTAATAAATTCATTTAAGTTCGATATTTGGGTTCTTAAATCACTTGTGATGTTAGGAATAGTGGATTTGAATTATAATGTTTTTATATGGTAAATTAATGTATTTTACTATTCACTAAAAATTCAAGTATTTCAGAAAAATCCCAAAAATTCACCATTACCATTTTTAGATGTGTAGAATCCAAAAATGAAATCCATTTTTCAAAAATAATTTTCTAAATATGATTATTTTAATGTTTTTTTTAGGAAGGTAGTGCCTCAGACAAAGTCTGAGACACAATTTATTAAAATAAATGGAAAGAATAAACTACACGAGTCTGAAGTAAGGAATCTTATTACAATATTTATTATAAAAAGGGATAAGGTCAGTAGAAAAGTTATCCATCCAAGTTATGCCCCGGTTGATTCCCTTATTGTCAAGACTGTCGGCAACCATGTTCGCTTCACGAAAGACATGAGTGACCACGTATTTGGTCTCCAGAAGAAAGGCAAGGCAGCTCATCCAAAGGGTAGTCAAAGTCCAGGAGAGATGTACCACCCCCTCCCAAATATCATGGACGGAAATGGTGGAATAAATTTCAATCCAAATATTGTTCCAGTCCTTTTTCTTGGCAAAGTTAACAGTGTGGATCAAACCCATCATTTAAGCCTCCAAAGACGAGGCAATGCCACAGCTGCAAAAGAATCATCCATGAAACTGATCAAGGTGGTCTCTAAAAATATATCCACAACTTTTGGGACCTGGGTTTCCTTTAGAAGCACCATAACCATTCACTTTGATCTATCCTGAGAGCAGGGATTGCCAGAAGGCCTCAAAAGTGTGTCGCGGTTGTTTGTAGATCCCATCAATCCGAAGTTGATGAAGGATCTCAAAGTCTCCAACAGAGTTATCATAGTGATCTTTTTGAGTCGTAGCTGAATCTAATAGCAATGAGGATTCGTGTCTGACCTGCATTAAAATTAAATGATCATTTTTGTGGATAATTGATTTTCTATCATACTAGATCACATGGAGGAGTTCAACAATAGAATTTAGGAAGAGGTTCTTGATCTGTTGAGAGGTATCAAGATCCACACAATGTTTTAATTGAGATATGGTAGTGTCAAATAGTAACCCTATACAATCAAAAATGTCAGAAATATAATTCCAAAGGGTATAAGTTGTAGCACAAGACAAGAACAGATGGTTAGTATCTTCTCTATGTTGGTGAAAAAAAAGGACACATGGAGAAAATTTGGACCCCAAATGACTAAATACAAACCTCATTAGGGACAAGATTGTGAGAAATACACCAAAAAAGAGAAATTATAGAGGGTTTAATCCAGATTTTATCAAAATATTTCAACCAGAAAAAATTTAGATTAGAGTTTGAAAAATTGTGATTTTAAAAACTTTTGGAATCAAGGACACCATTGTAAGCAGGATCCCAAATAAGGAAATCATTAGAGTTAGAGAAGGGGTAATTGTAAATAACATTAATGATGTTATCAGGAAAATTCAAATTAATAGATTTCATTACCGCCTTTATAGAATAGTTGGTATTTTTCGGAAGAGAATTAGGATACACCATAGAGATAAGGGGGGAAATAGTCCAGTTATCCAGCCAAAAATTCAAGGAATAATTCGTTCTAACCATCCATCTATAATTATTCATAATATTGGTAAAGGATTGTCTGATGGAAGTCCAGATCGAAGAGTTAATGTAGTTTAAATTTCCCTTCTTTATATTTGTAAGAATATTTTTTTAAGGAAATCAATGGAGTCAGAGTTTCTATAAATCAACCTCTATATAAGTCTGGATTGAAGGGAATCATTAAAAAGTTTAAGGTGTTTTATTCCAAGACTACCTTTCTCTAAAGGTTTGCAATAGGTGGCACAGGGTATGGTCACAAGCCTCCTTTCAATAGTGCTATCAGTCCAAACAAAATTCTTTATGTAAACATTAATTTTCTTTAAAAGACCAGCAGTCCATTTATATACCATCATCGAGTAGACCATTTTTGAGACAATGGAATATTTCACCAAAAAAATCCCACCATCCATGGAAAGTGATTTACCCTTCTAGGAGGACAGTTGATTTATGACTTGGTCAATAATGTTGGAAAAGTACATAGAATTAGGCCTTCCCCAAAATATAGGCACTCCAAGATAGGAGAAGGGGAAATCTCCTTCTTTGATGCCTAAATTATTTATGATACTAATCTTTCTAGGAGAGGAGAAATTTTTTCCAAAGAAAACATATGATTTGTTCCAACTTATATATTTTCCGGAGATTTATTCATAATGATACAAGGAATTTTTTAAATTTTGAATATTTTTTTTATCACCTTATAAGAATAAGATAATGTTATCAGCATAAATAAGATGTGTAGGCACATTTAAGTTTCTAGAATCCTGAATAGGTTTAATCTTATTTTGATACACAATGAGAGTGAGAAATCTTATTAGGTAGTCCTCCTTAATATAAAAGAGAATTTCAGATAAGGGATCACCTTGTCTGAATCCCTTAATGCACTTAAAGTAACCCTTCAGGGAACCATTGACAAGGATATAGATAGAAGCTGATTTGAATAAGGAGTTTATTCTATTGAAGAAGGTTTCATTAAATCCAAAGTCTAGAAGAAATTTGAAGATGAAGCCCCAATCAATGGTGTCAAAGGTTTTCCTGATATCAATCTTGATGGAAATATTTCCTCCTCTGGTGGATTTTCTGAGGGTTTTGGTACATTAGGAGGAAAGGAAAATGCAGTCTTGTATAGACCTTCCCTTGATGAAACCAAATTGATTCCAAGAAAAAAAAATATTGTGAAATGTCAAAAGTATATTGGCAACTGTGTATGTCAGATTTTCAAAACTCCGAACACAGAAGTGACAAAATTATGTTTAAAGGTCACATAGCACTTAGTAGTTCATTATGTTGTGATTTGATGTGATTATATGAAATATTTATAAGAGATGAATTTCTATTTATAAAACATTGGGTCATTAAATTCTTCCCCCCTTATGAAATTTCACCCTCGAAATTTTGTTTTACATTCTAGGCCATTAGTAGGTGCGGGTAATTTTCCTTCATTGCTTCCTCTAGTTCCCATATTGCCTCTTCGTACTTATGGTTTCTTCATAGTACCTTGACTAGATGAGTATTATTTTTGCGTAGAACTTTTTCTCTACAATCCAAGATCTTCACTGGCTTCTCCTCATAGGAAATATCATCCTCCAACTATACTACCTATGAAGAGAGTGCATGTGATGGGTCTGGTATGTACTTCCTTAAGAGGGATACATGAAAGACATCATGTACTTTCGACATGGTGGGTGGAAGTGTCAGTCGATAAGACACATCCCCAAAACGGTCAAGAATCTTGAAGGGGTTGATGTACCTAGTACTTAACTTCCCTTTATTTCCAAACCTCATGACCTTCTTCCATGGAGATATGTGTAGAAATACGATGTATCCAACTTTAAACACAAGGTGTTGTTGACAATTGTATGCATAACTTTTCTGTCAACTTTGGGATTTCTTGATATGTTGTTGAATGGTTTTCACCTTCTCCACCATTTCTTTGACCATTTCAGGTCCTAACAGCTTACGCTCACCGACTTCATCCCAACACGCTGGTGTTCTACACCTTTTACCATAAAGGTATTAATATGGTGTCATTCGGATGCTTGAGTGGAAACTTTTGTTGTAATAGAATTCAACCAGTGGAAGATGTTGGTCCCATACTTCTTTGAATTCCATAGAACATTCTCTCAACATGTCTTCCAGTTTTTGAATAGTCTTATCATATTAGCCATAAGTTTGAGGATGATAGGCCATACTGAAGTTCAATTCAGTGCTTAGATCATGTTGGATACTTTTCTAGAACTTCGAGGTAAATCTAGGATCACGATCGGATACAATAGATAGTGGTAATCTATTCATCCTTTACACTTATTTGATGTAAATCTGTGTCAGTTGATCCAATGATAAGTCCTCTAAAATCGATATAAAGTGAGCTATCTTTGTAAGATGATCCAAAATGACTCATATAGCATTATTTCCTCTAGATGTCCTTGGAAGTCCAGTGAAGAATTCCATGGTAATGTTAACCCACTTCCATGCTGGTATGGGTAGTGGATTAATCATCCCCTTAGACTTTTTACTCTCAACCTTCACTTGCTGACATACCAGACACTTTGATGTATATTCATTAATATCCCTTTTCATATTATCCCACCAAAAGTTTTCTCAAAGATCTCGATACATCTTTGTTCTCCCTAGGTGAATAGGGAAGGTCCAGCTATGAGCGTCATTCAAAATCTCCTTCTTTATCTATGGTTATGATGGTATATATAATCATGATCCAAATCTTAAAACTCATTCCTCATCAATCAAGAAATCAAAGGATTTACCATTTTTAACAGCTTCCACCCATTTCAGAATTTCCACATCCTTTCTTTGAGCATCCTTTATTTTATCCAAGAGGGATAGTTGAGAAATCATTTGAGAAAGGATTGATGATTTTCCTCCCTTAAGGATTACAATGTCCATAATTTTCAAATCTAATAAGATCAGATCCTTTTCAATTCTCATTATTGATAATGATATGGGATCCTTTCTACTTAGAGCATTTTCCACCTTATTTTCCTTACTGGGATGGTAGTGGATTGAGCAGTCATAATCCTTGATAATATATATCCATATACTTTGGTGCATATTAATCTCTTTCTATGTGAATATATATTTTAGACTCTTGTGGTCAGTATATATCTCACACTTCTTCCCATAGAGATAATGCCACCAAATTTTCAATGCAAATATCATAGCCTCCAACTCCAGATCATGTGTGGGTTAGTTTTTCTCATGTATTTCTAGCTGCCTTGAGGCATAGGCTATCACTTTATCATTTTTCATCAACACACAGCCTATTCCCTTCTTTGAATAATCATTTTACACCACAAAGAGTTCTCCACTCATTGGGAGTGTGAGTAATGGCACAATGATAAACCTCTTTTTTAACTCCATGAAATAGTCTTCATATTCCTGATTCCAGACAAACTTTACTCCCTTCCATGTCATATTGGTCATTGGGTTTGATAATATTTAAAAGTTCTTCACAAATTTTCGATAATACCTAGATAGACCCAAAAAGATGTGGATCTCCATTACAGAAGTTGACATGGGACACTCTTCAATTACCTCTGTCTTGGATGGGTCTACAGATATCCCTTTACTGGTGATAACATTCCCCAAGAATGATACTTCCTCAATCCGGAAATCACATTTACCATAATTTTCATATAGCTTCTCCCTTTGCAAATTCTTTAACACGGTATTAAAATGCTCCTCATGTTCCTCCTTGCTCTTGGAGTATATCAGAATATCATCAATAAAGACTACCAGAAATTTTTTGAGGTAATCTCTAAAGAATATATTCATTAAGTTCGTGAAAATTTTTGGATCATTAGTGAGTCTTAAGGGAATCACTAGGAACTCATAGTGTCCATACCTCATTCGAAAGGCATTTTTGGGAATATATTCCTTCCTCACATTTAATTGGTGATATATCAACCAAAGGTAAACCTTAGTGAAATAACTGGACCCATGAAGAAGATCGAACAAGTCATCTATCTACAGTATGGGATACTTGTTCTTTATCGTGATTTTATTGAGCTCGCGATAATCAATTCATAGGCGTATTGATCTTTCCTTCTTCTTGATGAAGAGGAATGGTTCACCCCATGGTGAAGCACTCTGGAATATAAAATCTTTCTCCATATTCTCATGTAACTTATTATTCATCTCTTCCAGCTCTGTGGTGTCCATTATGTAAGGTTTCTTTGAGATAGGCAGAGATCTGGGGATAATTTCAATTGATAACTCAACCTCTCAATCAGGAGTAAGACCAGGAAACTCTTTAGGGAATATATTAGTGTAATTCCTCACAATGGGAATGTCTTCAAGCATGATTCTATCCTTTGTATCAACCATATAGGATAGATATGCTTTCTCATAAGGTATCAATATCCACACTTGAGATGATGATTCTAAAGGATATTCATATTCCTCTTTACACTTGTACAGAATTGGAGGATGATTCGGGATGTGAAGAGTGATCTCCCTTTCCTGATATTTGATATTGTTTTTATATAAAGATAGTCAATATATGTCCAAGATAGTGTCTAACTCAACTAAAGTATGTATGATGAGATTTTTTGGGAGTTTTAATCCACCAACATTAACCAGGGAGGAGTTATAAACCATGGACGCAATAATTTCCTGATTCGTTGTTCTCACAGATAACTTGTCCTCCAAATTTTAAGGTGGTGTTTGAATAGTTCTACTAAACTTGTAAGATATGAAAGAATAAATAGAACCATAATCAAATATTAAGGTTTTGATTCTTGAATGAATAACCAGAGTACATGACACCACATCATTTTTCAGCTCCACCTCAGCCGTAGTGATAGAATAAGACCTTCCTTGTTTCCTTGGAGGTTGTTTCCAATTGTCTCGGAAAACCCCCAGCTTAGGGAAATTTCTTGCATAATTATCATGCTCCTTGTATTTGTAACACTACACTACAGGCTGAGTATTGATTTGAACCTTCCTTTATTCTTCTGTATTAGTGATATTCTTCATATCCCGATGGCAGTTTTTATCTAGATGACCAAAATTTCCACATTTTAAGAAATTCTTTCTTCCCTTGAGACAGTTTCCAGGGTGCTTCTTCCCACAACTTTTACAAGGGGAAAAGTCAAGCTTCTTTCCATCATGGGATTTTTTTTTGTTGAATCACCCACGTTGTTCTCCATTTTCTGCTTCTTTTCACTGGGCCCATGAGACCACTGAGAGTCTCCGATCTCCATTTGAACCTGGAGGGCACAACGAAAAATCTCCTCATAACTATCAAAGTCTCAAATCGCCAATTATTTTCATAGACTCAGCTTTAGTCTTATAAATAAGTGATCCACCTTGCTTTTAGTGTTCATGACAAATCAAGAGGCATACCTTGCAAGCCTTTTGAAGTTTTCTTCATAAGCCCTGATGGAATTATCTTCCTTCTGCTTGAGTCCAAGGAACTCTCTTTCCATCTTTGAGATGGAGGGTTCGAGGAAAATATTTGTTGAAAAACACCCTCTTGAATTCCTCTCAATCCATGGAATCAATTTCCAATTGGGAATTTGTATTCTTGATCAGTGTCCACCACTTATCAGTTTCCCCATCAAAACGATAGACCTCCAGTACAACTTTCTATTCTTCAGAGCACTGGAGGATCGAGAATATATTTTCAATGGAGTAAATCCACTATTCTATGAGGAGGGGATCAGAAGATCTACTAAACATGGGAGTCATTTGCTACATGAAGGATTCTACAGCAACTTACTCTTTCCTTGTAGGATGAGGACATTATGCATGATTCAATTTATTATTCATAACTCAAGTCAGCTAAGCAAGTACTATCATGAAGTTTTGATCACCCTCTCCCATCATATCAGGCATATCATTAGGGAAATATTCATATTTCCTATCACATTGGTTGTTGGAATGTGTTCTTCTATTTCCCTCCATTAACTAATAAAAATAACATATAATTAGAGGGATTGAATACTTAGCTATTGATCATAAAAAAGGAAACTTTGAACATAAAAGGATAAACTTATAAAGAAGAAGTTTATCCTAACTTGTGATTCCTTAGGTTTAAATATAGGTTATCCTTGATCGATTTCTTAATGTATATTATTATGGGATTTTTACCCTTAATAATGGTTTATACTAAGCTCATGAATCTACCAAATCAGATCCCCTAGGAGTGTCGTAACCAAGAGTGCAGCAAGGCCCGTTGTCGTGCACCAGTTCCCATTAGAGTCTAGCTCAAAGAGTTGTTTTCGGGTTTTACCCCTAGATACATCTGTGACAGATCCAACTATACCTACTCATATCCAGAAAGGGATGTATTTTCTTGATAAACCACTCACTTAATACTCACCAAAATTTAGGAATTTTTTCTTATACTTAGTCTCATCCCTAAGGTTCTCACTAAGGTGCTCTATTCCTAATCTCTAAAAATAACTAGACCATCATCTAATACCAACTATAGTGACCCCATCCTTTTTAATATAACATTACATGTTTTTTAGCATAATTATATTTCATAGTAAAATCCAAGGATCGTTCATTCTAGTGTCTTGAAAGACTAGGTACATAGAACATAAAACATGGGGCTAAAAAACACTTCTTTATTTAATCTCCATAAAGAGCTCCTAACTTACTTTGAACCCTTACATCTGTATAGGTTACCCTGGGGAACACATGAACAAAGGGATGAGCTAAAAACCCAGTAAGAGAATGAACATAAGGATAAATCTTAAGAACATGATTTAGGAGGCATGACATGATGATATCCAAAGCTTGGAACATATAAAATCATATCATATAAGCATGGAATCATATAAACATGGAATCATATAAATGTGGAATCATATAAATGTGTAATCATATAAATGTGGAAGAATCATAAAAAATTTATTTAGTATGGGTCAAGGATAACCGCCAATCTCGTTTCCCATTTTAGTATGGGTCAAGGCTAATCGGAAAATCTTGATTCCCATTTTAGTACGGGTCAAGGCTAACCGCCAATCCCGTTTCACATTACATCTCATGAGACTTAACTTTACCCAATTAATTGGAGAGCTATCTAGTCACACCTATCTCAACATTTTCATGAATATTCTTACCAAATAAATAATCATACATAATCAACCATACATAAACATAAGGGTACCCATGGAAAGAATTGGGTACCCCAATCATGACATAAAGCATAACCAATGGGCATATCATGAAAGTGTCCATGAAAGAAAGGGATTAGAACATATATGGAAGTTAATTAGGTAAAATAGGAATATAACATGGTAGGTGATGTCAAATAGAAGTGACAACATATAATAAATGTATTTGAGAAACATTAGCATTAAAACATTTTTTGCGCGGTTTTAAGGAAAATAATAGAGCTTTTTAAATAGAAAAGAGGAAAATCTTTTATATTTAACCATAATTTAACCAAGAAGGTTTTGATAATAAAAAGACTGATTTTATAAAGACAATTGTGGATTAAAAAATAGGATAGATTTAACTTGAAATTAAATAAAAATTTTGGAATTTCTCTTAAAATAGGTTTGTTTATCAGAAAGTTCTAAGGAGGGAATATTTTAAAAAAATGCATATCCCCGAAATAGAGTGATGAAAGGGTATTCATAAATGAATTTTTTAAAACTAAATAAAATTTAGAATATGTATATAAATATATAATATAACTCCATTTTGATATAAATAAAGATAAGGCAACCCGAAATAACAAAAAGGTTCGCGTAGAATTCGTTACAGTTTATTGGCATGGTGTCAGGTGTACCTAATAAGGAATTATGAGAGAGAAAAGGGTTTTATCATCACTTATAAATCATTATGGAAGTATGGGTGATGTTATAAAACATACCCCATCATTTTTTATTACACATAAAAAGTCATAGCATAGAGGACAATCTTGATTAAGAGATAAATGGAGAGAATCCCTTTCCTTAAATATGGTGGTGTTCTCCACTTATTATTAATTACCTGAGTAAAAAAATTAGTTTTATTAATTAATAAATCCATAAACTCTTATTTATTTAATTTATTTATTATAACCCTTTTTTGGTTCATTCTAGTCCTTTTTGATTGGTTATAAGGTTCAATTTCATTGTTCGGACTCGTTTTCTTACTTGGTTTTAATAACCGGTTCACTTATATTCATGTTTGGATACATATGAAAGATGAAATTGGTTGTATAGAATTTAAGTTATATGCTATTATTGAACATACAGGAGATTAAATGGTTTCAAATTTAATTTTGTTACTTATAGTGAAGTTGAATTATTATATAAAACCTTAGTGAAAACCATTTTTGTTAAACGATGGGTTTGATTAAAAGAACATGTTTTGCTTTATAACTTGATAAAATTAGTAAAAAAGGATTATAGAACCATAACAAGGATATATTTCATATATAATAATCTAGATCAACCATAACACAAATGGTTTCCGGACCAGAATTAAAGATGATAGAAGAAATTGATAAATCGTTGTCCTTGAATGTGCTAAATTAGCGCATCTCAAATGGTGCTTTCATTTCTTTAAAATTAAAGGTGGGGAAAGGAGATAAGATAATGAAGTATCCCATTAGCATAATATAATTAAATTACATGTATTTTACTAGAGTTATCATACCATTTGGGTGAAGGGAGGTGAGGAAAGAAAAAAAAAGAACTTAAAATAGATGAAGGAATTTGAAAGAGGAATTTACCTCTTGAGTCTACCACCTTTGAGAACCTCTTAAGGGGAGAGGTTTTGGTATTTTGAAGAGACTAGGGGTTTTTTGATGTGGGGTAGGAGCTTGGGGAGATATTTGGGTAGAATATTTTCAAGGAACAAGGATTGAAAGTGGTGAAGAGAAGAGGTAAGAATGGGGGGTATTTGTAGTGGAGGGGAGAGGGGTTTTCATAATTTTATAATTATTAGTTTATTAATTTCCCACAAGACTAGAAATAGTGATGATTCCATGAAGAAAAATAGTAATAAATTCATGTGAGTTAGATATTTTGGTGCTTACATAAATTGTGATGTCAGGAATAGTGGATTTGAATTATAATGTATTTATACGGTAAATTAATGTATTTTATTATTCACTAAAAATTCAAGTATATCATAAAAATACCAAAAATTCACCGTAACCATTTTTCAATGTGTAGAGTCCAAAAATGAAATCCATTTTTCAAAAATAATTTTTTAAATATGATTATTTTAATATTTAATTAAACTCATAATTTATTACTAAAAACCGAGTTTTAAAATATTCATTTACTTATTCTAAAATATAGGTACATCATTCTTTCACTTGAATATTATTTTTATACTATAATAGGTAAGGTTACTATTCATTAGGGTATATAAATATTCATAAGGGTATGTTACTATTCATAAGGGTATATTACTATTCACCAAAAATTATTTTTTCCTTGTTTGACTACAAATAACTAACTAATCACAACCATGTATGTCAGCTTTTTGAAATTCCAAACACAGAAGTGACGAAATTATTTTTAAAGGTCACATAGAACTTAGTAGTTCATTATATTGTGATTTCATGTGATTATATGAAATATTTATAAGATAGGAATTTCTTTTTATAAAACATTGGGTCATTACAAGAAGATTGCTCTATTACCCCAGTCCTCACATTCCAACCACATGCCGGATATGATGGACATCAACTGCCACTGATCCGCTACCTTTTTTACCACTTGAGCATATGATTTCTTACTTAATGCATCAGCCACTAAATTTCCTTTACCTTATGTGTACATTATGTCAAAATCAAACATCTGGAGATATTCCATCCATCTCCTTTTCCTCAAGTTCAAATCTCTTTGTGATAAAGTATACTTTAAACTCTTATGATCGGTAAACATCGTGAATTTCTCACCAAAGAGATAATCATGCCCCATTTTCAAAGGATAAACCACTACCACCAATTCCAAATCATGTGTTGGGTAGTTCTTCTCATACAACCTCAACTATTGTGATCCATATACAACTACATGATCCTTATGCATGACAACACACCCCAACCTTGATCTCGATGTGTCCTAATACACCACGTACCCTTTCCCAAGTTCAGGAAAACCAAGATTGGTGTTGATGTAAAGTAAACCTTTAGCTCTTCAAAGAATTTATGACACTTCTCATCCCATTTTAATGGAATATTCTTCCTTTTTAAAGCTATAATCAGTGAGTCCAATCATGATAAATCACGAAAAAAATGTCGATAATAGCCAGCTAGACCAGGGAAGATCTGAATTTCAAAAATGTTCTTTGGTAGTTTCCATGAGATAAAAGCCTCTATCTTTTCTAGATCAACTAAAACCCCTCTCTCAGAAATAACATGGCCAAGGAAATGAACCTCTTGTATCCAAAAGTCACACTTTGAAGATTTTGTATACAACCGATGATCCCTCAAGATCTCCAACACTATCGCCAAGTGTTGCTCATGATCTAACCTTTTCCTTGAATACACCAGTATATCATCAACAAATACCACTACAAAAGAATCTAGATATCTCTAAAATATCTGATTCTTTAATACCATGAACACTACTGGTGCATTCACTAGATCAAATGGAATAATGACATACTTATAATTTCCATATCTACTTCTGAAAGCTGTTTTGGGGATATCATCCTTCCTTAACCGCAATTGATGATATCCCGATGTCAAGTAAATCTTGTAGAACCACCGATCTCTCCTCAACTGGTCAAACAAATCATCAATGTGTGGAAGTGGATATTAGTTCTTTATTGTAACCTGATTATGTCTACGATAATCAACACAGATCCACAGAGTTCCATCCTCCTTTTTAACAAACAAAATCGGCGGTGCCCACAGAGATGTGCTAGGTCGGACGAACCCTTTTTTCTAACTGTTCCAACTACACTTTTAATTCCTTCAATTATTTTGGTTCCATATGGTAAGATGGAAGTGAGATAGGACTGGTCCCTAGAAGGAGATCAATCATAAACTTCACTTCTCTTATAGGTGTTAACCCTAAGAATTCTTCGAGAAATACATCCATAAACTGATCCACAACTGCCATAAGAACACTTTTCTCAACACCTTCCACTGATGCCAATGACAAATCCACTAACTGATACAAGATCGTGCCAACAGTCAGTTTCAAAAAATCTTTTCCACCCACCTTTTCATTTTTCTCTCCTCTAAAGAGGTGTTCAACATCATCCTCTTACATAAAACAAATTGTTCATGCATAGAAATCGATGTGGGCCTTAAATATTTTCAACCAATCCATTCCCAGTATTATATCATAAGAATCCATATCAATCACTGAGAAATCCCACATCAATTCAATGTCATCCATGACTAATCAAAACACTCTACATAGAAAATCTTGACACTCTCTTTGTCCCAAAGGATTTTGAATTTTTAAAAATGAAGGCATCATCTCCACAGTTAAACCCAGTAAACTAACAGCATGGGAAGAAAGAAAAGAATGGGAATCACATGTATTAAACAAATCTTACATCAATATGGAATTCAAAATAACTGTACCTCACACTGTGGATGGTCCTTTCTGATTATCCGATGCAACTTTATCAGCTCCAAACATATGTGTGCTTTCTATGCTCTACTATTTATTACCCTACTGAAACTTCCCTTACTGAGGAGTTTCACGAACACCCAGCCTCGGAGTATTATGGAAATACCGCTGAAGATTCCCCATCTTCTTGCAGTTATGAAATTCTTAAGGTTGTACTTTAGAATCCTATTTCTTGTTGCCTAAATAACCACACTAAAAACATCTTATCTTACACTTGGGTATCGAAGGAAGTTTTAACAATATAATGGTCCAATTTTTATGTGCTCTATGTCATTGAGAAAAGGTTTCTGTCATTCTCTTTCTCTTATTGTTGGGGTTTACACCTCCTCTCATGAGGAAAATCATACTTCCATTACTTGGATTTCCAACTGTGATTGATATTGTAACTAGTGTATCTGGTTGTGGTCCTGACTGAACTGTTTGAAAATCCCGAATGATGCTTTAGGCCAACTCCTAGTTCACCTGGGGTTCAGGTGAAACCACATTTTCAGTAGATTTCTCTGATTGGTCTCTATGATGCCTACATGGTTCCATCTCTATCAACACAAAAAAAAACCATAATTCCCATGATCGTATCAAGAAAAGGCTTAAAATTCAAATTCAATTACATACAAACTATCACAAATAGGATTTCCATAAGTTCACATTTCCCATATTGTACTTTTCTAAAAAATCCAGCATATTTTTGAAAATCGACCCATTTTCAAAATACCACAAGTTTCCATGTTTCAAATTATTCCGTTTTGAAACCTAATTCAGATTTTTTCAAAATACACACATTCATATCACACTATAAATCATTATACCTCAATGAAATATGCATCCTAGTGGGAATTCATTCCTATCATGCATGTCATGCTCATCGATAATGAGATATCCCATGCCTATAAGTGTCTCCAAAAAGATTATGTACCCAACTTCTTGGTAACTTGAAGTTAAGTATAAAAGGGTTAGCTACATCCTTTTACGCTATACATTCCAAGTTCCAACAATCCTACACCTTGATACCATCCCAACTCAAGGAATAGGCCAAGAATGAATGTAAACACCAATACCAACAATCAACGCCAAAGGACCAAACAACTGCTCTCAATTGAAATCCAAGGACCAAAAAAAACCGATGCCACTTATAACATCTCGCCCCATCTCATTGTCTTGAGAGGGCGGAGGAATTATACTTGGCCTTAAGCGATGTTTCCAAGCTGCCAAAGGCTGGTAATAAATTCTGAGGACTTCAAGAATAAATTATGGAACGATTTTCCCTTGAGATAAACCAATCAACCAAATAATCCATTATCAACAAAAACTACATGATGCATGTTAACAAAGTGACCCAAACCACATATTACCAAGAGTTAACCAAATGACCAGCCACATCCATACCACTACAAAAGACCAATACAACCAAACCACAACAATACAACTATCAGAGTACCAAGTGTAAGACTAAACAACAAGACTCCAAAGGAACTATGATATTCTTTACTCTTACCTATGTCCCGGAATACAACATATTCAAAAGCAACAAAGTTCCAAAGCAGGGTGAGTAAAAATACTCAGTAGTATTCCCCCAAAATACTTCCCTACACACTCCACTAGGATATAACACGTTAGTAAAATTTTTATAAAAAAATTATATAAATTACATGAACTAATGAAACAATGAAGAGAAATCCAAAAAAATCATTACCCAAATAAATTTATCCAATTTAGTGAATAACCAAGGAAAACAAACAAACAAGTCATTACCCATTCCCTTTTTCAATACCACATACATATCACAACCATACACACCATTATGTCACACAACCAATACCATTCACTCAATCATGGTGCTACTTTAATGGTGGAACCTTCATGAACAACTCGTCTCCTCCATGGGGTGGGACTTCACGTCCATCCCTAGTGTGGGACTTCATACCCATCACTGTCCCTTTTGATGATGGTGCATTCATAACCATCACCTTGATAGTTCTACATTCCTGACCTCCATCCATACAACTCATGATAATAAAAATTTACCAAAATCACCACAACATTTAAATCCATAATTACCAAAATCATATCACCCAACAATCATCAATACAAAATTGACCAATTATTTCCAACAACATTTCAATGTAACATGTTAAGTTACTTCAATAAATATCACCTTTATTTAATACACCCTCAAACCATTTTCCATGCTGAAAAACATTTCAATAAAACCACATTTTAATTTGAAACTATCTTTCATTAAGCATTTCCATAACTCAATCAACCAATCGATTTTAAAATCAACATTTTAAAATTTTAACAACAAAACCCCTTTCACAATATTAAACCATTTCCCCAAAAAAATCCCCAAAGCATCACAACACGGGTTTTTTTCAAGAGTCACACATCACAACCACAATCAATTTTAGTAAAAACCATTCAATTTAATTTTATAATTCTAGATGTAGCAAAGTGGATTTGAGAGAGAATCCACCTACATTTAGGGTTCCAGTGAAATCGACCCACAAGAAACCACACCCCAAATCCAGACAAATTCTCCACCAAAACCACTCTAGATCTCCTTCTCTATCATTAACAAGACCTAAAATCATAACTTAAGGAAAAAACCCTATATCTAGATGAAAAATATGTAGATCCATAAAACCAAATGAGAGGGAAGAGAATATCAAGGGAGAACTACAAAGAAACCAATAGAGAACACTTACCCGAGATGAACCACCTTCAAACCACAAAGAAAACCCTTAAAATACCTTCCAAAATGAGTGGGATAGAACCCCTATCCCTTGAGAAGAATAAATAAATCATAAGGTTCATATGGGATAAGAAATGGGTGAGTTAGGGAAAATCCTGACTAACCCTGTTGAAAAAAAAAACAACTTTAATGGGCTGCATGGTTAGCTCACACAGTTTGAAAACCTATGCACTAACTATGTGGATTTTACTACCTTAAAGTAATCTAACATGGGCTCCCCACATGGTTAGACAAATCGTGTTCAAACCGTTCGGGACCCCCCTCCCTTGAGTTGCACAGTTTTCCTGGGATTCTCGCACGGTTTCCCCTAATCATGCTCAAACTGTGATGTATTCATCTAGACTATTCAGTATAATTTAGGAAAATCAAGAGTATATTTTTTGAGCTATATGAGTTATAAATTTTCTTTTTATTGTACTCAATGTTATGTAAAAAAGGTAATACAAATAGTATGAATGTGATGTGTAAAATTATATCTAGAGAACATGTTTATATAAACATACATGTGTTTGATGAAGGTCATTCTAGATACCTTTGTTGATTAATTAAAATTTATTCAAAAACAAGAGGCCCCCTTTTGATTATGGTTTTGAATTAAAAATACATAGCTATAAACACTTAAAAGGCCAAAAAAATCCACATATAAGGTTTTGTAATAACCATTACTTTTGGTGTAAATTTTTTATCAGGACTAAGAGGGAATAATATTTTTTTCCATAACACCCTAACCCAAATCACTCAGTCTAGGAGGGAGTTCCACGTGATCTCATACATTCCTCCTCATACGCAAGTGGTTATCAACTAGAAAGAAGGGTTTAAATAGTGTAGTGGGGATACTATGTTATCTCTATCAAAAGTCATACATTAGGATCACGTCGTGAAAATATTAATAACATAAAATAGAACAATGAAATTAAATAATGAAAATTCTATAATAAATTGGATGTCATGTATCTCAAAGTCATACAATATAATAAACTAATGACCCCCATTGTGGTAGGTCAAACCTGAGTATTAGTAGAGTAACATAAAGATAAATAAATACACTATAGTATCATTCTAGATTGTTTCCCAGTACCACCTCTAAACACAAATCTCTACCTCGTCTAATCCTTATCATTGATCCCTTAACCTTTCCTAAATACCTTATCATGAGTTCTTCACATGCATCGATATTCTCATGTAGGGTATGAGTATAAAACCCAGTAGAAAATCACCAATGCATACATAAACCAATTTTGTGTCTATATATATAGGGTGTATTACATAATATGAGAGTGATACATAATTAAAGAGTCAACCACACAAGTTTTGGGTCATCATGTACTGACTAGGATATCACAAACCTCAGCCCCACCTACCTCGAAACTACGATAGTAAGGACTGCAATTTCAGTCACTGCATGTATTGAAACATGATACAAGGTCCACATGTTGGTTTATTACCCTAATACCATCATTCATAATTCCTCATTACATTTTTAAGTAACACCTAGTTCATTCACCTGACATGATCAAAAAATTAGTTAACAATCACCCATGAATGATCATTCTTCTATGTTGGTATTCTAACATATTTTCTACACCATACCCATGAATAGTCTACACACATGTTGAATGAACTTGTTCATGATATATAACTAGTACCATCAAGAGATCCCAAGTCATTGGACTTCATCACAACACTCATTCACCCCATTAAAGGGGTTCTTTATCCAATTATGAAAAAACCAAACATTTTGACACTTGAATAAATGTTTCAAAACTATTCAACACCCAAAAAAAGTCATGTTATAGAAAGAACAACCGGTAATATCTTGTTTGGTTCTCACAACTCCACACACACACACAAAAAAAACACACATCAAGCATGGTTCACAATACACACAAGTGCATACCATTATATCACGTTAAAAATCATATATATGTGCCTTACATGGTATAAATATTCCAACCACAAGAATTTTTACTCCAAATGTTAATAGACACCAATAATTTCCACACAAATCAAGAATTCATTCCAATAATTCCTATAACCAATACCAATTCATTAAAAATGGTATTATAAAATAATATTATAGAAGAAGAACATGAAAATGGTTTGAATTTGATTAGGCTTGCCCAATGAAATATGCTACCAAAGTTGGATCTATATTCGTTCGAGAGAGATCAGAAGAAATTATCAATAGATTCGGGCTTCAATACATTGAAGATTTAATAATTATATATTATATGAAATATAAATCCATATATCTTTCCATAACATCCTAAATATATAATTCATCCCTATATAAATTATAAAGATCAAGAAATATCAAGAAGAACCAAAAACAATGATCACATACCTAGAATTCTCACATCCTAAGGCCTCTAGATTCAACAAAATTAGAGCTTTAAGTGAGAATAATTCCCCAAAACCACCACTAGAGTCCCTAATTTCAAGAGACTCAGATGTATCAGTATGAATGAAGATATTAGAGGAGTTTTAAGGTTTAAAACACAATTTTATTATTAATTAAAACTAAACACATTGTTTGGTCGCATGAATTACCAAATGGTGTTAAAATAATGTGAGTATCTTTACCACTTCTAGGTACCTACACAGTTTTGTAAACCATGAATCAAAAAAATCATATCTTTATCAAGTCATATAGTTTTCTAGGTAGCTTCACATGTTTATCTCTAACTATTACCCAATCATATTACACTTAATGTTCTTCTCCAACAAGTTATATAGTTCCATGGGGAGAACCACATAGTTTACCCTAACTGTATTCCAATTGTGCACCCATTTTAATGCCTATAAAACCCTAAAAATCCAACAAGAAGCTACATTATACATCACATAATCAAATCATAACTCAAAAACACTCAAAAAATGGTTGAAAGTAAATTGGAAGGTACCTGAAAAAAATCATCACAATCTCCACCTATGGAGACCCAGACATAACATACATGGATATTACATATTTTTTTATGAATATTCACTTCATTTCATAAACACATTCCTGATGACTGTAGTGGTTTAGTATATTTGGAAAGTTAGAAACATAAGCACTGGACCATAAGTGAGTTATGTCATCTCCCGCTACATTCATCACAACTAGAAACCTTCTTAGAAAAATCATACTTAATACATTTATTCATAACCTAAGGAAATAAAACATAATAAAGGGTGAGATTAGTTGCTCAGTAAGGGTAAAAAGGGGATATATTTAAGAATAACATGAGTGTAAGGGTATGAAAACATGAGCATAACATTTGAAAAACTTACCCTACATATCAAATATCATAATCTTGAATCGTGGCATAAATATTGGCAGTTTATAAGACAAGAATCATAATGAAATCAAATAACATGATCCATGAGATCATAACATTAGCATAAAGCATAGAATTTATGCAATACACATAATCATAGAAAATCATTTCCATATTGGTCATGGATTACTGCCAAATCCATCATAGCGGACAAGGTCCTTTACTGTATCCAGCTCACTCCTCATTCTAGACATGTCTTGCTGTGTCGGGTTCACTCCCCATTCAAGTCATGTATTATTGTACCAAGTTCACTATCTATTCCATCCATGTCCACCTAATGATATATATAAATCATTAACTAATTCATTTGATGGATATATAGGTCACATCCATCATTAATAAAAATCATATTTATGTGTGCCACAATATCATAAACATTCATCATAACATAACCCAAGAAATGAAAATAGAATCATAAATATTTCATCATATCATAACCTTTGAAAAGGATAAAGTTTTCATAACCATTTCACCCTATAATAACCTATTAAAATAATTGGGTTTCATAATTATTTCCTCATAATTTAACCTATGGAAGAGAGATCATTTTCATAAATATTGAGAAATTAAAACATAAACCATTCAGGGATAGAATATGGATGGTATCCTTGGATCATATCCCTAGTAAGGCATATATAACCCCAATGGATGTCATCATAGATGTAAAATAATTTTAAAATATCATTTAAATCATTTCATCAGTAAAATATCCTATCCTATTTGAAAAAATATTTTAAAAAGGTAAAAGATTTTCAAAACTTTTTCTCTGAAAATATACTTAAAAACATATGAAGGAAGATTTGAAAATCCATTAAAACAATTTTTAAAACATTAAATATTTTCAAAAAACTTTTCCTTTAGAATTATCTTAAAGGATCATTTAAAAAAAATTGATTTTTTTTAGAAAACATGGTTTTGGAATAAAACAGGGTTCCGACCGAAGAGAGAAATAATGTCGGATTTTATTAAAAAAAATAATTATATTATATTACAAAGAGTTTAAAAATGAGATCATTACTTGAATATATCATTAATAAATAAATTATAAGAAAATTAATGGTAATTATTTAGAGGTAGATCATGATATTTCAATATTAGAGACTTGATCATAAACAATCCTGATGAATGATGAGATTGTAACATAAAATCATTACTACTTTAGTAAAAATCCTATGCCCCTAGAAGGAATAAAATAAAATGAGAAATAAAATATCATGATTATTAATAAATTCATTAAATTTCATCTCAAAGTTCATGTATATACACCTCATGAAATAATATAGGTCTATAACCTAATGTATCTCTCAAAGAAAGAAAACGGAGACAAAAATATATTACCGATTAGGTAACTTTTGAATATTAAACCCCATGAAAGATAGGTCCACAAATATATATTTAAATACCTTTAATTGTATTTATAATAATCAAAAAAACATTATTGGGGAGTATATACACCATACAAAATAAATAGGTGGTGAATACGACATGTTTCTCATAAAGGTAAAAAGTGAGACGAAAATCTATTACCTTGATTGTTGACTTCCATCATAATCGTTCAACCATATTATGTAATAAATATAAGTTTATTATAAATATATTATAGAACCATATTCATATATATCATACCATAAATGATTTTCATATGACTTTTTATTATTTGTAATTTCATGTTAAAGTCGCATTTCAGTTAATAATCGCTTTGTTTTTCTTATACATTTTGATTTGTTATATTTTTTATCAAGAATTAATAAATATTTAATAATATAAACAATGATAAAAATGATAAAAATATCATATATATTCTGTATATATGTATTTGTAATAATCTATAAATGATATAAATGGGAAATTAAATACACCCATCATGGTGACGGTGGGTCGTACGTATGAGAGAATTCTGTTTTTATTTTATTTTCGGATTGAAAGAAAGAAAATTATATAAAAAATTATCAGTATATAATAATTATTATGTAATATGTATCACATTTTTTTATTAAACCCATCCTTAATATATTCCATGTGTAGTTTGAATGAATCACATCGCTTCACGAGGTGGTAGTTTTTCGTACACATGAATGACGTTATTGTAATCCCACAAAATGAAAAGCATGAAGATATGTTTTATATAAAAATTAAAGAATAATAATAACATCATAAAAATCATATATATCATATATTAAAAATAAATCCATCATTAGAAGCATCTCTGATAGGTGGTGATGGAAAAACGAACGTCATTGGTTCTCGAGACAATAGTCTAACGTACGCACAAACGATGACTTCATAACCCATTTGATGGAATTGGAGATGGTTTTAGGTAATTTACTTAACAAAAAACAACTCATTATATTAAATATACTTATTTTATTATATAATTATGATATAAAATAATTTAATGGGGTGGAGGAATAAATAAAACAAAAATGCTCATTGATGAATGTTACCTCTTCTTCAGGTACCCTCCTTAGTATTGAACTATAAGACTTATTTGGATGGATTGTTACAAAAAATAGGGGTCCTGGTATGAGGGTATGTAATTTGGAAATTTATTTTGGCAGGGTTTTGAAAATTTAAATTTTGTAAGAGGTGTGAGTAAGGGGTAGAGTGAGTGCCCTTTTATAATTGAGGAGTGGAATTCTTGTAAATAACAAAAATTATTCAATATTGGGAGTTCTATATTACCTAATGTGCCTCAAAAAATAATTTATGGGAGGGATTAATTTTTTGAGACATACCTCCACTACAAAAAAATAAATTCATTTTTTATCAATTAATTCATTAATCATTGAGTTTACTCAATTTTATCTTTACAGTTTTTATCAAGTTAACTTGTATCTTTTTATTTACTTAGTTAATTTATACTTTAATACTATAATTAAAAATATTTTTATTTGATAATTATACCCAATAGTTATAAATTTTATTTCCAATTCAATAAATTAAAATTATATGTGTGTGTAAAATTAATTTTAATACAAATGCATGTAATGCGCAAAACACTATTTTAACCTTAATCGCGTTAATTATTATTAATTGTTTTCACTAATAAGTATGGTAAAAAATTGATATTATTTGATAATATAAATTATACGGATTCCAAATATTGAATCCATTTTTCCAAATTCCATTCACATATGTGGAAGAATTTAATTTAAAATTAATCTCACAAACACAATGAGAAACAGGTTTTCAAAGAGAAAAATGATCAATAGTTTACAAAGTTTTTATATCCAATTTCAATATATAAATTATTAAAATGAACTAAATTGTATTAATAGATGTGTGATTTAAATAAGAATACATTAAAACCAATTTAAATTATAATTTAACTTTATAAATAAATTAATTAAAAATTCCATTTTTAATTAAAATTCAATATTCTTCACTATTCATCATAGAATGAAACTTTTCAGAAAAATAATGATATTTCACCCAAAGATAGTTTTGAAATTCTAAATACAGAAATGAATTTTATTTTATCAAATTCATTTTCTAAAAGTTTTAAAAAAATAATTTTATCGTTGTTCACAAAAATACATAAAAACAAGTTATTTTTAGAAAATAATATTTTCAAAACATTTAAAGACATTATCGAAAATTATGTATTTTATTATCAATATTTTCTTATTTATATAGAAAAATTATAATTAATATTTAAAAATTATTTATTTCTATTCATATCACTGTGTTTAATGGCTATGTTATAATGGTCTCGTTTAAATAACTATATTAATAATATATCATGGTTATGTTAAAAGTCAGTGTTGCTTGTAATGAAAGATTATCCAGTGTTGCATGTAGAACCTGACTAACTTGGTGTTTTGTTTAATTCAATATTATCTTGGTGTATTATGGAATGCAGGCTATTAAATAAATTTAATTTATTCAAAAAAAATTGATTCATAAAAAACTCAAGGTGTTGCGTTCTTCCCCTCTTAAAATGAATTTCACCCTCTAAATTAATCACATTGATACAAAAAAATGAGGATACTTATACCTCATCATATCCTCAAGTTTCCACATAAAATTTTCAAACTAATGATTTTTTCACAAAACTTTGACCAGTTGAGTGGTCTTGTTTTGTAGAAAATTCTATTTATGTTCCAGAATCTCCACCAGTTGTTCTTTATAATAAGTATTTTTATCCTACAGTATGATCTCTGAGTTTATTAAATGTTAAGGGTCAGGTATGTGATTACTCAGGATAGATATATGGAACAAATTTTGGACTTGATAGATGTTTGGTGGAATCTCAAAGCGATATTCTACCATCTCTATATGATCCATAATTTCAATGTACTCATATAACTAGGAATTAGTTTCCCTTTATTAACAAATATCATAACCTTTTTCCAAGGAGGAACTATTAGAAACACCATATCACCAACATTAAAATCTAGTTCACTTATGTGATTATCAATATAATTTTTTTTGACTCTGAGCTACCTTTATGAGATGATGAATGGATTTAATCTTCTCGACCTTTTTCTCATTTATCTCAAGTCATAATAGCTTTCTTTCTCCAACTTCATTATAGTATGTTTCAGCTCTACATTTCTTTCCACACATGGCTTTATAAGGATCCATCTGAAATCTTTTTTGAAATCTATTATTGTAATAAAAATCAACTAGAGTAAGTTTTTTATACCAACCACCTTTGAAATATAAATCACAAGATCTCAATATATTGTCTAGGGTTTGAATTATTATTTTAGACTAACCATCTATCTAAGGATGATATATAGTGCTAAAACTAAACTCTCTATCAATATCATTTTGAATACTTCATCGAAACATTGAGGTAAACCTGGGATCCCAATTAGATACAATGTAATGTGGTACTCCATGCAACCTTACCACTTCCTTAGTGTATATCCTGAAAATATTATTCAGAGAGAAGTCTTATTTGATAGAGATGAGGGCTGATGACTTAGTAAGGTGATCAACTATAACCCATATAGAATTATTCCTTTTAGATGTTTTGGGGAGTCTAATGACAAAATCCATGGTGAGGTTTTCTCATTTCCATTCTGGTATGGGTAATGGATGAAACATCCCCTTAGAATTTTTCCTTGAAGCCTAAAATTATTGTCATACCAAGAACCAAGATAAAAACTCTATGATATCTCTCTTCATACCATCTAACCATAAGTAATATTTCAAATCACTAAACACCATCATACTTTCCATATTAATAGATAATGAAGAATTATGGTATTCCTATAACAAATCCTTCTTCAAGTATGGTATGTAAGGAATTCATACACAATTACTGGACCTTATCATTCCATCATGATCAAGGTTAAACTAAAGAAAATTTCTAACCATATTTTTTAGCTCTACATCATCCATATTCTCCTCATTAATCATTACTTGGATAAATTCTTGAACATTGAATTAAGGAATAAAAAATTTTTCTCCTTCCTTAAGGATTTCGAGATCCATCCTTTTAAAAACCATAAATATTGGATCTATTGTAATCCTCATCATGGATAAGCTAGCATGATCCTTTTGACTCAAAGCATTAGCCACCTTGTTTTCTTTCCCAGAGAGGTAATGTATTGATAAGTCATAATATTCAATCATCTATAAAAATCTTCTTTAGTTCATATTCAACTCCTTCTGTGTGAATATATACTTAAAAAAATTTTGATTAGTATATATATCATAATTTCCTCCATAACTAAAATTCCTCCATGTATTTAATGAAAAAATTATTGTGGATAACTTCAAATCAATAGTGGGGAAATGTTATCATGAACCATCAATTTTCATGAGGAATAAGCTATAAACATATCATTTTTCAAAATAAAAAAAACTCAATCCCTAATTGGATATACCACTATAGATTACATAACCTTATCTACTATAGTTTAATGTAACCATAGGTGTACTGACTAATATTATCTTCAGTTCCATGAAATTTTCCTCACATTCATCTATCTGGAGGCACTTAGCTCCCTTCTGAGAATACTTGGTCAGAGGATTAGATAGTCATGAGAAATTATCTTCAAATCATTGATAATATCTAGAAAAACCACGAAAACTATAGATATTTTTCACTATAGTTACTCTATTCAAATATTCAATAGTTTATATTTTTTATGGATTTACTAAGATACCCTATCTTAAGATTATATGACCCAAAAATAAAACCTTTTTCAGCTAAAATTCAGAATTTTTAAATTTTTCATATAATTTATCTTTCCTTATGTTAATTATAACAATTATAAAGTGATATTCATTCTCTTATTTCCCCTTTTAACATATAATAATATCACCTATAAAGAATACCAAAAACTATGATGTACTAGACCCATATTCCACTTAATAGGTTCCCCAAGCTCAGTGGGCCACATGGCTTAAAACTCATCACCCTAAATTCCAAAAGCTACCAACTAGCAGTAAGGGTATAGGGTGTGTCTATAGGGAGACTATTCCTTCATTACCAAAGTGTAGAATAACTGATAAATATAAATAGAGGTAAATAGTGGAAGCAATATAAGTAAATAGCAGAAGCAAACAAAAGTAATAAATAACCAAGGACAATAATAACTGTATCAACAGGATTAACTTATGATGATATGTCATGTCACCAAAAAATTATAAAACATGGATAAAAGATGACAGCTATAACATGTTCCAAAAAAGTATAAAGAAAATCAAGACTATCCAATGAATCTTGATCGCTAGCTCGGTCATCTTATTTCAAGCTCCATTCTAACACAATAAGTAATCAAGTGTTTGAAGTCGTATTATTCCCTTTATCAACACCTATAATCATGTAATCTTCCCCAGGTACAAAATGGCACCCAGAGAGGGTGTGAGATAAATATCAATGGGACACCACCAACGGTGTCTATAACCTCTGGCCCATGTAATGGAAATGTAATAGTGTGCAAGAATGTATATATAAAGTAAAGCAGTATAATGTAACTAAATACCCAAGTACTTGATTCATCCCTAGGATAGTGTCTGAACATGTAACCAGTTCATTAATTGATTTTTACCAGTTTATAAATTAGTCACATGTTAACAATAGTGAAGGTTCCATGATGTAACAAGGAAAATTTTAATGATATTTAATAATGAAGTTCCAATGTAACAATCAAGGAAACATATACCTCAGGTGTATCTAACTCAGTAATGACTATATCTTGTCTAAGGGTAATATTTTAATCCAAGGATCATATTCCATGGAATTCCAAAATAATATTCCTACCTACTCTAAGGTGATCATCTGAGTTAAAAAGGGGATAAGAAGTGGAAAATCTATATGAGATGTAACCATGGAACCTACTTGTTAATGTTGGATCCAAGGATTTTTATCCCATGAATCCTATAATACTATTTGAGGGATCATATGGTGTCATACCATGCATCCAAGAATATACAAGGATCGGGTTCTAGGTTGGTTCCAACCTAAGAAATCCATATCCTTGAATCGTAATGGTGTTCCCAAGTGCCCAAGGCATTCCCTGATAAGAATCCAAGGAGAGATTGAGTCCGGCCACTCTGATTTGATAATGAAGACATATAATATGTCATTTGTTTCAAGCCTTAAATTTCATTAGTTTGATAAGTCCAAGTATCATGAAACCCTTTAATCAATTAATAATTTATCAATAATTCCATTTGGTTTAATACTTTCCTTTCATTAGTGTGATAAGGCCAAGTAGAATGAAACCGTTCATTTAATCAATTTAATCATATTCAAAAATCAAGGTTCATTCCTCTACCTTCTATCAATGTGTTAATGGGTTCTATAGACATTAAACCTATTATTAATTCACATTTAATTTGGTCAAGTCATATACTTAGTATACTTTCCAATTCCCCTTTCATATTTAATTATCAAACTTGAAGCGCTTACCTTAGGCAGGTCAAGTGGTGAGTATACATGGTACTTTCCATTATGAGATTCACAATTTATAAAAAACCATTTAATAGAGAATATCTTATCCTTATAAGGTTTGATCCATGGTATAGTTGAACGGCGGCCCAAACATGTCAAATACTAAAAACCCAATTATGGCATAACATCCTACATGGGATGGATGGAGTTTTGGGTGTAACTACTAACAACTGATCAAAAATTTGGAAATAATATAACCATATAGTTCTAATAATTGTAAGCATTTCATATAAAATTAATAAATGCCACCTTATGAAATCGGTGGCCCCACACGACAATTCTAATATCAAAAAACTTGTGGGATGAGTTATAGACCACCCACCTTAGGGTCGAATGACTCTACTCCTTCGATATCATCCTTTAATTCAGTGAATAATGGATTAGATCTAAGAAAAATAGAAAAACACTCACACATCAATAACTAGGTCGAGATAAATAGAGAAGAATTAAGGATTAAATATACTCTAGTACATACCATTGCGCATCCAACATGACAAATAGAAGCTTGATCGGATCATAGATGAATCAGATATCTTGATCCCTACCTTAGACCTTAAAAAATATCCAAAATGAGAGTAAAGGTGGATAATCCTTATGGAAATTGGATTAGGAGGAAGGAGGAGCTTAATTAGAACATTAAGGGAAAGTGGTCATTTTACCCAGAAATTTTCCTGTGCATGGTTTGTTCGTACGGTTTGACAAAATGTGCGTAAACCTTGCACGAGTACCTAGGAAAAAGGGGTATTCGCATAGTTAGGCCACACGGTTAAGGAAACCATGTTCCAACCTTGTGGAATGGCTTTACCCAAAAATGCATACCATTTTCATGGTTAGATCTAACCATGTGCCCTACCCTCACGGTTTACTCTAATTGTGAGATAAGGCCATTTTCCCTAAATAGATGGGATTTGGGATCTGAATAAGCCTCAAACACACTTGAGACATTTTCTAACTCATTAGGAATCCATATTAGGTCCAAAATAAATAATTAGACAAAAATTTAAAGAATCCATACCTGAGTGAAAACTGGGTTCTTACACAAACTAATCAAGGTAATCTATAAGGTCTATATTTATTAAATCCATGAAGATGGTCAAGGAATTAGTATGACTAAAAGGAATCATGATATACTCATATTTTACATACCTTTTATGGAATTCCATCTTGGGTATATCCTCCTTCTTGAACCTCAGTTGATGATATCCATAATGAAGGTCAGTCTTGGAAAATTATTGATCTCTGCATAGTTGATCAAATAAGCCATCTATATGGGGAAGAAGATACTTGTTCTTAATTTTGATATTTTTCAACTCCCTATAATCAATGATGAGTTGAATTTATCTATATTTATTTTTTAAAAAATAATAGGTGCACCCCAAGGAGACACACTTGGCCAAATGAATCCCTTATCAAGGTTTTCCTAGAGTTAGTTCTTTAATTATTGAAACTCAATTGGGGCCATTCTATATGGATCCTTTAAAATTGGTGTGGGTCCTGTTATGAGTTCTATTGAAAACTCAATTTCACAATATAGTGTATAATTATGAAATTATTTGGGAAATATATAAAAAAAAATTCTTTAAATTAGGAATATCATTAATGTTGAGTTTCTCCCCAACCATTTGAGATAAATAACCCTTTTATACAAAGAAATCCAATCCATGAATAAGGTAAAATAAAATTCCACTATAATAAGAATGAAAATATTTTCAGGAATCACATTACCACAAACATAAACAAGAGAGGAATCATATACTTGAGATGTGATCATCGTACCATTAGAGGGTTTTATTGATAATTCTACATCTAATAATTTGGGTAGAATCTTGATACCATTAGAAAATTATTTAGATATGAAATAATGGGTATATCCATATTCAAATAAGATATTAGCAGTCCTGGATTGGATAGTAAGTGTATATTTCACTACATCATTATCACACCCATCATCAGAAACAATGACCACATGAGATTTCCCCTTTCCCTGTGGCTTAATAGGTTGTTAAATTTTATCACCATCATTAATAATTGGTTTTGGACATTTGTTATCATAATTACTATTATCCTTACACTTGAAGAACTGAAGTGGGGGACATGAATTTTTTGTGGATTTATCTCTATTCGCATTATTAGATAAATTTGTCCCATCACTTCAGCAATAAACACTACTAGAATTTTACCCTTTACCAATGGTTCAAAACTATTGGTAAAGTCTAGGAAACCATTGGTATATAGTATACCAATGGTTTCCCAAACCATGGCCAAGTAAGTCGTGATTATAGGCATATACCAACGGTTCTATGAAAATTGTTGGTATAGGTATAATGAGTTTCAAATTACCAATAGTTTCAATGAAACTATTGGTATATGTTTACCCCAACAGTTCTAAAACTATTAGTAACACTTGTTTTTAGGCTATACCAACGGTTATAAACCATTGGAATAGGTTTTTTACCAACAGTTCAATAGAACCGTTGGTATAAATTAATGGATCAATGCTATACCAATGGTTCACAACCGTTGGTATAGTTTTTTTTTACCAATGGTTTTATTAAACCATTGGTAAAACCTTGCTCAATGTTTCATCCTAGCCTGCATAATACCTGTAGCCTAGCCTGCATAATACCCCCAATGCATACACCTCTCCACTTAATACACCTGCATAAAAAACACATAAAAAAACCACAAAAAACACATAAAAACAGACATCAAACACCACAAAAAATACCTTATAGCATAAAAAACACATATGTCCAGGGAGAGGGGAGGGGGATGTCAGGAAGAGGGGATGGGGGAGGGGGATATCCAGGGAGAGGGGAGGGGGGAGGGAGTTGGGATGTCCATGGAGGGAGTGGGGGGTGGGGGTCTCTCTAGGGAGGGGGTTGTCTAGAGAGTGGGGAGATGTAGGGTGAGGGGATGTTTTGGGAGTGAAGGGGGGGATGAAGGCCTTTACTGATCTTAGCTCTATGGAATCTTGATATCTCTTAAAACTGTATAAGTATAACCAAAAAGTAACTCATGGTCATAGGGATCCCAACCCAATGGTATCTAAATCACAACATCAAAATACCTGAAATAGAGTATAAGAAACCCATGTTTTTACAGTCTCACCCACAGTAATATTGACTCATTAAGGTCAAAAATAAATGGGTTGACTCGTACATGTCAAAAAATGACCCATGGATCGTTGTGCTAAAGTATAAACACAATCCGAATGCGTTTGGTCGGTTTTTCGTATGACAATTGTTGTTTTCACTTAAAATGTTGTCCATTTCAAACAAAAGTGAGACACTTTGAGTAATATCGTCACACAATTCCACAAAATGAGGATAGGTAGAGTCGTACACATCAAAAATAACCCATGTATCATTGTCCTAAAGTATCAATATAATCCAAATACGTTTGGTCGGTTTTCCGTATGTCAGTTGTTGTTTTCACTTAGAATGTTGTCCATTTCAAACAAAAGTGAAACACTTTGAGTGATACAGGTCACATCGTGCCTCAGATTTAGGAGGGGTTTAATCATACACATGGATCATTGTTCTAATGTATCAACACAATCTAAATGTGTTTGATCTGTTTTTTGTATGCCAATTGTTTTTACTTAAAATGTTTTCCATTTTAAACCAAAGAGAGACACTTAGAGTGATACCGACCACATTGTGCCTCAGATTGAGGTGCGGTTGACTCATCCATGTCAAAAATGACTCATGGATATTTTTTCTAAATTATCAACACAATCCTAATGCATTTGGTTGGTTTTACGTATGTCAGTTGTTGTTTTCACTTAAAATTCTGTCCATTTCAAATAAAAGTGAGACACTTTGAGTGATACCGGACACATCATTCCTCTGATTGAGGCGAGGTTGACTCGTACATGTCAAAAATGTCCCATGGATCATTGTTCTAAAGTATACACACAATCCTAATGTCTTTGGTCATTTTTTCGTATGCTAGTTGTTTTTACTTAAAATGTTGTCCATTTTAAACAAAAGAAAGACACTTAGAGTGATATTGGCCATACTGTGCCTCGGATTGAGGTGGGGTTGACTCACACATGTCATAAATGACTCATTTATTGCTTTCCTAAATTATCAACAGAATCTTAATGCGTTTGGTCAGTTTTTCATATGTCAGTTGTTGTTTTCACTTCAAATGTTGTCCATTTCAAACAAAAGTGAGCCAATTTGAATGATACCAGTCACATTGTGCCTCAGATTGAGGCTGTATTGACTCTTACCCATCAAAAATGATCCATGGATAGTTTTCCTAATATATCAACACAATCCTAATGCATTTGGTCAGTTTTCTGTATGCCGGTTGTCGTTTTCACTTAAAATCCTGCCCATTTCAAATAAAAGAGAGACACTTAGAGTGATACTGGCCACACTATGCCTCATATTGAGGCAGGGTTGACTCGTACATGTCACAAATGACCCATGGATTGTTTTCCTAAAGTATCAACATAATAAAAATACGTTTGTTTGGTTTTCTGTATGTCAGTTGTTGTTTTCACTTAAAATGTTGTCCATTTCAAACAAAAGTGAGACACTTTGAGTGATTCCGGTCACACCGTGCCTTGGATTGAGGAAAGTTTGACTCATACATGTCAAAAATGACCCATTTATTTTTTCCTAAAGTATCAACACAATCCTAATGTGTTTGTTTAGTTTTTTGTATGCCAGTTGTTATTTTCATTTAAAATCATACCCATTTCAAATAAAAGTGACATTTTGAGTGATATCAGCCACACCATGCCTCAGATTGAGGTGGGGTTGACTCTTACACATCAAAAATTACTCATGTTTTGTTATACTTAAGTATCAACACAATCCTAATGTGTTTGGTTGGTTTTTCGTATGCCAGTTGTTTTTAGTTAAAATCCGGTCTATTTCAAATAAAAGTGACATTTTGAGTGATACCAGCCACAAAGTGCCTTATTTTGAGTTGGGGTTGACTCTTACATGTTATAAATGACTCATGGATCATTTTCATAAATTTTAAACACAATCCAAATGTGTTTGGTCAGTTTTTCGTATGTCATTTGTTGTTTTTTACTTAAAATGTTGTCCATTTTAAACAAAAGAGAGACACTTAGAGTGATACTGATCACACTATGCCTAGGATTGAGTTTATTTTGACTCATACGCGTCAAAAATGAATCATGGATCATTTTAATAAAGTATCAATACAATATGAATTCATTTAGTTGGTTTTCCGTATGTCAGTTGTTTTTTACTTAAAATGTTGCCCATTTTAATCAAGAGAGACTTAGAGTGATACCGGCCACACCGTGTCTCAGATTTGGGAGGGGTTGACTCATACACATCAAAAATGACTCATGTATCGTTTTTCTAAAGTATCAACACGATCTGAATGTGTTTGGTCATTTTTCTGTATGTCAGCTGTTGTTACTTAAAATGTTATCCATTTTAAACAAAAGAGAGACACTTAGAGTGATACCGGCTACATCGTGCCTCGTATTGAGGTGGGGTTGACTCTTACATGTTACAAATGACTCATGTATCATTTTCCTAAAGTATCAAAACAATCCGAATGCGTTTGGTCGGTTTTTTGTATGCCATTTTTTTACATAAAATGTTGTCCATTTTAAAAAAAAGAGAGACACTTAGAGTGATACTAGCCACATCGTTCCTCATATTGAGGCTTGGTTGACTCATACACGTCACAAATGACTCATGGATCATTGTTAAAAAGTATCAAAACAATACTAATGCGTTTGGTTGGTTTTATGTATGTCAGTTGTTGTTTTCACTTAAAATTATGTCCATTTCAAATAAAAGTGAGACAATTTGAGTGATATCAGCCACACCATGCCTCATATTGAGGTTAGGTTGACTCATAAACATCAAAAATGACTCATGGATAATTTTTCTAAAGTATCAACACAATCTAAATTCCTTTGTCTGGTTTTCCGTATGCCAGTTGTTTTTACTTAAAATGTTGTCCATTTTAAACAAAAGAGAGACACTTAAAGTGATACTGGTCATAACATGCCTCATATTGAGGTGGAGTTGAATCTCACACATCAAAAATGACCCATGTATTTCTATCCTAAATTATCAACACAATATTAATGCGTTTGATTGGTTTTTCGTATGTCTGTTGTTGTTTTCACTTAAAATGTTGTCCATTTCAAACAAACGTGAGCCAATTTGAATGATAATGGTCATACCGTGCCTCAGATTGAGGTGGGGTTGACTCTCACATGTCAAAAATGACCCATGTATTTCTGTCCTAAATTATCAACACAATCCGAATGCGTTTGGTCGGTTTTTCCTATGCAGTTTTTGTTTTCACTTAAAATCTTATCCATTTCAAATAAAAGAGAGACACTTAGAGTGATACCGGCCACACCGTGCCTCAAATTGAGGCAGGGTTGACTCATACGCATCACAAATAACCCATTTATCATTTTCCTAATGTATCAACACAATCCAAATATGTTTGTTTGGTTTTCCATATGTCAGTTGTTGTTTTTACTTAAAATGTTGTCCATTTCAAACAAAAGTGACACTTTTACTGATACTAGTCACACCGTGCCTTGGATTGAGGGGAGTTTGACTCTTACATGTCAAAAATGATTGATAGATAATTTTTCTAAATTATCAACACAATATTAATGTTTTTGGTTGGTTTTCTGTATGTCATTTGTTGTTTTTACTTAAAATAGTGTCCATTTTAAACAAAAGAGATCACTTTGAGTGATACAATCCACATTGTTCCTTGGATTGAGGTGGGGTTGACTCGTACACATCAAAAATGACCCATGTATCATTGTGATAAAGTATCAACAGAATCCTAATGTGTTTGTTAATTTTTCTATATGCAAGTTGTTTTTACTTAAAATGTTGTCCATTTTAAACAAAATAGAGACACTTAGAGTGATATCGGTCACACTGTGCCTGGGATTGAGGTGGTATTTACTCGTACACGTCACAAATGACCCATGGATCTCTATCATAAAGTATCAACACAATATTAATGTGTTTGGTCAGTTTTCCGTATGTCATTTGTTGTTTTCACTTAAAATCTTGTCCATTTCAAATAAAAGTGAGACACTTTGAGTGATACTGACCACATCGTGCCTTGAATTGAGGTAGGGTTGACTGGTACATGTCAAAAATGATTCATAAATGGTTTTTATAAATTACCAACACAATCCAAATGTGTTTGGTCATTTTTTCGTATTCTATTTATTGTTTTCATTTAAAATCTTGTCCATTTCAAATAAAAGAAAGACACTTAGAGTGATACTGTCCACACCATGCCTCATATTGAAGCAGGGTTGACTTGTACACATCATAAATGACCCATGGATCATTTTCCTAAATTATCAACACAATCCATTTCAAATAAATTGTTTATGTCGTGGGGGCTTTCCATGGTCCAGGGGTGGGGGTCCAGGGGGTTGGGTGGTGATCAAGGGAGGCAATCCCCAAATAATACTTTGAAAATTAACTATACCCAATCCAACCAACATCAAAATTCCAATCAATCACCCATACAACAACCAATTCGTCCCCAATATCACTACCCTTACCATTATTCCTTGAACATATACATAAAAACAAAATCCAAATCCAATTTTCAACTAAACTAAAGACCATAGAAACTAACTTATCACCCCACTAAAGAAATAGAAAACCACCTATGCCACTACCCCAACCATCCCCAATCACTTCACATGGACCATCCTTATATCCATTACCCACCTCGACACAATATGACTAAACAAAGCCTTTACCATCTTTGAGTGGGGATATATCTCACCAACAACTCCATTAGTTTATATGGTTCACTAACTATATAGAAGGAGTGGCTATGAAGACTTTAAATAAATTTTATCCATAGAATAATGACACTTAAGTGTTGAACAAAAATAGAAAACAAATAAAATTTCACTTATTGGTTATGCCATGCTAGGGACATCATGACATGGTTTAGAAAAAATCAAAATAGAAAATAAAAATAATAGATAAAAAACATTAAAACTAAGGTAGTACTTACATATTTGGAGTGTAGAACTATTTTTTTATTTAAGATGGATCTATCAGGTGGAAGTAGTTTACTGGCCTGGGTAAAGAGAAATCCCTCTAGTTTAGGCCAAATCAAAAAAAAACAGATTAAGAACATTAAAATTAATTTAGTACTTATATATTTGATGTCAATTGAAGAGGATGGAATCATTTTCCCATCCTGGGTAACCAGAGAGCTTCGGAAGATCTTCATTTTTAGGGTTGTAATCACGCGGACAGAGGAGAATTGGGGTTGTTGTATTTTTGGGGAAACCTTTCCCAACGATTTTTAAAATCCATTAGGAAATGTATTCTATACCAACAATTTTTAAAAATCATTGGTATAGGTTGTTTTAATGGGAATTTAACCAATGGTTTCATTGAAACCGTTGGAAAAAAGGAGGCATTTCCCAACGTTTTGGGCAAACCATTGGGAAAGGCTGGTAATAATGGGATTTTACCAATGTTTTGTTTAAACTGTTGGGGTAGTCCACCTATGCAAATGGTTTGTTCAAACCATTGGCATAAAAGTGTTGGTATAGCTATAAATTCTAGTAGTGAAATTTCCTGATAAACTTCCCATCCATACTTAAAACATTTAGTAATTCCATTAAGACAGTTTCCTCCATGATTATTCCCACACTTTGAGCATAAAAGCTAGCTCAACTTCTTCTTAGCATGGTTTTCAGACTTCCCATTGAGCTCCATCTTCATTTTCTTGTAAAAACCATGAGATTGATACGTAACTCCAACCTAAATTTACACCTTGATATAACATAAAAAAATATCTTCATAGATACCAAATTCTCTTATGGATAATTCCCTTTAAAGATTTGGTTTTAATCCACTAAATAATAGACCATCCTTACTTTCTGATTGGATGATAATACCTGAAATGCACCTTACAATCCTTGTAAAATTAGCCTCGTAGTTACTCATGTATTCATCATCCTTTTTATTCAAATCAAGTAACTCTTTTTCCATATTCATATGATAATACAAGGAAAGTGATTATTGAAAATAATTTCTTGAAATTTTCCCATTCCATAGAGTCAATTTCATCCTACTATTTTATATTCTTGATAATATTCCACCATTAATACACTTCACCTTACAAATAGTAGACATACAAAATGAATTTTTATTATTCCAAACACTGGAGAATGAAAAATATATTTTCAGTGGTACTGATCCATTGTTTAGAAACTAGAAGACCCATTAAAAGAAGTTGGGTATTTAATCATGAAGGACTCAATAGAATATTATTCCCTACTTTGTTCATTTAGAGGTACAGCATGATTCATATCTTGAGAAAGTTGTGTGATCGTAGAAATTTAATTTCTCATTCTATCTCCCATAACATTTGGATTCTCATAAGGATAATCATTTCATTTTCTATTTCACATAGCATTAACACAGTTCCTTTAGGCTCCATACATTGACTAAAACCAAAAATCATAGAGTAGGAAACAATAATCATAGTGGGGAACCACATAAGAATGGAAAATTACTAATATGATGTGAAAATCATGACACATTATTCTTTAATATATGGAACCTTAGTTTTATCCTCGGTCATTAATAACTATATTTTATATAAATCCTTCATGATGGTTTGTAAAGATTTTTTGAATTTCTAAAGAATATCCCCCCTGAGTTTCAAACTAGGTGTGCAAAAAGGTTAATTGTCATACACCATTTCTTGATCGAGTCTAGATCAATATGGTGTTTTTAGGACTATTACCCCTATGCACATCTTTTCCAAATCCAAATCCTCTTATTATATCTAGAAAGGGATGTAATTTCTTAGAAACCACTTTCTCTATCCTTCACAAGGATTCCAATACATTTTCCAATACTTTGGCTCATCCTTAAACTTATCCTTAGGCGTGTACTTAAGGATATCACTAAGGATTTTCCATATTGATTTCAAAATGTTGACTAAACCTTTATTTTGATACCAACTATGGTGACCCATACTTAACATACATAGATATTACATTATTTTGTATGAATATTCATTACATTACATAACACGCCTGATAACCATAATAGTTTAGTGCCTTTGGAAACTGGGAATTATAAACACTGGACCATAATTGAGCTGAATCAACTCCCACTACATTCGTCACAACTATCACCCTTCTTAGACATGTCATACATAATAAATTTGTTCAAACCCAGAGAAAGGAAACATAATAAAGGGTGAACTCAGATGATAAATAAGGGTAAAAAATGGAGATACATAAAGATAACTTGAGAATAAGGGTATGAAAACATGATAATAACATTTTAAAATATTACCCTGCATATCAAATTTCACAATCTTGAATCATGTCATAAATATTGGAATTTCAAAAGACATGAATCATAGGGAAATAAAAGAACATGATACATGAGATCATAACATTGGCATAAGGTATATAATTTTTTTGAATATACATAATAATATAAAATCATTTGAATATTGGTCAAGGCTCACTGCCAAGGGTATTATAGTGTAAAAATTCCTTTATTGTGTCATTTTTACTCATCATTCTAGTATTGTATTAATGTACCAAGTTAATTCCCCATTCTCTCAATGTCTTACTATATCGAGTTAAATACCCCATTATATCCATGTATATCTCATGAGATAAATAAATCTCTACCCAATTCATTGAAAGTATATATATTCCACCCCATCTCATAATGAAACCCATATTTATCCATGCCATAAGATTTTAAACATTCATCATAACATATCCCATGAAATGAAATGGGTATCATAAACATTTCATCATATCATAACCTATGGAAAATAGATAGGTTTAATAATATTTTTATCGTAGAATAACCTATGAAAATAATTAAGTTTCATAATCATTTACTCATGGTATAATATGTATAAGAGAAATAGCTTTCGTAGACATCATAAAATCAAAACATAAACCATTCAGGGAAAGAACATGAATGTTATCCTTGTACCATATTCCCAGTATGTCATAGGAAACCCCAAAAAATATCATATTATATGGAAAATAATTTTTAAATATCATTTAAAACATTTCTTGATGAAAATATCCTTTCCTCTTTGAATTTTTTTTTTAAAGTAAAACCTTTTGAAAACCTTTTTGTTTGAAAATAAACATGAAAAATTAAAAATGAATCTTTGAAAATAATTTAAAACGATTTTAAAAAAAAATCAAATACCTTTTCCCTAAAAATTATATTAAAATATAAATAAAAAATTGAAAATATTTTTGGAAAACATGGTTTTTTAATAAAATAGTTTTCCGACCGAAGAGATAAATACAGTCATATTTTCTTAGATGCATTTTATTTATTATATTAAGTACCAAAGGGTGTAAAATGGTATCATTACTTGAATAAATAATGAATAAAAAAATTAGATTAAAATTATTGAGAATTATTAATAGTTATATAATTATATTTCAACATTGTAGACTTGATCATAAACAATCCCGATAAAAGATGTGATTATAACATAAAATATTTACAAATTTGGTAACATTGAATCATAATACCCATGTAGAAATAACATAAAATGAAACTTAAAATAACATGATGATTAAAAAATACATGATATTACATTTCAAAGGGTCTGTATATACACCTCGTGAAATACTATTGGTGCATAACATAACGTAAGTCTCAAAGAAGAAAAATCAAAACAAAAATCTCTTACCGATTTGATAAATTTTGAACCGTAAACCCCATGAAATAGAGATCATAAAATGGATATATAAATGAAAATAATTTTAATTATAATAAAAATAAAATAAATTCATGGGCATTATATACACCACATAAAATAAATAGGAGGTGAAATGATGTGTGTCTCACGAAAGTAAAAAGTGAGATGAAAATCCCTTACCTTAAGTCTTGACTTCCGTCATACTCATTAAAAAATCATGTTTAATAAATATAAGTTTATTATAAATATATTTAACAACCATATTCTTATATATCATATCATTCATGATTTTATTTTGAATTTATATTACCTGTTTATTAACAATTCCATTATAAATCACGTTTTAGTTAATAACCGCTTTGTTTTTCATATATGTTATGATTTGTTATATTTTTTGTTCTCATAAATTAATAATGATTTAATTATCTCCAAAATAATAAACTTGATATAAATATAATATATATTCAGTATATATTTTTTTATAATAATCTACAAATGATAGAAATAGTAAATGAAATATAATGTTCATGGAGACGGTTTGTCGTACATATGCACGAACATTGTTTCCATTTTCTTGTCAGATTGAAAGAAATAAAAAAATATGATATATTATTATTATAGAATCATTTTATGTCATATATATCACATATATTTACCAACCATAATACATTCCATGTATAGTGTGAACAAATCACATCACTTTGTGAGGCGGTAGTCAACCGTGCACACGAATGACATTATCGTATACCCACAAAATGGAAAGCATGAAGGTATGTGTTATATAATAATTATTGAATAAAAAAATAATAATAATAATATATATAATTTATAAATAATATATCCATAAATATGACCTACCTTGATATTTTGTGATGGAAAAATGAACGATATCGATTTGTGTGGCAATAGTCCGTCGTACACACAAACAATGATTTCATAACCCATTTGATAGAAGTGGAGAAGGTTGAATTAAATTTCCTTAACATAAAAACATCTAGTTAAATATAATATACTTATGTTTTTATATAATCATGTTATAAAAATAATTGAATGGGGTGGATGAAGAAATAAATTAAAAATGCTTGTTGTTGAACGATACCTCTTCTTCAGGTATCCCTATTTGGTTTGCACTAAAAGCCTTATTTGGATGAATTTATGCCCAAAATAATGTTCCTAGGATAAGGGTATGGAATTTGGGAATTTATTTTGGTAGTTTTTGGTCAATAAAAATGGATTTAGAGGTGTGAAGAATGGGAGAGAGTTAGTTCCCTTTTATAATTGAGGATAAGCGGCATTATTGTAAATACCAAAAAGTATTCACTATTGGGAGGTATCCCTTAACTCATGTTCCTAAAAAATTGAAAAATATTGGATGGTATGTTTGAATTGGTTTATAAATACCCCCAACACAAAAAAAATCATTTTATATCAATTTTTTACTTAGTCTTTATGTTTACTCAATTTTATCTTTATAGTTTTTACCAAGATAACTTGTATGTTTTTATTTACCTAGGTAGTTTATTATTTAGTATTATAATTAGAAATATTTAAATTATATAATTTAGACATACTTATTATAAAATTTATTCCCAATTAATTAAATAAAAATCATATATATGTGTAAAATTAATTTTATTACAAATGCATGTAATACACAAAACCCTATTTTAACCTTAACTGCCTCAATTAATTTTTACTGTTCTCACTAATAATTGTGGTCAAAAATTAATTTGACCTTATTAAATAATATAAATTATTCTGATTCTAAATATTTAATCCATTTTTCTAAATTCCCTTAACATAAGTGGTGTATTTTAATTTAAAATTAATCCTGCATGCGTAATGAGAAGGTGGGTTTTTAAAGGTAAAATGATCAAACTTTTACAAAGTTTTTATAAGAAAAATAAATATAAATTGGTTCAAATGACCTAAATTGGATTTATATATTTATATATTTATAATTTAACTAATTATACTTTAAATCCAATTTAAATTATAATTTAACTGTATAAATAAATTAAGTGAAAATGCAGTTCTAAATTAAAATTTAGTATTTTTACTATTCATCAAAAAATGAAACTTTTCAGAAAAATTATGAAAATTCACCCTACGATAATTTTGATATTACAAATTTGAAAATGATTTTTATTTTAACAAATTTATTTTATAAAAGTTTCATAAAAAAATTAATTTTATCATTTTTCACAAAAAGACATAAAAATTTGTTTTTTTATAAAATGGAATTTTCAAATCATATAAAGAATTTACCGAAAAAAATTATTTTATTATCAATATTTTTTATTTATATAGAACCATTATACATAATATTTTAAAATTATTTATTACTATTCATATCACTAAGTTTAACATCTACATTATAACCACTGCATTTAAGTAACTATATTAATAATATATCATGGTTTTGTTAAAAGTCAGTGTTATGTGTAACTAAAATAAGATAGTGTTACATATAGTGCATGTTTTACTTGGTGTTGTGAATAATTAAATATTAACTTGGTGTAAAGTTCAGTTGAGTCCATTAAATATAATTAATTTATTTTAAAAATATTAATTCATACAAAACATGAGGTTTTACACTACCTCTAAGAACTTATCAGCACTAAAAGGTCTCTCTAAAACAAGTTATATTACATTCCCATTCAAAAATATTATTTAGTCCACAATTCATATTATTCACTCCATAAATGATGCATCAGGTTTAAACTCAATGTTTTCATTGTCGATCACATGTGCAGGATTAAACTCATTCCTTCAAAACTAAGAGATTTGGAACATGTTATGAAAACCTCAATATCATAGAGGATGATCTAATCCATAAGAAACTATTTTGTCACATTCGATTATTTAAAACATTCCCACAACCCATGTAAATAGATTCCCTTGCCTCTACAAATAGAGATTCCCTAACTAAGGTGAAATCTGTAAGAAAACTTAGACACCCATAAGGAACTCCACAATTAATCTCCCCTGGTCGGAATATGGTCGATGTCTATACTGATTGGTAACCAAACAATTCATAATTAACTACACCATCTTGTAGGTCTTATTTACCAAGTTTAGATCAATTATTTTTACCTCAATTTCCCCATTCCAACATAGTGGGGAGTGATATGACTGACTATAAAGATACTCAAAAGGTTCCATGTGAATAAAATCCTAGAAATTGCTACTATACATGAACTCAAAAAAGGACATATGATCATCCCATTACATTTCAAAGTCTCGTACTCATACCATAATCACATCCTCCATGATCTAGATCATCTTTTCTAGTTTTCTATTTGGTTGATACACTATACTCAGTTTTAACTGAGTTCCTAAAGAATTATGTAAGAATTTATTGAACTATAATGTAAATTTCATGTCCCTATCTAATATGAAACTAGAAGTCACTCCATATAGTTTTATAATATCACATATATAAAACATTTCCAACTCATATACTGAGTGATTTTCTCAAATCAATAATAAATTCACCACCTTTCCATTTGATAAACTATCTCCCAAATAACATCTAAACTTCTCGGGGTTCTGGGTAATCCCATCACGAATTTTATCCTCACTTTATACCACTTTCACATTGGAACTATAATTTGATAAATTAAACATCATGGTATTTTATGATCTTCCTCGATCCTTAGACAAGTCGAGAAATAAGAGAATAAGATTGTGATATCTCTCTTCATTCCTGGCGACCAGAATTATTGCTTGATATCCCTATAAATATTCATAAAACTAAGGTTAATTACCCACTAATAGGAATAAAAGTACCTCACCAACTCTTCCCTCATAGAATTATGAACCAAAACACTCCCACAGAAAAATATCACATCATCACTATCCATAGACCATCTTGGAACTAGGTTAATTACTACCAATTGTTCCCGCATCCTTAATCATTTGGGATCTGACTCATGGTTGGTTTTTCCTAGTCCACTAACATTGATGTAATAGCCTATATATTCTTGGTTCCACATAAATTCATGTCTCAAAGATTACATACCCAAGAAAAAATACTTCATGATTCTAGAAGCGACACTTTGAGAGATTAGCATAGAGTCGATGTGCTTGATGTGTTCTCAACACAATATCTAGGTGTCTAGCATGCATATCTAGGGTCTATGAGTATATGAGGATATAAACAATAAGAACCCCAATAAAGGACTTGATATATGTATGGAATATCCAATTAATGGGATCTATGAACACCACTGGTGCGTTTTTTATCTTGAAAGGCATGACAAGATACTCATCATTTAATATATACTTCCAAATGCTATATTTAGAACATCCTCTTATTCATCCTGAAGCTGGCAGTAGCCTGATTCTAGGGAAATCTTACTGAACCACCAGACTACCCACAACTTATAAAAAAATTCATCAAACCTTGGTAGTGGGTATTTTATATTCATTTTCACTTGATTCATCTTCTTTTCGTTCACATATAACTAAAGACTATCATTTACCTTCTTTGGGAATAATACTAAATAACCATGAGGAGATTCTCCCGGTCTAATAAAACCCTCCACCTCAAAATTCTTGAGATATTCCTTTAATTACTTAAACTAATTTAGCACCATAAAAAAATAAAGCAATCAATATACGTTGTTCCCTCGATGTGAGTTTGATCTAAAATTCAATCCCTCTATTAGGACAGAGTCTTAAGACATCATCTAGAAAAAAATTCTGATATAGGTCCAACATGGGAAGAAAATTGGAGTAACTTATTAACTGATCTACCAAATGATGTATTCCTACTAATTTTGTTGTAATAGCTCCAAACTAACTCAGTTATTGATCCATTATACTTACTCCATCCCATTTACTATTCAAAATAAACTTCTCCCATTTAGGCACAGTAAAGGATATACATCTCTTATAGTAGTTGATGTGAACCCTGTAACTGGTCAACCATCCCATGTCAAAAATCACATCAAAAATATCCATCCAAAGAATCATAAAATACCCATGATATCCCTATCCATAAAAAATAATAGGAAATTCAAGAAATATTTAGAGAAGATACACTTTCTCCCCCATGGGTGTGTTGATAGATAACAACTCAAAAGATAACATGACTAACAAATCATTTCCAACAAAAATTTGGGTAGATATGAATGAATGGGAATATCTTGTATAAAACAAAGAAGTAAAAAGAATATATTAAAAAATACCATACATCAAACACTCAATAATTACATTCCAATATCATTAGAAACATAGTATATTACATACATCCTCTCATAATTAGGTCCACATCCTTTCCCTTGAGGCCCCTGGATTGTCTAATTCATTGAGTATAAGGGGTGTGTATCCTCTATAGAGGTCCTCCACAATAATTATAGCTTAGCCTCCCATAAATCATCCATAAAAACCTTAAAAACACTATAGATTTCCCTCATTTCCACATCAGTGACTCTTAACATGTATTTTCCCACAAGTCTTGTGTAGGTTCCCTCTCTTCCTACAGTTGAAGCACCTAATAAAACTACCTTCTATATAGGGAGCTGAAGAAATATAAATTTACTTCATCTACCTACTACCATCCATAATAGAATCATCTTTCTTATTCTTCCTACAACAAAAAGAGGAACCCAATGTATCATTAGTGATTCCTCTAATTGGTCCACTGAAAGATAAAACAAGACCCATAGTCTATTCCTCCTTTGGTCCCTTCTCAATGATCAGGGCCTTTCGAAGAAATTATAAGTATGTTGTCAGTTCAAAGACCATGAATTGACACCTAAGTTATGGTTGAAATCTAATATTAAAATTCTTGGACTTCTACTAAACATTTCTAACTAAAATAGTGTTGAAGTGAAGAAACTCCATGAAACAAGAAAAGTAGGAAGACACTGAAAATTTCCCCTACTAAAGAACCATAAACTTGTGAGAATGGTTTAACTTTAGTGTGTTTAGAAAGAAATACTTGAAGAATAAGTCCCTTAATGTCTCCTAGGTAATCCCCTCATGCCTACGTACGTAGCTCATAACACCCCACTAACTCCTAGAAGGTCCATGAAGCCTAAAAGTGTCCAGTTACACCTGTCAATACCCTAGTGCCCTAACCAAGTTGAATAGCCCCTCAATGATGTCGATACAGTCCTTAGTATCCTTAGGACCCCTAGTACCCTAGAAAGATGGTGGATGTTGAAGTTTAATAGACTAGTTATAATAAACCTTTTTCATTTGTTCCCCTCCACCTTGAACAATAGTTAACTAAAAGACTCCTTGATTTAACTATTTTGCAACAAAAACACTAGAGTGGGTGTTGGACCATGCTCAAGTACATACCACTACACAAATTGTCACGACCCGCCCTCGGGGTCCATGTCATGACTACCCCAAGCCCGCCTTCCATAGGCCAGGGGCTGGCGACTAGCACCAAGGCGTAAATCCCGGTAAAAAGGGAAGACATTGCCTTTGAAAAGTAAACAAACACCACAGAGTAAGCAAGTGGAAAGTAAACACTAAACAAAAGCAGAGTACAACTGAAAGTGCGGAAAAGTAAATGGGCCAGTATACAAACCCAAACTGAAAGTAAAGTACAACTCGAAAGGGAAAATAGCAACTGAAAAGTAAAAGCCGCTACTCCGAGCTGTCCACCGGGAATCCCACCTGAAGGGTGGGTACAGATAGCTCCACTGCTCCACGGGTCCCGCCGTCCGCTCCGAGCACGTCCCGCCCAGTGGTCCGCCTCCGGGTACCGTCCCGCTCTGCAAGCCTCAGCTAAGGTCAACGTTATCCGTCGTCTGCAACCAACACAACGTAGTGCGGGCAAAGCCCGTGCAGGGGTGAGTATAAGCTACTCAGTAGGGACCCCGAGACCCCTGAAGGTCTCTCAAATCCACAAAGGATAAACCACGAAGAAAGGAAGAATCACGAAGTAACCGACACTGCTTAGGTATATGCCCATACATATACCTAAGTCACCAATTTCAAATACGCTCCAACCTCCGAGCCCAAGTACTACTCAGTCCACACAGGTAAGTAAACGTATTCCACATAGGAAAGCAAAACGTAATCCACACAGGATTGCACAACACAATCCACACAGGAAAGCAAAACGTAATCCACACAGGATTGCACAACACAATCCACACAGGGAAGCAAAACGTAATCCACACAGGATTGCACAACACAATCCACACAGGAAAGCAAAACGTAATCCACACAGGATTGCACAACACAATCCACACAGGAAAGCAATAGGTTTCAGCTCACACAGGTATACTTCTTCAAAAGAAGATAAAGATGATCACTGATCCATCTAAGTCATCGGACCCACGAAGGATCGATAGGTAACTAACCCCCGCAATGACCCACACAGGATCGGGCCCACACAGGACCTGTAGGCGCTGGCTCACACAGAACCGCTGAGCGCAAGGACCCACACAGGATCGGACCCACACAGGATCGGGCCCACACAGGACCTGTAGCACTGATCCACGTAGGATCGCTGAGTGCTGAAGTCGTCGTCGTCGAATCCACACAGGATCTCTGTACTGTCGTCATCGCAGTCACAGTAGCAGTAGTAGCAGTAGTAGCAGTAGAACAGTCGCAGCCAGCATTAGGGTTCCCGCACATAGAAAACTCGTATAGGAGGGTCCGCTCCACGAGCCGAGAGGCTGATACATCAACTGTCACAAAGTCCAGAGTTGATGTATCCAAAAGTTCCGTATCGTCAACAGGAACTCAACGCAACAGACGACGCGTCGATCGGACGCCCAGTCTGAGAGTTATTGGCATTTTCGTCCCCGGGGCCCGGTTGGTTTTTAAGGCAAAACCAACCCGACCGTACTCCACCTGCGTCCAAACCTCGGGCGGAGTATGCCAAAATATTCGTCTCACTAAGAGGAACACAACACAGCTGACGGCACGTCAATCGGACGTTCGTAGCTCAAGATATGAGTGTTTCCGCTCCGAAGGCCCGGTTGGTTTCGTGAACGAACCAACCCGGCCGAACTCAAAGTAATCCGAAACCTTGAGTGCGATATACCTAAACGACCGTCTCGATCCAAGGATCGCGTTTCCGCAGACGGTTCGTCAATCGGAGGTCTGAGGCTCAAGTTATGGCCAAAAGACCGAATCTGATTCGAAACGGGGGGTCTGGGTCCGGGCCGACCCGGCCCGACCCCCCCCCCCCCCCCTGGGTCGGCCCAAACCGGGTCGACCCGACCCGGGTCCAACCCGGCCCGCCCGGCCGACGGCGCGGCGGCGCGGCGGTGGCGCGGCGGCCCGGCGGTGGCGCGGCGGCCCGGCGGTGGCGCGGCGGCCCGGCGGTGGCGCGGCGGCCCGGCGGTGGCGCGGCGGCCCGGCGGTGGCGCGGCGGCCCGGCGGTGGCGCGGCGGCCCGGCGGTGGCGCGGCGGCCCGGCGGTGGCGCGGCGGCCCGGCGGTGGCGCGGCGGCCCGGCGGTGGCGCGGCGGCCCGGCGGTGGTGCGACGGCCTGGCGCCACACGGAGGCAGCACGCGGGGGGCAATCAAGCCCCCGCTTGATTTGAAGACGGCGCGGCTTTTTAGCCGCGCCTGTTTGCAAAACTGCCCCCCCCCCCCCACGTGGGGGGCTTGATTGGCAGGAAACGGGGGGGAAAAGCCCCCCGCTTGTTTGAAGAGCGGGGCGGCTAAGTGTCGCGCCCTTTGCAGAAAAAACGGCCCCCACGTGGGGGCCGGTTTGGAGAAAAACCGGGGGGCTGCTGCCCCCCCCCCTTCATGGAAGCCGCCCCCCTCTTTATGAGGGGGGTTTTTATGTGCTGGCCGGGGGATTAATTTCCCCCGGTTTTGACCATCCGGACGGCCGGTTTTCTCCAACAGGACCGGAAGAATCTGGTCCCCTCTTCGGCTTCCGACGCCGGCGACTCGGCCGCCAGTCTTCTCTTTCCACCGCGGCCCGGAACCGGCCGCGGTGTTCGTCGTCCAGCGCGGTGCGACGGCACCGCGCCCCTCCGCCGCACCTTGATTTTCCTCAACGCGGCGCGACGGCGTCGCGTTCTTGATGATCCTTCCATGGCGCGGCGCGACGGCGTCGTGTAATAAGAATTGGGCGAATATCCGCGTGGTGCGACGGCACCACGCCTCCTTGATTCACCCGCAAAATTAAACACCAAGAACGAAGGAGGGTTTCGGCCGTGTTCATGCGGTCCGGCCCCCTCACGTTAAAACACAACTTAAATCCTCCGTTAATCATGCATGAACCACGAGAAAGGATAAATAATTAAATAATAATCAACAACCCCTACCTCGGGTATAGGTTCGTAGATTTGACAACGTTCCGCGGAAGACAACGTCGCGGAGGTCGGGCGTCGCGGTCGTCGTTCGTCAAATCCGATGACGAAGGGGTGCGTCCGATGTGATACGTCGTTGGCGAAACTTTGTATGCCGACGAAGGGAATCCGAGGAGGAAGCGGTGTTCCCTCTCGTTGACACGGAAGACGAAGAAGAGCGGAGCGGCGTTCTTCGTCGGAACTTGAGCGTTCTTCGTCAAGTTCGAAGGTTCTTCGTGTTCTTCGTCAGAGTTGAAGAAGAAGAAGAAAAGCTCCCAAAAGCTCTCAAGGTGGCCAAAGTGTTCTAACCCAACCAAATAAAATAAGAGCTTATTTTATTTACAAACCTAACAAAAGAATTTCAAAGGTTTGAATTTCAAAAAGATTAACTCCAAAATTAAATAACTCAAGTCATTAAAGAGGGGTTAAGGGAGTTGGAAGAAGTTGAAAGGTTGGGAGCTTCGTGTGGGCCCCACCACACTTAATCCTCCCAAGGGAGGTTAAGTGGATGTGGGTCCCACTTCCAACCCCCTTTGGTAGGATTTAACAAGTTAAAATAAAATTTGTTTTTCACGAATTTTATTTAACTTAAACTAAAAACCCAAAAACTAACTTTCAACCCGCAACAAACGCAACTTCCGAAAATGTCTCTTTAAGAGAATATCGGCGCTGCGAGTTCATTGGTGCCCTCGGATTTCAATTCCGAGCACCGGATAAAAAGTTAGGAATTCCCGCTCGTTCGTTCACTGAACGTACCCGAGCCAAACTTCGGAAATTGATTCCGGGCACTCCGGGCCTCGGAATCAGGTGCCGTCTGAAATCGCGCTCTTGTAAAATTCAAAAGAAAATTAAGAAAAAATTTCCCTTGAATTTTACAGGTCTTTACATTACTCCCACCTCAGGGCTTTACGTCCCCGTAAAGATACATCAAAAACTAGGGAAACAAATGAGGGTACTGAGCACGCATCTGAGCCTTCCGCTCCCATGTGCTCTCCTGGAGATTCTCGTGCTGCCATCTGATGCGCACAAGAGGAATCGGTCGCCCATGCAGGACCCGCTCTTGTAGATCCTCTATCTCACCGGGACCTCCGTAAAAGCCGCCCCATCGTCAACGTCAAGCTCCCCATGGTCAATGATGTGCGTCGGGTCGTGCACGTATCTCCTCAGCTGAGATACGTGGAAAACGTCGTGCACCCGGTGCAACTGAGGTGGGAGAGCCAGGCGATAAGCCACCACGCTAAACCTGCTGAGGACCTGGAAGGGTCCGATGAAGCGCGGAGATAACTTGCCGCCTTGGCCAAATCTCTGAATACCACGTCGAGGTGAGACCCGTAAGAAGACGTGGTCACCACCCTCGAACTCCAGTGGCCTCCGCCTCCTGTCAGCATAAGGCTTCTGCCGGCTCTGAGCTGCACTCATCCGCCCCTGGATGACCTGGACCATCTCAGGTCCCACAAGAGCTGCAAGATTTCTTCTTTGCCGATAAGAGAAATCTGATCTCATCCCCTGGATGAACCACATTCTTCGCCTAATACAGTCAATCCTAACATGGATGATACTATCCATACCAAGGATGACGTCGTAAGGACTCGACGCTATTACTAAGAGATCCAACCGTTACTCTCGCCTCCAAGGGTTGAGTCACACTGTCGGCATCAGTGTGTGGTAACTGGGTTTTCCTCCAGTAGATGTCTCACAAGTGAGGGTCAAGTCAACAGCCAAAACTGGAACCTCTTAGTAACATCACGAAAGAGAACAGGAACGAAATATCACAAAGGTATGCGTCTTTTATTATTGCAGCTCATAATACAAGACGCTACACAAATGCAACAAGGAACCAGAAGTAAAAAGGATCTATCCACTAGTTTTTCTCCTGTTCATCGGCTCCCAGAGCTCCATGATCGAAGGCCTCGGTTGCCTGAAGCTGTGCTCTCCCCTGCGGTCGGGGTGGACCTCCTGGTGGTGGTGGTGGTAGAGCCTCAAAGCGTCGCCCACCACCTGCTGCTCGGCCAGCTCCTCTGCCTCGTCCGCCTCCTCCCTGCGGACCGCCACGGTCGAACCTCTGCCTCTTCCTAGGTGGTTCCTCAACCGTCTGCTGCTCCTCTGTATGGCGGGTCGGGCAATCACGAGCCATGTGGCCTTGCCCGCCGCATGCAAAGCACTGTCTTCCACTCAAAAGACTGGCTCCGCGCTGTGTGCCCTGCACTGCTGAGCCAGTGCCCTGAGGTCGTCTGCCTGAAGGTCTGGTCTGTCTGGACCCCTGAGTCATCTGTCGGCTACCTGCTACCGAAGACTCCGCTACGTGCTGCCCTGCGGTGGGTCGCTGCGCTGGTGAAGACTCAGCAAGGAAGCTCTCGATCAGAAGGGCCCGCTCCAGTACTCCTGTCTGAGTCGGTATGCTGAGGGAGATCAGTGATGCCCTGATCTCGTGTCTCAAACCCTGCTCGAAGGTCCGGGCCCGGAAAAATGGGTCCCGTACCATGTCGGTCGAGTAGCGCGAGAGATCGGTAAATCTCGCCGAGTACTGAGCGACCGTCATGCTGCCCTGCCGCAGCTGAAGAAGCTCCTGGATGCGCACCGCACGAAGGGTGGCTGGGACGAACTCCGAGCGGAAGAGGCTCTCAAAGTCCGTCCATAGTAGAGATACCTCATCGTGCACCTGGAGCATCAAGCTCCACCATCGTCCTGCTGCTGCGTGTAGTAGGCTCGCAGCGAGGATCACCATGAGGTCTGCTGGTGTCCTCACTAGCCTAAACACTCGTACCATTGCCTCCAGCCAGTCCTCTGCTGCCTGGGGATCCGTCTCCCCGTGAAACCTGGGCATTCGCTGGCGCTGAAACTCATGCAGTGCGCTGAGGCGACGTGCATCGTCAGCGGCTGCTGCTGGAAGCATAGGGGGCTCGGCGGGTAGAGCTACCGTCGGTGCCACTGCTGACAAAGGGCCCTGCACTGAGGCCTCGTCGCTCAGTGGGCTGTCGTCACGCTCGACTCTCGGAACCCTAGCTGGCTGCCATCGTGGGGCCATCCTGAAAAGGAAACAGGTGAGCCACGGTCAGAACAGTATACCTGGTGAGCTGATATAAGTAATCACAAAGAAAACTTTGAAACACACACGCAATCAATGTTTTCGTGCATTAAGTCGGAAATCAGAAGTCAGGGTCCTGGTGTACGGATACGTCGGCCGCCGCACCAACACTGGACTCCCTGGACTGATAACCACACTCAATACGCTAAACATTATTGCTTCACATAGAAAAGATCAGAGTTCGCGGTAGAACTGAACTCCTCTGATACCAATTTGTCATGACCCGCCCTCGGGGTCCGTGTCGTGACTACCCCAAGCCCGCCTTCCATAGGCCAGGGGCTCGCGACTAGCACCAAGGCGTAAATCCCGGTAAAAAGGGAAGACATTTCCTTTGAAAAGTAAACAAACACCACAGAGTAAGCAAGCGGAAAGTAAACACTAAACAAAAGCAGAGTACAACTGAAAGTGCGGAAAAGTAAATGGGCCAGTATACAAACCCAAACTGAAAGTAAAGTACAACTCGAAAGGGAAAACAGCAACTGAAAAGTAAAAGCCGCTACTCCGAGCTGTCCACCGGGAATCCCACCTGAAGGGTGGGTACAGATAGCTCCACTGCTCCACGGGTCCCGCCGTCCGCTCCGAGCACGTCCCGCCCAGTGGTCCGCCTCCGGGTACCGTCCCGCTCTGCAAGCCTCAGCTAAGGTCAACGATGTCCGTCGTCTGCAACCAACACAACGTAGTGCGGGCAAAGCCCGTGCAGGGGTGAGTATAAGCTACTCAGTAGGGACCCCGAGACCCCTAAAGGTCTCTCAAATCCACAAAGGATAAACCACGAAGAAAGGAACAATCACGAAGTAACAACCGACACTGCTTAGGTATATGCCCATACATATACCTAAGTCACCAATTTCAAATACGCTCCAACCTCCGAGCCCAAGTACTACTCAGTCCACACAGGTAAGTAAACGTATTCCACATAGGAAAGCAAAACGTAATCCACACAGGATTGCACAACACAATCCACACAGGAAAGAAAAACGTAATCCACACAGGATTGCACAACACAATCCACACAGGGAAGCAAAACGTAATCCACACAGGATTGCACAACACAATCCACACAGGAAAGCAAAACGTAATCCACACAGGATTGCACAACACAATCCACACAGGAAAGCAATAGGTTTCAGCTCACACAGGTATACTTCTTCAAAAGACGATAAAGATGATCACTGATCCATCTAAGTCGTCGGACCCACGAAGGATCGATAGGTAACTAACCCCCGCAATGACCCACACAGGATCGGGCCCACACAGGACCTGTAGGCGCTGGCTCACACAGAACCGCTGAGCGCAAGGACCCACACAGGATCGGACCCACACAGGATCGGGCCCACACCGGACCTGTAGCACTGATCCACGTAGGATCACTGAGTGCTGAAGTCGTCGTCGTCGAATCCACACAGGATCTCTGTACTGTCGTCGTCGCAGTCACAGTAGCAGTAGTAGCAGTAGTAGCAGTAGAACAGTCGCAGCCAGCACTAGGGTTCCCGCACACAGCAAACTCGTACAGGAGGGTCCGCTCCACGAGCCGAGAGGCTGATACATCAACTGTCACAAAGTCCAGAGTTGATGTATCCAAAAGTTCCGTATCGTCAACAGGAACTCAACGCAACAGACGGCGCGTCGATCGGACGCCCAGTCTGAGAGTTATTGGCATTTTCGTCCCCGGGGCCCGGTTGGTTTTTAAGGCAAAACCAACCCGACCGTACTCCACCTGCGTCCAAACCTTGGGCAGAGTATGCCAAAAGATTCGTCTCACTAAGAGGAACACAACACAGCTGACGGCACGTCAATCGGACGTCCGTAGCTCAAGATATGAGCGTTTCCGCTCCGAAGGCCCGGTTGGTTTCGTGAACGAACCAACCCGGCCGAACTCAAAGTAATCCGAAACCTTGAGTGCGATATACCTAAACGACCGTCTCGATCCAAGGATCGCGTTTCTGCAGACGGTTCGTCAATCGGAAGTCCGAGGCTCAAGTTATGGCCAAAAGACCGAATCTGATTCGAAACGGGGGGGTCCGGGTCCGGGCCGACCCGGCCCGACCCCCCCCCCTGGGTCGGCCCGAACCGGGTCGACCCGACCCAGGTCCGAACCGGCCCGGCCGGCCGGCGGCGCGGCGGTGGCGCGGCGGCCCGGCGGTGGCGCGGCGTCCCGGCGGTGGCGCGGCGGCCTGGCGCCGCACGAAGGCAGCACGCGGGGGGCAATCAAGCCCCCGCTTGATTTGAAGACGGCGCGGCTTTTTAGCCGCGCCTGTTTGCAAACCCCCCCCCCCCCACGTGGGGGGCTTGATTGGCAGGAAACGGGGGGGGCAAAGCCCCCCGCTTGTTTGAAGAGCGGGGCGGCTAAGTGCCGCGCCCTTTGCAGAAAAAACGGCCCCCACGTGGGGGCCGGTTTGGAGAAAAACTGGGGGGGCTGCTGCCCCCCCTTCATGGAAACCGCCCCCCTCTTTATGAGGGGGGTTTTTATGTGCTGGCCGGGGGATTAATTTCCCCCGGTTTTGACCATCCGGCCGGCCAGCTGGCCGGCCGGTTTTCTCCAACAAGACCGGAAGAATCCGGTCCCCTCTTCGGCTTCCGACGCCGGCGGCTCGGCTGCCAGTCTTCTCTTTCCGCCGCGGCCCGGAACCGGCCGCGGTGTTCGTCGTCCAGCGCGGTGCGACGGCACCGCGCCCCTCCGCCGCACCTTGATTTTCCTCAACGCGGCGCGACGGCATCGCGTTCTTGATGATCCTTCCATGGCGCGGCGCGACGGCGTCGTGTAATAAGAATTGGGCGAATATCCGCGTGGTGCGACGGTACCACGCCTCCTTGATTCACCCGCAAAATTAAACACCAAGAACGAAGGAGGGTTTCGGTCGTGTTCATGCGGTCCGGCCGCCTCACGTTAAAACACAACTTAAATCCTTCGTTAATCATGCATGAACCACGAGCAAGGATAAATAATTAAATAATAATCAACAACCCCTACCTCGGGTATAGGTTCGTAGATTTGACAACGTTCCGCGGAAGACAACGTCGCGGAGGTCGGGCGTCGCGGTCGTCGTTCGTCAAATCCGATGACGAAGGGGTGCGTCCGATGTGATACGTCGTTGACGAAACTTCGTATGCCGACGAAGGGAATCCGAGGAGGAAGCGGTGTTCCCTCTCGTTGACACGGAAGACGAAGAAGAGCGGAGCGGCGTTCTTCGTCGGAACTTGAGCATTCTTCGTCAAGTTCGAAGGTTCTTCGTGTTCTTCGTCAGAGTTGAAGAAGAAGAAGAAAAGCTCCCAAAAGCTCTCAAGGTGGCCAAAGTGTTCTAACCCAACCAAATAAAATAAGAGCTTATTTTATTTACAAACCTAACAAAAGAATTTCAAAGGTTTGAATTTCAAAAAGATTAACTCCAAAATTAAATAACTCAAGTCATTAAAGAGGGGTTAAGGGAGTTGGAAGAAGTTGAAAGGTTGGGAGCTTCGTGTGGGCCCCACCACACTTAATCCTCCCAAGGGAGGTTAAGTGGATGTGGGTCCCACTTCCAACCCCCTTTGGTAGGATTTAACAAGTTAAAATAAAATTTGTTCTTCACGAATTTTATTTAACTTAAACTAAAAACCCAAAAACTAACTTTCAACCCGCAACAAACGCAACTTCCAAAAAGGTCTCTTTAAGCGAATATCGGCGCTGCGAGTTCATTGGTGCCCTCGGATTTCAATTCCGAGCACCGGATAAAAAGTTAGGAATTCCCGCTCGTTCGTTCACTGAACGTACCCGAGCCAAACTTCGGAAATTGATTCTGGGCACTCCGGGCCTCGGAATCAGGTGCCGTCTGAAATCGCGCTCTTGTAAAATTCAAAAGAAAATTAAGAAAAAATTTCCCTTGAATTTTACAGGTCTTTACACAACTGATGGTGGAAAATATATATCCTCCCTAGTATGATAATTCTAGTTTTCATTGTAAGGTGTTCCCATCAAACATATCTAAGGTGTTATTTTCTAAAATTTCATAATAATGATTAAAATGAAAATAATACCTCTCTTAATGTAAGACCCTAACAAATTCATAGAAAAAAATGGTTTTTTTATATAAATACCTATCATAAAAGTTTGTCCACAATGATAAGTCATAAATATCCTAGTGATACCCAAGTTTTACACCTCATCTTTATTACCATCAAGTTATCTACAGTCATATATATATATATATATATAACTACATAAAATCATGCTTGAGTTCAATAAATCTAAATTCAAGCATAGTATATCATAGAAGCATAGATCACACATTTAACTAAATTAATGATCATGAACAGAAATTAACTAATATATATGACATGTGGTCCTATGTGTCCAGTCATGATGCATGAATGTACCCAAATTCCATGAACTGTAACAACACAACATACTCCGGACCAAAATTGGACCATAAATCCATAACTTTAATAGCAATCCCATCACTAGTAACTTATAGGTCCATCACATAAGAGTTATAAATCCACTTACATGACTCCCCTACCTGAGTTCCACATTTACTACGTCCCTTATACCATACCCCAAACATAGTCAATAAAAAATAAAGTAAAAACTCATTTTATATTACTTTGTAATGCCACAACCCGAATCACCTGATCTAGTTTAGAGTGCCACATGACCTCATGTGCGCAACCTTATATGCAAGAGGTTTCCAACTAGTTATAAGGGTTTGAATGATTTAGTTGTGATATTATACCCTCAGTATCAAAATACATACATCATGGTCATATCATGAAGAGATTAGTCACATAAAATGGCAAAGAAGAATTAAATAATAACAATGCTATAATAGATGACATGTTAGGTATCTCAGATTTATACAATTTAATAAACTAGGGAACCCAAATGTGGTAGGTCAAACAAGAGTATAAGCAAAGTAATGGAAAGATAAATAGATACATCATAGTATCACTCTAGATTCCATCCTGATGTTACCTTTGAACACCAATATATACCTCTTTAGCTCCATGTCATTGGGCCTTTTCCCTTTCCTAGATCCCTAATCATTAATTTCTTATACGCATTGATGTTTCCATGTAGGGTTTGATTATAAAACCGAGTATATCACCACCAATGTGTTATTAACACAAGTCAATATGTATATAGGGTGTATCCCACAACATGAGAGTAATATATAAGTAAACAATCAACCTCACAATTTTTGGGTCATCATGTGCTACCTAATATTCCATGAACCCCAACCCCACATACTTAGGTACTATATCAATAAGGATTACAATTCTAGTCATTCCATGTATCAGAATAAGCTACAAGGTCTATGTGTTAGTTTCTTATCCTACACCCATTATTCATAAGTCTCTATTCTACCTTTAAGGAACACATCACACCCCACCCTAATGTGGTTTTCTATACTCATATGATGGTACATCCACCTAACATGCTTAAATAATTGTTTCATAATCATCCCTCTATGTTCCTTCTCCAAAGTCATCATTCTGACACATTGAATTCAATTTACCCATGTATGGTCAACACCCACAAATATTGAACAAGTATTTGATATCCAAAAAGTACCATAAAGAAATTCCATGTACTTGGAATTCATCCCAATACATGAATTCCTCATCAAAGGGACCGTTTATCTTATTCTGTGCAATGTAACCATATTGATACCTAAAGAAAAGTTTCAAAGGCAATGAAACACCCATAAGTATGTCATGTCATATAATGAAAAACTAGTCATATCAAACATGGTTCTTGTATGTTCTCACACAAACCCATAAGAAACACACATCAAGCATGGGTATCAATTCTGACAAGAACATACCATTATTTGATTCCAACAACCATATACAAGGGTCCTATAAGGTAAGGATATTTCTACCTCAAGAATTTTTATTTCAAGTGTTAGTATCCACTAAGATTCATCACTTGAATCAATACCACACACCATAAATCCCAATAAATGATCCTAATTCATCACAAAATGGGATTATGGAACAATATTATAGAAGAATAACATGAAAATGGCTTGAATCCAATTATGTGTACCCAATAATATCCACTAATAATAGTGGATTTATATCCATTAGAGAGAGAGGAAGTTATTATCAATAGATTAGGGGTTTGTTCATTCAAGGATCCAAGAATTATTCATTACATAACATGTGATTCCATAGATCTAGTCATAGTAGCCTAGTTCTAGGATTCATCAAAATATAAATATGAAAGATCTATAGAGATCAAGAAGAACATATAACAATAGTCACATACCTTGGATTCTCACATCCCAAAGCCTTTAGATTCATAAAAATTGGAGTTTAAAGGTAGAATAATCAATAAAAACCACAATTGAATCCCCTAGGTATGGTAACTTTAGATGTGGGTGGAAGAATGAATAGATTCATGGATTTTTTTATGTTTAAAACTCTAGTTTTTTTATTAATTAAAACTCTGTGCATGATTTGGTCGCATGATTTAACAAATCATGCTCCAATTATGGGAGGATCTCTTCTTCTTATAGTAACCCATGCAGTTCGATTTCATAGTTTTGTAAACTGTGTGTCAACTATTCTTTTAATCTAGGTCCATAGTCACATGGTTTTCTAGGTAATATCATATGGTTAGCTCTAACTTCTCACCAGTGGTGCACCACCCAATATCCTTCTCCAATAATCTGCATAGTTTCTTGGGGAGAACTAAATGGTTTCCCCTAAATGTGTTCCAATTTTTCACCATATTAATGTCCTATAAAACCCTATAAAACCAAATATAATATACACAAGACTTTAGCTGAGAAAATTATAACTTAAAAACAATCAAAAAGGGATAAAATTAAGGTTTAAGGTACCTGAAAATTCCAGGATGATACATTTCCAAATGAGTTTGGATATAATTTTGCAATGTTTTATTAAATGTTCAAAAAATTTATGATCCTTTATGGAAATTAGGTTATTGGATGTTTTGATTCACATAATACCCATATCACATGCGTTGGTTATATCACTACCTATGGAGTGGGATATCGAAAAAAGTGATATCGATGTGACATGGGATGTCATAGGTTCGTGCATCTACTATGGAACTATAATGTACATTGTTTTAATTAAACATAATTTGATGATGTAATTAATATATTATGAAATTTTCACGGTTTAAAAATCAATTACAAAAAATGAGGTATAAAATATAATAGTATAACATAAATGATGAAGATTTTGTTGAGCGTTAGATAAATAATAAAACTTTATAAGCCTACATAAATTAATGTTTGATGAGTATAAAAATATTTTTAAATCTCATTTGAAGCTAAATAAAATACATTGTATTATGGATGAATATCTATTCTTTTATTGACTACTTTAATCAAGGGGATACTAAAATGTAATTATGAGAAAAATAATATCATTCTAAAGTTTTTTAATGAGTTCATAGTTGGTAAATTATTATTAGAGTCAAAAACTAGTTGATTATTACTTAGTGATTGTTATCAACTACACATGAAAGGGGGTCTCAACCTGAAGAGTGTCTCTGAATCCATGTATGGATTTCATGCCAAGCTGGAATGGGAGGTTCTGGAGGGAAGTTCCTTATGGGGAAAGCATATGAAAATCACCTATGGTCCTGTGGGGATCCATAATATATGTAAACCTTCCAAAATCTATAAAGTGATCCTGCTGTATCTCCCTCTCCTTCAGTTTCACAGACGGTGGATTGTGGGAAAAGGGGACATAAGTTATTGGCATCATAAATGGTCGGGGAATATTATGGGCTTCCCTTTATTCCCCACTCAAAACATATCTTTCAGGGATTCCAGTGATTATGGTATTCACATTCGGACCACACTTAATGCTGATTAGAGGAATATTTTTTATAGCATCTCCCTATCTAATGACCCGGACAAGTTGGTGTTCACAGGCTCAGCCTCAGGTACGTTTTCCAACAAGGACTTCCTTAAAATTAAATTTTTTTCTTTTCCTCAGGACTGATGGGAAGATACTTTATGGTGAAAGAGTCTCCCATACAAATTTATGTTCCTTGTCTAGCGAGTTTGACATGGTGCGCTACCCACAGATGATAATGTTTAGCAGAGAGGTGTTAGCATGGATTCAAAATACCTTTGCTATCGAGAGGCACGGTATAAATCTATAGCATATGTTTTCTTTAAAAATGACTGGGCTAAGTATTTATGGAGTGTGTACATCCAATTCATAGACCGATACGATCGGGATTACTCTTCTGATCTTTTCCTCCAAAATTGGTTCCAGGCGTTGGACAGGCCTAGTGCAGAACGGAAGGAAAGAGCGGCCATATTCATTCGGGTTGTTGGCTCCTTTGGTCCTCAAGAAATGTTGTTCACCATAGCATCCCAGTTCCAACTAAAATGGGTATTCTATTCAAGTTCCATAACCTCATTTTGGACTTCTTCAAGTTGTCTAAAGACATAGAGGCTGCTCCTTCAACCACCTTGGTCCTTCCTCAGCATGCACTAACTGGTTTGAGTTCCACTACCCAAGGTGCATGGGTTAGATGGAATGTTCCATACTCAGGGATAAAGATGAATAAGAATGGCTCGTGCTGCATGGGAACTATGCGCGAGGGTGGTTTCATTATAGATAGTTATATATCAGTGATGGCGGCCTTCTCAGTATTCTTGGGTCCTAGTGATTCTCTCCAAGTGGAGACCCTTACTATGCTTTATGGGCTCTTGTTGTGCAATCAGAAGAATATTCTTATTAGAGATATTGAGACCGAATCACTTTCTCTTTTTAATTCACTCTCAGGAAAGACTTTGGTTCCTTGTTCCATCATCTACACTATCAAATGCTACAAGAGACTGATAAATGAGCATACGTCTATTATTCATACTTGGAAGGAGGGTAATATTGTGGCGGATTTCCTTGCCTCTATATCATCTCAACATGATCAGATTCTCATTTTTACCAACACTGGATCCTTTACCCCGGAGGGGAGGCACTTTTTTCGAGTTGATGCTCTCGGACTCCATTTCTTTAGACCCCCCTAAATGTATGTTTGTAAGTTTTCAACTTCTGTTTTTTCCCTCTTTTCTCTATAAATAAAATAAAAAAATTTGGTGGTGTTCTTATCTCTTGACCTCTCTCATGACCATGGTGTAACCCTAATGCTTCGTGGTTCTTCTCCCTCCTCCCGATCGGAGGGTAGAGGCTCGCGATCTCATACGCACGAGAAGGGAGAATCCTTTTTTCCATTCTCAAATCCTGATACCCTTCCACTTTTCCTAAAGGTTTCCTTGTCCCTGAAAGTCCCTGATCTATTTTAGGATGCACCTTAGCAACCTTTATCCCCAACAGAGCTCACTTGCGTCACGGACCTCTGCAAGCTCACGCTGGTTGCAAGGCTCCGTCATCATTGACCATCAGTTGAAAAATTTGATTGGTTCGTCTTTAGTTCTTGGAAGCTACAGGAGCGTGCGGTTGTTGGGTTTCTTTATCAGCATCACATTATGATTCGGTTTGGATAAAATGAGGATCTTGCTGTCACTTGGTCTAGGGAACCCTGAAGATTCAACGGAGCTTCCTTCTTTCTGTTTCGATGGTGTTTTGATTTTCATAGGCGGCGCAACCCATCTATAATCGCAACTTGGGTAAGTCTCCCCGGTCTCTCTCTATCCTTACAAAATCCATCTATCTTGTGTGTTATTGGTAATATTATTGGAAGATACCTCTATTTTGATTGTATAACTGAGGTTATCTATCATCCTGTTTGTCCAAGAATATGTGTTGAAGTTGATGTTGCGAGGCCACCCGTTAATTGGGTCTGGATCATGGATGGGGAAGAATTATGGTGGAATCAGGAGGTCATCTTTGAGTCTTGGATGAATTATTGTGGAAATTGTCATCGATTTGTTCATCTTGATCTAGTATGTCGAAGAAATAACGTGACTGGGTTTTCACAGGCAGTGAAATTGGGCACCAGTGGCTCTGGTGACAATGGTATGGTGCAGTCACTGGTGGAGATACATCTTGGGACTTATCTACTTGGGTGATCTTATGTTAGTGAAAATGGGGGAAAGGATTTCCCTCAAGAGGTCACGAAGCAGGCTAGAAAGGAGGTTTCTTCGGAGCACAGAGTGAGAGTGGATGAGCAGTTTCATCCGGCTGTGGTTTGTGAGGGTGTACAGAATGATCTTGGAGGGGCTTCTGTTTATGCAGTTTTTGTGAAGGAAGTTCAACCTTCATTGAATCCTTCTGTGAATCAAGTTTTTGATCATCTGAAATCTTATCTTGGGGGCTTGAAACAACCTTTTCTGGATGATACTAGAAATGGCCACTTACAGTTGGTTAATGTTTCCATTAGTAATCAGTTCGAGGTTATGGAGATTGAGAAGGTTACTCCTATTGAAGAAGGCCTGCAAAGGAATGACTCTGCCAATATGCATCTTGTTCCCTCTTCTTAGCATGCAGTGACTGAGAATACACTTGGAACAGAGTCTCACGATGGTCATGGAACTGAGGTTCCCCTTCAATGCCTCAAGTTGATTGATGATAACATGCAATTGTAGTCGGCAGGAGGAGGGTGTTTGACTGTCTCAGAGGGTATGTTGTATGGAGGGATTGATGGATGCCAAATGTTTGACTTTGCGCACATCATTGGAAAATGGGGAAATTATAATGACAAAGAAAATGCTAGTGATGTCTCCAGACTATCTTACAGTGATGTTGTTCAAGGTGGAAAAAATAAATTTTCTGTAAGCGAAGGCAGTATGATTGCTCCTCCACGAAGAAGGCCAAGGAAATATTACTCTTTCCTGCCAAACCCAGTTACTACCAGATTATCCTCCTAGAGGGAGAGTTTTTTTGGGACTGTCACTGGTTCGAAAAAGGGATTGCAATCTTGTATGGAGTTTCTCTCGTTGGAGAAGTTGAATCTGAGAAGGATGTATGCTAAGATCTTGAGGCACTATGAAAGCTCAGAGTGGGAATCAGCTACTGCAGACGAAGCTTTAGATCATGAATATGGTGATGGGGATGCTTTTTATGATATATAGTTGTCTTCTTTGGTGTGATTTACTTCCTTGTTGTACTTTTTTTATGTTAATAAATGGTTGGAGGTTTTCCTCTGACTGAGCTTTCTTGGTAAAATAAAAAACTTTTGTGGTGGTGTGTTGCCATATATTTATATATATGATTATACATTATAAAATTTATAAATAATATATTCAAATATTTTTACATATAAAATGTATATTTAAAATATTATTTGAATTAAAATAAAAAATTATTATCAATCATGTTTTCATAATTTATATAACAAAAATTTATCAAATTATATTAATTAATAATTTTTTAAATAATTTATTTAAATAAATTTAAATATATATATAAATATAATATATTTAAATTTTATTTAAATAATTATAAAAAAATTAAATGAAAATATAGTTATTTAAATATATTTATATTAATATATAGATATATAGATATATATATATATATATATTAATGTAATTGTTCGTGTTGTGATGTGAATCCTCTATGATATAGACTAGAAAACTCGTTGTGTGATAAAAGAAAACAATATTAAAAAAATGGGGGGTAGTACAATTATGTATATAAAATACATATGTATATGTATGTTTGCATCGATGTATGTATATATGTATGCATGTAAGTATGTAGTATTGTTTTTTTGTTTGTGTGTGTGTGTGTGTGTCTGTATGTTTGTGTGTGTGTGTGTGTTTGTATGCATATATATGTGTGTGTGTGTATGTGTATGTTAAAATGTGTATATATGTGTATGTGTATATATGCATATGTATGTATATGTAAGTGTTTTTTTGTATATGTAGGTGTGTGTGTAGGTATGTATGTGTATGTCTGTGTATGTCTGTGTGTGTGTGTGTGTGTGTGTGTGTGTGTGTGTGCATGTGTATGTATGTGTGTGAGTGTGTGTATGAGTGATTTAGTGTGTGTGTGTGTGTGTGTGTCTTTTTATATGTGTATGTGTATGCATGTATGTATACATGTATATATGTGTATGTGTATGTGCATATATGTTTATATGTATGTATGTGCTTGTATGCTTATGTGTATAAGTGTGTATGTGTATATGTTTTTGTGTGTGTGTAGGTATGTGTTTGTATGTTTGTGTGTGTGTGTGTGTGTGTCTATAGATATATGTTCATGTACATGTCATGAACCAGCCTAGGTAAACCCCAAACCGGTCACCCGAGTCGGCCCATGACAAAGCTCGAGAGGCATTCACGGTACTCCCAGGCTAGCAACTAGTGTCAAGCGTCAAGATAAAGCAGTTGGGAATGATTTGGCACATAAATAAAAGACAAATAAACAAAAATAAACCGATCAGATAAAAATATAAATAGTAGAAACTGCAAATAAATAAAAGTGTACATATCTCCATGTGACCATGCGGGTCACCACCGACCACTAAACCAACATCATTGAACGGTGACTGAATAAAAGATAGAAGCAGCACCAGAAGCTAAAAACAAATATGAAACTATAGGTGTGAGTATTAAAACTCAGTAGACATGCCCAAAAAATCTCTTCCCATTTTTATTACCTTTAAATAAAAGACTCATTAATAACTAGTTTGAAATACAAGGATATGAACATAGGTTTTTCACATGTTCTCTCTTTAAATAAAATCATAGTCCATTTCCCTTTTCATTTGGAACTAGTTTCTTTTCTAAGGATAAAGCTTTAACATTTTAAAGAAATAGATATAGAGAAGAATGAATGATGTTTTATTTTAAAAGGGGAACAAAGTTATAGATCCTTCTTAAAAATATTTGAAAACCATTATTACCACCATTAAAAAATAGTTGCACCATACAAGGAAGGAGGAGCAACGTACACACCACAAGGGAAATGGAAAATAACAAAAATTAGTAATGAAAAAAACCATGAACTTCAATCATCTTTTGTAGACAAGTAAGTTCTTAATTACATGGGAGAACCTTGGTTCTCATTGGATAATCTAGAACATATTAAAACTAGGTTAATCCCGTAGGCATGTCTCACCTGATGAAATCAATTCACCCATGCGCTCAGTCGTACCCTACCTACCCTAACCAAGTGGCACAATCCCAAATCAGATCAAGGTCCATACTAAGGGACACTAGCCAGTGTATAATCTAAAATATTGCAATATCTATTCCTGGAAAATCTACTAGCAATGTCAGGTTCCCATTTCAGGTCAAAAGAGGGGGTGTTCCAAAAAAATGAAACATGCAACCAATAAAAAAATTGACGATGGGTTTTATTTATTTATTTTTTATTTAAATGGGGCTAGGTTAATTTTATTTTTAGATATGGGAAGTCGAATGCCAAATGGCCTAGTGTTTTGAGAATATTCTCCCAAAACGCCAGACCATTTGGAATTTTGGGAGTGTTGGAATCCAAAATGCCAAGTCATGTGGCCTTTTTGGATATTATGGGCAAAACTCCGAATGACTTGGAATTTTGGTGCCCCTATAAAACCACTCCCTCTCATCCTCCTCCCTACACTAGCCGCTGCTTCAGCCCCCCCCCCTCCCCTCCCACCTTCCTACTATGACGTTATCCACACAGATGATGCCTCCTTGTTCCCACCCTACTCCCTCCTCCTCCTTCTGTGATGTGCTCCCCACCGGTGACCAGTCATTATCCTGGTGACACCTCCCTACTCCTCCCAGTGACCAGCCTCCCTAATCAGGCTTTTTTCAATTATTTAAATATTTTAATTTATTTATTTATTTGTTTAATAAAAATTTTATAGTTAATAAATTGGTATTAAAATATATTTTTATTTAAATTAGGTCAATATTTTAAATTATTTATTTTTTTGTGTAATAATTAGTTTCTGATAAATTATGAAATTAATTATTTGTAATTATGAAATTAATTATTTATAATTAGTAAATTAATTATTTATAATTAGGAAATTAATTAATGAAATTTACCATTACTTAATTTTTGTTATTTCATTATTAATTATAATTAAATAATCAAGTAATTAATTAATTTAGTTATTAATTAATAATTATTTAAATGTATTATATAATTTGAATTTAAAAAATAATTAGGAATTAATTAAAAACTAAATAAATATTATTTACTAAGTACTTAAAATTTAATTCTAATTACTATAGGAATTAATTAATAATTATTTATTCATATCTATAAATTAATTTAGTTGTTTAATAATTAATGTATAAAATTAATTAATTATAGTTAGGAGATTAATTAATATGAATTATAAGATTAATTAAATGTATTTAGTAAATTTATTAATATAATTAGTAAATTAATTAATAGAATTATTATATTAATTAATGTAATTAGTAATTACTTAATTTTAATTTCTATATTATTAATTATAATTAAGTAATTAAGTATAACTAAGCAATTAATTAACTAATTAAATAATTAATTAATTGAGTAATTAAGTAATTAAGTAAGTAAGTAATTAAGATTAACTAGTAATTAATAACTAATTACAGAAGTATCATTTAATTTGAATTAAAAAATAATTAGAAATTAACTAAAAATTAATAAACAATTAGTTACCAAGTAATTAATAATTAATTATAATTACTAAAGTAATTAATTATTTTTTATTCATATTTATAAAATAATTTAGTTTTTTATTAATTAGTTTATGAGTAGTAAATTTTCAAATTAATTAATTGTGTTTAGAAGATTAAGTAATTTTAATTAGTTGATTAAGAAATTATAATTAGAAAATTAATTTGTGATTATTAAATTTACTAATGTAATTAGTAAATTAACTAATGTAATTAGAATTGATTGTATTTAGTATAATAAATCAATGAAGTAGTTAATTAATTAAGTAATAAATTAATGAAGTAATTAATTAATTAAGAAACTAATTAATGAGGTAATAAATTAATGAAGTAATTAATTAATGAAGTAATTAATTAATAAAGTAATTAATTAATTAATTAATTAATAAGATAATTAATGAAGTAATTAGTAAATTAATTAGTAATTAGTAAATACTTAATTATATTTAGAGTACATAATTTTTTTATAGTAAATTATTTAATTAATTAATTAATTATGTAATTTGGTAACTATGTAAATAATTAATTGTGATTAGTCTGTAATTAACTATGATTGGTAAGTAATTAATTATGATTTGTAAGTAATTTACTATGATTAGAAAGTAATTAACTGTTATGAAAGACTGTATTTCAGAGTACATTTAATAAATTTATTCTATAATATATTCTTGCATTACATTCTATGAATGGTAATTAATTTTTTTCATCTAACTTGACCTTGGTTTTTAATTGAAGTTATGAACTTGAATCTAGTGGTTGAATATATTTTGTGCATATGAAGTGTTATATTTTTCATGAATTGAATGCTCCCTTGAGTAATGTATCCCCATATAGAGGGGCTTTGGGTCAGACCACCTACTTTCCTGGAGGCTTGCCTTGGCTAGGAATGTGAATGGGGTTGGCTATTGGTCACTCTAGGCATACTCATGTGGAGTTTTTCAATCTCATATAAGTCTATACTTTTACATGACACGTTCGTGTACCTCATGAAAATGACGCATGTGGATATGTATGAATATGTTTTGACTTCTATTTTTTTGGGTAATTAATAGAAACTCGTGGGTTGTGTAAATAATTACACATCAATATGGTTTGAACATATTGATTTTGTGGAGGTAAAAATATTCCAACCTAAATTACTAGAAGCATGCATACCTAAATTTTTTCTCAAATTATATTTAATTAATAACAATGGTTTATTTTTGATAAAAAATTTGGTTTCCAATATTTATTGCAATGGCCAAATAATTGAGATTGAACAAGGATGTATTTATAGTATACATCCAGAAGGAGTTTCGATGCTTGGAGGCTCTACAAATTTAGAATCTGTTCAAAGAAAACTTCATCAAATGTTATAACTAATGAAGAATCAAGTGATACAGTACATCACATATAGACATCTACAATTTCAAGATAGGTTGTATCTTGTGGCATATCTAGTAACTAATTATGAATAATAGGAACACATAATTTCATTGGATAAGTATCAACTTGATAATCAAATTATGGATTTATATGTCACCATATCTATAATGGAAGTTCCATTGACATTGTAAGTTGGTATATCACAATTTCATAGTAAAATGTCATATCCTCGTGCTATAACACCTTAGTAAGTACCATTAGCAATGGTAGTTTTTCCTCCATTTCATTCTAACATAGTTTCATATCCTCAAGTTACGATTTCTATTAGAGGAATTTATCTTTATATGTATATCCCTCCATGTACTTTAGATGTATTGGTCGATGATTTTGAGGATGATTCCAATTTAGAATAATCAGAAGATGGGGAAGATAAAGAAGAAGAGCATGATGAAGAATAGTATATGCCCACACCTATGAGGTTCAACTGACCTTTGAACTATCCTCCACTATTGGCTTCATGGTCTTCTAAGGGCATGAATCACTTTTTACAATTTTATTGTTCAGTTATTACTCCTATTAGATAATTTCCACGAATTATCGGTGGAAAAAATCAAGTGTCGGATGAAGGTGTTATATATATTGGAAGAGAGTTTGAGAGAAAAGAAGAAATGAAAAATGTGCTAAAACAATATGACATTGAAATACATTATAGTTATGTTTTATAATAGTCAAATATGTTTTATTATGTGATCCTATATGAAAAATATGATTCAAAATTTTATATGAATCAGTGAGATATAATTGATTACACTTTTCATAGTAGGCACAACACTAGATTTACTCCACACACATGTGTGAACCCAATATTTTCACAGGAACACTCCTTGTTATATTTTTAGTTTGTTTCAACTATTATTGTTAAAATGATAATATCATGTCAATACATTCATGTCATTCTAGTGGTGGATGGAATCAAATAGATTTTTGAGTAACAAATCTATTACTGGAAGGTATCGGTTGAACAAAAAAGGCTATTTTTAAAGTGTACAGTGATCGGGATGAATCTTATCAAGTTTTAAAATAAATTATGGATCTGTTACACCATAATAATCAAGTGATATATTTTTTACATTCTACCAAATATGTTAACCAACACAATCAAGTTGATTAGTTGATGGTTGTATTTGATAGAATCTTTTGAACATTTTTACCATGTGTGGATACTTTTAGACATTTCATGTATTTCATTCATATTGATGGCACATTTCTATATAGAATTTATATTTTAACTTTATTTATTTACACCACACAATATGGAAATTGTGCCCCTCTACCTTTGACATTTTCTATTTTTGAGAAGGAGAAATTCTCATCATGGAGATGGTTTTTGGACCTCTATAGAGATATTTTTATGAGTGATAAATGGATTTGTCTTATTTCAGATCATTATCAATAAATCAAGGATTAAGTATTGTCTTAGGGTCTATCATGGATACCACCCTATTCCCATCATTGATATTTTATTTAACACATTTCCAGCAATGTGCGAAAGAAGTTCAAGAATGAGTCCATAAAGAAAGCAATCATAAAAATTCATATGAATAACCTTTTTTGTTTTAAAAAATATTGTTATAGTTATTTTAATATCATTTATAATTAATTATTTTTATAATCATATGAGCCTCAACAATAAAGGATATAGGATAATCTTGAAGATATTCATAGAGATAATCCTAAAGTTTATTATTACATAATGCGAATTCCAAAGAATAAATGGTCGTTGGAATATGATGATGGTATGAGATATGGACATATGATAACCAACATCGTAGAATGTATAAATGGATTTTTCAAGGGATTTAGGAAATTACCCATCACAAGTAATTAGGAGTATTTTATTATATGTTACTTAGAAGATCTACAATTATAATTTTAAAATTAGTATATTGTTTTAAATTAAAATAAAAATTTCAGTACAAGAGACATTCCAACACAGTGTAAAGTATTTTTTGGAATAAGGAAAGTAGGATGAAGAGGGTATGAATAGAGGGATGCGCTATGGAAACCATTTCTAGCGCAAGTTAGATAGAGTTATTGATGAGGATGTAACATTTCGTGTAGCTTCATTTGATCGATTTGAGAAATGATTTGAGGTCACCAAGCCTAGTAATGATATGTATTGTAGCAATGGTCATGTGAAAGTTATTATACTAGATAATTTTTATTGTGAATGTTTAAAATTCTAAGCATTACGATATTATTGCATCCATGTTATCGCAACATGTGGTTATGTACACTTATATTGGGAGCAGTTCATTGATCTAGCTTATTGACTAGAGAGTATCAACAACTGTTATGGTACTCCTTGGATGCCGATTGGAGAATATCAGAATTTTTAGTTGTCTGATGGTGCACCTATGCTTCTTCTGAATAAGAAAAGGATTCGACCAAAAGGGAGGCCAAATTCAATGTGTATTCAAGAATTGAGATGGATTAGCCCAGCGAACGGACACCTGGACGGAGGTGTAGCATATGCCTTTGAAAAGGTCACATGAGGACACATTACCCTGGACACAGAGGGAAATCATCTAATAGTTGAAAGGATTCATGTACTCTATTACTTAATGTAAAAGTTTGTACATGTAGACATTTTCTTCATTATCACCATTTTTCGGTCAAAGTATAACATGCAAGGGGGGTTGAATTATATTTCCAAATAAAAATGTTAGTTACAATAATTTAAAACTAAAAATTTCAATTTATATAGACATCCAATTTACTAAAACAGTATATTGATATATTTTGATCTTTTATAAATGTTCTCAATGGTTTGATTAGAACTCATTTATACACAAGCAGGACCTTCAATTAAAAATAACTTTATATCACTATTGAAGACGAATTTTGGATAGGGCCAGGATTGGGATGATAAATAATAAAAAAGGTATTTGGGAGGGAAGGAGAAGATTCTGAGACCTGAGAGGCAGGTGCGCGCAAGATTCAGGGGATGCACGTAAAAGGCCCTCCGGCGTGCAAACTCTTGTGTGCCCAACGTGACGTCAAAGGAGGATTCCACGGCAACCCACCTAAAACCAAAAAAGGTGTTGGCACGCAAGATCCTAGGGTTGCACGCAACACTCCTCCCAGCGCCAAAATCTTGTGTTCCCAATGCAACATCAAAGGGACCCTTACACACCGGAGTGCTTGAAAATCAGTTAAGGACCGAGCGTGCAGGTACCTAGTGGCGTGAAAACCCTTGCACGCCCAATACGGATTCAAAGTCAGTCTTCTTCGGTGATCCCCCAGAAACCTCCAAAGGCGCTGGCATGCAAACATCCGGGAGGCATGCAAACTTTCCTCCGGTGCACTAACTCTTGCACGCCCAATACGATTTCAAATGGTCATTTGTGAGTAGGGTCCCTTGTGCACTGCCGTCATGGATTTTGTCTATAAAACGAAGCATACCCCCTCCCTTTGGGGACGGTAACAGAAGACGAAATGATGCTCTGCTGCGCGAAAGACACCTCTTATGCAACCGTGTGAAAAACACTATGGCCTCAAGGTATTGGATCTTACACGATAGGTTCCCCAAGGTTCCTCCTTTATTTGGGCCCTGTTGGGCATGATACTCATCCATTTCCTTTTACCCTAAGTCATTTCCGCGCAAAATATCCCTCTTGTGCACAAGTTCCCCCTGTATCAGACCTATTTTTCATGCACCCTTCTGGTTTGTGTGCGTCCTTTCGGTTTGCGTGCAGCTATTACATCATGCGCGCAACCTCTCATTGTGGGCATGGACCTCCTTGTGCGCTCCATGTTCTGTCCTTAACTTAAACCCCAATGTACGAGCCCCACTTATGCGCAACACACCTGTGTCGCGCACCCTTCTCCCATACGACCCTCAAGGTTTGTACGAAGTGATTTCAAATTCCCTTGGGTGGTGCTTCCCATGGAATTTCTTAGCCTTATTCTTTTTTGCATAGTAATGATAATAGCTAATTCTTATTCACATAGCCATGATAACATGGGCCCCGCAGCGGATCAATCCACAACACCCCCTCACGACATCATTGTTGATGCCTTCCCTTCCCCAAGGGTGGGCGGGTATTAGTTATGTAAGTCCAAGGGGAACAAAGTGAACCCCCCCCCCCTCATTCGAGCTGTAGGACGTTAAACTACCAAGAGCCATTGTCCTTAGCACATGATGTTAAACTGTGACCACACCCCATGCATTCTACATGGAGATCCCCATCTCGTACATTCTATACACCCGCTCGTCTCCACAGAAGTGAGATCTTCCTCACATGGAATGAGATCCCCTTTGCCGGAGTGGCACCTTTCCGCGGGGAAGGGCAACCATCTTGGTGTAAGCCCCTATATTTCTTTCAGGAGGTAGTACCCTTACTCCTCCTTTCTTCTTTTGTGACAAGAACCAGAGGGGGGTATGGGCACCAGAACCCTCCTCTCTTCCGTGCCAAATCCCTCTCCCGCTGGGCCTTGCTGTCACCCGGGCCTCCATCCTGGAGTAAGTCCCAATCTTCATCTCCCTGGGCTGCGAACCACGCATAAGTCTCTGTTTCCTTTTTGGGCCACTAACCACATGTAAGCCCAAATCCACTTCCCATGGACGCACCTTTCGTAACGTGATCATCGGGTCATTGTTGTCTCTTGTTTCTCACACCGAGGATGACTCATGTGGGCTTAGAGTAAGCATCAACCATGAAATACTCTCTGAGACTCCCTAGAGTGTAAGCCCTGAACTCTTCCGAACTACATGGAATTTGATCCTTTCCAAGTTAAGGTGTGTAGGAATCCTCCCTGAGCTTCAAGCCCAACAAACATTTTTCCCGACCCCCTTCACGTCAGTTCACCAACACCATTCCGAACTACGTGGACTTTGATCCTTTCCAAGGAAAAGTATGTAGGAAGCCACCCTAAGGTTCAAGCCCAACAACCATTGGTCCCGACCCCCTTCATTTCAGCGCACCAACACCCATCCTAAACTATGTGGACTTTGATCCTTGCCAAGGTAAGGTACGTCGGAAGCCTCCATGAGGTTTAATCCCAACACCCATTGGTCCCGACCACTCCACATCGGTCCACCCTTATCCTGCATGATGTTAAACTGTAATCCCCTTTTGTCCCACATGACACTAAACTATCCCCTATTCAGTGGTATTCCATTGTGATCCCCATCCAGAGGTAATCCATTTTCAACCCCATTCAGTCGTAAGCCGTTGTGATCCCCATTCAGTGGTAAGTCGTTTTCAACCCCATGCAACGGTAAGCCATTGTCAACCCCAACCTAGTGGTAAGCCGTTGTCATCCCTTTCATTGGGAATCACATCTCTGGTCCACCCCAGTGGTGTCAGACCAACTCGGGCTGCTAACCACGCGTAAGCCCTAGTATATCATTGGGTCGCTATCCTCTGCACACACCCAAATCCTATACCACCATCCTGAACTACGTGGAATTTTATTCCCTACCATGGGGATACATAGGAAGTCTCTTCGAGGATCAAGACCAACACTACTGTCATCTTTACGATGGTTCCATCTTATTCCCCCACCACTTCATTTAACTCTCCATATCCATCCTGATTCTTACCCGGGCCGCCACATCCCAGCGAGATCATGTCATTCACCTCTCCACTACCCCTATCAGTAACTGGGTAACTAACCACACATTAGTCCCAGCATCGGTGTTCCCTACAGGGGTTGCACCCATCTGATCCACTCATGTCAGTGTTATGATCAGTCTGATGCATCTCCGATAGACGTTAAACCTACGGTATACCCTATGTTAAACATGGGAAGTTGAGGAAAACCTCAGAGAAATTTCTATGGCATATAATTCCCCGCATTTGACGTGGGATGCCTCGGGCTTCCACGCCCTCGGGAAGACCTATCATAAGGGGAAGAAACCCATATGTGCCAGTGTTCTAGCATCCAGACACGCCAGTGATTTCCAACGTGACTAATCCCCCAAAAAAAGGTTGCTAACCTAACTGGACCCCTTGGGATGTCCCGAAAGAACCAGTGTAATTAACCGATGTCCATGAAGATATGGTACTGAGAAGAGTTTCACAAACAACATCTTAATATATAAGGGAGACCTGGACTAGGTGACGAGTTCCAAGGAGGAATACATAGAAGGAGGAACCAACATCCCATCATCCAGTTTCAATCAAGAAGAAAACATCCCAAAATAGGCGATGGATGTCGCCCGCCTTTGGAAAGAAGGAATGCGGGGCAATGCAGATGCACGTCCTTCGAAACAGATGGATGCGCGCGCCCCGGAAAAAGTGTCAGAAAAAGAAATGGTGAAACTAATGTGAAGTTATTCTCCTCAATGTGGAGATTAGTATCATTAGAGACATCAGTGGACTAGCATGTCACTAGATCCAGTTATCTGGCATCAGGTCCCACCAAGCAAATAGTGGTCCTAGCATGAAACTCACCAGAAGTTAGGGAAGTTAAAACATTGGAAATCTCGATCTGTGACGTTGTCAGCAAGGATACTTCTTACTAGACATGGAATATAGAATGACGTTGGGGCACTGGACATCAATTTCCTTTTTGAAGCACTAATGGTTTAATCTCCCTGCCTTCCAGGACCCAAGCTTCCGTAACAGGAAACCAATCACCACTCATCCACTAACACAGGGGTAGGGGCAATGTCAACACGGCTATCCTGCATGGCTTCACCGCTTCTGTGATAGTCTCCACATCCAAAACTGGTGGGAACCTACGCCCCATCTCCCCATCTAAATTCGTTCAGCGAAGGGTGATAAACGACCTCATCTGCCGATACAAGGTGGAGGGGATTATCCTGACTTGGGATATGGACCGCTAGGATTTAGAGGAATCTGTGACTCATCGCCACCGCCACCCCCAAGTTTCGCGTAGAGAGACACTGATCCCCACTCCAACGCACAACTGTTTCGGGAGCCTCTCCCCAGAATGATTCGATGACTCCCTTCCCTACGCTGATGAGGTGGGGGATGTCCGGGCCAGCCTGGTTGGGATCCTGTTCCAGGGGCTCCCAAGGGGGTCCCTCGCTAGGCCATCCCAGCACCACTACTCGGCCCCACAGGATGAGGAACAGGTAATCTATGTGCCTGTTCTGCCATCCCCAATCCAGTTGACCTGACACCAGCGTCGAGCGCAGGCTGAGGAGGATGCCCTCCGAGGGGCATCAACGTCATCAAATACCATGGCTTGTACCATCGTTGACGTCTACCATTAGCCTCCTGTGTATTCTGAGTAGGGGTACTTATACACCCGGCCCGGATCGAGGCCCCAACCACCCCACAGGCAGGCTAAGTTGACTCTCCTTACTACCGGCACAAGGAGCACCTGTCACGGACCGACCCACGACAACGACACCCAGTACAGAGGTCCTCCTCATACCACCACCATTGAGAACGCAGGTCCTCCCCACTTCCAAGATCGGCATGGAGGTCCACCCCATTCCACCTTCAATCCAAATGAGGGTCATCCCCATAGTAGTGACACTCATTACGGAAACCTCTTTCATGCTCATGACATTAGGTATGGAGTCATTCCTCCTTTCACAAGCTGTCGACATGGAGATTTTACACATCCGGTCAATCTCTAGCATGGGGGCCTCCCCCATGTCCTTACAATGGCTGGAGAAGGTTCTCCTCACCTCAGAAATCAGAGGAGTGAAGGTCAGCCTTGCTTCATTGGCACCCAGCACGGAGGTCCTACCCGTGTTCGGCTTGACCAGTACGAGGACCCTCTTCACGCTGACTCTGCCAGGGGAAACAAGCATAGAGGTCCTACCCATGCTCCTACTAGCTCCAGTGGAGGTCCTACCCACTCCAACACTTCCTGTGGAGATTCCCTCTGCACATCAGTCAGTGGACACAGAGGTCCTCCCTGTGTTCCATTTGATATCTATCCAGGTGCTCCTCGCACCCTAGCTCACTCAGGTGGAATTCCTCTCCTCCCCAGAACCAATATGGTCGAAGGTCCTCCTTACGCAGGAAATCTACCTTGTCCCGAAGAACCATCTCAGGGGAGGAGGGTGGGTCGTCGCCGCCACAAAAAGAATACCGGGAAGATTCATACCAAGATTAAACCCGTCTGCTTCTCATATTCTGATGCGGAATATGATTCATCAATGGAACCATCGACTAGATCCTTTGTGTCAAGGCTCGAGGCAGGAACAAGGTGCATCAGACTCATACTTCCAGAATACGAGGTCCACCAGATCCTTACCTCCCTACACAGATACATCGAGGAGGACGAAAATTTGGCAACTCCCTAGGTTCCAACCGTGAAATCACCACCATCATCACCAAGAGAATTCTTTATCTCGACCAGAGATCACTAAGATTTATTCTGGGGACCAATGGAAAACAATCAACATCATGGTCCATTGCCAGTGTCTATAGTCCCTACTCCAGAAACTGCAGCCGCTAGCCAATATTATCACGACGTGGTGGCCAGGTCACTGCACTCTTCAGAAGGTAGCCCGAGATATAACGTCTTGTCAGCCCTCTCATCGTATTCTCCTCTGTCCAGCCTACCTTCTCAGCAATCTGCTTCAATAACTCTACTGTTTCCCTAGCCTCTCCCAATTGATGAGTGGGGAAATGAAGGGCCAGACACTGAATCTAGGCCAAGGATCTTGTGGGAAATTCTTGTGGTAGACCATTTCCTAGAGTTGTTTTATCCAGTCATAGCATCAAACTTCAGTGCACCAGAGCCTCTCACATAGGAAAAAGTTGGATGCTTTCGGCAGACCCTCTGGGTGACACAATTTCGTCTTCGTCATCAGCGAGTGTCTTACCCCAAAATCCAAGCACATTTCGAAGACATAGGTCAACAATGTCGTCTGGTTGATTTGGCTGAACTCCCCATGGCCCAGTGCCCTGAGTCACCAGGCCACCATAGGACCCTCCAACAAAGATGCATTCAGAGCTTTAAAGTGCTCCATAGGATTATAAAGGAGGATTCCCCCCACGTGCAGATCCATGGTTGGGGGAAGTATGCAGCCCTCCATTTCATCTCTATCTAGCGCCAGCCCGACTTTCCAGGTGATATTGATGATATGCCTCCAGGAAGAGTCACGGTTAACATGGCCGATTTATCGGAGGAAGAGATAGAAACAAAACTAATTGGGGAAAACTTACCCCCTAGGGGAGTGCCACAACTTTTTGACCCATCCAGAAGGGTCACTCTCCAACAGAGAAATCTACTAGGTCTTCCCATACCAATCGAGGAATTGGTCCTTATCCAAAATCTCAATAAGGGTAAGGAACACCTTAGAGCCGCCAAACCCTCTGACCTGTCTATCTCAGTACAAAAGATGGAGGATGATCTCGAGAAAGATGTGATGCATCAACAGCTCATGGAGCATAAGAAGATGTTAGATGACCTCCTTGCTGAGCACGCTACAGAGCGGTAACCAGATTACAGTGATTCACGACCAAGGCAGCAGGGGCAGGCACAACTTCCCCCTAGAGAATTGCCTCCAGGTGACCCTGACCATCCTTCCCACGCAGACAAGTTTGAGGTTGGAACTTATGGAAAGAGGGCGTGGTATGTGTCACCAAATCCACCAGAGTGGCAAGACAACCCCGGGGACCCAGCTCAGGTTCCCCCAACTACTCTGTAGGCCATCCCACCAGCCACTCCATGAGTCATTGGGCCTGCTTATCATGTTGAATAACCTACCAACTCACTGGTGGTTAGGGATCCACTTCAAGACAGAAACCCCCACCTAGATGATCCCATGGTGGTGCTTATTTCCTGCCTTGAGGAATTGGAAACATGAAAGGTGGAAATCCTTCCTGACGGTAATCCATATCCAGCATGGATGGATGATATGCCAGCACCCCCGAGTTTTGGAAATCCCACCTTCTCCCCCTTTAATAGGACGGTTGACCCGCTGCAGCATCTGGCCCATTTCATTTCAAGGTGCGGATCTATGTTGGGAAATCTGGTGCAACAAGAGGCTACCAAACTCCGATGTTTCATACAAAAATTGGAAGGACCTGTGTTTATCTGGTATAGCCAGCTACCTATCAGATCAGTAGCCGGTTGGGAAGATCTTTGTTAGAAATTTTTTTACCATTTCAGTTCCACCACTCGGAAGACGAGTATCACAGACCTCTTCAAGTGCAAACAAAGTCCTGATGAGCATGTCGCGGACTTTGTTTCCCGGTGGAAAGGGCTCACATACTCCCTTGACATGTCACTGACTCTGTAGAAACTGCTGACAATGTGTGTGGGAAATTTCAAGATGAAACTGGTCCCCACTTTGATCACCCAGAACTACCTTGGGGGATTCTGAGACTTCTCTGATAAGGCCCAGCACCTTGAGGAAGCCTTACAGCAGGCCAAACAGGCACGTCTGTTGCCTCCTACAATTCCCGCAAGAAGGGCCGCTAGGGACGAGCCCACCGCAGGGGCCCAAATAGAGGCCCCCCAGGTAACTGGAGTTGTTACCAGTGGATATTCCTCCATATCCTCACAGAGGCCCTCCACCCTAGGTGTAGCCTCCGGCCCAGCAGTGACCACCTCATAACTGACATGCGCCCTTGCGCAATGTGCTGCCACCACCCAGGCAAGATAAGTAGGATCCACCTCCCTGACAGGATCCTCCAGACCCTCGTTAGGGTTAGGCTCCCAAGTCCCCTTTCCCAGACAAGATAAACTGGACCTACTCATTTAGTGAGGCTTAGGTCCCCAGTTATTTTTGCAGTTCCATGTAACATGGAATTGTACGCTTGACTGAATGCAGGAGGCCATAAGAGGCAGATCTAACTGATTACCCCCAACTACTTCCCCTATCACCGAATCCTGGGGAACACTCTTAAACAGTGCTATGTGTTTAAGGATTGTATTCAACACCATTTCGATAATAACGTAGTCAGGTTGGGCCCAGCTCTGCCACATGTGGCATGTGTGTTCGTGAAGCTCGATAGTAGCAGTGACAATGAAGGCAAGTGGAATCAGGTTTCTAACCGTGTATCCTAGAAGTACGATGACTAGATGGATCATAAAATAGTTGATCATGCCCATGGTATTATTCGTGCATGCCTGAATCGACCAAATCCTTCAGAAGCTGCAACTAATACTTTTGAATCTTCGTCTCAGTCGTCCCCTTCTCAGAAGAGAAATCACCAGCGGCGTAAGGTAAAACAAATCCCCCCACAAATTTTTTCATCATCCCATACTCTCGGTGACTTCATTCCCCCAGGGATGGAAATTCCACCCAGAATCCACCCAGTAGTGGATGATTCTTCAAGTGACAGTCAAGGGTATTCCTCGATTAACACTGTAGAGCTGGTAAACCCCTATATGATTTTTGACAGTGAGGAGCGCAGGTCGGATCCTCCCAATGCTCCTAGTGGTAATCAGCGTCGATGGGGTCATAGCAATATGGGTCATCAGAGTGCCTCAGTCAGTATTTCCAGTCAGGTTGTGCATGCTACTAAAACCAGGCAACAGGCCTAGCACAGAGCTGAGCACGCACAACCTTCTTATCTGGTGTATCAGATCCTCCTTTTCCCCAGTTTGTGTTTCTTGATCAGGAATATCCACCTCGACCATGTCATGATTAGCCATGCTCTTATATGGACCGGTCTCAGTCATCTGACTCTCATCTGGTAGTCACTCCACAGGCTTCAACTAGTGAGCAGTGGGATATTACCACTACCAGTCAGTCGTCGGTCCAACCGACAGGTCCCTCCATACCTCCTATCATAGAGCAACCTCTTATAAGAAGAATATCATGTCTGGCACATAATTATGATTTACTCAAACATGTTTCCATCATTCTATTAATTCTCTCCATCCTTGAGGCCCTTCTCCTTTTAGCAGATATGCGTTAATCCCTCGTTGAGGCTTTAAGAAGCCCCCTCCAGTTCGAGACGGAGGTAGCAGCCGCAGAATCCTTCCATGATAAGGTGGTCGAGCATGATGAATGCCAAGACATAATCTCATTCTATGGATAATTTGAAATCTCCCCTATACAGGGGCACATTCACTCGTTGTACATCACTCAGAAACTGCGAAAACTAGGGTTGTTCGAGGATTATATGAGTCCATATGACATGAAAATCCAAGGTTATGATAATACAGAATAGACAATGATTGGAAAGATCCACTTGAAGACTGAGTTCATTGGCCTAGTTGTCAGCATCGAGTTCATGTTTGTTTCACAAGACACTACTTACAATGCATTAATGGGTAGGTTGTGACTCCACCTACATGTGGCGGTTCATTCATCGTACCTCTAGTGGCTCAAGTATTCCCTTAATGGTTGAGTGGGAATACTTTAAGGTGACATGTCTCCCTTTTCCTCTTGTGAAGACCGCTATCTGGATGATTACTATTACAAGAGAAAGGACAAGAAGATTCAAGCTAACGAGGTTGAGCATGCTATGGCTGCGACCGACCCATGGACAGATCTGGATGATGCCTACATATTTCCAATCCACCGATTTGAGGCTACAACCCCGGACATGGGACAATGATTTTTTGTTTCGAGAATGAGGGGGGAACATTCCCAAGTCTAAGAAATGCTATAAGATCACCCCATAATCCTACGCAAATTAGGCTTGGGTAATCTAGGAGCCCCCTACTCCCATAAGGTATTGATATTTCCACCCGATGGTGAGGAAAATATGTCATAATTTCCTATTTCTCTATTCTGGGATAAACCGGATCAAGACGATGCACCACTATTACTTGGATATCATCAAGCATGGCCCTTTGGGCTAAAGACTAGATGGTATCAGATCGATATCCTTCATCGCTATGGTTTTGGCAGCACAGGAGTCCCCCGATGCAGTGCCCACGGCCACTCAGGCTAGTACCATCCTCCCATAAGGATCTGTCAACTCAAAGGAAAATACTCCTACTGAGGATCCTTCCTCTATAAGTGAAGAATAGTATTTAGAGGTTGCTCCCCCTGTTTTTGAAGAGGGTGTCTCCACCACAGTCGATGAATTGGTGTAGGTGAACCTTGATAGCAAGGTGGATCCGAAACCCACATTGATCAGTGCTACTATGCCTCTCGAGGAGAAAAAACAGTACGTGTACTTCCTCAAACAACATCATGACGTATTTTCATGGATTTATGATGAGATTCCAGGACTATATCCTCAGGTATCCATCCACCACCTTGGCCTCCCGGTAAATCACTATAGGTTTAAGAAGCCTCCAAAAAAGATGCACCCTTCTCATGGCACCATGGTCGAGACTAAAGTTGATAAGCTCATCAAATCCAATTTTTTTAAGGAGGTCCAATACCCCATATGGCTAGCCAACATTGTGCCAGTAAGGAAGATGAATGGACAGATCAAAGTCTGCATCGACTTCTGGGATCTCAACTGTCATTTCCCGAAGGATGATTTTCCACTCCCTGTGACATAATTGTTAATTGATGCTACATCTGGGTTCCATGCCCTCTCCTTAATGTATGGATATTCTGGGTATAATCAGATATGAATGGATCCTGAAGATGAGGAGTCTACGGCTTTCAGGGATCCATAAGGTACTTTTTGTTACCAATTCATGCCCTTCGGTTTAAAGAATGTAGGTTCCACCTATCAGCATGCTATTCATTTCATATTTAAGATGATCCTCAGGATGTTGGTGGAATACTACATGGATGATCTGGTGGTCAAATTTCACCAGTGTCAGGACCATCTCGAAGACCTTGAGAAAGTGTTCGGATTCCTCTGTTCTCACCACCTAAAGATGAATCCATTGAAGTGTGCCTTAGGGGTCACCTCAGGAACGTTTCTTGTCTTCATTGTCAGATACTAGGACATTGAAATCGACCTAGAGAAGATCAAATCCATCAGCCAGATGTCTCCCCCAAGAAACCTCATGGAGCTTTGAGGTTTCCAAGGCCACTTAGCCTACATATGCTGATTCATTAAGAATATAGCAGGAAAGTGTAATCCTTTTTCCTGGCTCATGAAGAAAGGAATTGTATAAGAGTGGGAAAAAGAATGTTAGACTACTTTTGAGGAAATCAAGTAGTACCTATTACATACTCCAGTTCTAATTCCACCCATTTCCAGAAAGTCGCTGGTCCTTTATGTGACCACCCTGGAACAATCCCTCGGCACCCTTCTCACCTAGAAGAACAACGAGGTAACTGAGAACAGTCTCTATTATCTTAGCTACATGCTCCTTAATACAGAGACCAGATACCCCCCTATCGAGAAGAGCTTCCTTTCACTGGTATTCGCAGTACAGAAATTGTGACATTACTTGCAGCACCACAAGGTATAGCTAGTGTCCCAGGTAGATCCGCTGAAGTACATCCTGAACTGCCCCATGTTGATAGGCCATCTAGCTCGGTGGGTAGTTATTATCTAGTAGTTAGACAGCAGTTTTATTCCTTAGAAGGCTGTTAAGGGGCAAGCATTGGAATATTTCCTCACCGCTCATCCATCTCCCGCGGACCAGTCTCTAGACCTTGACTTTCTTGATGAGGCAATCCTATCGGTAGACCAATACATTCCATGCTGGAAAATTCACTTTTATGGTGCCTCCCAGAGCCCCGCCGACAGAAGGCTCAATGACCCTAGGCTCAACAGAGTAGGCCTAAGTGTCATCTTCATCACTCCATCGCAAGTTGTTCTTCCGTATTCATTCCTGTTGTTAGAAGGGTGCACCAATAATGAGGCAGAGTATTAGGGTCTCATCACTGGCCTCAAGCTGGCCCTCAAGATTGATTTTCCCCACTTGCATGTGAAATGGGACTCTGAAGTAGTCATCTAGAAGATCAAGAGTAACTATGTCGTCAGAAAGCCATAGATCGTACCACTATTAGAACACACCCACCAGCTGATGGCCCAGTTCCCATCTCGTCCAGAAGTTACTCATGTCCCTCGATCCCAAAATGTTCAAGATGACTCCATGTTCATCCTAGCTACATAACTTGAAGATCCTAAATAGAATTATTTGATTATCCATTTGCCACATTGGAGATTCATCGCTACCGTCACTCCAGATGAAAATGAAAGCCCGTAGGTAAGCCACCTTACCACCAGTGCCTCCACGTCAGGACCTCCAAGTCCCTAGGATGCAGTGATTTAGGTGAATCCAAACTGGAGAACCTCCTTTTTCAAGTACTTCCAGAATGGTAATTTCCTAGCAGATCGAGCCAAGCGTGGGTGAATCTGATGTCGCGCATTATAGTTTACCCTCCAGAGTGGTTCTGATCTTGAGACGATCCTCTAAAAGTGTGGGTTTGATGGGTTTCTCCTATGTTGCCTTCGAGGAGCTGAGACTTCTCAAGTCATGTAGGAGGTTCATGCCAGTTTTTGTGGGGCTCATCAGATCAGGCTGAAACTGTCTCACCAGATCTAGAGAATGGGGTATTATTGGCCCTTAATGATCTGTGACTGCATCGAGTTTTCCAAGAGGTTCCATGCATACCAAATGCATGACAACATTGTGCATTAGATGCTAGAGCCTCTCCACACTACCAATTACTCCTGGCCCTTTGCAGTCTGGGGACTCGATGTCGTGGGACCATATCCACCGGCGATGGCTCGCCAGTGCCAGTTCATCTTGACCACTATAGATTTCTTTTCCAAGTGGGAAGAAGCAATTCCACTCAAGGAGGTCAAGGCCCATTATATCATTTACTTTGTGAGCACCAATATCATCTACCAGTTTAGAGTCCCTTATGCCATCCTCACCAATAATGGAACCAACTTCTGGGAGGTAGATTTGAATAAATTGTATTCCAAGTACAACATATGTTATAACCATACCTCCTACTACCATGCACAAGAAAATGGGTAGATCAAGGTGTTCAACAAAACCCTCTCTAAAATTCTATAGAAAATGGTTGGTCAGAATAAGAAGAGTTGGTCGGACAATCTCCCCAATGCCCTCTGGGCTTATCGGACAACGATTCGTAATTCCACACAGGTGACCCCATACTTCCTGGTGTATAGAATAGAGGATTTCCTTCCCATAGATATTTATTTTCCTTCATTACGCACGGTTTTCTATGATCATCAAGAACCAGATAAAGTAGATAAATTTTTTTTGGCTAAATTGGAAGCACTTAAAGAGAACAGACTTTGTTCCCTGCATGATCTGGAAATGCATCAGAACAAGATAGCTAAAGATTTCAACAATATAGTTCACCTCTACTCTTTCTTTCAATGTGACTCGGTGTTGGACTTGATAACACCAATGATACCTGGACTAAAACCACCCAAGTTGGAACACAAGTGGGAAGGACCTTAAATTATTCACAAGGTTTATCCCAATGGTGTATACTCCCTGATTACCATGGATGGTGAGCGTATAACTCCTCCCACCAATTCCAAGTTCCTTAAGAAATACTTTTCCTAATCAAATGTGGTCCTACATGACCTTAAATTGTCCAGTACTATGTTACCTTGAACTGTCTGGTCCTACATGACCTTAAAATATCGGGTCCTACATGACCGTAAACTATTATGTCATGCATCACATTAAACTATATGTCATCCTGCAAGACTTTAAACTGTAATAACTACATATGTCTTGATTCCCATCCTCATGGGATACATAGGAATGGCTGGACATTTCGTCTTGATTCGACCCCCCAGTTTCCTCTTTAACTATCCCCCATGGGTATAGTTCTCTTGGAGGATCCCACAAGGTGTCGTGTAGGCTTCTTTGGCCCCACTCATGTCAGGATTACGATGATCAGGCCATGTGCTCCCCTTCGTGTTCTTCTACTCTCCCACATCCTCACCGCACGACGCTAAACAACATGGCCTTCAAGAACTACGTGTGGCTTGATTCCCATCCTCATGGGATATGTAAGAATGCCTGGAAATTTTTTATGTTGGCCCAACCCCAACATCAAAATCTCCCCTCAGGTTGGAAAACATGGTGTGGTGTCGGATTTTTCCCTTCTTTACATCGGATTAATCATGAATGCACTATATATCCCCTTCCCTAGAGATCTCCACCCCTTTCACCGTCCTATTTGACGTTAAATTTCACGGGCACATTTATGCTCCACACACTCCATCATTTGGGTTTCCATAATATTTCACATCTGAAAGGGCCCCCTAACAGTATGGATACTTATTCTAAGGGCTCGCCTATCATTTCGGGTCAATTCCCTCGAGGACCTCAAACAAAAAATTGATACAAGTCTCGCATTGTGAATATGGTCAGTAGTTGAAACTCATTTGTTGTTCCCATTTCAGGTCACACGATATGGATGTTGTGTTTTGAACCTGGTCAACATCTATCCTTTTTCATTGTCACCACCCCCATATGTCCCAAATATTGAGTTTAGTGGTTCATTCTGCCCCGATGTCTCTTCAAGACTTAGTCTTCCTTGGGCAGGAGTGTGATTCCAACTGTCATACCCCTGTATGATGGGGAGAGCCCGGTCCTACTCCTTGTTTCTCACACCGAGCATTGATCACGTGGGATTAGGGGATGTGGTAAGGAAATCTCGGCATGAGGGGTTATATGGCTATAGTTTTCTGGGACTCCCAGCCTCAGGTCTCTCAACCCTTTCAACCCCCTGGCCCAAGTTCTCATCTAGGATTGTGTGGTGTGGTATAGACTCACGTCCTCATTCACATCAGGATATTTTTGCTACGCCACACATATCCCCTTGAGACATCCCTCCATCTATCATCTTTTCCATAAGCACAGGCCTCGCCATGCTTTGCGCACCCCATCACTTGGGTTTCTATCATCTTTCATATCCAAAAGGACCCACGGATGGCATGGATTCTCGGTCCAAGGGATCTCCTACCATTTCATTCCAACATACTTGAGGATTTCGAAAAAAAAATTGACACAAGTCTCGTGTTCCAAATGCGGTCAATGGTTGATTATCAATTGTCTTCCCCCAAACCATGGTCACACAAATACGGATACTGTGTTGCGAACAAGTTCAACAATTATCCCCTATAATTATTTCGGTTTTTTGGTTTTCCACGGGTGTAATGATTCAACCTCTCTACTCAAATGTCCCATGCAAGTGATATTATACCAGGAATCTATGGTTTGAGCCCTATGACCCTAAACTAAGAGCACCATTGTCCTCACCGCAAGTCGTTAAACTATGAACTAGTTGGGACTTCCCATTTTAGTTCCCTCAGCCTTTTTGGCCCCTTGGCCCAAGTGTTCTTTCGGGATTGTATGATGTGGTATGATCTTATGCCCTCATTCACCTTAGGCTACTCGTCATTCCATACACATCCCTCTTTGGGGTACCTTGCCCCTATTTTCTTCCTTGCTGCACGACGTTAAACTGCAAAGCATCCTTCCTTAGAACTACATGCGGCTTAATTTCCTTCCTCATGTGATACATAGGACCGCCAAAATGTCTAGTATTTGGGTCTAGACCTATCTTTTAGAAACCTATTTATCATTCTGTTCTCTTGGCCTAAGTCCTTCTGAGGTAGGGGTATGCAGTGTGGTATGGTCTTATGTCCCCATTCACGCCAGGTTTTTTAACAACCACTCCATGCACCTCTCTCTCCTGACCGCCCTTATCTCCCTTTACCTACACTCATCTTTTCAAGTCGGATGCTCTTAAGTTGGGTCCCTCGACCCTCTTCAGTGATTCACCAATGTGCCCAGAAGTACTCTGGTTCAGAACCTAGAGTGTTGGATTCTACTTGGACATGCTTTCACCCATTTTTCAGGCTTTGTGTTCCTATTAATTTGGGCTTTCATTATCTTTCACATTTGAAGGGACCCCCAAATTGCATGGATGCTCGGCCCAAGGGCTCTCTGACCATTAAGGGCCAACTTCCTCGAGGTTTTTGAACAAAAAATTGATACAAGTCCCACATTGCGAATATGGTTAGCAGTTGATGCTCATTTTTTGTTCCCATTCTAGGTCATACGATATGTATACTATGTTTCGAACACGGTCAACGGTAATCCTCCATCATCACACCAACACCATCAAGCCTTAAATTTCGGTTTCATGATTCACACCATTTTCTACCCCATCGTGTCTAAGTGGAATTTCGACACTCTTGGTACTATCCCTTAGTGCGCATTTGCACGTTACGAGGAAAAAGACACGGTAAGGCATCATTCGGGGCTCCGCTCCAACTTCCCCTTTACGTGCATCCCATATGTTTCAAAGACCTCTTCTACCCTTGTTTTCTACACTGAGTTTGACTCACGTGGGCTTAGGGATCAGATCGAGGTCTGCACTTTCTTGGAAGAGTTTCACTTCTCCATGGTCCGAGCCCTAAGACCTTAAACTAAGATCTCATTATACGTCCTTATAACTACATATAGATTTATTCACATTCTCAATGGATACGTAGGAACACTCAAACATCTCGTCTTTGGGTCTAGCTCAAGTTCCACTAATTATCTCTTATGTCTAGCCTTTTAGGCCCTGACTCTTATAGGATTGCATAGTGTGGCGTGTGTAGGCTTGTGTCCTCATTCACATTGAGTTTGCAATAGCCACACCACATACTCCCCTTTTAGGAGCTAGTCCCTCATACCTCCTGTCTTGCATGACATTAAATTGTATTTCATCCCACGTGACATTAAATTTTATATAGTCCTACATGACCTTAAACTAATACATCCCACGTGATGTTAAACTACACTCTCAGAACTATGTATGGATTTATTCTCATCCTCATGGGATACATAGGAACACCTGGATGTTTCATCCACAGGTTCAGACCCATATTTTCTGACCTCTATTGGCCCCTCGGCCCGAGGTTTCTTCTTCGAAATTGCACATGGTGTGATGTGGACCTCATCCTCATTCACATCGTGTATGCTTTAGTACGTCATGTTCATTCCCCCTATGGTCTCACATGACTTTAAGTTGTTGTGTCTTTATTGCATGATGTTAAAATGCATGGTTGGTCCGACCACACAACCTTAAACTGTGACATTACTGTCCTGGCTGCATGACGAAAAACGACACTGCATCGTGGTGTCCTCACTTGAGGGGACATCGTTTTGGGTATTGGTTATCCACCATACCATTTTTTAATGACTACATATGGCTTGATTCCAATAGCGATACCAGGATTCTCTTTCCTAGTTTTATCGCTTCATAAAAGAACACACATCTATCCTAAAGGGAAAACAAGATCTATCAAATACCGCTTCTGTTAGTGCGAGGTCCAGACCCGCACGACCTATCCTTGGCACCGATACCTTACCATGATATCTCTAGAACTATGTATGGATGAACACCTGGGTACTTTGCCTCAAGCCCAGCCTAACTTTCACTTTTGGTCCCTCGACCTAAAAGTTTCTCAGGGAGCACATTGCGATGATACGGACTCCTTTTGTCCTCATTCATGTCGAGTTTAATAATTATCTCACCACGTGTCTCACTCCCTCAGTTACATATATGGTTAGAGATTTATGACCATAAACTAAGACCACTCTGTGTCCTTGCCGCAAGACTTTAAACTGCATGACGTCTTCTAGAATTACATATGGCTTGATTCCCAACCTCATGGGATACGTAGGAACGCACAAGAATCTTATCTTCAGGACTATCCCCTAGAATCTTAAATCCCACCCCCCCTCTTTTTCGGCCCCTTTACTCGAACTCTTTTGGGAATATGTGGTGTGGCGAGTACCTCTTAGGTTCTCATTCACGTCGAGTTTTGCAACAGCCTCACCATGTGCCTCCCTTGTCTTTTCCCAATTTGTTCTGAGTTCTATGACCCTAAACTAAGACCTACCTATGGGAACTACGCGTCGGGTTTGGCTACTTCGCCACCCTATGCATAGTCCATTAAATCAAGTACCCCCTTAATGGTCCACCCTAGGACCTTAACCTAGAAGCGTGCGACCCCAGGACCCTTGTCCTTGTAAAGGGACTCGACTCCATCTATCTGATTCATCTTATTTTCATACTCAGATGCATTGTGACAAAGAGCCTGAAGTCTAGAATTTTCATAGGGGAATTCCCATGTTCTATTTCCAAGATTTTTGAGCTCATTATTTGGATCCTCATCTTGTTACACATTTTAAGGGATCCCCTTTATGGCCTGGTCTCATGCCACATTGGCTTACCTACCATCTTGGGTTAACTTCCCTGAATACATCGGAGGACATTTTTGATAGGTCCCATGTTTCGAACATGGTCAGTGGTCAACCCGCATTTTTTTGTCCTCATTCTAGGCTAACGTGATATGGATGATGTGTTTCGAACATGGTCAACAGTTATCCCCTATCGTCATACCACCATCATTGTGTTCCAGATATCAAGCATCATGATTCACATTTTTTCACTCCCTTATGTTCAAGTGGAATTCCAACATACTCGGATTTACCCCTTCGTGCATCTAGGTGCATTAAGTTGTCAGGTCGGTATTATTGGGACGTTATTCACCTAGCACCCCATTGCCCATAATGTGTGCCTCCCTATACTAGGAAAATCCCATCACTACTCCTTGTTTCCCATATCGAGCACGACTCACTTGGGATTAGTGGTTTTGGTAGGATGTGTACTGGTATATCCAATCTATACATGTCTTTCATCCCACATGATGTTAAACTGCATTTGTAGAAATACTTGTGGCTTGATTCCCATTCTCATGGGATACGTAGGAATGCCCAGATAACCTGTCTCGGACCCAGCCTGGCTTTCACCTTCGGCCCCTTGACCTAAGAATTTTCCTAAGGGCGTATGGTGTGGTGTGGACTTTTATAGTCCTTATTCATGTTAGGGTATGTACCACACCACATATTTCCTTTATGGGTGTCCATGTCCTTGATGCATGACTTTAAACTGTGGCCCCTACCCTGAACAAGTTCAGGACGCCCCATGATAATTATGGGATGCGTCAGCTTCCTCGCTAGAGTGGATTCCCCCTACCATCATTGGTCTATAACCACACTGTGCTCAAAACTACGTGTGGCTTGATTCCCATTTGCATGGGATACGTAGGAATGCCCAGACAACCTGTCTCAAGCCCAGCCTGGTTTTCACCTTCGGCCCCTTAACCTAAGGATTTTCTTGAGGGTGTGTGGTGTGGCGTGGACTCTTATGGTCCTCATTCACATCGGGGTATGTACCACACCACACGTTTCCTTTATGGGTATCCATGTCCTCGACGCATGACTTTAAACTGCATCCCTACCCTGAACAAGTTCAGGATGCCCCATGATAATTATGGGATGCATCAGCTTTCTCACTAGAGAGGATTCCCCCTACCATCATTGGTCTCTAACCACGATGTGCTCAAGAACTACATTTAGCTTGATTATTATCCTTATGGGATATGTAGTGATGCCCAAGAATTTTTCCTCAGGGCCAGCCCTAGGGTTATTAACCCTTTTGCCCCCCCCCCCCGACCTTGATCTTGGTCCAGGCAGTATGAACTTTAAACTATTTGCACCATACTCACCGTACGATGTTTAAACTATATGTTTATAGTCTTTATTAGTATGATGTAAAAATGAAAGGCATTCCAGTTACTTACTAGAGAGGTCCTGTTTGGAAGTAGGTATGATCCCTGATCAGACCGATGCACCCACCTAATGTGTCTTCGCCATAGTGGCATAATTTTAGGAGTTTTGGACTCCATTAGAACAACCCATCACTCCAACCTCCATGTTTTGTGTGCCCTTTATTTGGACCCTCTCCCTCTTTCATGTCTAAAGGAACCCCCTAACAGTATGGATGCTCGACCTATGGCTTGCCTACTATTTTGGGCTAACGTTCTGGAAGACTAATGGATGACATTTCGAGTCAGGCCCCATGTTTCGAACATGGTTAGTGGTCGGCCCTCATTTGTTATCCCCATTTTAGGATAACATAATAAGGATATTGTGTTTCAAACATGGTCAACAGTTATCCTTCATTTTCATGCCATCCCTACAATGTTTTGAATCTTGGGTATCATGATTCACATTTTCCACTCCCCTATGTTCGGATTAATTCCAACGGCCCTGGTGTTACCCCACTCATGCACTAGATTACATTGGGAAGGTGATAATTCTACTATTCTAAGAGATTCATTCTCCATTCAGGCCTCCCCCTTTCTTATTGAGAGCTCAAATGGGTCATTTATACCCTGTATGCCCGAAATTTAGTTGGCATTCCCACAATAAAACAAAGTGATGATGTGACCATCTCTTGTTTCTCACATCAGGAATGACCCACGTGATCTTAGGGATGGATTTCTAATTATTTCATGATTGTGGTTAGAATGAATTAAACTGAACAAACAAGTGAATAATTTATTCATGCACGCGGTTTAGAATAAGCAGCAGTAAAGGAAAATAAGTTTATGATTTCATCCAAAATAGGGCCCTTAAGGATCGACATTTTGGAGCATAACTCATTAGCCCTGGCTAGTGCCTGCGATTGTTCAGTTTGGAGTGCAGTTATTTGGCAATTTGCCCGCACTATCTGCTCCTGATCATCTGCCAACTGGGCCCTCAATTTCTTGATGAGATCGAAGTGGTTTGCAATGAATGCCTCCCTTTCTTTCGCTTGCTCTTCAAGGTGTCATACCTCTTTCTCTACCTTCAGGAATTCCTAAGTATTATCTAACTCTTTATGGCACCGGGAAACGTCGTAACGTCGGCTATTCTCCCATATATTCTCCTCCATGTAATCATGTATCATTACGTGAAGATGGAAAGAATCTACCCCTCCAACGTAGTGAAAACGTATCCATGTGAAGAGCGACCCCATCCGACTGAGCCATTATACATGTGGCTTGCTGAGAAAGCATTTGATACACTTCCATGCCTTGATCTGTGTCATTTGGCTCTCCTCAGTAGCGTACAAGTAGGAATCATCTATTTCCTCAGGGTCCGTAGGCCTGTATTCGGGGAAAGCATCCAGGACTTCAGTGGTATGGTCCTCTTCGAGAATTCCTTCTTCTTTAGAAACTTCACCCTCATCGGGCTGGAACTCCACACCGGCAGCATTTCTACCCATTATCGCAACCTCCATCTCATCAAGTACCGGGGCGGGGCCACCTTGAATGGTTTCTTCTATAAGAGCTAATGTGGTCACCGGCAGGGCTCCTGCAGATGTTCTAGGCCTGATGGTTTGTCGATCCTCCAACCTTGCAATCACTTCATTGGGTATCAGTGTCTTGGATAACCAAATTTTACAACAAAGAATATATCCAGTGAAGATAAAGGCTTACGGGAGCCAAGAGCGGCAGTGTCCAGTGCCTGTGTCATAGCGGGAACCGCCGCCACATGGGATCCTTTGGCACTTATTAACTCAATCACTGGTACTATCTCCTCCTGGACAGTAGGGACGGAGAGAAGCTCATAGGCTTCGATTTTATCTCTTCCTTCGGGCTCATCACTGCCAGTCCCAGCCATAACTGGTTCCCCACCTTGTTTGGTTCTGAGGACAGGTTCCTGAAAACATTCCCTTACGTCCATGGGTGCATCTTCATCCCCCGCAGGGAAGGCTTCATGGGAATCCTCTCCCATTTGTTCCTAAATGAGACAGATTTTGGTTAACATGATGGGATTGTGAGAATATAAAGTCCAATGGAGTTAAGATTTAAACTCATCTCAAGATGCTCATCTAGTTCTATGTCAGAGCCTACGATTTCGCTGCTCTCTCGAGAGCTTCACTGGTGAGAAGGAGATTTTGAGGGTTCCTCACCACCAAGGCTTTCAACTTGGTCCTTATATTATTCTTCTTCTTCTCCACCTTCTTCCCATTATTCCTCTTCTTCCTCTCCTTCCTCTTCTTCTTCTTTCTCCCCCATACTTTCATCCTCAGATGGCAGCTTTTATGGGTCATGTTCCTTGCCAAGCATCACTTTCACCAGGAGATACGGTTCTTCATACCGCCCCTGCTGGCATGCGTACATATCCATAACTGTTAGTTATGTGTTCCGTCAATGGAATTTTACCTTATCCATCATCTGGATGTGCCCTATGTCTAGAAAATTGAGCCTGGTGCGTACCAACCTCCTCCACAATTCTATAGTGGACATAGATTGTCGCAGTGTTCTCCAAGAAGACCACAGAGAGGGGAAGATATCATCGGAAGTCGGCTTTAGTAGGTACCTAAGTTTCTTTCCGATAAGTTCCCTAGCTGGCCCACGATGCCTCGTGCGGGACCACTGATCATGTTGTCGAGCGCGTCAAATTAGTTGCTTAATTTTGACTAGAATTTCTGTAGTATAGAATCAACCCTAGGTCGTCTCTCGACAGAGCCTTAGATCATTAATTTAAAAAGAGGGTTTTGATTATAAAAGTAGAAGGTGAATGAGGTTTTGTAAAACTTTGGGTTTTGATGATTAAAGATGAAAATATAAAATGAAAGCGATAAAATAATGTAGAGATTAACAGAATTAATTAAGCGTGATCAACCCGGGGTACTCTCGTGATGTTTATCCTTCATCGCTTCATGATATAGGGTTGTGATCTTTTAATCCCCAGTTTCTAACACCTAGAACCATAATGTTACTGAGTTTATACTAGGATACCTCCTAGGTTACATTCTAAAACACACAATGATTTACCGAACACCGCCGATGATTGGGTGATTTGTGTTTGACTTCATAATCAAAACTCACCAAAGCAACACACGAAGAACTTGATGAGATGTCCAGGATTGTATGTTATTTATTTGTGATACCATGACATAAATTTACATGGTCATGATAGTGCTTATGTGAGTTCAATTGACCAATATGAACCACACAAACACCGCAATTGAAAGGGGGGAAAGGAAGTGGTGAACGGTGTGTGAAACATCACATGAATGGGTACCCCCAAACATGATCATATGAGTTGAGCATGACATACCAGAACATAACTCAATAAAATTTAAATATATGATGAATAAAAACAACATACAACCTGTAATTAAAATGATTATTCAATATAATACAAAAATGAATCTCAGGATTACATCATGTTCATCCCCGGGTGATCACAAGGGGTTTAGAAACCCATGGGAGAGGAGGAAGAGAAAGATGTTGGGGGTAGAACTTACCAGAGCCTTCAGAACTTCTAGGGATGTTGAGAAGACTCCTCGGGGACTCCAAAATGGCAGCACCTTACCTATTGTTCGAACTCCCAAATGGGGAGCCCAAGGTGCCATTTTATAGGAAAAATTGGAAGGTGGTTTAGGCACACAGATTTCTTCAATCCACTTGTACCACGCGTTTCGACCAGTAGACACCCGAATATCCCTTTTGAAAAAACTGGAAAGTTGTATCCCCACTTCCTGAATATCCCCATCGAAAGTTTAGCATCAATTGGACAAGTGGATCCAGAGATATGGACAGATTACAGAACACCGCATTTGACATTGTGCATATTTGATTCCTTGGACAAATCAGTTCCGTTGGGCCCCTTGACGGCCGAATTGGGATTGGATTCCTTCATAAGAGTTGTAGAACATTATATTTGGTACCAGTACAAAATATATGAGCCCATTTGGATGTACGGAATTTTCTATACAAGAACAACAGTGGAAAGGTCTTCATGGATCCATGCAATTTTGGCCCATTTTTCTTCCACTTCATCAAGGTCCCTCCAAATCATCTCCTCCTACATTGAAATAAAAAAACAATTAAAATTTCCCATTATAATATTGATTAATACTAATTAATTTATTCAAACATAAATTAAAATTTATTATTATTATTGGAATGTTCATTACAAAACTAGTTTAAAATAGCGGTGTAAGGGTGGAATAAAACAGTGAATTGTGGTACGATCACACCTCCACACCTAAACATTTGCACTCCTGGGAAAAGTCACATATCAAAATAAACTAATGCATATATATATTCCCAAAATCATGAAGATTTAATATTTGAGGAAATTTTAATTAATGTAATGTGATCAATGCACAAACCACACCAAGGAGTTCTTCCTAGTGAAAATAGAAAAAGATGTCTCATAAATAATATCATAGTGAAATTCAAAAAGATTCATGATACCAAATTGAGTAAGGAATTCAGAAGTCAACCATGACAATAACTCTCCATGTGTGTGTTTGAAAACCGTTTCATGATATTCTTTCCACTTGCTATCCAATAAATATAGGTTATTTTAACATGTTTCAGCTTAAATGATTTTGTCCACTGAACCTACCCTACATCCTTTGCAATCATATTTCAATAACCACTCACTTAAGCATTCCCAGAAGTCAAACCATAAGCTCCCGACCTAGATATCCCCATATGTTGCACATTTCATCACTCCCCTCATTTATTTATTTTTTTGAAGTTGCATTTGGAACAAATCTCACACTTATCTCTCAACACTTGTTTGATCTCTTCACGACACTAATTGCAATAGTTATAACAATATCAAAGGTTGAGGAGGAGTGGTTTTTGACCTGCCCAAGACACAAACGTTTTTTTAGGGCATACAACAGTCGGACATTAGGTGCACACGCATAGGTCAATCTGGTATAGTAATGAAACAGATCGGATAAGGAACGAACATATGGAAATATCATTTAAAGCTGAAAAATATTAACCTAACATATATTTACCTTATATTAAGTAAGAAATATTCACAATTAGTGGTTTGGTGCAAAAAATTGTGGAGATATTAGTGACACGGTTTTCCCAAAAACCACTCACATAAGGGGCATCAATCATCTCAAAGGTTTCACATAGATACGACCATTTATATCATTGATAGAAAACCAATTCACTAAAAAATAAAATCACTCCCTAATATTAAATTCATACAAATATTATTTTTAGCCTTCGTTATGGTATTTTTACTCTCCCCCCTTTATGGTCACCAAATCATCGAATACCAAAATTGTTGATGGGAAAAATGAAAGTACCATAAAGAAGTCTAAAAAGAGAAGAAAGGAGAAAAAGATGAAAATTCCTAACTAACCCAAGAATGTATCCACCCCCTCCCCCCACACCTAGAATTTGCAGTGTACTCACTGAAATAATTGAGAATGTGAGAAGGAAGGATAAAACCTGGTGTGTTTTATTGGTATGATGCGTCGAGAAGGTGGATTTCCTCCACCAGATTCTTCAGAAAATCCTCATAGAAGTGTTTTAAGTCGCTTCCCATTGACGGTAAGACTTCGTCTACTCTGCTCATGCAAAATCTGTATTGCACAAAAAGGGTAAACATTAGTAATAGTATAATGACTGAGCCATCGGGAACGAAGCTTACCTGGGTGGAGCATAAGCCTGGAATTGTACATGAGGACCTTCTCACCAATATGGAACTTCCACTGGTGAATCATGCTATCATGAATAGAATTTTTCTTCTATTTATAGATCTAGGAGTTCTAATATGCATCACGTCGAATTTCTTCCAACTCTTGGATCTGCAACTTCCTATGCTCACCTGCATCTGAAAGGTTCATATTACATTGTTTAACAGTCCAATATGCACATTGTTATACCTCCACTAGGAGGTGACAAGCCTTTCCAAACACAATTCTATATGGTGACATTCCGATTAGGGTTTTAAAAGTTATACGGTATACCCAAAGTGCATCATCCAAGTGCAAAGTCCAATCTTTCCTATTGGGTTGTACCATTTTTTACAAGATTCGTTTAACTTCCCAATTTTATATTTCTGCTCGTCCATTAGTTTGGGGGTGATATGCAGTGGAGACTTTATGATCAACCCCATACTTACGAAGAAAATTTTTCATGTTGTGATTGTAAAAATGTGAACCTTGATCACTAATGATAAATCTTGGTAAACCAAACCTAAAAAACATTTGGGACCTCACAAAATCAACAACCACTCGAGAGTCATCGGTCTTGGTGGCCTTTGCTTTCACCCATTTATATACATAATCAATAGCCAATAATATGTACAAAAATCCAAATGAATTTGGAAAAGGCCCCATGAAGTCAATGCCCCATGCATCAAAAATTTCACAGAATAACATGGGTTATTAGGGCATTTCATTCCTCTTGGACATATTCCTTGTGAATTGACAATGACTACATGACTTGAAAAATCTATGGGCATCCCTATAAAATGTTGGTCAATAAAGTCCTGAGTCAAGGACCTTTCGAGATGTACGTTGAGATCCAAAGTGGCCCCCACATGCCAAAGTGTGGCAGAAGGTCAAAACAGAGGTGAACTCATGGTCAGGGACACACCAACGAACTACTTGGTCACTAAAAATTCTCCAGAGGTATGGGTCATCCCAAATGTACCAACGAGAATCATGCTTAAGTATCTGGGATTTTGAAATGTTGAAATCAGTAGGGACCCTAGATGTTGCTAGAAAATTCACAATGTCTGCATACCAGGGGGTAAGGTCCACAACATCACAAAGGTTCTCATGAGGGAAGAATTCTCCAATGGGTAGGGGTGAGTCAACATGATGGTCCAATGGTGGGGAAATTCTACTAATGTGGTCAACTACAACATTTTCCACCCCCCCTCTTATCTCTAATCTCAAGGTCAACTCTTGGAGGAGGAGCATCCACTGTTTGATATGGGGTTTGGCTTCAGGTTTCTTTAAGAGAAATCGAAGGGCAGCATGGTCAGAAAACAAAATCACTTTTAACCCAAGAAGATATGAACAGAATTTTTCCAAGGAAAACACAATAGAAAAAAGTTCTTTTTCAGTGTTTGTATAGTTTACCTGGGCAGGGTCAAAGGTACGCAAGGCATACACAATGACATGAGGATCCTTCTTAACCCTTTATGATAAAACTGCCCCAACTGCAAAGTTTGATGCATCACACAAAAGCTCAAAGGGGAGATCCCACCTTGGTGTTTGGATGATGGGAGGTGATGTGAGACTCTTTTTTAGTGAATTTAATGCATCCTCACAATTTTTATCAAACACAAAATCAGAATCTTTTTGTAATAACCGGGATAATGGAAGTACAATCTTACTAAAGTCTTTAATGAATCGATGGTAAAAACCAACATGACCCAAGAAATATCGCACCTCATGAACACATTTTGGATATGGAAGGGTTTAAATTAATTAAATTTTAGATTTATCAACTTGAATTACCTTATTTGAAATTACATTCCCAAGAACTATCCCCCGCTCAACCATAAAATGGCATTTATCATAATTTAAAACAAGATCTTTTTCAATGCAGCGGCGGAGGACATAACCTAGGTGTTCCAAAAAATCATAAAAATAAGAGCCATATACTGTGAAATTTTCTATAAAGACTTTCATACAACTCTCAAGGTACTCAGAAAGAATACTCAACATACATCGCTGAAAAGTACCAAGAGCATTACATAGACCGAATGGCATCCTTCTGTATGCAAATGTGCCAAATGGACAGGTAAATGTTGTCTTTTCTTGACCCTCAGGGGCTATATGGATTTGTAAATAACCCTAATAGCCATCAAGGAAGCGATAATGGGACTTAACAGCCAATCATTCTAACATTTGGTCAATGAAAGGTAAAGGAAAGTGGTCCTTCAGTGTGGCTTGATTCAGTCGACGGTAGTCAATACAGACTCGCCAACTGTTTTGCACACGTGTTGGAACCAATTCATTCCTTTCATTTGACACAACTGTTATTCTTGTTTTTTAAGAACAATTTGCACTGGGCTAACCCATTTACTATCAAATATAGGATAAATGATCCCCGCAGCAAGTAATTTACTGACTTCCAATTTTACTACTTCAAGGAGAGCGGGATTCAACCGACATTGAGATTGTATTACGGGCTTATCCTCATCATCCAAAAGTATATGGTGCATAAAAATAGATGGTCTAATCCCGAGAATATCATCCAATGTCCATCCTATTGACTTTTTGCACTCTCTCAAAAGTTTGAGCAGTTTCGATTCCTATTGTAGAGAGAGGTTATTAGAAATAATGATGGGAAATTGGTCAATACCCTCAAGATATGCATATTTTAAATTAGAAGGAAGTTGTTTAAGTTCCAACACCAGTGGTTTCTGGATTGAGGGATGAGATTTAGGGGGAGTGAGGTCCATTAAACTGTCTATCTTCTCATGTTTATTCTCTAAATATAGAGAATCTATAGAAATGATATTTTCAGAATCATCGACGGTCATGGGTACCTCAGAATGAACACACTCATCAATTAAAGCACAAAATTTACACTTTTTAGAACCCACACAACACTCAAAACATGAATCAAAACTCAAATCATCCAAGGGTGAAGAAAAAAAATGAATCATAGTTTGGGTTGAGGAGAGAATTGTGTGTGTGTGCATTGTTTGAGAGCACTTCCATATAATAGACAGGAAGAGTGGAGTGCTCTTCAACGAGGTGTTTCATAGCCTCAAGGATGTTAAAACTTAACTTTTCTCCTCTGAATTCCATGGACAGCGTACCATTGTGAACGTTGATGATCGTCTTTGTTGTTTTGAGGAATGGCATCCCAAGTATGAGAGGAGTGTTTCCTTGGGTTTGGGTATCTTCCATCTCAAGAATGTATAAATCAGCGAGGAAGATGAGATTCTTTACTCTGATAAGGACATCCTCAATCAATCCTTTTGGATGCGTTGTACTCCAGTTGGCAAGTTGCATGACAATTCCTTTTGGTTGAAGCTCTCCAACCTGTAGAGAAGTATACACAGAGTGAGGCATTACATTAATGGAAGCACCTAAATCTATCATAGCATCAGAAAAGAAGGTCTCCCCTATGGTACATGGTATCATGAATGTGCCTGGATCCTTGAATTTGGTTGGAATTGCTGGTTGAATCAAGGCCGAGACATTCCTCCCAAAGTTGACTCTCTCATTCCCCTTCAACCTTCGTCTATGGGTGAAAACTTCTTTAAGAAATTTGGCATAATGAGGAATTTGATTGACTGAATCCAATAATGGAATATTAACTTGAAATTTTTTAAATGTATCTATTATTTCTTTTTCAATATCATTATCAAATTTTTTCTTAGATTTAGAGAGTCTTTGAGGGAAAGGAAGAGGAATTGATTGTTGATGAGAATCCTTGATGATAATTTTATTGTCATTTTTATTTTGTTTTTCTTTATTAGAATCTTTTATGGGTGGAGAAAGAGTGTTTTCAAGAGGGGGACATACCTGTTGAGTAGAATTAGTATAAGGAGAATCTTCTTTACCACTATAAAATTTAATTGCGCATACATTACCTTTGTCCTTCAGATTGGAAATGGGTTGAGATGGTAGTTGTACAAAACCTTGCATCTTAAGTTCACTGATGGTGTTCGCCAATTGTCCCACTTAAGTTCATAAGTATTGAATTGCTGATTGTGTGGTCTGTTGGAACTGGAGGTTCTGGGTTTCCATTTTCTTCACCATATCCTTGAGTCTTGGTTCAGATTTGGGAGGAGGAGGATGATTGTTTTGAGAAGTTTAAGGATAAGAGGGTTGCATACCTTGGCCTTGTTGATACCAATTCTGTTTGGGGTAGCTTGAGTTTCCTCCTTTTTGGTACCGGGGTTGTGCTTGCCACCCTGGATTTGGATTTGATCTGAATTGTTCTTGATTGAAGGGCGGTGCTTGTTGGAATGGACGCCCTGGGAACACAGATGCACAAGACTCAGATGAATCTTGAAGTTGTGGGCACTGGTCAGAAAAATGAGTGTTATCAGAACAAATACCATAATATAATGGAATAGAAGTAGATTGTGAGTTACCTTGTGCTTGAGATAATTGCCTTAGAAGGGTATGCATATCATCAATTTTAGTATCTTCCTTTTGGTCTAGGGCTGAATGACTTACCTCATGAACTCCTCGGGTCGGTGCAATTGCTCATGTACCAAATTTTAGTTCATTTTGAGCCATGTTGGATATTAAGTCACGAGCGGCAGAAGGAGTTTTATCAACTAGGGCACCACCAGCTGCAGCATAAATCATTCCACGATCCATGGGAATAAGTCCCTCATAGAAGTATTGGATTAATAGTTGTTCACTAATCTGGTGATGGGGGTAGCTTGAGAAAAGTCTTTTGAATCTCTTCCAGTATTCATGAAGGGTCTCTCCTTGTGATTGCCTAATTCCACAGATATCTTTCCTAATTGATGCAGTTCGGGAGGCAGGGAATAACTTCTCTAGAAAGAGTCATTTAATGTCATTCCAGCCCCCAATTGTGGTAGACATATATTATATCCAGTCTTTGGCTACACCATCAAGGGAGAAAGGGAAGGCCCTATACTTAATTAGATCCTCAGAGACATTTTGGGGTTTCATGGTAGAGCACACTATGTGAAACTCTTTGAGATGTTTGTGAGGGTCCTCACCAGGAAGACCATGGAATTTAAGAAGAAGGTGGATGATACCTGATCTCAGCTCAAATTTGGATGCTTCCTCAGGATATTGGATGTACGCAGGTTGGTACTCCACATCAGGGGTGGTCAGTTCTTTTAAAGTTCGATTATTTGTAGCCATGTTTTCTTGGGTTTGATTGGGTTCAATTTTGGATTGGTTTAGGACCACTTGGGGCTCCAAAAGTGGTTCCTCAATGTTACTTGATTGACCTTCTCTAGATGCCTTGATTTGTGTGTGAAGTGACTTTTCAATTTTAGGGTCAAATTCAAGTAGCGTTTCTTTACCAGATCGGGTCATGCAAATAATTTGTGAAGTTTTTTTTGAATATGGATAAAATCACTTAAGAAGGGTGAAAATATAATATAATATTATAATACAAAATTATATAGAGAGATAGAGATGGAGAAGAATAATAAGAGAGAGAGATAGAGAGAGAGAAAACTCACCAAAAACAACCAAAAATAACGACAAAAACCAAAAACAAGAACAATCAAATGGGGGTGGGGTATTGAAAGGAGTACTAATTAATAAGTGAAACAAATAAATAGAAGGAAATAAATAAAAAATTATCTTGGATCCCCGACAACAGCGCCAAAATTTGATCGCGTTGTCGAGCACGTCAAATTAGTCGTTTAATTTTGACTAGAATTTCTGCAGTATAGCAGCAACCCTAGGTCGTCTCTCGACAGAGCCTTAGATCATTAATTTAAAAATAGGGTTTTGATTATGAAAGTAGAAGGTGAATGAGGTTTTTTAAAACTTTGGTTTTTGATGATTAAAGATGAAAATATAAAATGAAAGCGATAAAACAATGTAGAGATTAACAGAATTAATTAAGCGTGATCAACCCGGAGTACTCTCGTGATGTTTATCCTTCATCGCTTCATGATATATGGTTATGATATTTTAATCCCTGGTTTGTAACACCTAGAACCAGAATGTTACTAAGTTTATACTAGGATACCTCCTAGGGTTCAGTCGAAAACACACAATAATTTACCAGACACTGTCGATTATTGGGTGATTTGTGTTTGACTTCATAACCAAAACTCACCAAAGCAACACATGAAGAACTCGATGCACTGTCCAGGTTTGTATTTTATTTATTTTTGATATCATGACATAAATGTACATGGCCTTGAAAATGCTTATGTGAGTTCAATTAACCAATATGAACCACACAAACACCACAATTGAAAGGGGGAAAAGGAAGTGGTGAACGGTGTGTGAAACATCACATGAATGGGTACCCCCAAACATGATCATATGAGTTGAGCATGACATACCAGTACATAACTCAATAAAATTTAAATATATGATGAAGAAAAACAACATACAACCTGGAATTAAAAATATCATTCAATATAATACAAAAATTAAGCTCGGGATTACATCACGTTCATCCCCGGGTGATCACAAGGGGTTTAGAAACCCATGGGAGAGGAGGAAGAGAAAGATGTTGGGGTAGAACTCCCTATAGCCTCAAGAACTTATAGAGATGTTGAGAAGACTTCTTGGAGACTCCAAAATGGAAGAACCTTGCCTCTTGACCGAACTCCCAAATGGGGAGCCCAATGTGCCATTTTATAGGAAAAATTGGAAGGTGGTTTAGGAACACAGATTTCTCCAATCCACTTATACCATGCGTTTCGACCAGTAGACACCTGAATCTCCCTTTTTAAAAAACATAAAAGTTATATCACCACTTCATGAACATATCCACTGAAATTTTGGCATCAATTGGACAAGTGGATCTAGAGATATGGATAGATTACAGAACACCGCATTTGACATTGTGCAGATTTGATTCCTTGGACAGATTAGTTCGGTTGGGCCCCTTGACGGCCGAATTGGGATTGGCTTACTTCATAAGAGTTGTATCCCATTATATTTTGTACCATTAAACAAAATATGAGCTCATTTGGATGCATGTAATTTTATATACAAGCACAACAGTGGACAGGTATTCATGGATCCATGCAATTTTGGCCCATTTTTCTTCCACTTCATCAAGGGTCCTCCAAATCATCTCCTCATACATTGAAATAATAAAAACAATGAAAATTTCCCATTATAAAATTGATTAATACTAATTAATTTATTCAAAAATAAAGTTCAATTTATTATTATAATTGTAATGTTCATTACAAAACTAGTTTAAAACAGCGGTGTAAAGGTGGAATAAAACAGTGAATCGTGGTACGATCAACCACCCTTCCCTGTAAGGTGGAGGCACATTCTTGTCTTGAGATGATCCTACCAATGAAGTAACGTCTTGTGCCATGCTAGCCACCTGACCCATTATTTTTCTCACCTCTCCCGTGGAACCTTGTCTACCTTCCTTCTCTTCGATCTCTGCACTAGCTGCCTTGATTTTCCATATGCGTTTCCAAAGAATCACCTCGGGATATGTTTTTTTCCGGTGTTTGTCATAATCTGTTGACAGGCCTGCACTAACGTTGGTGGGGGGAAGATTGATGATTTCTCCCAATCCTTCCATCGTAAACATAAGCCATAGTTGGCGGAGAATACAAGGATGTCTTTCTTCCCAAACCTCTGTATATACTTTCTTCAGCATCTGTTTCATTCACCCGAACTGCCTGGCAAACCTGGTCGGAATGTATGGTTCGCAAAATATTTTACCGTCAATCTGAGCTATTAGTACACCACCCTGGATGCTTTACAGGTATTCCCTCTACTCCAATGGGCCCTACCCATCATCTACCATTTGACCAATCGGGGTCCGGAATGGTTGGAAGTTGAAATGAGTATGGTTTCTAATTTTGAGCTTGATACCTTCTTCTCTGAGCATCAGTGGGCAGATTCCGGCAATGTTCAAGAGGGAGGGCTGCATACTGTTACCAGGGGGTGAATGGAATTCAGGAATTCATACCCACCATAGTGGGCTGTGACCCATCCATGAAGAATCTGGGACGGTCCGCATATCCTCCTGGGCGTACTTCCCCTCGAGATATGCCCCAGAATACTGTACAGCCTAGCCAACATTGGCACGCCTAGGTTAACCTTTTTCATCGCCATCATAATCCCAACCATCACTAGAGTCCTTGGGCAGACCCCCATCCTTGTGTCTCTCACTGGAAACAGCCACCCACTCTAGAACATAGCAAGAAACCTGACATATCGTACATTTGGGTCCCGACTTTCATTTATGCCAAAGTCCCGTGATCAGTACTCTCCTGCCTCCAGGACCCTCCAATACGATCCCACTTTTCCCCTTTGACATGTGTTCGGGCATTACTTCCCTTGGCCTGGCATCTTTACAGTCATTTCCTATGTCAAGAAAAGACTAAACCATCCTAAATAAGATCTGTCCTTCAGAATATATTTTATTTTCAACTCCTCTTTAGCCATCTCTAGTAGGTTCTATGATAGGATGGGGGTGTGCGTCCTATCCCCCCAGACATTCCTCGTCGGGAGGAACTCATCGTACTGGTACCCCTCCAAGGGGATTCCTCCAAAGCATTGGACATCCCACAGACTAATGCCCACCTCCCCATGGTGGTGGTGGAAGGTGTTGGTGTCAGGATACCAATGAATGAACAATTCCGGTACCAGGTCCTGCTACCGATAGAAGTGAAATTGGGACATCCAAACAGCTTCAAAGAGACGGATAGATCGCAGCTCTGGCCTGAACTCTTCGTATGTTTGGCATACCCAGTATGCCCATTCCCATTAAATGGTGAATTTGCCTCTGGATCTGAAATCTCATTCCTACCAACCCTTTATCTCGTTAGTAATACTGCTTCTAAAAGTACTTGCATAAAGAGTGGGAGATTCCTCGGGAACCGGATCGCTCCCCACAATAGTCCTGGTCTTTGGATTTAGGACATAGATGGTTATGTTCCGTGTTTCCCTAGTAGGATGGCTGTTGTTTGTAATATGGAACTACGAGAGACAATCCCCGCAGGTCACCCATGATTGTAGTGTATCTATCTCGAAGTCGGGCATCATCACCTCCTCCAGAAGGCCGAAGTTCCATAAAGGAAGGTTATCGCTCAGGACATAATCTTTTTGATCTTCCATAAGCATGCCAAAAAGCATTTGATTGTCAGAAACAACCCTCCTCGCATGAATAATTTTAGGGTTCATGATCATCGTAGTCCTCCTTACAGCTGCAATGGCCTCCCTCTCAGCATCAGTCTGTTGGGAATCCATTTTTGAAATCCGAAGGGATGGGCGTGAAAGAATAAAAATTCGGCGTAAAAAATAGATGGTGGCGCGAAAGTGTGTTGATCTGCGCGAAAAAGGTCGGGCAGTGCGCAAAACCTGAAGTCGGCTGCGGAAACTTGCGCGTGGATCGGGACTGTTTTAACGCATGAGAGCAAATCACCTATCATATGGAAAAAGTCAAATTAGGAGCCTATGTAGGGGACCTGATACTATTTATAGGTGCGAACGCTCCTTGCGTGCATGTGAAAGAGGTTTGCGCGCCCAAATCTTATTCTTGTGCGCACCGAACATGAACTTCCCCACTTTTTAGCATGACCCTTAGAATCCGACCTTCAGGTCCCCCTTCAGCTCTGATTTTGAGGGGGGGTATTTTTTTATGACAAATTTTATATAGGGACAGTATTAGGATGATAAAGAACAACAAAGGTATTTGGGAGGGAAGGAGAATATTCTGCGACCTGAGAGGCAGATGCGCGCAAGATTCAGAGGTTGTGTGCAAACTCTTGTGTGCCCAACGCGACGTCAAAGGCAGCTTCTATAGAAAACCACCCGAAACCAACAATGTATCTGGCGTGAAAGAGCCCAGGGTTTCGCTCAACACTCCTCCTAGCGTGAAAAATCATTCGTGCCCAATGCGACGTCAAAGGGACCCTTTCACGCCGACATGCTCAAATATCAATTAAGGACCGAGCACGTAGGTACCCGGCAGCACGCAAACCCTTGCATTACCAATATTTCATCAAAGGCAGGCTTCCATGGCGATCCCCTAGGAACCTCCAAAGTCACTGGCGCGCAAACATCTGGGAGGCGCACAAACTCTTGCGCGCCCAATGCGACGTCAAACGATCGTTTGCACACAGGGTCCCTTGCGGGCCGCCTTTGTGGATTTCAGCTATAAAACGAAGTGTACCCATCACCCTTCGGTTATGGTAACAGAAGATTAATCGATGCTCTACTGTGTGAAAGACACATCTTCTATGACCGCGTGAAAAACACTATGGCATCAAGGTATTGGATCTTGCGTGACAGGTTCCCCAAGGGTCCTCCTTCAGGTGGGTCCTCTTGGGCGTGATCCTCATCTATTTACTTTTACCCTAAGTAATTTTCATGCAAAATATCCCTCTTATACGCAAGTTCCCCTTGTATCGGACCTATTTTGCACGCACCCTTCCGGTTTGTGCGCGTCCTTCCGGTTTGCGTGCAGCTGTTCCATCTTGCGCGCAACATCTCATCTTGCGTACGACCCTCCTTGTGTGCTCCATGTGTCGTCCTTACCTTAATCCCCCATGTACGAGCCCCTATTATGTGCAACACACCTGTGTCATGCACCCTTTTCTCGTACGACCCTCCAGGTTTGTACGAAGTGATTTCAAAGTCCCTTGGGTGGTGTTTCTCGTGGCGTTGCTTAGCCTTATGCTTCTTCTCATAGGCATCATAACAGCTACTGTTTCTTCGTATAGCCACGCTAATGTGGGCCCCTCAGTGGATCACTCCACAACACCCCCTCACCACAACATTGATGATGCCTTCCCTTCCCCAAGGGTGGGCAGGTATCAATTATGTATGTCCTAGGGGCATGGATTGAACCCCCCCCCCCCCATCTGAGTTGAAGGACGTTAAACTATAAAGTGCCATTGTCCTTAGAACATGACGTTAAATTGTGGCCTCACCCCATGCCTTCTACACGGGGAGCCCCATCTCGGACATTCTCTATGCCTGCTCATCTCCAAGGGAGTGAGATCTTCCTCACATGGAATGAGATCCTCTTTGTCGGAGCGGCGCCTGTCCGCGTGGAAGGGCAACCATCTTGGTGTAAGCCCCTAGCTTTCTTGTAGGAGGTAGTACCCTTACTCCTTTATTCTTCCATGCCAAGGACCAGAGGGGGGATGGGAACCGGAACCCTCCTCTATTCTGTGCCAAATCCCTCTTCCGCTAGGCCTTACCGTCACCCGGGCCTCCATCCTGGACAAAGTCACAATCTCCATCTCCCTGGGCTGCAAACAATGTGTAATCCCCTGTTTCCTTTTTGGACTGCTAACTACGTGTAAGCCCAACTCCACTTCCCACGGATGTACCTTTCGTGATGTGATCGCCAGGTCTTTGTTGTCTCTTATTTCTCACACCGAGCATGACTCACATGGGCTTAGATTAAGCATCGACCATGACATCCTATCTGGGTCGCCCTATAGTGTAAGCCCCAAACTCTTCTGAACTATGTGGACTTTGATCCTTGCTAAGAAAAGGTACGTAGGAAGCCTCCCTGAGGTTCAATCCCAACAACCATTGGTCCCGACCCCCTTCACGTCGATTCACCAACACCATTCCGAACTACGTGGAATTTGATCCTTGCCAAGTCAAGGTACGTAGAAAGCCTCCCTGAGGTTCAAGCCCAACAATAATTGGTCCCGAACACCTTCACGTTGGCACACCAACACCCGTCCTGAACTACGTGGACTTTGATCCTTGCCAAGATAAGGTACGTAGGAAGCCTCCCTGAGGTTCAAGCCCAACACCCATTGGTCCCGACCACTCCACATCGGTACACCCACATCCTTCATGACGTTAAACTATACGCCCCTTTTGTCCTACATGAAACTAAATTGTCCCTTATTCAGCAGTAAGCCATTATGATCCCCATCCAGTGGTAAGTCGTTGTCAACCCCATTTAGCGGTAAGCCGTTGTCAACCCCATTCAACAGTAATCTATTGTGATCCCCATTCAGCGGTAAGTCATTTTCAACCCCAGGAAGAGGCAAGCCATTGTCAACCCCAACCTAGTGGTAAGTTTTTGTCATCCCTTTCATTGGGACCCGCATCTCTAGTCCGCCCTAGTGGTGTCAGACCAACTCGGGCTGCTAACCACGCATATACCCTAGTATATCATCGGGTTGATGTCCTCTGCGCACACCCCAATCCTATACCTCCATCCTGAACTACATGGACTTTGATTCCCTATCACAGGGATATGTAAGAAGTATCTTTGAGGCTCAAGAACAACACTATTGTCACCTTCATGACGGTTCCATCTCATTCCCCCACCACTTCATTTAACTCTCCATATCCATCCTAATTCTTACTCAGGATGCCACATCCTGGTGAGATCATTCCATTCACCTCTCCACTTCCCCTAGCAGTAACCGAGTTACTAACCACGTGTTAGTCCCAGCATCAGTGTTCCCTCCAGGGGTTGCACCCATCTAATCCACTACCATCAGTGTCCTGATCAGTCTGATCTATCTCCAATAGATGTTAAACTTGTGGCATACCCTGTGTTAAACATGGTAAGCTGAGGAAAACCTTAGAGACATGACTATGGCATATAATTCCCTGCATTCAACGTGGGATGCCTCGGGCTTCCGTGCCCTCGAGAAGCCCTATCATAAGGTGAAGAAACCCAGACGCGCCAGTGTTCCAGCGTCCAGACATGCCAGTGATGTCCAATGTGACTAATCCCCCGACCTAAGGTTGTTTCCCTGACCGGACCCCTTGGAATGTCCCTACAGAATTAGTGTAATTTACCAACATCCATGAAGATATGGCACCAGGAAGAGTTTCACGAACAACTTATTAATCTATAAGGGAGACATGGACTAGGTGACGAGTTCCAAGGAGGAATCCATGGAAGGAGGAACTGACATTCCATCATCCAGTTTCGATCAAGGAGAAAACTTCCCTAAATAGGAGATAGATGTTGCCCGCCTTTGGAAAGTGGGAATGTGGGGCAATATAGTTGTGCGTCGTCCGAAACAGACAGATGCACGTTCCCCAGTGAAAGCGTCGGAAAAAAACATAGTACATATCTGGTCAATTCTAATAACATACTTCATCTTTACGAAAAACCAAAAATAAACATAAAAAATATTTTATAACAAATCATACAAACATATATGATTTAAATAACTATTGAAATTAATGTTATACTATACTTACATTCAGATGGAGAATAATTTGTTATCTTCCCAGAAGTTGCATGTGTCGTGCGATGTGTTGGGTCTGGGAACTATTAGACATATTTCTATTCTGAAATCACATCATTTTCATCACGATGCACCTCCAGCATCCATTTACCCATACCTTAGACGTGCTAGATTTTAAAGAGTCACCATGTGAGACTTCAAGACCATTGAACACCCCTTGATTGTTGCACTGGTTGAGATATGGTAACCAGAGACACACACATTTCATCTCCCCGAGGGAGAGGCGACCATTACTTTGGAGGACATCACCTGCATGCTCAGTTTACCAATTCATAGATAGGTAGTTACGACTGCCATTATTGGCAAATGGTATGCAGTCATAGAGAGGCTACTAGGCTTTGACATTGTCAGCATACCATGGGTCCTCCTGGGTTCCTGCTTGCATATGTGGTCGATTGATGAGCATTTCATCATCATTCAAAATTATTTAGATTAGGATATGCTTATTCATCACACACGTGCATATATTCTGCAACTCATCAAAGGGATGTTGTGTGTGGACTACTCCACTACGATGGTATACATGATGTACACATCATTACATGAGTATCTTGATCAGATGGGTAGATACAATTGCGGGTCCTCTATATTATCACATGTGTATAGATTTCTCTATACCGGTTGTTGAGCGGATTCAAAATAGATTGTAGGTTATGTGGATTTGGTACAGATGTGGGATTGGGAGTGTTTTCAGCGCATCACTCCTAGAGTTGTTACACTACTTCAACATCACCTGTTTTTTGACTGCCCTTGGGGATGCTGGTATGCTTACGCCATTACTTTGATTTATTTAGTAATTTTTTAATGCATTTTATAAACTTACTATAAATTACATTTTTTTAACTAGGTGGAGTCAATCTCAATTTTATGTACATACTCCGAGACATAGTTTTCGTAACTTTTGATATATATTTGACGTTACGCATCCCACTAATGTAAGTTAAACATTAAATTTTGTATAGTTCACCCAAATTAATTTTGTTATTATAATTTTTAGATAATTCAATGTTATATTATTAAAATTATCGTGCTAATTTTTTATTTCTTTCATTAGTTTACATTTTAGGTTTCATGGACTCTGTATAGAACCTTTTTATATACATCACTTCTTCCATATTGCACAACTATTGTTGGAGATTGTGGTGCAGTGGTACCACTCATCCACTTCAACATCATTGAGTGGAACAAGACAGACCGAGTCATGAACTATTTTGGCTATGTACATCGTATTCCCATGATACTATGATAGGTTGATGAGTTACATCCCATTCTACTTACCAATAGATAGGTGATGAACTGGATGAACTTTCATAAATTTTATATTAGGTATTGGGACATGTGTTCCCAATACAGTATCTTTCAGAACGGACATCCCAAAACACACTATAGGTTAGATGAACAAGGGGATTATGAAAATTGGTACTGGAGACATACAATGATGTACCATACATGATAGGGGATAGGCATTCGATAGTTAGTTAGTTTACTAAAAAAAATTGTATTTGTTTGGATTTTATTTCGTATTAATTTTAATGTTAGTTCATTTGCAGTTATATGGAATTTATCATCTTATACATATCACATATCCTGAGGAGGATGAATTTATTAGGCGGGATGTTGTTCACCAAGTTCTGTTGGCTCTCAGATATCCTCTCCACCTCATACGTGAGAGAGTCTATGATGAGTATCCACAATTATATCTCGTTCCATATGCTCCAAATAAGGATCTTGGGGATGATGATGTGCCTACTGAGGAGGATGCACTTCCACCACCAATGCTAGCTGGAGGATAGAGATGAGGACATCCACCAGGGTAGTGGTGAGGACATATACCTCCGAGAGAGGCTTTTATAGATGTTGTTGCACTGTAGAGAGATGATCCTGCATAGCATAATGGAGATATTACACATCCATGAGAGATTTATGTGCCACACATGTCATCTCTATCTTAACTGAATATGAAGAACTACGACCTGGTTGTAGTAGCACAAATTGTGGGGGGGCCACTCCCCCTCAATGATGACTTCATTGATTTCACACTTCCTCTATTTTTCGGAGCTCTCGGGCTATATAAATCCACCTATTCTTTTGGTTCATCCTACAAACATTATGTTGGCCAGTCCTCTTCACAACAACATGAGGAGGCACCCATAGCACCATTGGAGGAGGAACCCACACCTATTTCTAGGACACTGAAGTGACAAAGACATCAGATGTGGAGTGGGAATGAGGTTCACACATTGGGTTTTGGTATTGGGGGGCATCGACGTTAATGTATTCATATGTCTTATGATATATTTTAAAAAACCTATTTATTGACATAATTATTTTTTGTTTTCCACAAATAAAAATGAATTCAAAAATATTATAAAAAAACATATATTTATATATACTAAAGTATGCATGCATGTTTATGTGAGTTCAAACAATGTATCTATACTATATGCATAATACTATATAGAATTTTTTTAATGTAGAAGAGAAGGAATATTAAACCGTAAGTAGAAGGAATGTTATATAATGTATGAATATATTGTTGAAAAAGTGGCAAATGTTGGATTGAAATGAGATAAAAGTATCAATCTATTTAAATATAATGATTCATAAACCGGAAAAGGTGTATAGATTTTTTAGCTCTGTTTTATTATTATTAATGACTCTAGAAAATTTTAACTACGAATATGGAAGTAATATTAAGCTTCTATTTTCCTCTTAAAACTAAAGCATGGTCAATAAAATACTTAATTCTTAAAGGATATAGTGACCACCTCAAGACTTTGAGTGATTCAAATCCATTAAATTCACACTAAACTTGTGAAATCAATAATTTTATCTCAAAACTTTCAAAGATTTTAAATTAATAAAATTTTCATTTAGGTCTACTTGTTCAAAAAATCACTCCCTATCAGACCACTCAGTAAATATTAATTTTACTACATAAGAAATTTTTAGATAGAATAAAGATTTCATTAACTAAAGAGAATCATATGAAAGAAAATGAGGAAAATAAAGTAATCGATTTATATTTCAAAGAAGAAAAAATCCTGAACTACTGATTCATAATCAATATTTTATGGACTAAAACCAAACTACAACACCAAAACAATAAATTCCTTCATATGAATAGACAATACATAATCTTTATGGAATACTCTGATTCTTTATATGATTATGTATGCATGGATCATTTGAAAAAATAAATTACATTATATTTAAACTGTATTCATAATTCATTTCCACATTTTAAACTGGTTGTAGAGTTCATTATGCATACACATCCATTTGCATAAAAATTGAAAGGTACAAAACTTACTAAATATGATCATAGACACAAAACAACAATGAGAGGTCTTCAAAAACACTCGTAAAAAACAAACCTTAAACATCTATGTTATACAATCACAATATGCATTCTTTAAAATAAATATTGGTAAAGATAAAGATAAAAACACCAGTACTCGTCGGCTTATGAGAATCATCATCAGAGCTATCTGTATTTGTTTCATCACTAGAAAGAAACAAAAAAAATGCATATTGGAGATGTTTTGTTAGCATCCCAACAAGAAATGAGAACCATACACCACTCTTATTCATAGTTGATAAATACTCACTCCTTCAGAATTATTTTCAGAAGAGCTTGATGAATCAGAGCTATTGGTGGGATTTATATTCTTAGAAAAAGAAAAGGTTCGTTTTTTAGCACCAGCATGGGATAGCTTAGTTGAAACAATAGGCTTGTCAATAGTATCCTAGAGAAATGAATTCAAGGCCAATACATAGGTAGGACAATTTATACTTGGAAATCAATAAAAAAAAGTTGCAGAGCTATAGGATAAGACAGTTTGGATATGTGCAACAATCAAATTAAAATAAAAAGAGGATAACATACCAATCCAAATTGTAGTAAAAAAAAGTATACTCACTTCATCAGAATCACTTTCAGAAGAGCTCAAAGAATAAAAATCGTCAATGAGCTCAGTTTTCTCAGAATCAACAATACCATTATCCATCACAACATTTAATGGCCTAGACATCACCTTTGACATCAACATATTGAAATATTAAGGGCATATTTCTTATTACCTATTATATTATTCATTCAATTATTATGAAATATTATTATGTTATTATAATTGAATTTTACTAATTTTGATATATATATATATATATATATTTATAAATATAAATATAAATTCATATTTTTTTTATAATTATAAATATATATTTATTTATAAATAAGTTTAAAATATTTTTAAACATATAATAAATTCTAAATATATGTTTATATATTTAATTATAAATATATGGGAGGATGATTCGTCGGGATCTCCTGCGCCTCACCCACGGAGACTAGGGTTTCCCTGCCATGCTTCCCTCATTGGTGCTCTTCACTGGTGGATCTCCGATTCCCACCTTTAACAATTTTTCATCGCGCGTTGAAGCTGTCTTTGCCGATCGTTGGATGTTGTCTAGCCTTGACGCCCTGGTTGCGCCCCATTGGCCTTCGAATTTCATCCTCGTTTTCGTTGATTCTTCACCAGTCGCTTCGACACAGGACGCGCCCTACTACTGCTGATTTTCATTGTTGGGTGTTGGATTTGTTCCTTCCTCGGATCAGGTTTTGAGGGGTCCAACGCTAGCAGATCTGGATGGGATGAATGTTCATGATTCAAGCATTTTTCTTTCTTCTAGTCGATTTGATTCTTTTAAGGGGGCTTATGCCTCGTCTATAATCCTGGATGCGGGTTTGACAGATGATGCTCTATCACTTGGTTTGGTGCCTAGGAAAAAGTCAGCTAATGCTGCCAACCATGTTCGTGGCATCCAGGTTGGTCCTAAGGCTCTAGTGAATAGAGCATTTGATGGGATTCGTGGTTAGTCGATGCTCCCTCAGAAGATCATTCGAAAAGGAGATACAATATTTATTGAAGTCACGTCTGGAATTCTTTCAGAACGGATCAATGAATGTAAGCATTCAATTATCGCTCATATTTCTTTACCAGGGAAGGATTTTCTGAATATGGTTGTTCTTAGGAAGCGGTTGATTGATTTCTGGGGCTTTGATAATTGGAAAATGACCTCCTTGGATAGTGGATATTTTCACATTATTTTTTCATCAGATTTATTGAAATCCAAAGCCTGGGGATATGGTTTCATCAATCTTAACCTTGGGATCCTCAGACTCCAAGACTAGGATCCTAATTTTGATCCCTTAAATGTCAAAAACTCGATACCCCAAGTTTATATACGAGTTTGTGGTTTGAGTTTGTTCCTTTGACACCCTCAAATACTTTCAGAAATTTCATTGGTTGTTGGAGTTACCATCAGAATGGATAAAGAAACTATGAAGGAAAGGTATAGTTACTTTTCTAGGCTATAAGTTGAAGTGGATCTCAGCTCCCCTTTAGTTAATTCCATTGTGTTGACAGCAGATGGAACAAATTTTATCTATTGGTTGATTATGAAAAATCTCTTGAATTCTGCAAAGGATGCAACAATTTAGGACACACTTATGATAAGTTTCTTAGAAGGATGGTTTTCAATCATTGTTGAATGAAAGGGCACTGTTGATTTTTTAAAAAGGAAACCATGTTCTAATGCGAAGGTGGGGTGGCTATAACCAACCCTATTCCTTTGATGCACCCTACTGGTGGTTGTGAGGAATATGTCACCATTGCCCGGAACCCCTCTTTTGCTGATGTGGTCATTGCCCGAAACCCCTCTTTTGCTGATGTGGTCAAGCGGGGCTCTCTTTTGCTGATGTGGTCAAGCGGGGCTCTGCTCCTAATGGCGGTTCCAAGGTTTCATGGGCTGAGATGGATACTATTGAAAAGGATAAACAAACTGATGATTGGGATGTTCCTGTTCCCTCATATGATTATGATGTTTTGGAGCATATTGAAAATGACATCCAAATTCAAGTAGATAGGGAACTGCTCCAAGAACAAGCTTTGATTGCTCCTAAGAAGGGAAAGGATAAGTTATCCATTCTTTCTACTAAGAAGATTGTGATGGATGACAAATAGTGACCTTCGAGTAGGGGTATGGTGCAGGTTACCATCTCAAACACCATTGATGTGCTTGATCCAGTGCAGGCGGTATCGTTTTCTTCCATCTGCAGTGAAGCTGGTGGCCCCTATGTGAACGTTACTCTGAATGAGTAGATGGTTGTGTTGGGGAGGGAAGGGTTGGAAGGGGCTTGGAAACAACCAAGTCTTGGAGGCGGAGTCGTCATCCAAAGAATTGTGGCCAAGCATGTGGATGGAAGGATGCACGAGGGTGTGGTTGAAGTGCGTCTTCTAGGACCCAGCTCACCTCAGAGCCGGAGAAGATTAAGGAGAAGTATATTGCACTCTTTAATCAAAAGAACCCCCCAATCGGAGTGGGAGTCTTCTAATTATGTTGAAGATCTTGGTCATGATTATGATCATGGTTATGGAGACTTTTGACATGATGTTTCTTTCATTGGATGAGGGTATTTTCCTGTGTTTGACCTCATCTTTCCTTTCTATTGTATGCTTTATTTTTATTTAAATTTAATAAATGGTCATGAACTTTGGCTTTTGGCTAGACCATTTTCGTATAATTACAAATATTATATATATATACACATAATTATGTATATTTAACCAGATTTCACATTGTATATTTTAAAAAACCTACGTATTGACATTATTATTTGTTGTTTTCAAAAATTAAAAAGGAATTCAAAAATATAATAAACAAAATATATTTATATATACTAAAATAGGAAAGGTGGGAGAGTAAAATTAAATATTTATATAATTATAAATAAAAGAATGTACATTTAAATAATAATATAATTATAATAAATATCATTCAATAATTCAATAATCAATATATATATTACATATATTATTATATAATTATATTTAAATTTATAACGACATATTTTCAATTCATTAAATATAGTTATAATTATATAAATATTGATTTAAAATTATATAAATTTAATTATTTATTTTAAAATTTTCATTATATTTTTTAAATTATTAAATACTAATTATATTATTAATTATTAATTATACTATTTATATAAATTATATTACATTTGTGTATATAATTTTATATATAAATTAAATTTATTTGTAAAAATACATTTATAATTATATAATTATAAATATATTTATACTTATATATGATTATAAATATTTGTACAGAAATACATTTAAAATATATTTATAGAATTATATTTATATTTATGTATATATATGAATAATGAATATATTTATAATTATATAATTATAATTCTCTCTATAAATAAATATTTATAATTATATAATTCTTCAAATATATTTATACATTCATTTAAAATATATTTATATATTCTGAAATAGGAAAGTTAAAATATTTATTTATTTATAATTATAATTATAATTATAATTATAATAATATATATTATATATCATATTTAATGGACAAATAAATCAATATTGTTTGATACAAGATCAAACGGGCATTCAATTACGGGCCCTCGTTGCCCTAGCCGTTTTCTCGAGTGGAGATGGAGGCGTTGCCTCGATATTAAGGTCTGCGGATCTGCTCGGTTCCTGAGGATCTTGATTTGCTGCTGCCTGATGAAGAAATCTTGAGGCCGAGTTCATCGATGGCTGATTGAAGGTTGGAGGTTACTTGTTGCTGCTCTAGTTCGGTGAACGAGAGTTGTTCACAGGGCATTGTTCGTGCTGCTGGTTCGTTGCCCGGGAGGTGTTCGATGATTTGTCGCAGAGGAGGCTGGGTGAAGCTATTGCTGCATAATGTCACGACCCAATCATGGGGGTCCTGTCCCACACCAGCAAGAACATCAAAGCTGCGGTTCATCTGGTTAGCCCCAATCGAAGAGATGAGAGTCGCCCCGACAAAGAGGATGATGGTGCGTGTCAACCTTGACACCACTGGTTGGGAGTTGGGGCCACTCTCCTGATGAGTCCATGGCAGGACGAAACCAGTGAACCTCATATATGAAGAGCTGGACGGTTGAACCCCGCCCGCCTTGAAGGGGGCTGGGGTGCCGCACGGGCGAACCGCTGTGCTGAGACGCTCAGCCCGTGACAAGTGGTATCAGAGGGAATGTGCCTCGTGGTGTTGCGGAATGCTGCCGGACGGACCTTGGTGGTGGGAGCGGAGTCCCGGGGTGTCATGCGGAGATGACACGACGTAGAAGGTCGCGCTTGCGAGATGTTCGTGGCAGAGACGCCACTATGAAGGGTGGGTCTCTTGGAGGTGGTTTTCGACCCTGAGATAGAGGGTGGACCACGGTGGTTTGCGACCCAGAGAGTGGGTGGGCCATTGATGCCAACGACAAGGAAGGAGCGTCCCCTGAGACCATGCTTGGTAACCGGTTAGTTGGAAGCAGTCGCGGACACACAAAAGGCCACGATCCTGCATGCACGAGGGCGTGCATGGAATGGTGGTGAGAGAATGTCACGACCCAATCATGGGGGTCCTGTCCCACACCAGCAAGAACATCAAAGCTGCGGTTCATCTGGTTAGTCCCAATCGAAGAGATGAGAGTCGCCCCGACAAAGAGCATGATGGTGCGTGTCAACCTTGACACCACTGGTTGGGAGTTGGGGCCACTCTCCTGATGAGTCCATGGCAGGACGAAACCAGTGAACCTCACATATGAAGAGCTGGACGGCTGAACCCCGCCCGCCTTGGAGGGGGCTGGGGTGCCGCACGGGCGAACCGCTGTGCTGAGACGCTCAGCCCGTGACAATAAGGAGACTAGGCTGTCTGCCTAAAGTAGATCTGATGGCCGATACCAGTTAGGTTGTCATCGTGGAAGGTTGGGCTGCCATTTTTATGTGCTGGACGGAGATGAACGGATCTTTAGAGGAGTTTCTGCTTGTCGATTGTTTGAAGAGATCAGGGGCTTCCGGTGTACGTGCTTCTATATCAATATACACTTCATTTCTATATATATTTATATCTACACTTTTCATATATAATGGACAAAAGGGCTATAATGGACAAATCCCATGGTCAAAATATCCCAAAATAAACTTATTCTATACCCCTTAAATTAAAAAAAAATCAAACCCCATGGTCAAAATAATTATTTATGAATCACAAATCAACCATAAAGACCAATAGGCCATTTTGACAAACACTATGCACATTCTATAAAACAATTCAATGTTATTCAAATACAAAGAGGAAATCAATATATTTCACATCAAACATTTATTCTAAAAAACATAAATCACTCAATACCATTAAATAAAGGTTCGAAAGGAAATAAATTAATGTATTCTTAAATTCAAAGACCAATGCAAAGGGACCCTACCTCAAACCTGCCGCTTTTTGACGACGATCACTCAAATTCCCTTTCTGCTTGCATGCATATGCACGTTCATTTATATGTAAGGATACTTATTGCCTATGTACATATTTTCATGGCCAAATATGTAAAAGAGGATCATTACATATACGCTTACCCATGCATATACCCATTTACCTCACACACGTATACATTTTTCATATATATACATAATCACACCTAGCCCCAATATATATATATATATATCTGTGTGTGTGTGTGTGTTAGGTGTGTGATGATACAATTATATTAAATACACACACACCACACACACAGGCCGCAAGGGCAGACCATAGCTTATTCCAAGAGATAGCCCACCAATCAAGTCTTATTTATTCAATACATGGTCTGAAGGCTCAGTGGGAATAAAGCTCATTACATTGCCCAAATGCCCAAAAACTGGCCAAAATTTCTAGTGCAGTGTCATGCCTGCATCATGTCTGCGTCACTGTATACCTGCATCACCACATGCATCACCACCAGTCCGTGTTATGCTTGTGTCACCGCCTGCCAGCAGAAATTCGCTCCCACATGGATTTGAACCCGAGTCTGATACAGGATTACGAGGAGCCTTTCACCACTCAGGCAAGTCCCCAACTACATTTTTGAATACATATATAATGGGGGAACTTACACACACACACACACATGCTTACCTATGCATACCCATGTAAGTCTCTTTTGACAACAGTGACCCGAAACCACCGCATTGAGGTCCAACATGCTCTAGAAAAAATATCAGGAACTCAAAAACCACAAAAAATACCAATTTAAAATTTATCCAAAGTGGGGGGAACCAAAAACCCTAACCTGAAACCAAAGAGAAACTCACTGCTTTCGATGGTCGCGGAAAGGACGATCCTCAATGGGGCCAACAAACCCTAATTATCAAGATTTGACCAAAACAAAACCCTGAAAACAAATTAGGGTTCATCCGTGGCTTGTGCACCACATAGAAGAGGTGGAAACCAAGAAAATAATGAAGATGAGTGGAGAAGAAACTTATCAGAGAGGACCAAACCCAAAATCGAGAAGAGAGATGATCACCAGAGGGGAGGTCACGTGCCAGAGGGGCTTCAGTAGAAGGGGTCACGTGAGATTTTGAAAGGGAAGGGGGTGCACATAGCCAAAGTGGGGAGGAAGAGGAAGATGCCTCTTTTAGGGTTCAATTACAAACCTAAATATATTAATAATATTAATATTAATAAAAAGCTTAATAATAGTTATAATTTACTTAATAATAATAATAATAATCATAATAATAAGATTATTATTATTGTTAAAACATTTCCTTTTTATCTCATTTTATTTTTATCTCATTTATTTTTATTTGATTTAATTTTTTTCGAACTCTGGGAAAGCTGTATGGTTTGGTTGCACGGTCTGTCAGACTATGTATCAATCGTGCACAACCCACTAAACAAAAGGGACCCTTGCACGAGCTGACCGCATGGTTTGAGAAACTGTGCGCCAACTATGCAACTCAGCTCTTCCATTTGACAGAGTCATTTCACACACTTGTCACATGGTTTCCTCTTACCATGTGCAATCCATGTTCCACCAAGAGAAGGGATCACGATCACTGTTAGGCCTCACATGTTTTGAGTCAAACCATAAACAAGGCCAAAAACCACCTGAAGACTCCTAAACTCAAACATTTTCATAGGGAACTTGACCTAGACCTTGACCATAAGATCCAAAATCAATAAAGGGTAAAAATAAAGATAAATTTTGGTATGGGTGTGACAATTCTTCCCATCAAAAAAACTTTCTTCCCCTAGAAAGTCACCCAGCAAAATGATAAACAAAACCAGAACGAGAAACAATACAAGGCCAAACGAAACCACCAACCTTAGTGTGATCATTTAACTCCACAAGTCACACTCGAACAACTCTAGGGAGAAGAGAAATGAGAGTAAAAATGGGGAAAAGAAGAGTGTTCTCCCCACCACAAGAACCCAACTTGCATGACCAACATTGAGACTCCCAGCATGGGCCAACTCTACAACTACCAACATGAACCAAATTAGGAACCCCCACCCGAATACCCCGAAGACCTTCATTTTTATTGATTTTTTGATAACCCCCCTTTCAAGGGATGCGGGGGAACCCTTACAAGGCCCGTAGGCTCAAATATTACATGACCCGTAGGATTAGAAGATTACATGACCCGAAAGAACCCCCCCCCCCCCCCCACAAACCAACCCCAGAACTCCCTGTACAAACCAACCTCCATTGCAAGGGGGCCTCGATAAAGAACAAAAAAACGAGTGTCGCACCAAACCATGATTCATCAACTCCACAAGATGCAAGCATCTCTAAAACGAGCACAATCCAAAACTAAAACCAATACACAAAGAGACAACCTTTCAAGTGTTAACTTTCATAAGGCACAACCACACAACTTATAAGAAAAAGAGACCACAAATCCTTATTACAACCAAGGTGGAACTTCTAAAACCTAGAAAAACTATATCATATAAAGTTTCAAAACCAAGAAGACTACAACAAGGGAACAAGGCCTTTATTCCTTTTACAACAAAAAGGAACCTTCAAAAATAAAATAAAGATGCAACAAATAAACTTAAACTATCCCTATACCAGCATTGGAGACATAATTTGGACCAAAGTCCTCCACACCCATGTGATTCTAACTATGTACGAGCTTCACTCTATGGCCTATGGTTGGAGCCCTAATGTCTTGAAGCATCTTTTACCCCGCAATCAGGAGATGATGATCATCAACTAAAACTTCATCTTTCAGTAGTGCGACTTACAAAAACCCTTCAGATGACCCAAGTAACCACTCCAAATGAAACATATTTTTTTTAATCCACTATGAATGATAAATTCATATATTTCTCAATTGATGAATGTGAAAAAAAACTAGGAATATTCGGGTGTTTTATAAAATAAGGAAGGGATCTAGATCCACCACTTAATTCAAAGTCTAGGTAGAGTCATCAATGGGAATACTCATAGAAACACTTATTTTGGATTTCCTCAAAAACCCTAACCGCCTCAATTTTGAAAAGTTGAAACCATTAAACAACGACCAACATAGAAACCCAAAACTAGCCTTCACCTAAACATGGAGGAAGGAATCCTAGAGTCTGACTATTCACTCTATCTGGATTGGGGCATAATCAAAAAGAAGAAGCATGAAGCCAAATCAAAACACATCATAAACCAAAATTACACACTTTAATCACAAACCAAACCCCAAACTCAAATCCCCATTCTGACCTCATTTTTAGTATGTCAAAACCAAGAGCCAATGAAAGTGGATTCTAAACATGAAAAGAAAATACTAAACAATTGATCAATCACTTTTTAAAACATTGCAATACCCCTTTTTGAAAACCATTTTTCAATAAACAAAATAACTTAAATACCCACCATTGGTATTCGATGAAGTACCACATATATACATCTTTGTGCTAGCTCAAACACCCATCCACACATACCACCAATTATCCACTTTCCTCATGTGTACATCCATATATGTGGTAATTCATAGATATAACAAGGGTCAATTCAAAACATCTCACATTTCCAAAATAGATCATTCAACCTAAATCCCAAATTACCAACCAATTTGATGTTTCCCCTTATCATTAAAGCAACACAATTCAAAATTCTAGGCAACTTTCATCTCACATTCCAAAAAGTGTTTCCAAAATCTCAAAATGATTTTCTAAACACCTTTCATTTTTCCCTTTAACACCACACATTCCATCAAAAGAAAAGCATTTCTAGAAATTATTTTCATTTTAAAAACAATTTTTCCACTACAAAGACAATTTTACCTTTTGAAAACCCACTCACACCAACCAAAACTAAACAAAAAAACCACTCTCATAGAAGCATAAGGAATTAGTGTCCATGCCCAACCAAGATACATGGTTTAGAAGACCATTCCCCAAGAAATCACCAACCATTACGAGTGTCTCAAACCGTACACTCAGGCTCTACATGGTCCGCTACTCCATGTAAGCCCGTCGTGCAACACTGGATCACTCCCTTGGTCATCCCCCACTCACACAAACCAAAACCAAAGACTCAAATCTAGGAATACACCTGCGAACTCAAGGATTATAATGAGAAGGAGTTTGAAAAACTCTTCTTGTATCTACCGCTCGAGTTCTGAAAGTTCTATCTTCAATGTACTTGACCCCCCAATAACAAGGTCCCACTCTAATACCATTTTGTCATGAACTAGCCCGAGTCAACCCCAAACCGATCACCTGATCCAGCATGTGACAAGGCTTGAGACGCATTCGAAATCCTCCCAGGATGGAAACTAATATCGGGAATCAAGATAAAGTAATTGGGAATAGTTTTTCCAATAAAAATAATGAAAAAAATTGAAAAATAAAAATATAAACACTAGAAGCATAAAATAAATAAAACTTCACATACCTCCATGTGACTCTACAAGTCACCATCGACAACTAAACCAACATCACCACACAATGATATAATCCAAGATAGAAGAATCACCAGAAGCTAAAGAAAAATATGAAACTATAGGCATGAGTATTAAAACTCATCAGGAAAGCCCAAACAATCTATCCCCATTTGCATTACCTTTAAATAAAATATTCAGTAATAGAAATACAAGGATATGAACCTAGGGTTTTCACAAATTTTCTATTTAAAGAAAATCAAAGTCCATTTCCATTTTCATTTAAAACCAATTTCTTTTCCAAGGAGAAAGATTTACCATTTTAAAGAAACAGAGATAGGGAAGAAGAAATTGTTTATTATTTAAAAGGGGGAATAATTTGTAGATCATTTTCAAAAAAATTTCTATAAACATTTGAAAATCATTTTAATCACCTTTAGGAAATTGGTACACCATACAAGGAAGCAGGAGCAACGTACACACCATAAGGGAAATGGAAAATAACACACATTAGTAAGCAACAAAACAAAGCACCTCAATCATCCACCACAGACAACTAAGTGCTGGAGTACATGAGATAACCTAGGAGATCAATGGATAATATAGAACATACTAAAAACTAACTCATCTCGTAGGTGTGCCTCACCTGATGATATAAATTTTCCCACATGCTCGGTCTTATTGTACCTATCCGAACCAAGGGGCACAATCCCAAAGTAGAGAAAGGTCTATACTAAGGGACACTAGATAATTCATAACCGAAACTAGTGAAACAACCATTCCTGTAAAATCATTTAGGTATTTCAGTTTTACAATTCGTGTCTAAAGAGTTGGTGTTCTAAACAAAATTAAACATGCAACCAACCATATCTATAGCACAATAAAACACACAAGAACCACCCCCCAAATCAATCCACAAAACAATCCATTTCCTTTCAACCATTATATCACAAGGGAGTCCCATACCAAGGACCTACCATTCCATTCAACACAACCAAGGAAAGAGGATTGTCCATGGAGGGTTTTTAAAAGAGAACCAATTTATAAAAGTGACAAATGGGTATTAAGCAATCATTGAGTGACAACACATTTCCAAAAAAGGATCAAACACAACATTTATGAATCTAAATCCATTTAGAAACCCTTTTGAGAAATCAAAACATGTTTATATTTCCAAAACCATTTTTAAGAATCACACATCACTCGTAATGGCCAATCAGGCATTTTGACAAACACTAGGTATGCATATTCAATAAAAAAAATTATGCAATTCAAATACAAGGAGTAAATTACTTTATTTCACATCAAACATTTATTATAAAACCATACATCACTAACTAGCATTAAATAAAGGTGTGAAAGGAAAGAAATAAATGTATTCATAAATTTAAAGGCCAAATTCAAAGGGGTCCTACCTCAAATATGCTGCTTTTTGACAATGACCACTTGAATTCCCTTTTCACTTGAAAGAATATTAATGTTCACTTATATGTAAGGACATATATCTGATATGTACATATTTTCATGGACAAATATGTATAAGGGGATCCTTACATTTATGCTTACACATGCATATACCCCTTTACCTGACACACATATGTATTTTTCATATATATACATAAGCACAGCTATCCCCAATATATATATTATTACCACCATATGTGAATATATATATATATATATATTGGGAAAATTACGTATATATATTCCTACCTATGCATACCCATGTAAGTCTCTTTTGAAAAAGGTGATATGAAACCACTGCAGCGACGTCCAACTCACTCTAGAAAAAATTCTGGTAACTAAAAAACCACAAAACCCCTAATTTATGATTGAGCCAAAGCGAAGGAACTGAAAACCCTTACCCGAAACCAAAGACAAACCCACTTCCTTCGATGGTCGAAACAAGGACGATCCTCAACAAGGCCAAAAAACTCTAATCATCAAGAATCGACCAAAACAAAATCTCCAAAACAAATTAGGGTTCTTTCATGGCGTGCACACCACACTGAAGAAGGGGAAACCAAGAAAATAATTAAGATGGGGGAGGAGAAACCTTCAGGAGAGGACCGTACCCAAAAACGGGAGGAGAAATGATCACCGAAGGGAGGGGAGGTCACGTGCTGGAGGGGCTTCGGCTGAAGGGGTCATGCGAGATAGGGAAAGGGAATGGGGTGCACGTAGCCAAAGGGCGAAGGAGGAGGGAGAACCCACTTTGAGTGTTTAATTAAAAACTTAAATATAATAATAATAATATTATTATTATTAAAAATCTTAATAATAATCATAATTAACTTAATAATAATAATAATATTATTATTTTTATTATTAAAACATTTCAATTTTATTTGGTTTTATTTTTATCTCTTTTTTTAACTCTAGACAGGTCATATGGTTTGGATTCATGGTCTTCTAGACCATGCGTCAACCGTGCGTAGCCCAATGGAGAGAAGTGACCCTCGCATGTGATGTCTACATGGTTTGAGAAATCGTGCGTCGACCATACTACTCGGGTATAAAATTTGAGAGAGCCATTTTGTATGCTTGTCGCATGGTTTCCTGTAACTGTGCACAAGTCTTGATCCACTAAGAAAAGGTTTTACGGTCACTGCTAGGTCTCACATAGTTTGAGCCAGACTATGTGAAAATCGTGCACAGGGCCAAACACCACCCGAAGACTCTGAAACTCAAATATTTTCGTTAGGAACTCGGCCCAGACCTCGACCAAAAGATCCAACATCAAGAAAATGGTAAAAATAAATAGAAACCGTTTTTGGGGTGTGACAGTACGTGTATGTATATGTATGTGTATGTACGTGTATGTGTATATGTGTGTGTGTGTTTGTGTGTCAGTTTCTATGTGTATGTGTATGTATGTATGTGTACATGTATATATGTGCATGTTTATGTGTATATATGTTTATATGTATGTATGTGTATATATGCTTATGTGTATATGTGTGTATATGTATGTATATTTTAGTATGTATGCTGGTACTTGTTTTTGTGTTTGTGTATGTGTGTGTATGTGTTTATGGATATATATATATGTGTGTGTATGTGTATGTGCATGTATCTGTGTGTATGTGTATGTGTATGTGTATGTGTATGTGTATGTGTATGTGTATGTGTATGTGTATGTGTATGTGTATGTGTATGTGTATGTGTATGAAAATGTGTATGTGTATGTGTATGTGTATGCGTATGCGCATGCGTATGCGTATGCGTATGCGTAGGCGTATGCATATGCGTATGCGTAGGCGTATGCGTATGCGTATGCGTATGCGTATGCGTATGGGTATGTGTATGCGTATGGGCATGCGTATGGGCATGCGTATGGGTATGCGTATGGGTATGCGTATGGGTATGTGTATGTGTATGTGTATGTGTATGTGTATGTGTATGTGTATGTGTATGTGTATGTGTATGTGTATGTGTATGTGTATGTGTATGTGTATGTGTATGTGTATGTGTATGTGTATGTGTATGTGTATGTGTATGTCTATGTCTATGCATGCATATGAATATATATGTATGTTTATGTATGTGCAGGTATTGTATCAGTACTATAACACTTTAACAGTACGATACTGTAGTGGAGGTATTGTAGCAACAATGTTATTCATTTGAAATGGCATTTCAGGCCATGTATTAGCCCTATGAGCCATCATTCAAGGACCTCACGACGGTATTCAGAAGCTTCTATCAGTGGATACGATGGTGTGATGGTAGTCAATGACAAAGAAATAGGCAGGACAATCATTTGTGTGACCAGTCACTGGCATTAGAAAATGACTTTTAGAGCACACCAAGAACTGCAACATGTGGTGGATATAAGAGGCTCTAGATGTGACATCAGTGAATTAGGTTGGTTAACGGAAAGTTGGTGGGAGGGGCTGCAGTAGATATGGTCATGGATCCTCTCGACCTTCAAGTCATGTACTTTAGGACCCTCATGCATTATCATGGGTCTTTCAGGGTATGTAAGAATTCTCTCTCAATCCAGTTAAAAAGTGGTTTATCTAGAAAATGAAAATAAAAATAAAGTTTGAAAGGTATGTGTTTGTATATTTGTAAGTGTATTTATGTGCATGTATGTGCATATAAGTATGAATTTCTTGTATTTTTATGTATGTGTATATATATATACGAAGATATCATTATATAATAAGAAAAATCATTTGGTTTTTAAATTTTATACATCTTATTCAAGTTTAAATATATATTTATATATACATATACATACACACAATCACACGTATTTGGGTCTAGATAATAATATATATGTATATTATATATATAGTTAATATATATATAATTATCAATATAAGTTTTTACTTTAATAAAATAATATATTTAATTTAATAAAATGAATTAAAAAAATGAACTTTAATTATAACAATTTAATTATATATAAATTTTTCATATTTAAATACATTTTTAATATTAATATATATATGAAATCATTTATATTTCCAATAATTAATGTAATTTGAGTGTAATCAATGCTATTATATATATATATATATGAATTCAGTAATATATATATGTAATTTATATTTTTTCTAAAAGTTATAATTTAAATATAAGAAATAATAAATAGAATATTTTTTAAATACTGTTAATAGTAAATTTAATATTTATATTTTAATTAGTAAAATACATTGAATATAATTCTCATTTAAATACAATACAATTATAATATTTATAAATTTAACTATACATTTTTATTTAGTATGAAATATTTATTCACTCATATGATTAATAATATTTTTGAAAACATAACTGATAATATTTCAATAAAATTTACATTAATATTTTTATTATGTATAATATTAAAATTATATTCATTTATATACTTATTAACCATTAATATTTATATAACAACATCAATTAATATTAAAAAATATATATTAGTAATTAATTTTAGTTTATTTTATACAAAAAATATCATAAAATCAATATTATATATATTATATATATTTGAATATACACTTTTATGTGTTGAGTACACCTACACACATATGTCCTTCGGTTCTCGAAACATCTGAACATGCTATTTCAATTAAATTAATTTATTAAATGAACATATATTTTGAATTTTACTAATTATATAACTAAAAAAATATATTTATAATACTAAAATTATTAATTAATTTTTATATTTAAGTAATGTATATTTTAAATATTTTTTTCTTACATATAATTATATATTTATATAATTAGTGATCTATTTTAAAATATATTTATTCATTTATATAAATTATAATATTTTTAATTATAATTTATATTTAATTATATATTATTTATAAAATTAGTACATAGAGAACATTTAGCTTGATTATTGATGATGTCTTATTGTGTTTCCCGGGTGACATTTTTGTGTCATGGTTGCAGCTGCTTTGGATGTTTATTTCATTTCTTCCTAGGCATTTGTGTTCTCTTTTATTTGTTCCCTTTTGGCTCTAAGAATGAGGGAACAAATGAATTGTTTGACCCTTTTCCTCTTGTGAATCTTGATTTTGATTTTCTTAACAAAGGGTTTTGGCCCCTTTTTGTTTCGGTAAAAAAATATTATATCATTAATTTATATATTTTCCCTTAAAATAATAATAATTTACTATTATTTTAAATATATTTGATTGTCAATTTAATATTATTTAGTAAAATACTGAAAATAATCCTCAATAAATTGAAATATAGTTATTAATATTTTTAACTACAAGTATATAATTATACATTTGTATAATATTAAATTTTTATTCATTTATATAATTAATAATTTTTTTAAATGTTATTGAAAATATTTAAATACAATTATTTTTAATAGTATATATATATATAATTAACATTGTATACATTTTTATAATAAGTAATTTATTGTAAATATTCAAAATTTAAATGTAATTTCAAATATATATTCATTTTTAGTTTAATATTTATTCATTTTTAATATTTTTTTAATTTATATATTTAATATTATTTATTCATTTTCTAATATTTTTTTTAATCTATTCCTTTTTATTTATTCATTTTTTACATTTATTCATTTAGTATTATTAATTAATTTTTAATATTTATTAATTTTTAATATTTTTGGTAATTTATTGTGTTTTAATATTTATTAATTTTTAAAATTTATTAACTTAATGTTTTTTAATTTATTCATTTATTTATATTTATTTCTACATGTTTAAAATTTTTAATATGTTTGTAATTTATATAATTAATATTTATTCAATTTTAATATTCTTACATTTTGTTAATATTTTCTATTTAAATCCTTATACAATTATTATTTATTCATTTTTAACATTTTTTATAATTTATGAAAAAGGTGCAGAATCAAGCATGTATGGTCCCCGAAAATTTATTAAGAAAAGAAAAGTGTGGCAGACAGAGTAAAACAAAAACACACCCAAACCCAAGCAAGACTACATATCAAGTTGGTCACCATTAACACCATATCCAGAAGCTGCATCATCATCTGCCGACTCCCATTCAGATTCATACTACTTGAAGAACGCCAAATACGTGTTCATGAGTCTTTGTTTCTCTAGAGTACACTGACGTCGGAAAGGAATCTTGTTAGACCGCCCTTGCTTAATATCATCAACATTCTTTTAGGAGGCCTTAGAGGAGGACCTCGTAGCCATTGGCTTTGGCAGAGCAGAGTAGTACTTCCTTAGCCTCCTCTTTGGGGGAGCAGAGATGAAACCCTTAGGCATATTCTCCTTCCCATGTAATGTACCATCACTGGCCACACCCAAGGCCTTAGTTTTGCTGCCATCGCCCTTGCCATCATCATCAACAGCATCCACCCATCATCTCTGTCAAAGATTATTTTTTTTATCCTTTATTTCTAGGATCCCCATCACCTAGAACACTAGGCCGCATAGTGCCACATCCCATGAGTTGTGGCTGCACATTGTTATCCTCCATGTCCATCTCCCCCAGGGAAACACTATGAGAGTAACCCGAAGAGACCCCTTCATACACCACTAGATCCAACAGTGTCACCTGATCCTCCCTTTCCTCATTATCATCATCCACCTGTCGAGCACCCAACTATCTCCCCTCATTCCCATAACAAGCAGTATGGGCCACTTCATCCTGAAATAAGGGCAGAGCCTGCACTTCATCCTACATAGGCCCACCAAAAAACACCCGGAGGCATCACCTGCACCTCACCCTGCACTTTCCCAACACAACTCTCACTCCCAGCACCAACAATTAAAGACAAGACCTTCACCTAAATCCCAACACAGGAGATCCGATACAAAGGAAACACATGTGCCCCATCCTTCTCATCTCCATTACAAGCAACCCGAGGCACCCTCTGTATCTCACACATCTCCTGCCCACCACAACCATTCTACTTAATCCCATCACAGTCAATCAGAGTCATCACCTGCACTTTATTATGCTCCTCCCCAGTGCAATCACCCATCTCTTTCTCCTCATTCCGAGGACTCACCTATAACTCACACTGAATATGCCCAATATGAACACTATTCTCATTCCTTAAACAAGCAACTAGGGACAAAACCTACACCATATCCTGCCCAAGTCCATCACCAATCAACCAAGCAAGACCTACCCCTCCCTCTTTTTGGGGACTACAAAACCATTCAGAGGAAGAATAGAAGTATCTCCCACACTATTAACCACTTCCCTCAGATTAATTGGAGAAGAGATCTCCAGTATAATGGGAACATAGTCAGATAGAGACACAAAGTTACCAATATTTAAACCATCCTCATAAGTCACAACAATTACTAAATCATAATTTAATCTAATAAAGACATCAAAGACCAAAGAGTTAACTGGTGGAACCTATAAAGGATTCCACACTATCTTGTCAACAACATCCAGGATCACCAAATTAGGAGAGGATTCACGATTCTGCACCAAGCCAAAACCTTCAAGAATAGGACCAAGAGGAAAAACTTGATCCAATGAAACATCAATAGAGACTGAATTCACGCAAGGATCAACCACAAAAGGGTGCATTTAGCCACACCAAGTCATGCTTGAAAACCTTCGGGAAATGGCCCAACCTCTTACATGTTGATAAAAAATCATACCAAGATTCAAAAATGACTAGCTGCATAAACCAAAATTCCTCACCTACAACAATCCATAAGGAATCCACTCATGGCATCGAAACATCCACTTACACATAGATTTGTGGGGAGATTGGGTGATAGACCATGTGGGTCCTACTATATGAGAAGAGGTATCTCCCAATGAGGTTTCATAACATATTAATAATGGAATCATTTTGAAAAGGAAGAGAGAGTTGAGGAAACCTTACTCAAATCGCCATTGTTGACGAATCACGCTTCATGTGAAAATCATACGACCATTTTGATAGGAAGAAATGATAACCATTATAGCTTTGAGAAACATAAGACCAATCCAAGATCAGATACTACTTCAAGGTGAATTGAACCATAAAATGTTTGGAGTCATGAATCCCCACTGTTGCGCGATCTTGCAGACCCCATGATTCGAAGGTAAACTGATCAAAGGCATCAACTGAGGGTTGAAGTTGCCTAAATCTCGCAATCAAGGTTAGATTAAATAGAACAGGAGAATTTTTAAATTTGAGAGAGGATATTGAGAGCTACGGGGAACCCTTAAAAAATATTTATTCATTTATATAAATAGTTACATTTTTACCTTGAAAATGAGGTGTTGGGTGAGTGGTGCGACACACCCCAAAATTGCATCTGGGTGGCTGAGGTTCAAATCCCACATGTATCATTTCATTGGTACCCCAAATAAACTGGGGGAGACTCTTTGGTGGCTGTTTATGCCAACATTATGGAGAGTCTTCTCCATATAGTGCGGGCATCATATGGATGGACCCCCGCTCAACGACAGGGGTGTGGGTCGATGAAGATGCCAATCTTCATGGTGGGTGATGCAATATATCTCTTTATCGATGATTGGGGGATATAGTCGACCAATATCATATTGGTGCGGTAGTGCGAGGGGGGAAGAAGTGGAAAATGAGTGTGGTGTGTAATGGTAGGCGATGATATCTAGTTTTGGTGGAGTGGGTGGGCAACCAAGCTAGATAGTGGTGAGATGTGGGCACCATAGGTGGGTAGGGTCTTAGCTGGGACCGAAGATGGGCTGAATAAATAGTGGTTTCAACCTTGTAAATTGGGTTTTATGACAGTTGATAGTTACCCCCGCTTGACGATGGGGGTGTTGCAAGGGGTCAACACGAACGTGGCAGTGAATCAGACTGAATAATAGGGTCATCCGGCTTGGGTTTCATCATGGGCCTACAACCCATGTATTGTGGGACTTTTATTATCTATATAATTGGGTATATGTGCCTATATATATATTTTTTATAAATAAAGGGTTGGGTTAATAGACAATCCCTTGGGGGATATGACCTGTCCTTTGGACCTATGAGTGTTAGGTGTCTGTGTGTGTGTGTGTTTCATTGTAATCATACCTCAAATGTATAATATATATATATATACCTTTATCATTGTTAACCTTAGAGATAATAAGATCACATATATCAGTGCTAAAGTTGAACCTGATATAAATCTGATACATAAGGGTCAACCATTACATATCAAGATTTTATTTTTGATAAAGTTATTCGTATGATCGCTAAATTTAGTATTGATATAAGCTTTCTTTATCAGCACTTAAAGATCAACATTTATAATGTAATTCCTTTATCAATGATAAATTTAATGTTGATAAATTATTTATTTATCAATTATTATCCTCTTAGTGGTAATTATGGTTACTTTTATCAGTGATTTTTTGTTAGCACTGATAAAACTTTCCCTGATTTTTAAAAGAACATTAACAGTCACATTTCCCTTTCTTGTTGTTTAATATTTTTCGAAACTCGGACCTTATTTCTGCATCTCTCAATTTTTTTGATGAATTGATCCTCAAAACCAAAGGTATACTATCCATAACTTGTTTTTAAGGATTTCACTACCAATCTTGCATGGGTTTTTCATGTTTTTTTATTCTTCACATGATCTTTTGTAAATATATGTGATCTGTGATTCTCTTTACATGTATGCATGTATATATGTTTTTTGTATATAAATTTTTGTATAGACAATAAGATTAATTCTATACCTACTTATTTTTCTTGTTCTTCACATAATCATCTATATATAGTTTTGTATATATTCATACACATATACACACGTATATATATATATTTGTGTGTGTGGTTCATCTATTTTTATATGAATAAATATGTGTATAATTTTTTTTTGTGTGTGTGCTTCATCTATTTTTATATGAATAAATATGTGTATAAGTTTTTTTTGTGTGTGTATATATATATAGGTTTTTAATAAGGTTTTGTCTTGACAAAAGAGGCCAAGACTCATTTATTGATAAAAATAAAGAGGTTATGTAAGTCTAAAAGAGGGAATTTTATTACATAATTTTGAAAAAAGAAAAAGTAGATCAAATGGAAATTCATCTAACCATATGATATCATTGTTAACTCCTTATTTTGGAAAGTCCACCTTCCACCCTATTATCTTCCTGATAAACATGGGTGAAAATGTAATTGAGGCTAGAAAGGAATAAAAAACATTCCATCCATTTAGCTATGTGTTTCCATGGAAAGTGGATCATGATTTTCTAATGATGGGAGAAATAGAACAAAAAACCCTACAAAAACCATCATCCGATAACTCAGTGAGAATGTATATAATGACATGAAGTGATTTAAATAAAACCCAATAAAACTAAAATGTGGTTGAAAACCATACATTCCAGGATACACTAGAATGAAATCAAACTAAAAATAAAAATATGAGAATCATCTCCATCCACTAGTCTTAATTGCACGCTATCAGGGAACATATCCCTTATATAAAAATAAAATCCAATCCATTGAATAATATGTAACCTTACATACATCACCATGAGATAATAAATAATAGAAAACCAATCCCTCGAGTTAAAAGTAACTCTAGGATGATATATACCTAGCAACCCCACCCTAGGTAGAAATCTACTTCAAGGTAATAATTAGTTGTTAGTCTCACCCTTATATAGAAATGAACTTTAGATTGATAAATACTAGTTAACCTCCTCTCAGTCAGGGGGAAATAAACTCATATTGTGGAACCATTTATCATAATCATTAAATTGATTTCACCACCCCTTACTCTATAACACATATATACATTATAGTAAGTATTTCAATTAAATATATATATTTTTTGTATACTTCATTTTTGTATATATCATAATTTTCGAGCATATTATTTATGTTTATAGTTTTTACTTGGAAATTTTTTCTCTATATATATATATGTGTATATATATATGTTGACACACACACACACAATTATATAACCATGGATTTTTTTATATTTTTTTACATATATATATATGTATTAAAATTATATTTATATATACCAATTTTTTATATGTATATATTTTTCAATGTATTATAAAACATAGGCTTCGTCTCTATTCTTTTATATACTTTATATATGTATGTATTATAATTTATAATTATATTTTAAAAAATATACACCTTATATAATGCACACATGTAAAAAAATGATGCAATATATGAATACCTTATGTATATTTATTTAATTTTTTTAAAATATGAATACTATAGAATAATTTGGGATGAATTTGAATAAAAAATGGATGGATTTCAATTGTATGAAAATAGAGTCTCAGGATAGTGTAAAAGAGTTCATCAAGTTTGCAACAGATCATGGAAAAGACCCTTCTCAAATAATTTTTCTATGCTTATATTATTGTTATTAAAGAGAAATTAGTCCAAATGATTTGGAAGAAAGCTTGATTTGTCACAGAATAGAGCAAAGTTATAAATATTGTACTAAAATATATAAATAAATGATTGTAGCTAGTGACCAAGATAACACTATGGTTTATAGATCATCTGATATGAGTACAACTACAAATGATAATGGAGATCGTATTGAGGAAATTAAAATGGTAGTTGAAGATGAAATTTATGATTTTTCAAAGTATTTTTAGAAGTTAAACTGATGTTCAATGAAGTAATTATATACTAGTTGTAAAAATTATACAACATTTGAAACTATAATAAAGGTATATAATTTGAAATCTACTAATGGATATAGAAACACCATCTTTATAGAACAGCTTTCTCTCTTGAATTATATATTACCAAAATTCAATGAGCTTCTTTATTAAATATGCGATGTTAAATGAATTTTATGTTCAATGGGTATGATATTTGAAAGAATACATGGATATATTAATGACTATATATTATTTCCCAATGAACATAAATCACATAAAAATGTGCTATGTACAGTGCAGCTCGATAAAAGAAGGATGAATCAAATATTTTGAATGTTTTATGGTACTTTCCAATCATCCAAGTTTTTGAATGTTGTGTGGAAGTGATAATACTTCAAGGAAATTTATGTGTATTGAAAATACAATAATTTAAAATGGGAATCTTTTTCACCCAAAAGACTCTCAGTGGATTAAAATTGATCATGAATATCCTAAATTTGTAAATGAGCATAGAAACCTACATCTTAATCTATCTATAGATGGAATGAATCCTTTTGATGTACAAAGTATCACTTGAAGTACATTATTGGTTATGATTTTAAATTATAACTTTCCACTAAGGTTATGTATGAAGAGAAAATACGTTATTTTTTATCTACTTATATTAGGTCCAAAAAAACCTGGAAATGATATTGATATTTATTTGGATTTTTTGATCAAATATTAGAAATTTATGTGGGAGTTAGGTGTTATGTTGTTTGATTCTTATAAAAATGAAGAGTTGAGTTTGAGATCCATGTTGTTTGGGAGGATAAATGTCTTTTCTGATTATAGTTATAAGATAACAGTAAAATAATGTTAGGGTGTCATATATGTGAAGATGTAACACAATTAGTTATGTTGAAACATTGCTTGAAGATAGTGTTTTCAAGACATTTTAAATTTTTACCTCAATGACATAATACCAATCTTGGACAAAATTATTTGATGAGAAAACTAGAAAATGTACAACACCCTTTCTATTTATATATAATTAATAATTTATGAAGTTAAAGTATATTGTCACCATTTTTAGTAAAAACTATTCAAAAAATCTTACAAAAATAGTTTGGAAAAGGAAACCATTCTTTTAAATTATCATATTGGAATTGTATATACATCAGGCATTATCTTGATGTCATTCATATAGAAAAAATATATGTGATAATGTTATTGAAACATTATTAAATAAACTTGTAAAAATAAAATACATCAATAAGGCCCAGTTGGAAATGATTAATATAGGACAGAGGGAAGAGTTAGATCCAGTGAAGGTTGAAATACAAAAATTTCATCCTCTAGTGGAATACACCCTTTCCATGAAAGAGATATTTTAGTTTTTTAACATCCTTAATAGTGTAAATGTTATAGAGGGGTATTCATATAATATCAATAATATCATGTTTATGATTTATTTGAAGTTAAAGGTCTTAAAATAACCTTATTTTTATATTTTGATGTAAGATTTAGTGCTTGTAGATTTTCATTTCATTATACCTAAAAATTATTTACACACATTAGCTAGAAATTTCATATTTTTAATGCTATATGTAGTAAATTTATATACATAATGAAGTTTTTAGATATGTAAAAGGAAATTACTATCATATAATGTAAATTAGATATGTTCTTCCCATAGAAACTCTTTGATATAAAGATTCACTTGGTTAGAGAGAGATGATAATGTGATACTATACATTAGAAATGGATATACCCCCACTTAATGGTATATGGAGATTTTGAAATGGTGCATCAACAATTAATGTCAAATATAAGGTTGTATTAAATGGTGATATATTTTTGTAGAGGAAATTGAATTCTATACCAACAACTTATCAAATGTAGATAGTATTGGTCTCTCAAAATCTCATCACAATGGGTTCCTTGTGGGTAAAGGAACTTATAGAATATATATTATCACAATTATCATTAATGAGTGGGAGAAATACCCCTATAAAATTTTCAAAATATTATAGTGTTTGTACCATATTTTTAAACTAATAAATAATTATTAGGTATTTGAATCAATAAAGGGAAGAAATATGGATATCAAATACATATAATTAACAGTCTCTAGGATGGTTCCAAGACCATATTTTTAAGGAGTTATCTAAAAATCCAAATTCAATTTTAGAAAAAAATTATTGGCTAGTTATAGGACCAAATATACAAGAATTATCTTAAAAATGTTATATAATTAAAACTTTTATGATCTATACAAACAAACATGGTGAACGTAGTATGATGAAAAATAGTAAAGTTACTCTTGTAGTGGATGTTATAAAATATATGGTATTAATGATAAAAATACAATTTATGTGAATGTTTCATACTTTGGAATCATAAAAAAACATGGGAGTTGGATTATAAAACATTCCAAGTTTCTATTTTTTGACACAAATTGATTGATAATAGGATTCTAGTTAAAATAAATGAATTAGGATTCATGAAAGTGAATTTATGTAATGAAGGGTACAAGGATGAATTTTTCATAATGGAATCACAAGTAGTAAAATCATTTTATGACCTAGATCCTATAAACACAAATTGTTAAATTGAATACATTTGAATAAAAAAACTTCATGTTCAAATAAAAATTACATTGAAGACGAACCTTTCACCAATCATTTAAGGGTGGTCCCAATATAGATGGTCCCTGGCATGTTACAGGGGACTACTGGTGGGGGATTTAGATACTAAATTTAGGGTCAAATTCTCTTCAATAATTAAGGAAAAAATAGTTCAATGAACATGTCAATTGTTATGAATTATTTTTTTATATACAATATGTTTCCATATAATATTATGTGTTCACTACTATATATTTGTAATCTAAATTAAAGGTTTTAACTACGTGTCTAGATAATGTATTCCCAACTTTATAATGTTACCAATGTTGAGTAAAAACATATCGGTGATTTTGAAATTGAGAAAATGTTAGAAGGTGAAGAACATATGGTTAAAAAATACAAGTGCGGTGTAATATAATAGTTTTGGAAAAAAATTATTAAAGTTAGAATTAAATATTTAAAAATCAATGTTGGATAGATTGAATATGGTCAACCTATTAACCCAAAAAGTCCGTTTTCATTAGTTATATTGGGCTCAATACTCAAATACACATGTCGACAGATAAAGATATGTAGTATAATTGTAAGGACCCCACCTTAAACATTACATATTCTAGTGACTTTAAACTATAATACAATTTATTTCATTCCCAAATAAATTTTAGGTTTAGAGTTTTATAGAGTTAAGTAAAAACTCTTAAATAATAATCCCATATATTACAAATTGGATAATTCTACTTAGTATCCATTCTTCTCACCAATTTTGTTTTTAAAAAAAGAATCAGGTTTTCTTTTCATGAGACATCTTCACAAATTTTATCTTGAATTTATCCTTATTCCTTTTAATCCTTAAATCCCTGTGAAAAACATTTTAAATTGTGGGATGAGCACAAGAAGCTCAGTAAGAGAAAAAAAATAAAGAAATCTATAAGTATAGTGAAAAACATAAAAACACATGATTTTTTTTCATAAAAACATACCATTTTATCTGAAAAGTGAATCATTTTTCATTTTAAAAGATCATTATCTTACCTTTTTAGATCAAACAATTTCCATTAAAACTCATTGGAAAGAAAATAAAATACTTGTAAGTTCCATAGGAAAACATCATATTAAAACCCTTAAAACCCCTTATAATTGGATTAACCATACGACTGAATTCTAATATAATTATTTGGAGAAAATAATTATTACTCAATTCATTGGAGCGCTATCTGGGAAAACCCATAATATAAGCTATATCAGTCTCACCTGTGAGCTATAATGGTGATCATCCCTTCATATAAGATCTAAAAGGCTCACCCATGAGATATAATGGGGATAAAACCTTGATAAATAATTTATAAGGACCATATCATGAATAAAACACTTAAAAATTATCTTAAACCCATGTGCAAAACACATTTAGATATCAAAATACCATTTTATTCAAAAAATCCATTTTAATACCAAAATATCCAAAAAAGGGAAAAGATGGTTTTTATTTGAAGAAAACATGAAATCTTTTTAAGGAACAAAAACATAAAATAATGTTAATAATTGTGGGAGAATTTTTTTTCACCGTATACATTGAAATAAAACAATCCTTTTTTTCTTTTGTAAAGAAAGTCAAACATTCCGTAAAAATATTCCTTTTTGAAAACCCTTGAAAGAAAGTGGCATAAAATTCCATTTATAGTTATTTTATTTATAGATAAATACATTCAAAAAATAATTTAAAAAAGAAACAAGGACATGGAAGAAAATGATTTTGAAAATAAATCATTATAACATTTAAATGTTTTAAGTTAAATTGTTCCTAACCTCGAGTCCGAATCTTCATGTATGTTATTTATATTCTTTAATAAAATATTTTTTTTAATTTATTTACATGTTTAAAAACATTTTTAGATTTCATTTTACATTTTTTTATTAAATACCATTTTATATATAATTAATTAACCATTTAAGTTGATGTCAGATGTTTTAATGATATTCGGTTCATAAGTCCAAAATGGCTTTAGTAGGTTAAAAATGATTAAAGAGGTCATTATTCCATCATCTCCATAATAATAATAATTAAATAATCATCATTTTTATAAATAAATTATTCTTTTAAAATCAATCATGAAATATGTTTATGAAAAATGAACTATGTTACAATCATGGAGATGGTAGAAAATACGTACGCATGAGGAATGTTTCCATTTTTCAAAAATCATTATGGAAAGAAGGTAAGTATTATTTTATTTTTAAAAAATTATAATAATATCATGAATATCATGTTATTTCATTAAATATACTTATATATATCATTCATGTGACGTGGTGATGAAAAATGAATCACATTTCTTTTTGGAGGTGGTAGCCTACACATATGCACGAACGACGTTATAATTTTTTAGTAAATGAAATTGTAAGAAATTAAATGATATATTATATTTTAAGAATAAATAATATTACAAGAGTATCATACATATAAATTAATTCTATAATCATAACCATCCGTGAGATATAGTGATAGAAAACAATTTATATCTGTTCGTGAGGTGGTAGCCCATCGTACACATGAAAGATGGTTTTGTTTCCCATTTGATAAAAGAGGAGATGGATATAAATTGTTAAATTAAAATAAAAACACATCATTATATTTAATATACTAGTTTTATTATGTAATCATGTTTAAGGAGGATTAAAATGTGGTGGAATAAGAAATAAAATAGAAACACTCAGTTAAGAATGATACCACTTCTCCATATAACCTCCCCTTCTTAGCACCTTAAGACCATTAAGGTTGGTATTATGCATAAAATAGGGAATCTAGAACATGGGTATGTATTTTAGTAAGGGATATGGATATATCATTTCTTAAAAAATTGGTTTTTAAGTGTGAATAAATTATAATAAGTGGTGCAGTTTTACAAGAAAGGTGAGGGAAACTTTTGGAATTTCATAAAATAGTAAATTAATATAAATTAATTTTCAATTTGAAATGGTTCCAAACTAATTTATTTCGAATAAATTATAATTAAGGATCTAAATAATTTCATTGAATAAAAATTATACATGTTTTGACTATGTTTCTACCCTTATGTTTTAGTTTTAACCCCTTATTAACACCTTTTACACTTATCATGGAAAAAACGATGTTTACTCTTTCAGGGTCAATATAGTTAGTATAAATGAAAAAATATCCCATAAATGTAACATGGTTGATATTATAAACCATATATTAATCAATTTTCTAAATATAATATTTTTAGGAACTTTATATCATTATAAAATATCATTAATTTTGATTTTAAGAACTACCAGTACTTTGCTCCTGCGTTCTCCCAACACAATAAATCAATGCTTATTTTCAATAATAGAATACTATAACATAACTAATAATCCATATTAATATTTAATATATTTAAATCAAAAATAATTGGTACATAATTTTATAATATAATTTGCAAAATTGGATGGAAATCATAAATATATTATTAGAAAAATTTTAGTACACTTTTTAAGGAATAAAGATTTATTTTGAGAATGGAAAATCCAATTACATGAATGAAAATATCATGAAAATAGATAATTAAAATTCTGACCATTATGATAATTAATTTTAGAGTTGAGACCATACATTCCTTGAATAAAACACTAAAATAAAAACATACAAAATAAATGATTCCTTAGGAAAATGTAAAATATTATAATAAATACATAATACATATCACTAAAATATCATATTAAGAATATAAAATAAGTGAAATAATGACCAAATAAATTTAATACATGTTATGTCACATTACATAGAAGTAAAAAAAACAATAACTCAAATAAAATTAAAATACACAATATTTATTTAAAAAAAAAACCATAACAGAACCCAAATTTAAAATAATAATATCAAAAACATTGGTCTTTACACTTAAATAAAAAGTGTTTATAACCAAAATAAAGGATATTGGTTTTAATAATCAATATGGGAAGAGGTAAAATGATAAATTGTAAAAGATAATGATAAAAAGTCACTCATTTTTATCCTAAATTTTTATGTTTATATTTTTAGAGGTTTATCATTCATCGATATATTCACTTGAAGTCATAGAATCTAAAACCATAACAATGTCACATTATATTGAATCTTTATATTTTAAAGATTGTAACATATTTTCCTACAAAGTCAATAATGTTTAAAAATAAGAATAAATATTAATTCATATTGAAATATCAAAATACAAAATTTGAATATGAACAGAAAAGAGATTATTTGAAAAAAATAAAAAAAATAAAAAAATATTTTTTATCAGATACCTTTATCAATGATGCAATTAAACTCATAAATTTATTGAGTGATGTATAAAATTGGATAGATGGGATGTTTTTTGTCACTATGAACAATTCAAAACTCATTGAAAATTGTTTACTCCACTTATTATTTGTGTAATATTAATCTATAACGCTATGTTTGATAATACATTTTGAAAAAATTATTATAACGATATTTTTGATAAGTTTGAATTTATAAGGTTGTGTTTGACATAACTTAATGAAAAGTTCATATAAAACTTTTCATATCATGAATTGATTATGCCACTTATTAAAAACTGTGTCTACACTTGTTAATTATGATAAATATTAATGTAGAATCTTTGTTGACATATGTTATTCAAAAACTAATTATAAGAGTTATAAATTCAAAACTTGTTTATGCCACTTATTACAAAAAACTTATACCAATTGAGAAGGGTAAACCTACCCACTCTCCCCTATTTTTGTAATTGGTAATGTTATGAAATAAAAATAAATAGGGATTCAAAATCCATTTTTAAAGTGCACTATATTTACAAAAAAGAATATGTTGTTTGAATTTTAAAAATATTTAATGAGAGATAACAAGAAAACCACAATGAGAACCATTGTTCTTCTGATCCCGCTTCCTCGACCATGACCTAGGAAGCAATGGCCATCGCCCCAGCCCTTCTCCCATTAATGGGGGAGGGGAACTTCCCTACTAAAATGACACCACCTCATTATTTCATCCCATTATCTAATCCCTATTGCATCCCTCTAATCCAAAAAATTTAAATTTTCCATAAGGTACCAGATCTTCAAGATGGATTCCCTCAACTCGAGATTTCGACCTCTGAATTTAACGATGCTTCATCTCTCCATAATGAGACCTTTATCACTTGTTTCAGCTCATGGAATCATTTTATTTACATCTTCTATATATTTGTTTTTTCTACTTGGGGGGCTTTAGGAACAGGCGATAGTGGGTCTCCTATAAAAGCGACATATCATGATTCGTTTCTCATCGTCAGAAGATATGATCTCTACGTGGTCCAGGGATCCTCAATCTTTAAATAGCTTCCACTTTCATATGTTAATATGGTCTTTTGATCTTCATATGAAGCGGGATGCACCAACAATGGATTTGTGGGTAATATTTCCTAAGCTCCCTCTACCCTTTTAGAACCCTTATGTTATCCGCATGATTGGGAACATGGTCGATCAATATATCTATTCGGACTATATAATTAGTGTTGTTTGTCACCCAATATCTCCATGTATCTATGTTGAAGTTGACGTTTCTAAACCTCTGTTTGAAGGGATTTGGATCTCGGTTGGAGATGAGTTTCGATGGAAAAAACCTATAATGTTTGAGTCCTGGATACACTTCTGTTTGTAATGATTTCACCTTGGGAATCTGTATTATTATTACCGGTGAGGAAGGAGAACTCTATAAGGGGAGAAGTCATCTGGTACTGGTCATGTATGTCTTTTGGAAATGGAATTCTCTGGAGTAGATGAAGGTTGGAGGTAGTTGGTTCAACCTGTCTCTTCTAGTTTTGGGTTTCCAGGTGAAACAGTGGAGGTTTCTCGGAAGGATTTAAAGGTTAATCACCTGGACCCAAAAGTATCTGATATTTTCAACTATCTGAAATGTGATTCGGGCATTGCCTTATCTTCTGAGGTTATGCTTGAATAAGGGAGTGCTAAGGTCAGAAAGAATGAAGGTTTGGTTTAGGAAGAGGTTGGACAAGATGAGAGGGAGGTTCACTTGGATGATGATAAGGGTATGCATCTATCTTCATCAAATACACTCAATGAAGCTATGGTTAATGAGGTAGTCGATGTGGATCTAGCCATGGGAGAGGATCCCCAAATCTTGTTCTTAGAAGGAACTTCTAAGAAATTTCAATACATGTTACATGGATTTGTACAACCAAGGGGTTCAGGCATATCAGTGCAGGCCTCGTAGGCTAAACCCTCTTATACTAATAAGGTTAAATCTGGAGGAAGTATTAATAAATCTCAACACTGGTTTTCAATGCTTGGAGAAGTAAAGGGTCATGCTCTTGGGGAAGGAAATGTGGTGGAGGTTGGACTTGGAGAGGACCCCGCTATGGTATGGGAGGTTATTCAAGTAGATATGGATTCATCTTCAGACTCCCCTACTGAGACCAATGAAGTGGGAGTTGAAGAGGACTATCTTAGATCCTCTTCAAGTAAGGGCAAGAACACTATTATGGATTCAGATGGTTTCATCAAGAATAACCATATTATGTGATGAATAAAATAATACTATAACATACCTAGTCCTCCTATGACTAGGTCCTCAAGAAAAGGTAAACTACCTTTGAAGGTTCCCAATATTGCAGGCAAAAACTCTACAAGCAAGTGAAAAGGCTATGGCAAGCATGTGTAGGTTGAAACCTCTAAGGAGTTTGAAACTCAAGAAGGGGAATCACATGAAAATTATCAGGTCATTTCAACTTTAAAAGATGCTGGACTCCCCCTAGAGGTTGAGGATACCATGAAAGCTTTGATGGATTCTCAAGGGGATGCAGAAGAGCTGACTAAGGAACAAAATGGGGTGAGGCTCCTTCAATTAGAGGATGTGCGTTGAGAGGAGGTTTCACACCCTCCTTGGAAGTAGAATGAGGTAGGCCCCCTAAAGACCCTCAGTGTCAGATAAATTTGATTCTGGAACACATGGATCTACTTATGCACTCAGATGAAGAAAGGGTGGAGGAAGTTCTGAATATTAAGGCTTCATAGGAAGTGATCAACCAAATGATGGGAATATTGCTTCGAGTGAAAACTACTATGGAGAAAGGTGAATGGATTGATAGGTAGAACCACATTTTTCTTAGAGGCTTTAATATAGGGAAGATCAACATAGAGGAATACATGAAATATTGGGAAAATATGGTAGATCATTATGAATACATCTTAAAGGACACTCTTGACACCTAGGTAAATTCTATTCCCTAGATATTGTTTAGGGAGATTTATTCCCATCAGCTCAAAATTTTATTCAAAAAATATGTAGTATCTTTTGGTATTTAAACTGGTTAGATGTGAGGGCTCTCACTTTCCCCTTAAAAGTGTTTGAAAATAAATTTTTTACTTTGTATTAAAGTGAGTTAGCCATGCTAAATCTTCCTATATGATGGAATATGTTCAATGCATGATAAAGTGGGATGTCAAGGAATATGGGGATACTCTAAGAAGTTGTAATTGGAGAAGCTTGTTTAAGTAAGAAGAATGTGGTCAAAAAATAAAAATGTATTTTAGTTCATGAAAAAATTGGTATATCTACAACATCAAATAATCATTGATAGTTATATTTACCACCCTGAAGTATTATGTTAATGGGATTGTATTTAAATCAATGGAGAAGAAAATCTAAGAAGCTGTGAGTATATATGGAGAAAAATGGGGGATAAATGGGAACAAAGGATTATGGAATGTGAAATTATATTATTGAATCATTTTATGCATGTTCAAGTTCAAAACTATGATATAGAATACAAAAATATTTATATTTTTTCAAGAATCTAGAAAACCAATGCTTATTGGAGGCTAGTTTTCATCCAGTGAACATGTTTATACATGCTCTAAAAAGTGACCCATGTATCTAAACTTACAAACGACATAATATTTTTATGTTGGATATACATAAGAACTGTTGAAATAAAAATTGGGTAAACTGGAATGTGGAAAGAAGATATGTAATACATATTCCAAAAATAAAAATTTGTGAAAAAAATACTAAAATAAAAACATTTTAAACTATAAGGTAAGATACCATGTGTACCGAAAATAAAATTTAAAAAATGAATTCAAAGATAAAATAAGCAATCTTAATACAATATTACCATGTTGTAGCATCACAAAATTTCAGTCATTTTTTCTATATTCCTTTTTAGGTTTGCCTTTATAGAGGGATTTGATTCATTATAACGTCTTATTATAGTCGCATAGTCTTGAGACATTAAAATATCACATTGCACCACATCCTCACCATATAAATAACACAACATGTTTTTCTACATAGATAATGGAATTAAAATATTAATTAGAAAATAACAGTGAAAACTAAAATCTAAGAATAGGAAATGAAAATGTTAACAATAGTCAACTGAAAAGAATAAATGAACTATATGTTTTAAACATAGAAAACATAGAATTTACTAAAAAATGAATAATTTTAAATTCTAAAAAATTAGTGAAAATAACAGTCAATCAAGATTAAATATATATACATGAGTACATGAAATATGGATGGTTCATATAAAAAAACCAACATTAGTGCTGCAACTTATCTGTAAAGATCCAATACTCTAATTCTCCTATGATGTAAGGATAAAATAAATATTGCAATTTGGTGGTTTTTATTTTGTAATAAATCAAATTTAAGAAATTTAAAATAATATTACCTTGTTCTTTTAATTCTGCTACTAACTCATGAAGATCAACTAATATGATGCTCCTATATAGTAAGGATAAAAATAATAATGTCTTGCGAATGTTTTTTTATAAATGAAATTTATAGATTTGAAATCAATAGTACCTAACACTCTTCAAATCGATCATCAAAATTCTGAATGTAATTTTCATTTTTAGTGATGAAAATGACCTTGTAAGTATTTTTTTTGAATAATGGTGATGGTTTTGAATGTTTTAATTTGTTACATCAATAGATAAGAAAATTATATTTTCATCTGAAAATATTTCGCTTCGGAGGAAAACCAAAATCATCATTGTCTTGATTTGAAAATAAATAGTAATGTTAGTTTAAATAAACCAAAAATTTATTGAAATAATGTAAATAGTTTCATATTTTTACCTGTGTCAAAGCATCTCTCAGCTCTATAGCTATTTTAGTTATAAATTACATTACTTTCTTGCTGAAGATAATAACTAAAAATTATTCTTTTCCATCAGTCATCATCAGTTTCACTCTAAACCTATTGGATTTTAAAAAATAGCTTGTGATTTATATAATATAATAAACTCAAATATTATCCAAATAAGAATTAATAATAAGTAATAAAGAAAAAAATAATTGAAAACCTTAGAGTAGTTCTATGAGGAGAGGATTTGTAGTTTCAGAACCAAATATTTCCGTTAGAGGTTTTAAATTTATTCAGGCAAGAGTTTCATGATTCATAATACCAACTATGGTTGATTTCAATTTTTTTATTATATCTACAATTAAACAACTTATAGGCTATAAAAGAGTGATAAGATATTATTATCTTGAATATAATAAAAAATAATTGAATATTACATAATAATGCATACTAAATTGTAAAGTTCGGAATATATTACTATCTTGTTAAAGGTTTTTGACATCAGAAATGGTCTTTTTATTATTTGAGTACAACATTGTAGTAACAGAACTGTTTGAATGTGTTGGTGGTAAACTAAAAAACTATGATTTCATGATAAATGTAGACCTGATAAGTAAAAAATATGCAGCATTATCAATTAGATATCATGAAGAATACATCAATTATGTAGACAATTTGAATAATAAATAAATAACATGTGATTTTAGGTAAAATGACACCTTAATCTGAAGTTATCAATTATTAGGTTATCCATGTTGGAAAGTAATTTCAATTCATTAATGATAGTTGTGACAATAACATGACCTAAAATAAATTACAAAACAGAAGCATAGAGTATAGTGTTGATGAAATTTATAAAATGGAAAATAAATATAGAGAGAAAATAGTACTGTATAGAAAGAAATATTACTACTAAATCTCTTTTCTATGACAAGTTACAATATCAAAATAGTAGATGATTCATTGTTTTTTTCAACTAATGTGACATTTGGTTCATAAATTCACACCAAAAAATCCAGTTAACTTGTAAACCTATATAGTAAAATAAAGAAACATAAGTGTTCACTATAATTTAATGGAAATATAAAGTAAGAAGACAAAATAGATAAAATTTTATCCTATAACACAATTGGAATATTAGGTTGTAATTCCATAAAGATTTCATAAGATTGGAGTAATGCAAATGTTGAATAATTTATCAAACATACAAGAATAAATTAAAAGTTACTTAATAAAAATTTAAAATATATGAAAGAAAATATAAACTCTAACATAATACATTATATCACATATAATTTTAAAAGTAAATTGTATGTAGTGATGATATTTTTTATATAAGAGTGTTTTTTACATTGATTAAATGTGTATTGAAAATACATAAGAAAAGAAATTGAATCGGTAATAATATTACCTATTATATTTTTTTCCAGAACCCTTTCTTGAATAATGTCCTTAAAATAAGTAAAATAAAAATGTAATAGTGGAAGTTGATAATCACATGGAAGAACATAGGTGGTTAATGTGAACATAACTTCGAACACAAGTCGAGTTTCCAAGAAGTTTCCCTGATTTATTTTAATTTAGAAATTTTTTATAATATAGCACAAGCCTTTAAAAAATAGCAATTTGAACTTTAATATTAGATGATGAATATGAATTGTACATTGAATCTTTGTTCCTTGAAGAAGGTATTTTAAAATTTTGAATATACTTTAAAAAATTATTATTCTATGTCATTGTTATAGAAGAATAAAATGAAATATTTTTACATAATAACAAAATAATTAAAAATAAAAATATAATTTTTCATTTTTATATATCAAACACACATGTATATCAAAAATAACGAGATCAACAAAAAAAACTTCCTTGGAGTACTTTTAAGATGAAGTGCACCACATATTGAATTTTTAAACTTTTATCTTTAGCATTTCATCATCTTCAAGGGTAATCTCATTCAATGGAGTTATTGATCGTGACATTTTTGTAACCCTACAGATTTTGAATCAGCATACAAATAAAACATAGTAAGAAATATTGAAAACCATGATAGTCGACATATTTTAAAAGGAAAAAAACATTAAAATTTAAATATTGTAATTTAATAGATACCTAAGACAAGATATCAAAAATTTCCTTATAGACAATATTTTTTGTAGAATCAGACATCGTGTAATCTCTATAATCTACCAATGTTTTCAAAACCGTTTTAGATGTGAACCTAGATATGAAAAAATATAGTTGTCCATGATATAACTCATTATTTCAAAAATATAACCCAACATAAGAAAGTGATTGACCATAATTTTTTTAATAGTCATTGTATATGAAATAATCAAAGGATATTATCTTCTTTGTAGTTTTAAAATCCATCAACAGTCAAAGCGTGTCATATTAATTATTGGAATGAATTCAAGATACCCAAAATGATATTTAGTTAAATTTATGCTCTAATAAAAAGGTCACCCAAGTGTGTAAAAATCATCTGAGTATCATTACACAAACCCACTGATTGATCCACATTTCTGAGCAACATAATGGGTACCCCAATATTCAATGTGATTTTGTGTGAAGGAAAACTGAATACATTGATAGCATTTAAAATATCATTTCATTTTATGTTCTCTGTCCAATCTGTATCAAAAAATTCATTACACTTAGAATTATAACTGAATAAATCTATGGTTTCACAAGTATTCAAAGATACCATGTAGTCATTTACTTCTTGAACAATATCATGGGTTGGTGCTAATATTGCATGGTCCTCCAAATAACTAACATCACTATAGTTTTCATTTAAATCAGAGTATTTATAGTCAAAAACTGAATTCATTGGGTTTTAAACCCATGTAAGGAGATATGATTATGGAATTGGAATGACTTATTCACCTTGATTAGGCTCACCAATTCTACCTTCACTAATATTCAAAGTCCAATTAGAAACATTTCGTACTTCATCTGAATCATCAGTGCAGAAAGTTGAATGCAATATCATGTTCTTTGTCAAAGTTAAAACCTGGTAGTATCACCACAGATATGATGAATTTATACTTGTAAAAATAATGTAACTTCTATCAACACATGGTATTATAGGTAATATTTACTTGAAATCCCCCCTAAGAGAACTTTTAGGCCACCGAATATTAAATTTGAAGTGTTATCATTTTTAGTAATATTTTTTCTTTAAAATAATGACCAAGAGATTAAAAAAAGTGTTTAGGAATAATTATTTTCCCATACCAAATAATTATTTTTAATAATTGAAGAATTTAACCATTATCACTACCTTACTTAATATTATAAACTGACTGCTCATGAATAGATACTGGAATATGGAATTTATAGTGGGTATTCCTCCCACCAAAAAAGGATAATGATGATATTCCAATTAAAGAAACTCCAAGAAAAATATTACCTTGTGAAAACAAGAGACATGTTACTCTTAAAATGAAACTCTTACCCGCTTCTCCATATCCATGCAAGAAAAAACCCAATATCACAAGATAATGAAGACATAATGATACCCATAACCTATTTTTGTTTAATGGTTAGCATAATTTATAAAGTTTTTTACTCATTCGGAATTATTTATATTCTATAATTAAGTTCTTCTATGACTAAAAAATTTCATTGAGCATCAATTATATAACTTAAAACTAGAATATGAGGATAAAAATGAAGATATCTACCATTAATGTGCAGAATGTTTTCTATTTCAATAAAATCCAACATTTTTCTTTGATAATAATTGAGTGTAAAATATAATAAATAGAGAAATAGTATTAGATAATATTATAATATTATAGTTTTATAATAATAACAATATTCAAGTGTGATCAAATGATAGGTATTGTGTTACAAAATGAACCAAACATGTAGAAGTTAATGAGAATACTACATTAGTGTAGGTTGCAATCATGTCCATAATTTTAAGAATTAAGTACTATAAATTAGACATATTAAATCTATATGGTATGAATTATTTAAGAAAATAAATGATATTAAATATTTATTAAATATGTATACCAATTTTCCCATGCAATCTATACCCCCATAAAAAAATAATCATACATATTTGAAGCAATTCATATAATTTCCAATGATACTAAATAACTGATTAGTGCAAGGAAGAATTTTTTTATGAAACTTATGATATAATAGTTTACAAAAATTATTAACATGTATTTAAAATGTTTTATATATTATAAGGTGCATGTTAGAAAATTGTTTACAAGGACTAAGGTAAATGATAGTTAAGATTTTTCATAATATGTTTACATATAATTTCAAAAACTTTTAGTATTATAATGGAAAAAAATAATAGCATATTGTTTTATACATACATAAAACTTTCATGAAATATAATTCAATCAATATAAGACATTTCCTAACATATAATGTAAAAAATATAGAAATATAATGTAAAAACATTTATAAAAATCAGTTAAAATTATTTATAAAATCTAAAATATTGTGAAATGACATACCTTGTATTTGAAGCCTCTGTCATTGGACATATAAAATATTTTTACTCATGATGCTATAGGTTTCATGCGAGACAATGTTATGATGAGAAATATTATTTGATAATAACATGCTGGTGAAGAGTATGCGCAAAGAGTATCTCATTACCCAAACTAACACCTCTTTTATAGCTTCAAAAAACTATCTGTCATCAGATAATAGTCTCAAAATAGAATAAGCCTCTCTGAAATTTTTATGAGTAATGTTGCTCACTGTTTTAATATCTTGATATGAAGTTTCACATGTGATATTTGTAATAAATGTTCACAAGTAATATAGATCTCCAGCTATGGGCGGCACATAATAAAATCTACCAGTATAGAATCCCAGTTTCCAGGGATTCCCATTTTTTCATGAGAGTTTAAAAAAAATATTGTAGGAAATTATGCATATATTAGAATTTGTCCCTCTCAATAAATTGAATTTTCTTCAACCCAATAAGTAAACATTGTTTCAAAAAATTTTCTTTTACTCATAATATCATCAATATTATCATAAGAAGTGTAGGTCATATTGTTTTGTCTAGGTAAATGGAAATGCAATCTATCTACTGGAGAATATCTATAATGGATATAATAAGAAAATATCCTCTAGGAGGCTTCACATAGTGAGATGTACCGACAATAATGATAAATTTTTAATCTCATCTATATTATTCTGAGATAAGTGGCTGTTATTGGTCACATAATGTGTCATTGTAACATGATCATGACCCTTGATGATATATTTAAAAATATATTTGATAAAATATTATTTATTGAAAAAAATCAATATTTAGATGATATTGAAACTTTAACAACAATATAGGATTGTACAGGACATTACAATGATTATCCAAATCAACACCATTACTAAGGGCCATACTTCTATAATCCCTTATTCGATGGATTAAATAACCATCAATATTAATTACTGTATTCCCAAAAATATTTTTTGGATAAAAAATTAAACATTTTCCATTTTTCGTACAAGGTGAGCGATGATTAGCATCACCACATGAGCCATAGATAATAAAATTTATAAAAGATACAGTAAGTCATTAGAAGGTACCTTTATTTAAAATTTGAGCAGAAACAATTTTGTTTATATCTATAGGAGTAATGAATTTATTTTCACAAAAAAATAAATAATAGAATGTTCACATGAGAAAACCACCATTTTTGAAACTCCACAGCATAGAAAACTACATGTAAAATAGTATGATTATTGAAGTGATTTAGAACATGATACCATAACAATAGGTATTATAAATTTTAAGATAGTGTATTTGAATATATTCACATGATTAAGAATTTAAAAATAAAAATCATTCTCATAAATCCTAAAAGAAATGATCAAACTTCATATTGAATACTCTTGATTGTATTTGAGAACAATCAGGATGTTGAATATTGTAATTTGTAACAAATCTAGAAATTTCAATCCACATTGGATAATATGTAAATGTTAAAAAAATCTTAATATCCTACCCAATTACAAATCAAAATTGCATCATGGTAATTTTGTATCATATACCTAGGAACCCTAGTAAAGGTTGAAGGTAAAATGATACACTTTAGGTGTAAATACTCTTCATGATCACATCTAAGGTATTAATCTTGAAAGCCATTGTAAAGTTTAACTCTAAATCACTTTTTATTAAAGATAATAAACAACATTATTTGAGACTCAATATTTGTATAATCATTTTCAACAAACTATTTCAACAACCATCTTAAATGGAGTAGATTTGATGCATCATTGGAACAAAATTACAAGTGATAAGAGAAGTACTCTCTCATTGTTACTTTTTATATTTTAGTAATTTTTGTGAAGGATATAGAATAATGATATATGTTTTCAACATATCTATCTTGGACACCTATGAAAACTAATGGATATTTCAATGGAAGGTATAGTGGGTGAATCTCATGTATGCATTGTAAATCAATACTTTTTCTTTGAATCATTATATCCCTTTCTTGACTAAGATCTTCAATGTCACCAACAATAATCATTGAAATTTCAAAATTAGTTGGTAATATAAATGTTAATGAATCAATTACTCACCATTTAAGAAGGTATAGATTTAAATTTGGAATTTCATGCGACTAAATAACAACCCTTTCAGTTTTGAAATGAAGAACTAAATCATTGTTCTCATGAGGCATATTTTGTAGTTTCTCAAAAATATTATAATCAATAGTTTACTTAAGGTATGTTTCATTAAATATTTATACATAAATCATCATAATTTAAACTAAAAAACATTTTATCAATGAATATGTTAATGAATTTTACAATTACCTGAAGGTGTATATTCTATTATGTGACTCATTTTTAGTTTCGTATATGTATAATTTTTTAAAAAATTTTGGTTTTCCATCAGGAGGAAATAAAATAACTATGAAATTTTAGTTTTTTCCAATTAATATAATTATGTTTATCCACCCACCACTATTGATCAATATATCAACCTTCCTTCCCATTTAAGTGAATGAAAACATAGCACTGTAAATGTGCATGTTGTCTTCAAATGTTCTTTCCCAGGTAGAGGTATAATTGAAAACTAATGTTCTAAGGTATTGTGGCCATGCGAGAAGTAAGTCCAAAGTAATCTTTCCCAGTGAGTATCATAAATTGAAACATGGGTTATGTATGTTGCTATATTTTTAATTTATCTCGTCAAAATAGAATTTTGAACCACAATATTGGAATATGTTAAAAGGATCTCCAATATATAAATATGATGATATTTAAAATATAATATAATATGTTAATGAAAAATTAATTATAATATCATAAGCAAATTTACTATTTTAATTTATTAATAAAACAATTTAAGTTTTTAAACTAACCCACGTGTTCTGCATTTTGATGTAGAAGTGAATTTTAAGTGGAAACCAATGTTACTATAATTTTTAGTACTGTGTATTTTATAATATTAATTAATATGTTAGACATTTAACTGTCAAAAATAAAATGTTTAAGAGGAAAATCCTATAAAATGCACAACAAGACGTATGAAACCATTTCTTATAACAAGTCTTCCCGATGTTATATGGTTCATTGAAGATTGAACATGTGGAAATTGGATAGAAAATGAATACATAATAGAGGTTCATCCTTAGAAGAGTATAAATTATAATATAATAAATTATTACATACCACACATAAATATATAAGTAAATTGTTATATTTGATTTGTAATTTGTAGCGTACCTGGAATTGAAAATAAAGTGAAGTTTCCAATAGTAGTATTAGTAAAACAATTTATATTATAAGTGGAATGGATAAGAAATAGTTTTGAAATGATATTGAAAATACTGTGTACTGGAATGAGTCATATTGACTGTGACAAGGAGGGAAGTGTTGAAACAGTAAGAATATTAACATCATTCCTTAAAACTATCATGAGTAATGAAGTAACATTCAATGAGTACATAAAATGATTATATATGTATCATATTGTTCATTATAATATAGTGAAATCATACATACAAATTGGAATACCATGTTGTAACATAGTATCTATCCATTTTTTCACTTATCTGATCCATTAGATATGGTTGAAAATTTATCACATTGTTGACACACTGTCAAATAAAGAGAAGATCAATTTTAACAATTTATGGTAGTTCAAATTGCATAATGAAAGAAAATTAATTGTACTTATAATTTTAAAATAAAATAACCATTGAAATATATAGGTGATAATGTAATGCATGTACCTTTTTGCGTGATGTCATTTGGTGATAGTGCTTTAGGTATAGTAGTATGAGATATTCCAGTATATGTAATCGAAGAATTTAAAAGAGAGGTTGGACTTGTAATTTTGGAAATAAAATAAATATATATAGTGAATGAATTTAAATTGTTGAATAATTACAGTTAAATATAAATAAAAAACTAATGACCTATTTTTCATTGTTTCCTTAGTAGTATCCTTGAGAACCTTGCTTCTCAAGAACTTGACAGAGATTGAATGTTTATATTGTTTATCTATGTATTGAATTTTAAAGGAGTTCAAGAAAATCATGGTATGAATAATTATGATTATACAACATATAATATAACTTTTAAAGTATAATAACAATTACAATATGCATGTAATAAAATATTTTTATAAAATTCAGTAATTAGGAGTAAATAAAGTCTGCTGGATAGAAACAGAAGTATTTGTGTGTTGAATAAAATCAGTACGACTGACCTAAAATGGTAAAATTTTTTATGTGGTGGATAAAATATATGTCAAACATGATAAAAGATAGTTGAATAAATTTAGTCATACCTAATGAAATAGATTCCCTAATTTCTAAATTAGAAAAATAGATATATTGTAATAACGCATAAAAAAATAATAAGAAAATAAAATACTAAAAATTATAAAGTAGAGATAAAATTAATAGAGAAGTAATGAATAAGAACATACCATATACAAGGAAGTGGAATCTTAGGTTTTGGAAATCCATATAGATGGAATACCTCTTATACTGAAACTTTCATAATGAGAGGGAAAGTGAAGGACCAGAGTTATGGAATGATTTGAGATAAGAATGAGTATCGTCACTAAATCAGTCATTTGTTGATATGGGAACGTGATAAAGGTAAAGTAAGGGGAATAATTGACCCATCATGGGTTTCATCGAGGGAAAAATGATTTATAGTTATGAATTAGGAAAGGTGAGATATTTCGGTCATTAGTGGACTGGCGGGGAAGAGAATAAGATTAGATTTTCCAGAGGTGGTTATCAAAATTGAAGAACTTGTAGAAGAAGCTACGAGACATCAAGTAGGTAGAGAATTCATGAGTGGATGGGCAGTGGAAATCCTAGGTGGAGTGAATGGAAACTTTGAGTGGGATGTGTGGGAAATGGTGTAAAGGATTCAGTTAAAATGTGCTAGATTTAAATGGAATGATGAGGGAAGGACACATGTGTGGAATGAAAGCGAGATTTTATGTATATAGTAAATTCATTACCATTACATTAATAAAATCAAGAAAACAAATGAAATTTGAAAAAATATTTTATTACATCCCTATCCTATTTAATTTATCTATAAAATTCAGGTATCACATTAATTGTCTCAAATTATATTTCTTTTAATGTTTTTAATATCATTTATTTTTTTTCCATTAATTTATTAATTATTTTTCCATCATTATATAAGAATTTAAGGTAATTATTTCTTAAATAAAAATTAAAAAAATAATCATGATGTAGATAAATCATTTATATTTCAAAATAATATTTATAACTAAACATTACCTATAGTTATCACCATGTTAAAAATAATATAGTTATTAAAAAAAGAGTGTGGAATTATTTACTTTTCTTTTAAATAAAATATTATAAAGGTTATAATCACATAAAAATCAAAAATAAAAGGCCATATAATCGAATACTGGATAAGTATGGCTGAAATAGAATGATCTAATAAGATTAAGGAAACTATTAGGGTTATTTTCTAGTCACTCTCATTTTATTTTTGACCCTGAATTATCTAATTTCCCTTTTACCATGGTAACAAACATTATAATGGTTATTATTCACAATGAATAAAAAAAAGTCAACTATTTACCAAATTTGGACCTACTAATCACAAATATTGAATTCATTTTTCAAAATTCATGACATAGAAGTGGAATAATTTAATTTAAAATTAAGCCGTAAAACACAATGAAAAACAATTTTTCAGATAAATGTATTTTTAAATATAAAAAGTTTTTATTCAAAATTTTGGTATAAATTAATTGTAAAACCATAATTTTAACATTTTAAATAATCATGAACAAATTAAATTTAAAAAATAATACAAAATATAATTTTAATTTATAAATACTTTAAAATAAAATACAGTTTTCAATACAATTTAGTATTTTTCACTATTCATTGAAAAGTCAATATTTTTATAAAATTTTCAAAAATTCATACTAATATATTTTTTAATTTATGAATTCAAAAATTAAGTTCAATTTTTTTTAAAAAAACCATAATTTGGAAATCATGATTTTAAATAAATCCATATAATTTATGAAACCCCATTTTGGTTAGAAATAATTATTTTCCCTTTTGATTAAAAAAATATTAATATAATTAAAATGAAAATATCTCTATAATATCTAACTAATGAATATTTATAAGATATTGAAATGATTTATTCTAACATTACCTAGATTGTTACATTCTTTCCACTTTTGTAAATTTCATCCTCAAAAATTTATTCACTTATTAAATAAGTGGGGAAATCTTTCCCTCATAGAATTTTCAAATTCCCATGTTTCTTATTAAACTATATGGTTCTTCCATAAAACATTAACCTATTAAATTACCTTATTATGTAATAATTTCTCTCTATGGTCAATAATCCTAATAGGTTTTTCCTTATAAGAAATGTCATCTTTTAACTGAACTATATCAAGGCTCAAAACATCAGATGAATCTAGAAAATATTTTCTTAACATTGAAATAGTAAAAATATTGTGTACTCAGGATAAACTTAGAGGCAAGGATAATCATTAAGAAAATAATCCAACTTTCTCTAGGATTTCATATGGTCTAATGAACCATGAACTTAACTTCCCCTTTTTACCAAAATGCATAAAAAGTTTCCATGGAGATAATTTTAGAAAAATATTATCATCTACCTTGAAAGAAAGATATTTTCTCCAGTTATACACATAACTTTTATGCCTACTTTGATCTGTACTCATATGTTACTAAATTACCTTAACCTTCTCAACCATTTTCTTTACCATTTCTATTCCCATCGACTTCCTTCCACTATCCTCATCCCAAAATGTTGGAGTCTGACACCACTTTATATAAAATGCCCCAAAAGGTTCTATATGTATACTGGATAGAAAACTATTATTATAAGAAAACTAAACTATAGAAATATTTTTATCCAAAATTCCTTGATAATCCATTAAACAAGAAAGAAGAATGTATTTCAAGTTTTATGTTGTTCATTTGGACTCTCCATCACATTGAGAAATAAAATATATAATGAAATTTAATTTAGTACTGATTGTATTATAAAGTCTTTTCTAGAAATTTGAAGTAATCCTGGGATCACGATAAGATAGAATAAAGAGAATAAATCTATATAACCTGACTATATCTTTGAGATACATTTGAAAAATTATATCCAAAGATATAACATCTTGAATATAAAGAAAATGCATAGATTTATTTAATCAATCAACAAAAACACCAATTTCATTATTACCTCAACTTGTATCAGTCAATACCAATATAAAATCCATGGAAACATTTTCCCATTTCCACTCTAGTAATGGAAAGGTCTAAAGCATAACTTTCAGAAATTTTCATTCTTCTTTAACATTCTGACAAATTAAACATTTCATGGTAAAGTAAAAAATATCTATTTTATTTTGATCCCACCAGTAATACTCCTGAAGGTCTTCGTACATCTTAGTACTTTTAGTATGAATGAACAAATGGGAACTATGAGCTTCAATAAATAAATCTATCTTAAATTGGGAATCATAAGGCACACATAATCTCTTTAAAAATATCAAAACACAATCTTCATCAATTTTAAATTCAGGAAAATTTCCCTTATTAACCAATTATACCTTTTCCTATAACTCATGGTATTCCTTCTGGGCTTTCTTAATTCTATCTATCAAAACCAATTACACTAAATCCTGAAAAAAATATAGGAAGTTCCTATTTACACAAATTCTAGGGAAAAGTTCATCAAATCGCTAATAAAAGGGAAATGTTATAAACATAACATGGTTAATGGACCATTATTTTTTAGATCAAAGCATCAACTACTTTGATTTCTTTTCCAATATGGTAATGGATCACACAATCACAATCCTCGATCTTTTCCATCCATCTTCTCTGTATCATGTTCAACTCTTTCTGAGTGAATATATACTTCAAACTTTCAAGATCAATATATATTTCACACTTTGCGCTATATAAACGATGCCTCAATATTTTTAAGTAAAAAACAACAGTATCTAATCCAAATAATGTGTAGGATAATTTAAATCATGAGGTTTAATTTTCTATGAATCATAAAGAATTACCTAATACTTCTGCATCAGAACAAAACCAAGTTACTTCATTGAAGCATCACTATAGATGAAAAATCCCCCATCTCTAGAGGTAAAATCAAATAATAGATAATTCACAGATATTTTTCTAGTTCCTGAAGACAATCACAACTCTCTTTTATCCAGATGAGTTTAAATCATTTTCAAGTTAACTTAGTTAGTGATCTAGACAAATGAGAAAAGTTGTCAATAAACTTATGGAAGTAACATATTAAATTAAGAAAACTAAAAAATCTATGTGACATTGTATGGTATTTACCACTCTTTAAAAACATTAGTTTTAGTAGGGTAAATAGTTTTTCCATATTTAGACACAGTATATGAAAGGAATTAATGTTTTTCAAATAAAATTATCACTCACTAAATTTATCATATAGTTTCTTTTATTTTAAGGTTTTAAAAACAACCAATATGTGTATTTAATAATCCTCATTAATTTTAGATTACTCTAATATCTCATCAATAAACAAAACCACAAACTTATACAAATTTTCATGTATGAATCTATTCATAGGATCCATAAATATAGTTGGTGTATTATAGAACCCAAAGGTAATAACTATAAGTTCATAGTTACCATATCTTTTCTGAAATAAAGAGTTCATAATATCTACCTACTTCAAATTTAACTGATAGTACACCAACACAAGATCAATCATTGAAAAATATTTGGGTCCCTATACTTGATCAAACAAATCAATGACATTAGGAAAATGATACTTGTTCTTAATAGTGATGTTGTTAAAATATCTATAATCAATGAGAAGCCTCATGGAACAATATTTCTTTTTAATAAGTACCCCATATTGTTGTTCTAGGATGAATTAAACCTTTATCTAGAAACTCCTAAAATTTATTTTTTAATTATTAAAGTTATTTTTGATCCATTCGATACGATGGTTTTGAAATTTTATTAGAATCGGGTACCAATTCAATAGTAAGCTCAACCTCTTAATCAGGAATAACACCTGATAAATCCTTAGTAAAGACATCCATATATTCATTCACTACTATGAAATCACTAGTCTAAATAGTTTATCTCTTTTTGATAATATGTTATATGAAATTTTCAATTCCATTTCTAATAAGTTTCTCAGTTTTGTGATATTTTATGAAAGGTATGAAATCATGGAAAAAAAAATTATTCGCTCTACAATCTATCATAGCATGATACACTAAAATCCAGTCCATACCCAAAATAATATCAAACTTTATGACAATAAATTCAATAATATTTATAGGAAAGACCATTCCATAAATAACAATTGGAATATTTCTATAAATCTTGGTTGCTTTAATATTCCCACCTGGAGTTTTCACCAAATATATATCATACATTCATGAGATAATATTCCCAATTTACATGAAAATTTCTCTGAAATGAAATAATGTGAAGATACAGAGTCAAGTAGGGTATTGTCATAATTCGAATAAACCAATAACTTACCCGCAAAAACTTAATTTTATGTCCTAGTATCAACTGTAGTAATAGAAAAATATTATTCCATACCTTTCATCTTTTAGTCTTGATGATTTCAATCCTAAGTAACTAACTTCATATACATGTAAGCATAATGACCCAAATTATTGTAACTAAAACATCTCACTGATGGATGAATATTATTTACCCTATTATTTGATTGTTTATAACTCTTTTCTTTGCATTCATGTGCCCTAAAACTGAACTTACCACACCGGTAACACTTTCTAGAATTTACCAGACATTCCATAGTATAATTTTTACCACACTTATCATAAGTTGAGAACTTGGTTTTCTTACTGATGGATTTATTTGATGAATTATTCTCTATTTTCTACCATCCAAATATTTTTTTCGGCTTACTCTCATGGACTATATGATCATCAATGAACTCTGTTTCTACCTTCTCGGTACACCAAAGAAGTTTATCATAAATTTTAAATCATGGGAAGATAATTCCCTTAAATATATTTGTTTAAACCCTGAGTAAAACCAATGACTCTTAAAATAAATATCCCAAAAAATATTTGGTACATACCTAGACAATATTTTAAAATTTAACTTATATTCAGCTATAAAATATTTATCCTTTTACCTCAATTACAAGAATTATTTCTCCATCCTGAGTTAAATAACCTTAGGGAAATATTTCTCAAGGATGATATTATTAAATGTGTCCCATTACATTGAATCAATATCATCCCTCTCTTTTAAATTCTTAACCAAATATCACCATCAACTAACTTAACCTTCAAAATGATAAATGGAAAGGGTTTCATTTTGATGTTTTGAGCACCCCTAAATTCCAATATCTTCTCCTATGAATTTATCTATCATTCGGCTACAACAAGGATAGGAGATCCACTGAATGTTGAAGGATTTTGTCTCATAAAATGATCCACTATTTTCATGTTCCTCTATGGTAGATCTTTATACTCTATAGTATGGATTCCACCACCATTTATAGATTGATTCAACTAATCCATCACAATAAAAAGCTGATCAGTTCCAACTTCAAACATCTAAGCATATTGATTTGGAAGGATATCGTCCACTTGGTTCCTTCCTATTACAGTATTCTTGTTTCCTCTACATAAAACCATTTTGAAGAAACACAGTTTAGAAGAATCAACATAGTAATCTTCAAATTATGTACCATTTCAACTCAACCATTAGGTAAAATATTTTAAGAGTATTCTATTAACATTATTTTAACACCTAAATTTATCTAAACTGTGTATTTGAAACCAAATGTAAGGACCATGCCTTAAACATTACATATTCTTGTGACTATAAATAGGAATTAACTTTCTTTCATTCCCAAATAGATTTTTGGTTTATAGTTTTATAGGTTTAGTCCATAACTCTTAAATAAAATACCATATATTACTAAGTTTACAATTATACACATTATCCATTTTTCTCATCAAGAAAAACTTTTAAAAAGAAACATGTTTTCTTTTCATGATATATATTAACAAATTTGATATTGACCTCATCCTTGTCCCTACTCATCCTTAAATACCTGTGAAAAAAATTTAAAAAGTGGGATGAACACAAGAATATTATAAATGGACATAAAAAGATGAAATTTTTTAGTCTAGTGAAAAACATAAAAAAATAAAACTCTATTCTTAAAAACATAATTTTTTATCCAAAAAGTGTATAATTTTTTCCTTTAAAAACATAATTATATTACCTTTTAAAATCAATAATTTCCATGAAAAATAATTATAAATATTCGAAAAGACTTGTAATTTCCTTGAGACATATCATCTTAAAACCCTTATAGAGCCCTCATAATTGGAATAACTATATAAACAAATTCCAATATAATTATTCAGATAAAATAATTATTGCCCAATTAATTAGAGTTCTATTTGAGTGTACCAATTATATAAGCTATATCGGGCTCACCTATGAGCTATAATGAGGATCGAATATTCATATAAGTTTTATAGAGATCACATATGAGTTATAATGGGGCTCAAACCTTCATAATCAATGTATACAGACCATATCAAGAATAAAACACTTAAAAAGATCTTTTAAACGCACGTGAAAACAACTTTAGTATATCAAAATAACTTTTTATTTAAAAAACCCATTTTCAATATTCAAATACCTAAAAAGGGAAAGAGGGATTTTCTTTCAATAAAACATTAATATTATAATGGAATCTAAACATAAAATAAGATTTATGCTTGTGGGAAAAGTTGTTGTCTCAATATACATTAAAATAGAACATTCCTTTTTTTTCTTTTATAAAGAGAGTCAAACATTCTAAAAAATATTCCTTTTTGAAATCCTTTAGATGAAATATTCATAAAATACCATTTTTAGATTTTTATTTTAATAGATTTACATTCATAAAATAATTCAAAAAAAAAACAAGTACATGGAAGATAAATATTTTGAAAATAAATCATTATATCATTTAAAACATGATTTGAAGTTAAAGTGCCTCTTTCCTCGAGTCCAAATCACCACGTACGTTATTTATTTTCCAAAATACAATATTATGCTAATTTATTTAAATTATTAAAAACCATTATAAAGATTATTATTTCATTTATTTTATTTAATATCATGTTATATACAATTTCATAATTAAATTTTATTTTAGGACTTTTGAGGATATTCGGTTTATAAGTCCAAAATGACTTCAATATGTTGAATATGGTCCAAATGGTAATTATTACATCATCTCAAAAAAATCATGGAATAATTATAAATTTTATACTTCAATTATTTTTTAAAAAAATCATGAATTATGGTTATGAAAAATAAACTATGTTATAATCATGAAGACAGTAGGTCGTATATACTTTGAGTAATGTTTCCATTTTTCAATAATCATTTCCAAATGAAGGTAAGTATTATTTTATCATTATATAATTATCATTTTATCATAAATACCATATTATTTTATTAAAAATAATTATATATAACATTCATGTTATGTGATTATAAAAAAATAATGACATTACTTTGTGGAGGTGGTAGTCTACACATACACACGAATGGAATTATCATTTTTCAGTGAATGGAAAGGTAAGAAAGTAAATGATATATTATATTTTAAAAATGATAAATATGTCATGAATATAATACACATATATATATACCATAATTACACAATTATAAACAACCATGAGATACGGTGATGAAAAAAGAATTACATCAGTTCTTGAGGCGATAGTCCACCATACTCACAAATGATGGTTTCATTTCCAAATTGATGAAAGAAGAGATGGATATAGGATTTTCCATTAACATAAAACCAATTTATTATATGGAATAAAATGGTTTTATTATACAATATTTTTTAATGATGATTTGAATAAGGTGGAAGAATAAATAAAATAGAAATGACCAGTTAAAAATGATACCTCTTCTTTGGATAACCTCCTTTGTTTTACAACATAGGATAACTAAGGATGATATTCATCCAAAAATAAGGCCTCTATAATTTTTTTAAAGATTTTAATAATAATTTTTGTTATATATTGTAAAAAATGGGTTTTTAAGTGTGGATAAATGAAAATAAGTGGTACCCTTTTATATGAGAGGGGATGGGCACTTTTGGAATTTCTTAAAATATTAAATTATTATAAATTAATATTAAATTAAAAATGGCTATAAAAAAATTATTTCTAATATAGTATGATTATGGATCTAAATCCTCTCATAAAACAAAATTTTTAAAAGTTTTCACTATGTTTCCACCCTTATCTTTTATTTTTAACTCATCGTTAACCTCTTTAACACTTATCATAACAATAAGTATTTTTACTCTTTTAGGGTCAAGATAGTTAATATAAATGAAAAAAGGCACATAAATGGACCATTTTTGATATTATCAACAAAATCCTCATCAATTGGATAAATATTAGATTTTTTGTAATTTAATATCATTATAAAACGTCATCAATGTCAATTTTTAGAACTATTCATTACTTTGACTTTAATAACATCAAGACAACAAATGAAATTAGAAAAAATGTTGTATTACATATAAAAAATATTATATTCATCTATAAAATTCATGTATCACATTAGTTATCTCAAATTATATTTCTTTTAATGTCTTTAATATCATTTATTTAATTTTTTCCATTAATTGAATAATTTCTGCGTCAATATTGTGTAAACATTTAAGATAATTATTTATTAACTAAAAATTAAAAATAAATTGTAATGATGAATTGAAATAATTTATATTTAAAATTTATATTTATAAATAAAAATAACCTCTATTTATCCCTATGTTAAAATTATTATAGTTGTTAAAAACAGGAGTGTGGCATTTTTTCTTTTCATGAAGTAAAATATTATAAAGGATATAATCAGAAAGAAATTGAAACAATTCCATATAACCAAGTCTTGTATGATTACATATGTAATGGGATCATATAATGAAATTAAGATAAGTTTTAGGGTCATTTTCAAGTCCTTATCATTTTATTTTTAACCCTTAATTACCCAATTTACCCTTCATTATGGTAACAAAATTTACTATGGTTACACTTTATAATGATTAGAAAGAGAAATATTTAAAAAAAATTGAACCACTAGTTCCAAATATGGAATCCATTTTTCAAAATTCAAAACACATAATTGTAAGAATTTAATATAAAATTAAACTGAAAAAACTCAATGAAAAATGGGTTTTTAGAAAAGTATCCTTTTAAAATATAAAAACAAATTATACTAAATTAAAGTATAAAATTATTTTAAAAACCCATAATTGGATCATTTTAAATAAAAATTAACGCATGAAATTTTAAAAAAAATCCAAAATATAATTTTAATTTATAAATACTTTAAAAGAAAATACAGTTTTTAATAAAAATTAGGATTTTTCAATATTCATTAAAAAATCAATCATTTTCATAAAATTATCAAATATTCATCCTAACATAATTTTTAAATTATGAATTAAAAAATAAAATTCATATTTTCAAATACAAATTCAATAACATAGAAATCATGATTTTAAATAAAACCATATAATTCATGAAAACTCATTTTGGTTAAAAATAATGTTTTCCCTTTAGATTGAAAAATTACAAAGTATTATTATAATAAATATAACTCTATAATATCTAACTAATTAATATTTATAAGTTATAAAAAAATGTATTCTAAAATTACCTGGGTTGTTACAATAATGGTGTGCCTGCATTAAAGGCAATAATTTAGGAATATAGTAGGGTTAAATTATGATATACTAAAACTATTTTACTAAAAACTAAAATAATAAAATATTGATTTCATAGTAATTATACCTTGAAAAGTAAATTAATATTATAACACTTTCAATTGGAATTTATATGGATTTTTTTTGGAAATTATCATTAAGAATGTCATACACTTTTTACAAAACACCATCATTAGGATACTAAGGGGAAAGTAAAACCACACCTATAAGCTATAAATAGAAACATCATAAACCATAAAACCTTGGATGATTTCATTATCCATCATTAATAGGAATAATTTAAGGTATATTATAATTTCTATTATTTTATTTTTCATTAAAATTATTAATAACTTTTATTTATAATTATTAATTTATGAAATAAGAAAGGAGTGTAGAAAATAAATAACATACATTGAAACCAATGTACTCTCACCATAAATAAAGGATGGGTTGCTCTTTAATTGAAAAAATGGTATGTATTTTCAATATATAGTAAAACATATTTATTATTTGAAAAAAAATAATTATGTTCCCTTATTTATATATAGATTTATGAATCAAAACCTCAATCCACTTATATCCCATGTATTGTGCTTTTGAAGGAGGATAATGTAAATAGAGAGGAAAATAGTAAATAAAAAAAAATAGAGTGTATGAGAATAATGTATAAGTATTAAATAATATAATTTTTTTATAATTTAATATCGATTACATAAAAATGACTATTTAATTTATATTTTTATATAGTTTAGACATAAGAATTATCATTTATTGTACCTGATGAATAACTATTTTCAATGGGTTTGAAGCTTCTCGAACTATATAGACATTTTCTTGGATTAAGTATTGGATTGTCACTATAAAAATAATTTTTGAAACCAAACACATGGGGTATATGGATGAGAAAATGAAAAATATACAAGAATAAATAATTGATCTAAAAGAAAAAGTTAGCATCTAGGAAGATGTGATAAACCGGTTTCTTTAAAAGGACCAATGATATGAATCAAAACATAAAAAAATACAAAAATAAGATCCAAACCCAAAGTTTTGAGGTTATCCATTACCTTTAAATTCCTAAATAAATATAGGTAATTGATTTAATAATATAAATTTATTCTAAATGTGAATCTAACAAGTGATGCCTTTCGTTTACTAAAAAATTATAGGTATGATTTGTATCTATCGGCTCCCACTCACAACCTTGTAATGAGAGGTACCATGTAAAATATCCAAGTAGATATTCTACATAATAAATAACTTACAAAATATTACATGAGAGTAGGGATTCATATATATTATGAGACGATCATGGATTTACACGTTCCCCTCGATGATATTGATGTTCACACAGTCAAAATTTCTATTTAAACTTTCATAGAATGTCCATTTAATCTTATAAACATACATGATGATAATTAGTTATGTTATTTCAAATTTATTTTATATTAAAAATATTTTATAATAAATGAAAAATTTATGAATTGATGTATGTTATTGGAGAAAGAGAAAATAATGGGAAAATATAAGGTCAAGTAAAAATAAGATAAAAGATCGACTAATAGATTAAAAGGGCCAATTGATAGTACATTTTCACCACATATTAAAATTTAAAATTTATTAACATTACAAGTAAATATAGATAAATTATTATGAGATAATAATATATACTGCATTTCATTTGGAGAATAAATTTATGGAATGTATAGTACTAACTTGATTGGCCTTGAGATCATAAAATAAATTATCAAGCATAAATAGCTGGGATATTTTTTTATCAGTGTGTACATGAAGTAAATTTTCACAATATGTTTATCCAATAATTTATATACTAATTTTATTATAGTTTAATACTATTAATAGTTTCTATAGGTGTATATATCATAAAAATATAAAGGTAATACACTACGAAGAATTTTTTTGGATTCATTAGTCTTCATGTCACCACTTTAGAAAAAAACCAATGGATGATGATGAAATTTTATTAAGAGAAAACCAAGTAGTCATATAATTTGAAAAGAAAATAACATACTATAGAAACTTTTTAATACCTACAATGCGTGGGTAAAACACTATACTCTAATCATACAAAATATATTTTCATTTGTCTCATTACTTATTCCTTATTTTAAGAAATCACTTGATGAACATTACTATTAATTTATATACCCAAAAGATATATTTTTTGGATAAAAAAATGTATATCCAATAAATATACCACACATTATGTCCCATATGAATTTATAATATACTTCATTGAATATTTTACAAACAAAATTCAAATTATATGTTTTAAATTATGTTTTAATAATTTTTTTATTACAGGGTAGTATTTATTTATCATCAAAACCATGGTATGAGGAAAACTAATGTGAAGAATAAGACTATTTTTTTTAAAAGGATAATTTTTAGGGTATATATAATAATATTTTACAATCAAAACATGTATAAAAAAATTACTTATTTTTATTAATTTTTCCATAGTGTCTGAAATAACATAATGACAATGATTATGGTTATTAAATTTGTTAAACTATGAAAGATATAAAATTCCATAAAAAAACTAGAATACTTGAAGAGGTATTTTCAAAGTTAATTAAAATTTCATTTAAATTATTTATTAACCATTTATTTATGTATATTTTTTTATTACAACTAGGACTGTCGAAAGTAAACATATTGAAAAGAGGAAGTAGATTTTTTTTGAGGAATGTGTGGGAGACTTACATTGTGTTTGAATGTTTTTATACATCATAAAGAGGTGATTTCCTATCACATTTTTATTTTTTAATTTTGTATAGATCATGAAGAGTTGGTTTATATACTATTTAATTAGTTAATTTTATTATCATTTTATATTAGAGTTATGGAGAGAGACTTTAGAATCGCAAGGTTTCCATTATATTAAGGATAATATTGAATGTATAAAGTGTCATTTTAGTGAAGGATTGTATATAAATATTATGGATATGATATTGTGAGTGATATATATTTCTAAAAATATTATAGGAATTTCTATTCATGCACTGTATCTTAGTATAGGAATACGATCAATCTATAAAACTCTATAGATAGTTGCAAAACCAATCCTGAAAGATATCCCCTCTATGGAACTAAGGAAAATCTAGACTTAATAACAAAAATAACTGAATTCACCTACCTTTTATCTGACTCTCCCATTTATACTCCCAATAACTTCAAAACATAGGAATGAAAAATGTAATACCGCCCCTATTAGTGACCCTTACATATCAACAACACCTCGATCCATTATCTATCTGACACTACACCCCAAAACTGTTATTTATTGACACCAAAACATATAAATATCTAATTACTTTGATGATTTAATTTTATACAAATCATTGGTTTTCTGCTAACCTGATTTCCAAGGTCTTCTCCCTCCCTGACTACCTATACACCATCCCTTACATTCATATTCCAATAAGGATTACCATGTTATTTTTTCAATATTTAGGATCATTTATACAATGTGGTGGAGATATTATTATATATGGATCTCATTTGATACATCAATAATATGTTTTAAATTTAAAAGTTACATTTTCATGAAAAAATGTGTATCACGAACTCAAAAAATAGAAAACATGCTTGGATTTCCATGATTATTTAGGAAAATTATTGGTTATTTGTTCATTACTTGTATAAATTAACCTTACACCAATTTAGAACATAGTGAGAAACATTATAACTAAAAGTTTTAATCTTTATTTGAAAGTAAAATTTTATTTAAAAATGTATGTCTCATACTAAAAAATTATAAAACATGCTCTTATTTTCTTGATAATTCATATAAGCAACCCGTAATTAATTTTTTAAATGTAAGAATTAATATCAAACTAATATCATACATACTATGGTTGGTATGATTAAAATATATTGTTTTCTATTAAAAGTGACATTTTAGTTCAAAACATAAATCACACACTAAAAAAATGCACTTGTATTATCAGAATATTTTAGGAAAAAGATCAATAATTCATGTGTGGAATGTAGGAATTAACCACACATAAATAAGACACACATTGTGATCAGTATGATATAATGTTCATGTTTTCATTTAAAAGTGACTTTTTAGTTTCAAATATGCTTCACATATTAAAAATTGAGAAAACACTATTGGTTTTATAGGACACTATAAAAATAACTGATGTGGTACGTATGATAGAAATTATTTGTTTTTATTCAAAAGTGAATTTTTAGTACAAAACAAGAATCACATAATTAAAATTGATAAAACACACATACATTTTATTTATAGTTTTTGAAAAATATTGATTATTTATTTGTGATATGAATAAATTACTTGTATATCAATCTGATACAAGGTGTATCTAGTATGAATGAAAGTGCATGATTTCATTTATAAATTATATTTTTGTTCCAAATTCACATCATATAAACAAACCTAAGAAAACATGATCATATTTTCTTGATACTTTAGGGGAAAAATCAATAATTCATTTTTTATGTGTAAGAATTATCCTCATGTAAATTAAACACATAGTGTGTCTGGTATCACTAAAAGATTGTGTTTTCATTTAAAAGTGTAATTTTAGTTCAAATTTCTTGTAAAATTATAAAAATTGATCAAATTAACTTGGATTTCCATTATAAATTAGTAAAAATATCAATAATATATTTTTTATGGGAATAAATTAAGAACACGTTAATTAGGCACACAATGTGGCTGGTATAAATTAAAGTGTGTATTTTTATTTAAAAGTGACATTTTAGTCCAAGACACATAACACATACCCAAAAATAATAAAATTATTCCAAATTTCGTTGATAATTTATAAGAAACACCAATATTTAATTTTTTTATGTGTAGGAATTAGTCATGTGTCAATATGATGCACAATGATTTTGGTATGACTAAAAGTGCTTGTTTTCTTTTAAAAATAGCCTTTTAATTTTAAATGTGCATCACATACTCAGACCAAGGAAATTCCATCATATAGTGATCATACTTTAGGAGAAATATTAGTAATGTATTTTTTACGTATAGTAATTAACTTTATATCGATATGAAATTGTGTAGTTGGTATGACTAAAGGTGTCTATTTTCTTTTAAAATTGGTATTTTTTAATGGATCCTTTATACTTTGTTTGTTTAGGTTTTGATAATTACAATTTTACCACTTATATTTTTTATTCCATATAATTTGATTTAAAATAAGATAAGTTAATATTTCACTGCTTATAGAAGAAAAGAATGAGTATAATTTATTATTTTTCATTAATTATTATTCTTTTATTTTATTTTATTTAATTAACCTTTATTATTAATTTATTTTATTATTAAAGTTTGTTAAGATTTTTTTTTATAAAGTAAACCATCATTACCCAAAATTTTATTTGACACTTTTTAAGTGATTTTTTTGAACACTAATTCAAACTTTCGAAGATTGAAAATGATCCTTATAGTTTTTCAAAACAATATTACATAACTTCAAAAAAACCCTTATCAAGTTGTTTTTATGAAAAATTATATCATCCTTAAATAAAATGATGATTATAAAAAAAATCCATGCTTACAAGTATTGATCCCTATATAGAAATTGATGCTTTCATGGATGAAATTGATCCTTGCATTAAATAATCCTTATCAAAAAATGATCTTCACACAAACACTCTTGATTACACAAAAAATATGCTGAAGAAAAAAATAATGTTTACACAAAAATTATGTCCATGAAAAATAACCCCAATGTAAATATGATCCTTATATTTAGATCTTGTAATTATTCAAGGGAATGATTTTAAAATAAATATTTATTTTATTTAAATAATTATGTTTATCATTTTTAATATTTTTGGGATTCTATATTTTGAATTTAAATTTTATTTTTAATATCAAAGATTATTTCATATGGATTATTGGGTAATTTAAATCATATTTATGGTTGATTATGTGAAGTATTAATCATTGAATTTATTGTTTATTCATTTATTATTATGATGAATCTATATACAGTTTATTTCTATTTTACAGATTATTCAGCCTAATTAAGGCATACTTCCATGTGAATTATTTATGATGGAAATTATTGTGATTATTATGGTTTGATATATATAAAGGCTTTGGAATAGAAGGAGGAAATAAATGTTTCAATTTTTATCTATTTAAATGGTCAAATCATGTGGTGGTCCCGACGCATTATGGACTTCATCTTTCTACACATGAGAGATTAATTATTTTCACTACTTCATTGAAACACTATTGGTTTTTCCAAATCTTTTCCATATACATCAAGAAGGGTCGATTGCCTATCTATTCTAAACACTAGAAACCTAAAAAATACATTTCATTTGTTTTATTGGTTTATATTTTATTGTGATTTAATTTTCTACACTATGAAGTTATTCACTTATGTGTGTTTTACTAGGTTTTACTACCCATAAAATGTAGATATTAGTTATACTTTCATGATCAAAACATAGATCACTTATTATGCTTGGGTTTGGTAAAATGTAGGGATTTTTGGTTGTTCCTTTGTTCTGGATAAAGGAGATGTTGGGTTTTCATCCACTTCAAAATGAAGACTATAGTTTGTTCCTATAGGTTATAAAAATAAAGAGAGTTTTTTTGGGTTGAACTTCTAGGTTGAAAAAAGGTAGGTTATAATGGTTTGTGACTCCCCTTCAAAAGTATGGTCTTTTAGAACATGTTACATTTCTACCAAGGATAGAGATAAGTGATGAGGATACATAACATCACATTCATCCAAATCACTATAAAAATTCCTTATTTTCATATTTTATTTTTACATTGAATAATTATTTTAACTATGGTATAATCTATAAAATCTTATAAAGTAATCAATTCACCCACCCTCTTGACCATTAAACCCTATCTCTATCTTGGAAAGTTATTACTCTCTAATATGGATCTTATTTAGATACATTTTTATATAATTATTTATCCTTATAACTATTTTTACAAAACCTTTATCCAGGTCTCTAACATGACCAAGGGAATTATCATTTTATATGGTATGACAAAGTTTAAATAATGGATGAATTCTTATGAAACCACCTAATTTTTATAGAAATGATTATGGTTATTGGAAATCTATAATAAATGGTTTTCTCATATAGTTTAGTATAGATCACTAGAATACATTGGTAAAACCATATAAATCACCTGAACCAAAATTTTAATCTTTCACTGGTATTTTTATAGTTAAGTTTGAGCTTAATTATATGACCATGAATATTATTTATATTTTCCTATTAGTAGAACTGTTTTTCCATGTTTCTATATGTAAAATTGAATATAATGTATGGAAAATATTTCACGTTTCTCATTATGTATCAAACAATATGACAATAGAAAATATTGGAATATTGTGGTCTGGACACCAAGATTTCAAGATGTGAGAATATGAAACTATCAGCTAAATATTTTAGAGGTTCATAATAATTTTTAATGGAATTAGTTCCCTTAGAGAGGTATTGGATAACATCATAGTGGTTTAAATGTTTTTGGGATCACAAACCAAAATGTTTAACTCCATGAAATCTTGAACTAATGAAAGAAATAATTTTAAAGAATACACTTCATGAGCTTATTGGTTTTAATATTCAATATTTATTGAAAACAATTATAATGAATCTGATGAAAATAATTAAGTTATTTCTTTTAAAACTATTATTACCTAATCTAGTTCTTCTTATGATCCAGGATCATTAATTGATGGAAGGAATAGGATAACTGAAGTTTTAAAATGAGTTTACATGGTGATAAAAAAGAATGAATCTAAAATATAAAGACAAAATTAAATGAAAGGTAGCTTCTTGTAGTAAAAATATTTATAATATCACTTTTTATGAGTGAAATAGGAAAATTACATATCAAAAATTATTTTATAATACTTAAAATATAAAATTAATTCAAGAAGAAAGCAAAGAAGGATTTGGAAACTTGAATTGATTCATAAAATTCATATTCAAGTATTAAATCTAAAAGTACAAATATAACTAGTAATAATTATCTTAAAAATAAATTTCATAATATTTATTTTTCAAGTTCACACTTGTATTCATCAAATGATTTAGGATAATCTACTAGGAAAACTAAATTTTTTTTATGAGTTGTTTCAGTGAAAATAATGATTCAGATTATGATTCTAACCTTATTGCTAAAAATCAATAGCCTGATGTTAAATCTATTAAAACCAAGTTAATTTGATACAAAAAATGTTTCTACTATTGGATATTATTATATATAATTAAAAAAATAACATAATGTTTTCATCAATGAGAATATAAATGTTTACTATGAAATTTTGAATTTTCAAGAGGAAAATGATATGTTTGAAGATTTTATTTTTAAGAATAATGAAGAGTAAGAAATTAAATTCAATGTAATATCAAATGATATAACATGAATAAATAAATAATATAGGAATCATGAGTAATGAAATTAAAATTTGAGAAATACTATAGCTAATTTTAATGGAAAGGTTCTTCAAGATTTAATGTGTGATCCTCCAGACCCGCAATCTCACAATCCAGTGAAAATAAAAACATACATTGAATATAGACATTGAAATAAACAAAAGGGACCAAAATTTTAATATCTATAATTACAATATCAACAAAAAATATTGAGTCACTTAAATACATAAGACATTTTAGGTTTACATTTTTAGAGAGTTAGAAAAATGTTTATCTAATAAAATCCATATCTTTCCCATCCAACTGATATTTTCCCCATTATACCAATAATTCCTTATACTATAATAGTTATTAAATATCTTCCAAAAACTTTCCCACACTTGATATCCTTATGGATATATCACATGTATTAATCTTTTAATTCACCAGGGTAAATGAAAACATAAGCAGGGTGATATCAGATGCTTATAAATTGAAATCTTACATCAAGAGTTGTCAAAGAATAAACAAGGCATTTATTGTAAAGAAATAATAAATTATGCTAAAATAATTCTATATAAATAATCATATGATATTAAATTTTTTCTATTAATTACAATATAATCAATCACATGAATAAAAATAAATAATTTTGTAGTGAATATATGTATAATTCTAGACATTATATATCTTAACATCAAAGACATATTCAAATACATCATAAATAATTAGGTAAGTATACACTGAATATCTAAGATTATTTATCTCATGATACCTAATAATGCATTGAGGGGATATTGAGGGCCATTCCAATCATTTAATAAGTTTAATGCATTCACTATATGAAATAAATGAATAAAAAAATTAATAACAGTAAAATTAATAATAAAATTTTCATCGCAATCAATAAAAATATTTATTGGAATTATAAAAATAAAGATTAAAATACTTTCCCTAGTCAATAAATATAATAACATGATCATAAACCATTCAAATATATAAGGTAGATGGTATCATTATATCATATACCTAGTAAAACATAATAAACTTTCAAGGATGTTGACATGGATTAAAAACACCTCTTAATATTTATTGAATAAATCACTCTGAAAAACTAGAAGAAATAAGACTATTTAAAATACTTTAAAACTCGAAAAAAATATTTTATTTAAAATGAAATTTTTTTATCATGATAAAAAAATTAAAGTTATCCTTTTAAAACAAAAATGGTTTTTAGAAAAGAAATTTTATAAATGAAAGATTCTTGGGAAAAATTTATTTCAGAAGATATAGAAACAATGCAGAGTTTTTTCTTAAAACCCTTTAAAACCCATTTTAAATTCAATATTTTTTTTAAAATAAAAATTTTAATTTTTGAAAAAAATTAGAATATATTTTTATTTTAATATTAATTAATAGTTAAAAATATTTGGAAAACCATTTTAAAACATAGAAAGGAATCTTCGTAAAGAAGAATGCTCATAAAAAAGAAACTCTTATAGATTTGGTAACTTTTATTTGAAATTATATTGAAATACAAAACATGAAATGGGAAATTAAATTCCATGAATATAATATAATTGTGATATAATATTTCAAATAGGAAGTATATAAAACACGCAAAATAATGCTGGTGGTCAATATAGAATATTTAACAAAGAATGAAAATTGAGATGAGAACCTTTACAATATTGGTATCTTTTGAATCAAAAGACCATAAAATAAGGAACCTACAATGAATTTTTTATTCTCTTTTAATTCCATGAATTTTATGATAAAATGAATCCAAAGGGTAGAATATATACCACATAAAATAAAATAGGTATTGAATATGGAATATGTCACAAAGGAAGAAAATTTGAGATGAGTAACCATTATGGATTTAGTAAATTTTTAATCAAAACACCTTATAAGAGAAAAATGTAAATCTAATGAATAAGTATATTCATAGTAAAATATATCAAATGGGTTTTATATAAACCATGTAAATGAAAATCAGTACATAAAAAAACATTTCTCAAAGAAGAGAATTTGAGACTAAGAACCCTTATAGCTTTGGTAACATTTTAATTAAAATCAATTGAAGGAAAGAACATGTTATGGAATTTAAATTAAAAAGAATTTAATTAAGGATATAGTAAAATATATTCATAGGGAATTATATACACCACATAAATAATGAAGGTAGTGAATATATAATATATCTCTATAAATGAAAATTGAGATGGGAAAAGCCTTAAGAATTTTATAAAATTTTTATCAAAATATATTGAAATATAAAAATTTAAATGAAAATATGAATTACATGAATGAAATATTTAATCATGATATAACATTTTAAATAGGTAGTATATAAAATATGTAAAAATATATGTGAATAAAACAAAACATGTCTCAATAAGGGAATTTGAGATAATAAACTCTTACCAGTTACTCTCGACATTACCGAATGATATTTAGCCTCAAGTATACATAATAATAACTTATTTTAGAAACTTTTTCATATATATTTCCTTTTATATTACCCAACTATAATCATTCAGTACACAAATATTAGCTAGTTATGTTTATTTCCATCATCAGATGATAGTAATTTTGATTGTTTCATTCGTGTCTCGTGATGGTGAAGGTGAACCACCTACATTGATACAAGTTTTATCATTATCGAATTATTAAATATATTAGAATCATTTATTTTAAATTATTTATGAAGTCCCATTCTCAATCAATGGAATTCATGGGTACAATTTTTGAAAATGGAATCTATAACAATCATTTTCAACTTTTTTACTAATATCAGTGGGTTACATTATAATGATCATTAATTATTATAATATACTTATAAAATATTATTAATAATATATATTACTAATTAATTTCATATAAATTCATCAAATATATTTTTATAACCACCCATTTAATATAGCGATGAAAAATAAAACATGTCGCTTCATGGAGGTGGTGGTTCGCACATACACAAAGATGATATTTCCATTTTTTATAGAACGAGAGGAAGATATAAAATATTTTATCTTATAATAATCATAATTTTTTTATACATTTAATATTTATTCATTAAATACCATTTTATAACCATCCATATAATTTGGTTATGAAAAATATAATACGTCACTTTTTGGAGGCGATAGTCTACACCTACGTACGAACGATATTCTCATTTTTCTAAGGAAGTGGGAAGGGTAGATATTTTTTATACCATTAACATAATAAAATTTTATTATATTAATAATACATATGTAATTATATCATAATGGGTAAAATATATTTGGAAGATAAATATAGAGAAGAAAAAAAGTTAAGAGGTGACAAGTACTCATGTTCAGAATTTCAATTGTCTCTAAGAGGGCCTCTTAGAAATATAGGATTTAGGGATTTTACATGGATTTAGGGGATTCCATACTTTGTATAAAGATATAATGGAAGTAAAAAAGGAATATATTTAATATTAATTATAATTTTTATAGTATCTATAAAGGGGAGATGGAAGTATTCTTTTATAAGTGTGAGGGGTGGAACTTTTGTAAATACCCATAACTTTATTTCAATGTCATGTCACTTTAAAAGAAAATTGAATAAAAAATTTAATAATAATAGAGAGGGTGTAAAAATTGGTTTATAAAACCATCAACCATTCATTTGGAGAAAATATTTGAGTAATTTTAGGCTTTTCTCTATAGTTTTAACATTTACCTTAATTACTTTTACCATTGTAACTATATTTTTAACCCCAGTAAATTATTTTAATGAATAAAAATTAAACTCCGCCTTATTTTATAATTTTAATATTCTAATTTCAAATATTAAAATCATTTTACCATATAAAAATTTCAAGTTTAAGAAAAATTGATTTTAATATTAGCGCACAAAATGTATAAAAACTATTTTTTTATAAAAATTGTCTTATTACGCATAGAAATTCTGTTTAGTATAAAATTATCAATATTATTTATTTTACAAAAATTAAATGGTTTATTACTATATAAATAATATTTATGTGGGTGTAAAGTAAATACCAAATAAAAATCCTCCATGTTAATATTTAATTGAAATAAAATATTGAAACATTGTTTTTATTGGAAGAAAATATTACTTGCGTTATGAAATGGTAAACATAGGTTTTCAAAATTCAACATAGTATTTAAATGAATAATTTTACTCCTTTAATACTACTTTTTTTGACCATTTTTTTTATAAATTTTTAATTCATGTTTACATTATGAGAAGGTCATAAAAGATACGGTATTGGAAAAATGTATTTTTATACTTCTCACCTAAAAATGAATATTTTCAGATAAAATCCTAAACATTATTCGTAAGAAAATATAATAATGATGAAAGAAAAATATTAAATTAAATTTATAATCTAAAATTTAGGAATTTAAATTATAAATGGAAATTTAAAATATAATGAAAAACTATTTTTATAGGAAAATGACTCTTTGAATATTGATTGTTCCTATTATTATTTCCTATAAATTATTAAATAGTGTTATCATGTCAGTAATATATTTTATCATTATTTAACTATAATATATTAAGTTTCATAAAATAAAAATACCTATCACATAAAATGAAATTTTTAGTAAAATTCATTTTTAACCATAAAATGATCTCATTGTTTATTTAGCTACACTGATTTAATTTTATCAATATATTATTATTAAAATAATATTTTATTTTATTTAAAAGTAAAAATGTGAAATATATAAATTATATGTGATATAAATAAATACCTTATGATTTTAATAATTAAGTGCTTATATCATTCTAACTTCTACTAATATAACCCCTCAATATCTCTATGTAAGACCTATGGATACGATAATCTCTGGTGGAAGTCCTGGATGGCGGTTTAGCTAGCATTGATCTTATGGTAATTCCAATGGTCTTGAACATCCAGTATGAAAAAATTATCTTAAAACATAATTGTTGGAGTTTGGAATGGTCTTGGTCTAGATAAAACCCTAGTAATGTTGTCTCCTTTCCAAGCTCAGATAGGTGACCCTTATAAGGAAGACTTGTACTACTCAGTGAAATCACTTCTCTTTTATACATAGTTTTTATATTGTGATTACCTTTATTTATACCCACAAATTTAATATATATATATATATATATATATTATAACAAAACAATTTAATAATTTAATTTAAAATTATCATGGTTTCATTTTAGTTTAATGTTGCATGTCAAACAATTTATTCACAATTGTATTTATTTAAAGGGAAATTAATACTAATATATCTGGGTGTTAAATTCTCCCCAAATTAAAAAAATTTCATTCAAGACTCAAGATAAAATTTATACTAAGATACTAACCTCACAATCTATGTTAAGACTATGAAACTCATATTTTAACTCTTGATAAACATATATCCTAATTTTCATTTATCAAAATAAAATTTTCCAAATATTCTTCATTAATTGGGTTGCATAATATATAGGTTTCTAGAGAAAAATCTCTCACAAATTTATTTTAATGATTCAGATTACAGATAAAGACTAAAGCCAAATGGTTATAATATTATATAATAGTACAAGATTAAACCCATTATATGAAAATTCATTCCTAATATGTCTAATTCTTTGATACTTTCATTTCAATATATGATACTTTATGGATATTTTTATATTATTTTCTCTAACCATACCATAATAATTTTATCAAATACTTCATAATGGTTCATAAAGAACATGTGAATCACCAAAGAATATCCCTTGGAATTATCAAACCAAGTGTACATTTGGGCCTCTTTGTCTTGCACTGAGTGAAGATCAAGTAAATACCCAAGCATCCTTTTTAGGGTTATTACCACTAGGTGCCTATATACTAGAGTATATATCCACTTGTTTATATCCAAACATAGATTTCATTTCTAGGAACCCACACACTCAATAATTTACAAAAATTTTAGGATTATTTTCTTTACTTATACTTATTATTAGGGTTTCTAGTAGTGTATTATTGTCCTAATATCTAATAAAAATTAAATCAAGATATTTCTTACTATATCCTAAAACCAAAAATTCATGGAAACCTATCCTCCTAGAATTTTTCTTGACCTTTATTTTTAAATAACAAAATATTACATACCAATAAATATATACCATAATAATGTATACCCATAAGATATATTAGTATTTTCTTGAAATAACCTTAATTTACTTAACATCAAATCTATAAAATGATTATGTACTATTCATAACCACTAAGGTTATCTAATATTTTTCTTTGACAATAATTATGTTTCCCCAAAACAATATTACCATAATACATTTAAAAGAGACACATAAATTATATATTGGATTTCAAATCAAGATAAGCGACCCAAATTTAAATATCCATAATTACAATATCAAAAAAAATATGGATCTAATTACTCACTAATTAAATTTTAGGTGTATTATTTTAGATGGGTAGTAAAATATTTTTTCTAACAAGCCCCATATATTTACATTACAATTTGAATTCTTCCCATTATAATTTTTTTCCAATTTTAAAAAAGTATTTAACATCTCCCACAAAATTATCTACATGTGATACCCTAATGGACATATTTTATTTATTAATATTCTTCTTAACCTGATGAAATTGAAATATAAGATTAGTGAGCTTAGATTCTCATTAATGGAAGGTGTACATTGAGGGATATAGTATAATGAACAAGTCATTAATAACATTTAAAGAATAAATGATAATGAAATAATTTCATATAAATAATCACCTGATCTTTAAATATATCCATGAATATAAATATAAAAATCGCATGGATAATAATAATGGATTTCATAGTGAAGTATGGAATAATTTCAAACATTATAAATCATACCATTAAGTCCTCATGCAAAGACATCAAAGATAATTATGTAGGAACACCCATAATACCCAGGATAGTTTGCCTAATGAGACCTACTGATGAATATAGGTGATATTATGGGCCCCTCTAATTATATAATACATAAAATGCAATAAAAATATGAAATAAATGAATAATAGTGTAATGAATAACCAAAAATCCTTAGTAATCAATAAAAATATGAATTGGAATAATAAACATATGATTTTTTAGTAATTTCTTCAGACAATTAATGGAATGAAATGATCATAATCTATCCATGTAAATAATGTGGATAATATAATTATAGAATATTTATAGTTAAACATGATAAAATTTAAATTATGTTAACATAAATAAAAAATAATTCAAAATCATTTAAAAAATCACTTTAAAAACAAGATGAAATTTCCATTATTGAAATGATTAAAAAGCCCTTAAAATTTTATATTTAAAATGAAATAATTTTATCTAGATAAAACATTTTAAAATTTACATTTCAAAACCTAAAATGGTTTTCAAGGAAAAAAATATATAAATACAAATTATTTTAGAAAAATTCTTTGAGATGACAAAGAAACACTGAAGGATTCTTTCTTAAAAACACAAGTCATTAAAATGACTATTAAAACAATAATTTATTTTTAATATAAAATTTTTAGTTTTAAAAAAAAATATGAATGTTTCCTTTTGTTTTCAAAATTATTAATAATTAAAATCATTTGGAAACTAATTTTAAAACATGGAAAGAAATATTTATAGAGAAGAATGCTCATAATGATAAAAGAAACTCTTACGACTTTGGTAACTTTTAAATCAAATGAGTTTGAATGATATAAATTGAAATGGTAATTAAAATGACATGAATATAAAATAATAATTAAATAATATTCTAAATATGGAGTATATACACCACATAAAAAAACTAGTAGTAACTATGTTATATGAATTAAATAAAAAAAATTGAGATGAGAACCCTTACAATTTTGGTATCTTTTAAAAAATACCCATAAAATATATAACTCGATATTAATATGTCATTAAATTTAATTTCCTAAAATTTATGTTAAAATTAATCTATAGGTTAGTATATAAACTAGAAAAAAACAAGTATTGAATGTGACATATGTATTAAAGGAAAAAAAATTAGATGATAAATTCTTATGACTTTGGTGGGTTTTGAATAAAATAAAATTATATAATAAATCATGAAATGGAAATTTAAATTCCATGATTAAGTATATTATTAGTAAAATATTTCAAAATGGTAGTATATACACAGTTTAAATGAAAATAGGTTCATAATACAAAACATGTCTCAAAGAAGAGAATTAGAGTCAAAAACTCCTTACGGTTTTGGTAACATTTAAATTAGATTGAATTTAAGGAAAGAACATGATATGTAATTGTAAATAAATTTAATTAAATTAATTATATTATTAAATATATTTATGTGGAAGTATATACACCACATGAAGAATTAATGTAGTGAATATACAACATATCTCAACGAATGAAAATTGAGATGAGAAAACCTCTACGGATTTTCTAACATTTGAATCAAAATCTATTGAAATTGAGAACAAAAAATGGAATAATAAATACGATGAATTAAATATTTAATAGTGATAAAATATTTCAAATAATAAATTTATACACTATAAATAATAGGTGAAAAATACAAAACATGTCTCAAGAAGTGAATTTAAGACTAAAAACCCATACTTTTTTCTCTTATCTTTCATGAAAGATATTTAGCCTCATGTATAATAGAAATAAAAAATAATAATCACTTATTAAAAAATATTATTCATATATATTATAGTTTATATTATTTAATTTTTATCATTCACTACACACATATTATTTAGTTACTTTTTATTTTCATCATCAGATGTTAGTAATTTTGATAGTTTTATATTTGTCCCATAAGGGATATGTCAAAAACAATTCATTGGAAAAAAATTAATCACTAATAGATTATTAAATAAATTTAAAACCTTATGTTTCAAGGATTTATTAATTTCAATTTTCATTCTGTGGAATTCATGGGATAGTTTATGAAAATGGAATCAATGAAAAGCTTATTTTGGGTAATTTTCCAATATATCTAAATTACTTTATAATTATAATTCATTAGTATATTATAATTAAAAGTAATAATGGAATATATTACTCTTTAATATCATATATATTAATCAAATATATTTTTATAACCGTCTAGGTAATGCGGTGATGAAAAATGAAACACGTCACTTCGGGGAGGTAGTAGTCTACACAAATACATGTATGGAAATTTCATTTTTCACTGAATGAGGGGAAGGTGTAAAATGGTTAATATTTTCATAATATTAATTTTTTTTATAAATTTAATATTAATTCATTAAATACCCTTTTATAACTATCCATATAAGTCAGTTATGAAAAATGAAATGCATCACTTTGTGGAGGTGGTAGTCTGTACGTACACATGAATGACATTCTCATTTTTTAATGAAGTGGGAAGGGTAGATAATATTTATAAAATTAAAATAATAAAAATTAATTATACTAATAAAATTTATTTAATTATATTATATTGGTAAATATTAATTTTCAAGAGATTGATATCGAACAAAAATAGTTAAGAATTGATTCATACTCACATTGAGAATTTGAACATTCTCTAGGAGGACCTATTTGAAATGAAGGATTTAGGGATTTTCCTTGGATAAAGTAGGTAAAAAATGTGGGATAAGTATATAGGGTAATTAAAAATAGTATAGGTTCAATATGAATTCAAATTATTATAATCAATGTAAAAGGTTGGTGAAATTTTCCTTTTATAAGTTAGAGGGGTGGCACCGTTGTAAATACCCATCATGTTATTTCAATGTTATGCCAATTTCAAAGGCACATGGATCCAAAATTGGAAAATAATTGAAATGGGTTAACCCTTGGTCATGTAAAACCTCAACCATTCATTTGGATATAAGGTTTTAGGAATTTGTTCCTTTTCCCCCTTAGTTTAAACTTTTACCATAATTTACTTTTACTATTATAACTATTATTTTAACCTCAGTAACTTATTTTAATTACTAAAATTAAAAATTAACTTATTTTAAAATTTAAACACACTAATTTCACATATTAAAATAATTTTATCAAATAAAATTTTCTAGGGTGAGAAAAATTAATTTTAATATTAGTGAACACAATACATAAAGCTATTTTTTAGGAAAAAAATTATTTTTAAGCATAAAAATTATTTTTAGTATAAAATTATTAATATTTTTTATTTTCATAACATTAATTTATTTATTTATTAATAAATAATATTATATGGTTAAAATATAAATCCAAAACCAAAATTCACCGTGTTAATATTTGTTTAAAATAAGACAAAAAACTGTTTTTTATTTTAATAAAATAATAATTAAGTTAAAAATGATAAAAATAGGTTTTATAAGTTAAATATAATATTTAAATTCAAAATTTTAATCCTTAAATACACATTTGGTTGAGATTTTTTTTATAAATTTTCTAGTCATGTTAAAATTTAGATAAATTCATAAAATCTATAATATTAGTTAAAAGTGATTTTTTATACTATTCAAAAAAAAAAATTCATCAAAAGAGTCCAAAACATTCATCCTAAGATAATAATTTTATTTTTAACCCAAAAATGAAATCAATTTTTCCAAAATCAAATTATAAAATTTAGAATTTTAAATTTTAAATATAAATATAAAATATAATAAAAAATCATTTTTATAGGAAAATAACCTTTTTTGAATATTAACTTCCCTTATTAGTATTTTATATAAATTAATAATTAGTGTTATTACATTTTTAAAATCAATAATATATTTCATTATTATTTAACCTTAATATATTTGGTTTCTTAAAATAAAAATTCATTTCACATACAATTTTTTTTTGTAAAATTCATTTTAATCATAAAATGATCTTATTGGTTGCCTCTTATAGGGTCACTTCCTTTACACTCAAAATTGAGGAAATTTTGTCTTTCTTTAGGTTTATTTCATAGGATTTGTTTTAAACTATATTCTCAATTTGGTGCTGGATTTCATTCACGGTGAACCTTTTTTAGGATGGATTATCTCCCCTTTAATTTCATCTTGATCCCTTATGGTTCTTGTTTATCAGGCATCCCTATTGACTTGTGAATAAGTAGCTATGAATTTATAGAATATTTTTTTTCTATCCCATTCCATATCTATAGGAAATTACTTGTGATTGTACTCCATTCTTAAGAGCTTTGGGTGGAATTTTCTATGGCCCTCTTAGGTCTGGGTATCAGCTATTCTTGCTCATAGTGTCACTATTTTGGTCCTTTTACCTCAGTGATGAATTGAATGTTATTTATGTCTATGTTATTAGTGGAAGTGAGTGTGAATGATTATGGGTATCATATATTTAGTTTTGGGTGTGGTTCAATTTTTATGGTATTGTTCAATTTCTGGTTTAATGGTTTGTCTCAATGTTTCCTTCTCAAATTTTAAGGTGTCTATGAAAGTCTGGGTATGGAGGTTCATGTTTATTCACCTAGATGATGATGATGTTGGTTTTTCATGTTTTTAATTGTGATTTTTGGTGTTTATACGATTTGGTTTCATATTATATTGTTTTATCTTTAGTGAGTTTTATCCTTTATAGTGGTGAATGATTATGATTAATGTGACTTGGTTCATGGTTCTCTGGTTAATATGTTTTTAGATTGAATATGGTGTTTGGAAGATTTTTCCCGATGATGATATTTTGGAAATCATTTTCTGTATTTTTATTGGATTTGGTGGTGATATAGAGATAATGAAACTGGTGGTGATATTATGATGATAATGGAAGGTGATGCGACTTCATCTAACACGCGTGATTCAAAGCTCGAGGTCTCCTAAGGTTTCGTATTTTGAGATTTTATTTTTTGAATTTTGAATTTGGAATCCTTTTGAATTTTGCATCCCACGTAAACTATCTTACTTTTTTGTGGTATTTTCGGTTACCAATCAACTATAAAGTGGATATCTTGAAAATCATGAAAATGGATATTTCAATATTAACAGTATTAAAAATTAACTTTCATTTTCCATAAAAGTCAAAATGAAAAATTTATAAAACACATTTTATATATATAATTATATAGATAATTTTATTTTATATCATCATTACTTCTACTTAAAAATCCCCTTAATATCTCTATGTAAGAGCTAGGGATAAGATAAGCTTGATTAAAAGTCATGGGTGGAAGTTCACTAGCATATATCTCATGGAAATTTAAATGATCTTGAATTTATCTTGAAAATGATTTAACTCAAACCATAATTTTTAGAGTTTCAACTAGGCTTAATATAGAGAAAATCCAATTGATCCCACATATTTTCCAAAATTGGATAAGTGATCCCAATTAGTAAGACTCATACTACTCAATGCCATTGATTTACCTTTTTATATATTTTTTATAATGTAGTTTTTTTAAAAGTTTGGGGCCAAAGCCTCATTTTATTATTAAATCAAAGAAAATACCTCTTTAGGGGGGTGATACATAGTGGTTTTCCAAAAGGAAAATAGCAGGCAAAAAGATATGTTTGAAGTTCATAAAAAACTATCTACATTTTTTCAATGAAGAGAATTGTATGACAAATGAAGACTTTGAATAAAATGAACCAAATTAAAAATGGACTTGGTTATTATAGATTCTCACCTTGGTTGTACAAGAATACATTTATTAAAGGTAAATCTATAAGTATTTCATCTATTAATTATTTTAAATGTGGTTATTTTGTTCATTGTTCATATTATTGGTCTTTAATGTTTTTTTCTATCTTTTTATTATAAAAAATATTTTCTATATAAATACGATTTCAAGGATAAACTATCTAAACCATCTATATCTTGGGTTCCTAAAGGTTTATATTCTAAACTGATTAAACCAAATATATGTTGGATTCAAAAGTGTTGTATTTTTTATTTTATATTGTCCAGTATTAATACTGTTATATTATATAATCATTTGGTATGATGGTATGAGATTATTCTATTTTCATTTAAATTTTGGCCATTGAGCATATAAAATCTATTAATATCTGAGTTTACTGGAATATTCTATAACTATTGGTTTTTTTAATTCATTGAAAATTATTTTATAATTCCTTGATTATATTAACATGTTTCTATGGATCCTTGAATCTTTTAAAATTTCACACAAGAGTATTTATCACTATTTTATACAATTTGGAATTTAAAATTCTCATTCACTAGTTTGTTTATTCAAGAGAATGAAGCATAAATTAAGGGGGATATTGAATATTTTTTTAGTAAATTATATTTTAGTTGATATACATATAAAATTCATGAATTTATAGGGAGATTTTTATTTAAATATACTATTTAAAATCTATTTTAACCCTTCTAAAATATTCTTTATATATTAATTCTACTTATGCACATTGTAGAAATTTTATATTTTTCTTTTAGTTTAAAGATTACTAATTTTACTCCCAGGATATTAATGTTTAACTTAGGGGGAGTATAGAAGATTATTAAATCCTTTTTTCTATAATTTTTTAGGGTTAAATGTTTATTTTGAAATAATCTTAATAGTTATAAATGTTTATATTTTGTAAATTAATTTTTTTTTCATGTATTGGGTAAGAAAGTTCAAAAGAGGAAAATTGTAAAATTCATGGTTTATTTTTCAAAAATATGGAAAGTTGTTTATTTCTATTTGATATTTTGGGCCACTTATGAAAAGCAGGATAATTTTTTAGTTTATATTCATTTTTGTAATTTATCAAAAAGGGGGTGATTTTTGAGTGAATACTTACCACTTTATTTGATTATTTTTTGATAATTAAAAATTCTTTACTTATATTTTTTATTCCCTCTAATATGAGTTAAAAGAGAATAATTAAATCTTCCACTTATTTTAGAAAAAAATGATATTGAATTATTATTTTTCATTAATTATTATTCATTTTTTTATTATCTATTTAATTTATCTCTATTTTTTATTGTTTACCTTTATTATTAATGTTTGTTTAGTATTCTATGTGGGATTTTTGATGAAGGAAATCAACATTTTGAAACTTCAGTTTTATCCTTATGAAGTTATTTTTTAACAAAGAACTTTATCTATATGAAGTTATAAAATTTTTCTTATATTTTTTCAAAACATCCTTATGCTAAATCATATTCATAATTATGAATTGGTTTTTTTGAAACAATATACCATCCTTATGTAGAATGATTATTACATAGAAATTGATTCTCATACAGAAATTGATTCTTATACATGTTGATCCTTATGAATAAATTGATTATTATACAGAGGAAATTATTCATATATAGAATCATCCTTATATAGAATTAATCTTTATTTAAATAATCATGCTTATAAAAAAATTTTCTTTATAAAAGAATAATGTTTACACAAAAACATTTTTTATGTAAAAAATATCCCCATTTAAATATGGTTCTTACCTTTAATACATTGGATTTATTGGTGGATTTATTTTTGGAATAATTCTATGTTTTATTTAAATAATTATATTTATTATGGATGATATTTTTGGGATTCTATATTTTGAATTCATATATTATTTGGAAGATTAAATGTTGTTTTTTATGGATTATTGGAGATTTTAAATATTATTTAAGACTGATTATATTGATTATTAATTATTTTATTTAGTTTTAATTCATTTATTATTTCAAATAATCTATATATAGCTTGTTTATATTTTATAGAGTATTAATAAAGATTAAAGAGGAATTCCATGTGAAGTTTTTTTGAGGGAAATCTTGGTGATTATTATGTTTATACATTTATTAAGACTTTGTGATCAAAGGAGGAAATATTTATTATTATTTTCACTGTTTAAATGGCTAAAGGATGTAGTGGACACGACCATGCTACATATGATCATTCAACACTTTAGGTATTCATCATTTTCACTAATTCCTTGACAAATTTATGGTTTTTTCTGAGATTAATTGTCTACATCAAGAAGGATAGAATACCTATCTATTCTAAATTCCAATAACATTATTGATAAATTTCACTAGTTTTATTATTTTCTTATTATTTTTTTGAAATGGTATACACAATAAATTCATCCACTTTTGTGTGTTGCACTAGTTTATACTATCTATCAAATGTTTGGACCTTTTTATCCATACCAGGTCAAAAATTACATCATTGGTTATCAATATAACCAATAAAAGGTAAGGATTTTTAGTTTCTCCATGGGTATGGATAAAGTAAAGGTTGGTTCTTCATATACTTCAAATAGAAGGTTCTGAGTTGCACCACATGTGAGAAAAATGTAGAGAGGGTTTTTTGGTTTGTGCTGCTAGGTTGAAAAAAGGCAGGTTGTAAAGGGTTGTGACTCCATTTAAAAGTTTGGTCTTTTATAGAAAGAGTCATTACTCTCATGGATAGAGAGAAGGGAAGAGAAGATGTTGGATCCCTTTGATCTGAACTATAATAAAAACTCATTGTGATCATTTTTTTCTACTATATAATTTTTCTAACTTTGATATAATCTTTAAATTTTTATTAACCAGTCAATTCACCCAACCTCTTAACCATTCAACCATATCTCTATCTGGGAAAACAAAATTTCAGTTCAAAATGCATGTTACATACTCAAAACCACAAAAATACGCTCGGATAGTTTTTATTGATTATATAAAATTAAAAATTTTATTTTATTTTATTTTTATATACTATTACTAAAATAATAAATTTTTTATTATAGTAACATTCTTATTTTATAAGAGTTCGATTTGATTGTTGGATAATACATACTATGAGAGTTTTGTTTTTGAATTCGTTGATATTATTTTTTTTAAGTAAGTGTTACATCAATGTAATTGTATTTTACTAAAATTATTTAATATAAAATTTGTAATTAAATAATGGGGAAATGAAAATATATTATATATTATATAGAATTATTAAATTGATATATTTGTTTTTTGGGATTTTCAGCTGTGGTAGAGTGGTATATATATAGCAACATTAATCTGTGATAGCTGATAATAGATTTTATAAAATTAAGTATAGTAATGATAAAGACAACCATTATCTCCACTAAAGTTTGTACTGACAAAGAAAACCTTTATCAACACTCAAGATAGAACTAATGAAAGGGATCCTTTATAAGCACTACAAAACATGTTAATAAAGGCACCATTCATCAGTTTTTTTAGCATTGAAAAGAGATTACTTTATCAATGCAGATAAAATTTCCTAACTTTTATTATCACTTGGAACATTAGTGTTTTTTTATTTCCAATAAAAGTGATTTATAGTGCTTTTAAAGGCCTTATTTTTGGTAGTGATTCCACTATACTAAAATCCTATTTAGTGTGAGTCATCATACTCGATGGATCTCTCGATCCTTATGTCAAGCTCTGAAAGAGATACCTTCATTGTAGTCCATGATATTTCATGATATTATTAATAGGGAGTAATAATTTTTATATGTAATTAGGATAAATTTATATATTGAAATATGTTTAAATAATCAAGACCCAAATCATTTTGTTTCAATATTTTTATTTTTCAACAAATTACATAAAATTCAAAAATTAAAATTTAAGATAAAATAGTCAAATTTTAATCGAGTCATGATTATTAAAGTATTAATGAAATTAATTCTATTTAGATATTTTTTTTATTTATTTAAATTTTTATTTTATTTATCAAAAGGTTTCATTGTTCTGGGGATCTTCTAACTTTATTCTATGATGTAATTACCATAATAATTTTTGTTGATAGTTGGATGAGTCCCTAAAATCATTATCTTGTAAGAGAATATGATAAAATAATGATAAAAATCACATCATAATTAATATGAAAAAATAAAAAAATAATTTAAATTAATAAATATAGTAATTAATTCATTTTTTTGAATCACCCACCCTAATACACTCCTAGAAAACAATTATTTATTTTTTTAATAATAAAATTCTCAATGTGTTTGGTAAAAAAGAATAAAAAATTTTAACAAATTTTTTTTATGTTTCCACCATCGTTATTATTATTCTAAATGTTTTCCATGTAAAAACTTAAAATTTTATAATTATTTTTTTTCATAGATGTGATATAATTGTCCGCAGTGGCTATTCAATCATTTGGTAAATTTGTTGGTAGCAGTGATATGGAATCCTTATCCCCTTTTCCATTATCCACCCAAAATTTCATCAAGCACAAATATGTCGTGTGAATCCTATGTTACAAGAATGATATGTGTACACAAGCCTCTTTATAATAGTCCAAGATCCAAAAACTAAAAATCATAAATCTAAAATGCAAGTGTGTCACACTGGGTGAAATCATATAATTATAAAAGAATAAACCAAGAATAACAATCCCATATCCTAGGTAACCTACGATTTCTATCAAAAAAAGAGTTCACGACACACCAATCTTAGTTATATCGCATTCTCTAACCCATTCCTATATCAATTTCCTACCATATCCACAAATAGTTAGTTAAAAAAGTTTCTTTGATACCACTTTGTAATATCCCCCACCCCATACCACTCCTCGGTATCCAGAAAATAGGTTCCTACTTAACCTCATATATGCCTCCAAATTTTATAGTCTATCGACTAGTAGTGAGGGTCTAGGGTGTTATTATGGGGAGATAATACCTACATATCAGAGTAAGAATCAATGGAAAAATAACTAAGAAACTTCCATTAGAATTAATTTGAGTATGAATAAGTAATAAAACATAACATGAAATGTCAAATGAAATATATAAGCATGGAGTCATAAAAACCCATGGTTATACCATCATACATCAATTGACCAACCATTGGGATGATAACATATACAAGATAAATTAATGAATAAAATAAATGTGCTCTACTACCATCCCTAACCCTCATCATGTCCTAATATCTATATCGCATCTGAGATATCCAACTTGATCATATAACTTATGACCTCTACCCTACCTAAACCTGTGAATAATGAAGTCTTATCAGGCACCCAAGTTCCATGGACACTTGAGTAGGGTGTGAGTATAATTTAGTAGGAAACCACTAATGAGGTCCCAAAAATAACTAGTAAAGAATTTTATACACATATCATATGATTAGACAAATAAATAAACATAATGTGAAAGAATAAATAAATAACCATTGTTGATCTTCATGTTCTAAGGTAACTCACAGGATCGAAAATACCTTCTTCATCCAGTTTCAGAGTATCTCTATGCTTAAAACATAGTCATGTAAAATAAAATTAGGACCAATAGCCATATAGATAAATGTGAAAACATTGGATCCTAGGAAATACCCTTGGTATCCCAAGTCATATCTGATGTAAATACAAAATACCAAGTAACATAACCAGTCTATTCTAAATATGCATCAAATAAAAAACCTATGTGACATACTGGGTATTATATATAGACATGAAGGTATAATTCTAAGTGACAATACCTAGGAATTCCATATATAATAAAAGGTTAAATCCCATGTAGAAAGACCCAGGTATTCCATATAGACCTGGATGTAAAATCCAAGGTGATAAGACTTAGGAATTTCAAATAAACCTAAAGGCTGAATCCCAAGCAATGAGGCCAAGACAATCCATATAAACCCAATGTTCAAGTCCTAGGTGATAAGACCTGGTAATTACATATATACCTAAAGGTAGAATCCAAGGTAACAAGACTAGGGAATTATATATTTACCCAATGTTTGAATCCTATGTGATAATATCTAGTCATTCTATATAAACCTAACGGTATAATCCTAAGTGACAAGACCTAGTCATTCCATATAGACTTGAAGGTCGAATCCCAAGTGACAATATCTAGGAATTACTATATAAACCTAAATGTTGAATACCATGTGATATCCTGATAATTTATTCATAAAGACTCAAAGTAAGTGAATCCATACCATGATATTACATGTCATCATCATTTCTATAGCCTCATCGATCACACACCATCCACCTTCTTTTTCTAAGGTGACACCCAAATCCAACAACACTTACTTCTCAACTATAAACCTCACCAGGTTCAACATAATACCAATCCACCTATCTAGGTCCACTAGGTTTCATCATAATAAGGACACTCACAACCGAATCCTTGATCTCGAACTTATCTATTAGGCTAAGCCCATCACTAAGAGAGAATAACATCCCTTAGCCTCATCATAATGATATTATGTCCTCACAATCCTCATAACAAAAGTAATGCTATCATTACTATATCAAGAGGATAATTTTACCATATCTCTTTCCAAGGCCATCCTGGGTAGGTCTACTATTAAAACTTATCATCAATCTACCTAGGGTATACCCACTCTTGTGCTCACATTCTAGTGGGGTAGGAATACTTACACCACTCTCTAATAAGCTAGCCCAAATGATCTAATTCATTTCATAGATCTATCATGGAATACTTAGTCCAATCATTCCAATCCTTCACCCAAACCTGCCTAAGCGAACAATGATGTAGAGACGAAGAGGTTTGGAGGTTCTTCTCTATTAATAAGAAACTAGTTAATAAGAAAGAAGGATTACTTAATTATTTTCTTTTGTTTTCCAACAAAAGGTGTAATAACCCATGTTTTTTACCTTTTAAATAAATATTGAGTTCGATGGATTGATCCACATGCAACATAGAAACCAAAAAAATGGACCATTATAAGGTAGCTGTATAATTTTATAGTATAAAAAGTTGTAAAAGAATTATGAAAATATATAAATATAATAAATCTCACTTTAAATATCGACACAACTAGTACAATTAAGAAGATAATGAAATTTATTTTATAAAATTTACTTATTTTAAATAATAATATATTTTTATATAAATAAATGATTAACTATAGTTTAATTAATAGTTTATAGGATATAATAATAAGAATCGATAATATATGAAAAGTCATTTTTCAATTAAAACAATTTTCCCTATAGTTTATATTTTTAATTAAAAAATATATATAAATTTTAGGATGTGAATTTGAAACAATTAACATCATTTTTTATTTATAATAGGAATATTATCTTAGGATATATTTTTGTGATTTTTATAATAAGATTTATTTCTAGGTGAATAGTGAAAAATATTCTTATTACGAATAACATGAATTTATGAAATTATTAGTATATATTTATCAATTGGAAATTTATGAAACTTTTTTCATAAGACCAAATATATTTTTTAAGTTAATTTATAGTTTAAATTTTTTTTATTTTGATTTATAAACCCATATTTAAAATTTTAGAATTTAAGTTATATTTTTTCAAAAAAATTGATTTTAATACATTATACATTGAGTATTTCAAATTTAATTTTTATCACTTTTAAAAATTAAATAAAAATGGAGTTAAAATTTGGAATAATGAATTTAAAATTATATAATAAGTAAAATTTTATCTTTGGGATTGAAATATGAATTACCTAGGTAAAAACTAGTTATTGTGGTGAAAACTAAAATTGTAAAAGTGAGTAACCTTAGAGTTAAAGGGATAACATGTTAAAAACATTATTTTGTTTTAAATTTGGAGGTGTTTATTGAACTTATCTCATCTCACACACATTATTTATCAATTTTAGATCCACTTTTATTGATAATGACTTCCCATTATTGAAATTTTTTATGTATTTAATAGAATTCCACACTATTTCACATATAAAAGCATCACGCCTCTGCCAATATCCCCTTGCTTTTTTCAATTTCTTTATGTTATTTCATTATTAATAGAATTTAATTTCAACATCATAAAATTATAGAATTGGTATAGTTATTATACTGGTATTCTATTATAACAATGATACAAGCATTAACCACCCACCCAATTAACATTAAGATAAATGAAAACGAGAATCATGCATTTTGCAGACTACCACCACCATAAATAAACATGTTTCATTTTATTTCGATTAAAAATATGGATTGATATTGTTTATATTTGATAATTATATATTATATATATAAGTAATATATTTTGTTAATATTGTTATTTTTTTATAACATAAAAAGTAACGATCGTTATGAGATAATCCATTGATATCAGTAAATATCATGAAACTAGCTCATTAGCATTTTCATTTTTGAAAAATGTGACTAAAAATCTCATGTAATAGAATTATAAAATTATAAGTATTTATAAAAAATAAATTCAATAATATTTAATGGTTTATAAATGAAGATCCTTAGGATAAAAAGAAAGATCAACACTACTTTCATAAACCTAGTTCAAAACTATTATGATTATTAACACACAATGTTGAAAAGAGAAAACAAAAATTTTATACATGAATAGAGTTATAATTATTAAATAGTACAAATATAAATATATAAGAATAATTTTCTCAAATAGAAAATTAATATGTTTGTCTTTATGATATAGGAAGTTAAATAATTTTCATGGAAATGAAGGGAAAAGGTAAGAAACTTGATAAATCAAACTCCTTTGTTTAATTTATACAATTTCTTATTAAACTACATTTTCCAAGTCTTTAATTTTTAATGATGTACCATTTTCATTTATAGGGAATTTTTTTTTGAACCAAATATATTTTAATGAAATTTTTACTTTTCATTTTTCTTAGAAACAAAGGAGACCTTTTTAAAAGAAACTTGTAACTATGAATTTTATGGTGATAAATTCAAAATGTTTTTAAAAAATATATTTTAATGATTTATTTTTCAATATATTAAAAAAATATCAAATATAGTTATGTTCCATATTTAAACTTAAATATTATTTAATTATGTGATTATTTTGGGTGATCAAGTTTTTTAATGTGAAATTATTTAATTAATGATTATATTTTATGCCAATAGAAAACTCATTTTATTTCCGTGGATTATTAATGAAAAGTGAATGATTTACATTTTTATTTTTTATGAAACCCATTTTATTTACATGGGTTCTTTATGAAAACATATTGATTTCCATTTGGATGTTTTGTGAAACCTGTTTTATTTCCAAGGTTTCTTTACAAAAAGTGAATGACTTCCATTTGGATATTTAAGAAACCCATTATTATTCTATGGGTTATTTAATATATGATGATGATTGATTTTATGTGGAAAAAATATATATAGATTATGATGGGTGGGATTCTATATCATCATATAATTTAGTGGTTTATGTTTCATGAGTTAGGTATAGAAATAATGAGTTTTTTCACAGTGGTGGGGTCATGATGAGTTTGCTCAAATTTTTGTCATGAACATAATCAGTTTTTTCACATAAGAAAGGTCATAATGAATTTTCACAAATAAGTTTTTATATTATTATGGTTTTCCACATATTAATTTTGTTTATAATGTTTAAATATGTATTTTATTTCCATGAAATTCCATGTTTCCTTTACTATGTCTTTTTTTGAAGAATTTTCTAGTTTTATGTTATGATCACATGTTATATAACTATTGAGATGTGTGTTGAGCCAGGATATGTCTTTTTATTCTTCTTAAATTATAAATTTAGGATCTTATGTCACACTATGGTGTTTTATGATTATCATATATGGTATATTGATCATTTATTGTGAAAATTAGGTCTTCATCATGTTTTCCTTCTTGTTATGATATGTTTTCCCCTTACTGAGCATCTGATCTCACCCATTTATTATATTTATAGTGTCTAGGTTATGAAGATGATTATATAATGGGAGATATCTAGAAAAGGTTATAGATGAGAATGATTATGAATTAATGTTTCAAGTGTTTTAAAATAACATGTTTATGTTGCTAATCTATAAGACACTAAAACTATAGTTCCTTGGGTTATGTGACTGTTTGTGAGATGTAATATTTAAATCATTTGATTAATGTATTATTAAAGTTATATTTATCTTGGGTCACTCTATTTGGTATCAAAGTGTGGTTTAGTTATTTTTTATACTGGTTTAGAGAATATTAGTGAAATCCCTTGTGAGAAATCAAAGGGATGATTCTAAGTATTGGATAAAATCATGATGTTTTGGTAAAGTAGAGATTGTGTATTTATCCTGGAAATTGTAACCATATTTGGATACTAAAATTAGATGTAGGCTTTAGAAAATTTGTACATAGGAGTAATAACCCTAAAGAGGGTGTGTTGGGTCTTAACTCAACCGTGACCTAGTGTACGATAAAGAGGTCCAACTAAAGGGTTTTTAGAGTCTAATAAAAATTATTCAATTAAGCATAAGTGATTAAAACCCTTGTTTAAGGATCTACCATGGAAGATAATATGACACTATGTTTAAAATACTAAAGTGAATAACCTTTTGTAAACATGTGTACCATACACCAAAGAATACACCACATCATATTTGAACTCCATCACATGAGTTTTATAGAGATCACTCTATGATAGTTGAATGACATCCTGTAACATCCTAATATTTTAAAAGGATACACAATTCCACATCATGCTTAAATAAACAACTAAATACTATTATGTGACCTTTATATCCTATTCATTAAAACATAATTTCCACTTATGTGAATTGAATTTATTAAAACATACATACATGGTTGCGATCCGTAATCTATTCAGAGACTACAAAGAACAACTTAATTTTTTATGAATAGTAACTTTACCCTTTGGAATATTAATGTTACACTTATGAATAGTAATATTTCCCTTATAAATAGTAAAATGGAAAATATAATTGTAACCTCACTCGTGAGAGTATAAATAAAATATATGTATCTTATAAGTGTAAATATGATATATTTATATCATGTAATAAGTAAATAAATGTTTTGGAAATGATAAATTAAATATTCATATTTTTTTAAGTCATAAATATTTAATTACAATTTTATAATTAATATATTGATTTAAAAGAAATAATATTTTCATTAATAGAATAATAAGGTATTTTTTTTATTTTGATTATAATATAATTTTATGAGACTTTAATTAAATTTTCAATGTGTTATAAAATCAGTTATAGTTTTAAACTTGGTATTTTTAAAATAAATTATGATTTTAATTAAAAATTAAATTTCCCATATTTAGAAAATTACTTTCAAAAAATGGAGTTTGTCTTTGAATTATTTCTTATCTGGATCAAAATAATAAAATAATGATTAAAATAATGGAAAACCCTCCTCTCCATCACTATAAATACCACCCCTCACCCCTCCTCTCCTCACACCTATAAAGACTTGATAATTGACCAAATTATAACAAATACTCTTAATTAGTATCTTACCCACATCCAAGATCTGCTGGTATCACCAAAAGGCGAAAACCAAAGGCCTTAAGGAGGTTCTCAAGGAAGATAATTCAAAAGGTAAAAATCCTCTTTAATTTTCTATTACCTTCTTTTCAATTATTTTTATTTTATTATTCTCTCTTAAAATCCCATTATCCAATAGGAATAAAAACTAAATTATTTTATATATACTGTAATTTTATCATGTTTATAGAAAAATTCATCATTATACTTCTTCTCCTCTTCCTCTTATTCTAAAAATAAAAACACAGTTCGTGATGTGTTGATTTACCGACATCATGGATGATGTGTTTTCAATTTCCATTACCACCTACATGGATAGTAATAAAACCATTATAATTTTTGAAATAGATTTTAATTTTTATTATATAACCCCCTTATTGTTCTTTAATTAACATATATACATAATATTAAATTATATAATGAAACTAGTTTGTGATTATCGAAGAACCGCCAAAATGACCTAAATGAATATCATTAATGTTTTATCTAATGATTCATCATAATATCTGAAAAAAAATGATTTATGGTGTCATTTAAAATTCTAGAAAATTATTAATACCATTTCATTCCAATTTTATAGCTTCAATTCCATTTGACAAGAAAATCCATTACGAATTGACCATGGAAACCATGTAAAGAACACACTTGAAATAACAGAGATAACAAAATATTATTAAAAAATGGGTGGAATGATGTTGTAAAATGACCATATAAGTTGTTATAAAAACGAATATTTTTTCTGTAAAATATTAATAACACTCTTTTAACCATTATACATGAGGTTTAAACACATTTTAAGTAATATGAACCAAAGGTAAGGGAATTATTAACCTAATTTCCATTCTTTGGGTTAACCTTCTACTTCATTGATTTTTTCATGCTAAGATTATTTGTGATGTGAATGTTTAATATATTATATTGTATTATGTGTATTTATATTAAGTATACATATTTATTTAATTTTATCAATTCTCACTTCAATGATATGTTATATGTAAGGGACTCCTATTTAAAAATCCTCTTTTAAATTTCTATTTTTAAAAAATTCAAAATGAATTATTTTATGAAAGTATTATTGTTTTATGATTATGTTACGGTTCTAGGTAATTTTTTTATGAATAAGGGTGGGACTTATATCTCCCTCCAATTCATTGGGTTTGTTTAAGTTGTATGTCAGTCTTATGGTTACTCAAAGTGCAACTGTGATGGTTACATTGTAAGGTAGCTGTGAGGGTTAAAAATCATAAGGTAACTACGAGGGTTACAATATTAAGTAAGTAATTATCTAATTCAACTATATGGTTTATTTATTTATTTTCTATGTTTTATGAAAATCTCATATTTTTCACAAGTATTCATATGATACTTTATGGGTGAGAAGTATATCTTTATGGAAATGATTTCATATACTTATAAGTATTTATGGACTAATGGTTTATTTAATTCTTTTTATATCCATTACTAAGCTTTTTGTTCTCATCCCATTTTCTTAAAATGTTTTTTCATTGGATTCCTTAGAATTTCAAAGGGAAGTTAAGGTGGTAATGCAAATGAATCCAATTATTTTGTAATTATTTTTGTAAACTTTAATTTAATGTATGGTTTGTCTAATCCTAAAAACCTAGATTAGAAAAGGTCCTTGATTGTATAATGTACAATTTATTTTTCTTTTATCTCTTATAAAAAAATTTACATGGTATTTATATGCACTAAACCCAGAAGTGCAAGTTCGGGTCTTTACTGTTGGAATTAGAGGAATGGTTTAGACAACTTGAAAATTAGGCATTGTCATTTTTTTAGAAAAATTTCAGTGATAGTATGTACTTTTGGACTTCTAGTTAATTAAGTAAACATAATAAAATATATTTTATTAATTATAAAAATGTAAATTAAGAATTATAAGTACAATGAACGAATTGTGAGGGTGCAATTCATTTATGGGGGGGGGGAGAATGTAACATCCCAATATTTTAAAAGGAAACACACTGCCACATAATTCTTAAATGAACAAATAAATACTATTATGTGACATTTATATCATAGCCATTAAAACATAATTTTTATACTTCTGTGAATTGGATTTCATAAAACATACATACATGGTTTTGATCAATATTATATTTAGAGTCTGATAATATCAACTAAATTTTTTGTGAATTGTAACTTTACCCTCTGAAATATTAATAGTACACTAATGAATAGTAATACGACCCTTATGAATAGTAAACCAACCAATAGAGTAGTAAGCTCACTCGTGAAAGTAAAAATAAAATTTTTGTATCTTATAATTGTAATCATGATATATTTATATCATGAAATAAGTAAATAAATGTTCAGGAAATGATAAATTAAGTATTCATATTTTTATAAGTCATAAATATTTAATTACAATTTTATAATTATTATATTGATTTAAAAGAAAATATATTTTCATAAAATAGAATTCTAAATTATTATTTTTATTTATTATGATTATATTATAATTTTATGATAGTTTAATTAATTTTTTAAAGTGTTATAAAATCAGTTATTTTTTTAAAATTGGTATTTTTCAAATAAGTTATGTTTTTAATTAGAAATTAAATTTCTCATATTTAGACAATTATTTTAGAAAAATGGAGTTCATTTTTGAATTATACAAGTCAAAAAATGGTTAGGGTTAATTTTTGGTATTTTTCTGAAATATTTGAATATTTGGTGAATAGTGAAACACGATAATTTACGAAATAAGTTAAATACATGATTTATTGAGTCATAGATGTTTTTATGCTGAGTTAATAACCCTTGGTTTGAGACAAAATGAAATAATTACTTTATTTAGTCACAAGAACCAACACTATTTATTTTCTTGAGAAAAATAATAAAATAATGATTAAAATAGCGGAAAACCCCCCACTTCGCCACTATAAATACTACCCCTCACCCCCTCTTCTCCTCACACCAATAAATCTTTGAGACTTGTCAAAATTCTTTCCAATACTCTTACCTAGGCTCTTAACCACATCTAAGACCTACTAGTCTCACCAAAATTCCAAAACCAAAGGCCTTAAGAAGGTTCTCAAGGAGAATAATTCAAGAGGAAAAAATACTCTTTCATTTTCTTTTACTTTCTTTTCAATTTTTTTTCATATAATCTCTTAACCTCCACTTATCCAAGAGGAATAAAAAATCCAATATATTATATGTACTATAATTATCTCATGTTTATGGAAAAATTTATCATCATACTTCTTTCCTCTCCCTCTCATTCTAAAAATAAAAACATTGTATGTGACATGTTGATTTACCGACATTATGGACGATGTGTTTTAAATTTCCATTACCACATACATAGATGGTAATAAAACCATTTTAATGGTTTAAATATATTTTAATGTATATTATATAACCTATTTTAATTTATTTAATTAACATATGTACATAATATTTAATTATATAATGAAACTAGTTTGTGATTATCGAAGAACAACCAAAATGATCTAAACGAATATCATTAATGTTTTATCTAATGATTTATCATCATATATGAAAAAACTATTTATGTTATCATTTAATATTATATAAAAATATTAATACAATTTCATTTCACTTTTGGGGTTTCACTTACACTCGACAAGAAAATCCATTATGAACCGACCAAGAAAACCATGTAAAGATCGCACTCGAAACAATATAGATAACAAAATATTATTAATAAATGTGTGGAATGATGTTATAAAATGATCATATAAGGTGTTATAAAAATAAATATTTTTTCTATAAAATATTAATAACACTCTTTTAACCATTATATAGGAGGTTTAAACACCTTTTAAGTAAGACGAACCCAAGGTAAGGGAATTTTTAACTCAATTTCCATTCTTTAGGTTAACCTTATGCTTCATAGATTTTTTCATTCTAAGATTATTTTTTATATATATGTTTAATATATTATAATGTATTATTTGTATATATAGTGAGTATGAATATTCCTTTAATTTTATTAATTCTCACTTTAATGATATGGTATATGTAAGGGACTCCTCTTTAAAAATCCTCTTTTAAATTTCTATTTGTTTCAAAGTTCAAAATGATTGTTTTTTAGAAAGTATTATTGTTTTATGATTATGTATGGTTTTTAGTAATTTTTAATGAAAAAATGTTGTACATATATACCCTTCTAATGCATTGGGTATGTTTAAGTTGGAGGTCACCCGTATGGTTACTCCAAGTGTAACTGTGATGGTTACACCATAAGTTACACATGAGGGTTACATTGTAAGGTAGCAATGAAGGTTACAAATAATAAGGTAGATTAAAGGGTTAAAATATTAATTACATAATTACCCAAGTCACCTATATGTTTTATTTGTGTTTTTCTATGTTGTATGAAAATATCGTGTTTTTCACAAGTGTGGATATAATACTTTATGTGTTAGAAGTATGTCTTTATGAAAATGATTTCATATAATTATAAGTATTTATGGACTGGCGGTTTCTTTACTTCTTTTTATACCTCTTACTGATCATTTTGTACTCATCCCAAGTTTTGAAAATATATTTCATAGGATTCCTTATAAGTTCCAAGGGCAGTTAAGGTGATAATGTATATGAATACAATTAGTTATTTTGTAATTATTTTTGTAAACTTAATTTAATGTATGGTTTTTCTAATCCTCCAAAGCCTAAAATATAAAATTTCCTTGATTCTATAATATACTATGTATTTTTCAATTATCAATTATAAAAAAATGTGCATAGTATTTATATGAACTAAACCTGGAAGCACAGGTTCAGGTATTTACATGTCCCACTTCCAGAGGTATCCAAGGTATAAACTAAATCATCTCATGTTTCAATGGGATTATTCTTTCATTTGTGATGTTTTATCATTTCAAATGTTGATAAGGAAGAAAGTATAGCTTATGGTTTTGGGGATATTTGGCCAAGCATCAACATTCTTCATACACTGCTATCGTTGCATCATATTGATACAAATAAGATCATCCAAGGACACTCATTGTGTGTTGTTTCATTTATTCATGTATTACAGGCATGAATAAATTCTATACATGGGTTCATGCATTTAATTCATAAATTAATTTCCCCATATGTTTCATCTAATTAAATGATTCTTTAATGATAGTCTATGTGCGAGTACAAAATAATATCTCATGAAAACCATCACACCAAAATGATACATCCCATATAGACAAATATCATATATATATCATATATATAAAAGGATCTATGGAATATATCCTCAATTCTCCCACTTTCACTAAATCCCAATAGACTTCATGAAATTTCACCTTATATTGTATTGCATACAATAACTTATGAAACCATATCCAAAACTCATTTTGGATATATTCTAAAATATTTTTGGAAATCCATCACTAAATTCACTTTTTATTAAATCATATGTAATTCCTTGTGAATACCCATCCCAAACACTTTTTTTAATAACTCTAAAACACTTTTAGAGTAGTTATCAGAGTGAAACTCAATCCCCATTCGGTTAACCACAACGTGTGACCCCAAAAAAACATTATAACATTGAAAAAAATATGAATATATGGATCCATATATGTAAGAAAAGAGTGTCATATAGTAAATCATAAATTCCACATAAGATATAAAGTGATCTAGCATGATATCCATAAAAAACATGTATATTTATACCTGGGTCCACCAATTTTCATCATATAGAAATTATAATTCTAATATTTTACATTTTTCTAAGACACTTAGTGACCATGGGACATAGAGAATTTTAATATCATATATTCAAATCGTTTTTTCTCGACTTTCTATGTGTTGACTAATATGATAGATGAATAAATCACATATCATTCATACTTATGGATAAGCACATAATATGTCCCTTATCCAAATAGATATAAAATATTTAGGTGTAGTCATACACTCCCACAATTTATCTCAATAAAGGGCCTAGATATCATACTCCCAATACTAGGGGAAAATACAATCTTAGTTAAGCTCCAACTAACAAAATAATCAAAAACATTCCCAACCACCCATGTATTATCTAAGTAAATATGTAGACTTACTTAAGTAGGGTATCAGTGTATTAAATTCCTCATACCAGATATTTATTCATCTTAAGGTAATTGGAACTAAAATATGATCTATGAACCCCTAGTATATCAAATATAGATCTATGACACTCCATGTGGTATACTTAGTAGGTCATCTAGTGCACAAAGAGAATTATATTATTTGTTTTGTGCCTTATGAATACATTTTGTATCTCTATATAAGAATAATACTCACACTAACCTTATAATTTCATCACAACCTATAATACTCCTTGAAAAACATTGGTTAGGTATAAATCAAAGATGTATATTGAGAGGTAAATTATAATTTCACATTTGAAAATGTATATGAATATGTAGATTTATATATCAAATGTGATAGAATAATAAAATGAACTTTTCCTTTAATAAGATACATTTTAATATTCACAAACACTATAATAATGTTTAAAAAACCAATATAAGAATTATTTTGTCATATCATATATGAAAAATTTCTAGACTACTCTCATTTGTTTCACATATTATGGGTTTTGTTAAAAAAATACATAAGATATAATCCATTTCACATATATTTTCTAGAATATGATAAAACCATCCCACAAAAATCTTTTGTGTTCAAAGTCTAAGAATTAAGATAGTTTGAATAATGTAAAGTCATAGGAATCATATTCAAAACTATTCAACTTTTTTAACATATTCAAATATCTTAACATCACAACTTCAAATTTTTAGATTTCAACTTCTGTTGTATACCTAAAACCCTTTCTAATTGAATCACCATCATACTTGTAACCATATCCCATCAAACGTTTTCCTTGAAATAATGTAACTACTTATATTATTTTTTACTAAAAAAATCTAACTCTCTTATGATATTAAGTAAAATTCAATTAAAACATAGATTAGGGTAATTATTTATTTTCTAAAATTGAAGTTCTCTAAGTATAAAAATACTCCCACTATTCTCTTAGACATTATATTCTCATAAAAATATATTTCTAAGATACAAAGACACTTTTGTGTTAAAAAATTACATTTATTTCCTTTCAATATGAATATTAAACAAATAACTATATCATATATAGTAGTCAATGTTTTTGGAATATTTTTTTTTGAAAATAAGACTTTATTAAAATATAAATTTAGTATCACATACCTTTAAAAATTAATTTCTATAACATTCATACCTAACATGTACATTCCATATATTTTCTAAAAAATATTTTATAAATATTTTGATAATCCAATGATCATGAATTATTACACCTCCTTTCAAAAAAACCAGGATTTTAATAACATTGATTAGATTACTGAAGAAAAATGTTACAATTTTAAACCAAATATTATACTTACTATTTTAACTTTTACCTAATTACACATTAATATCTTGATATTTTAAAACGACACAACGTTCAATAGAATATACGACACAAAACACTGAGCTTAAACGCACTACAAAATATTATTATTTTATAACTCTTATAACCTAGACATTGAAATGCCGGGTTAGAATAGTAATAAATGAATTAATATATATATATATATATAGTTAATAATCAATAAAAGTTTATATATTATTTTTTAGGAAATAAGAACTCATTTTTTAAAGATGTTTTATTTGTCAAAAATACGTTTTCTTCAAAAATTAATTTTATTGCTTTTAGTGAAAACATTATATAATAAATTTCTAGAACTATTAAAAATTTTATTATATAAAAATGATATTATTTTTAAAACCATAATATAAAAATTATCTTATGCTTAATTTTTAGTATTTTTCTATGAAGATTGATTTTTCGATGAATAGTGAAAAAATACGAATTTTTATTCAAACTCATATTTTTATTTCAAGAATTTTAAAGTTCCATTTTATTTTAAAATGGTTTTAAAAGTATAAAAAGTTAATATATATTATCAATAATATAATTAATTTCATTGGAAATATTTTTTTTAGTATTTTAATATTAAATATTTATATACTTCAGAAAACATTTTTTTTCTCAAAAACTATTTTTTTCACATATTGTTAGTTTTATTTTAAATTAAATTTTACCTATTATGTGAATTGAATCTTGAAAAATGGATTCCAAATTTTCAATTAGGAGGTTCAAATTTGGTTAATATGTCCCATTTATTCTTTTTCATTATGAACAATATTCGTAGTAAATATTGGTCATTTGTGGAAAGGTAAAATGGATTAAAACTAATGTGGTAAGGCTTCAAATTTATTTAAACACTTGAATTTATTTCATTGTATTAGTATATTTCTTCCACAGTCTTAAAAACATTGGAATGTGAAATTTTTTCCATTTGGATTTTGTTTTTACCTTTGTGATAATTATGTGAAATATGAAGTTGTAATTGTCACTTTCATGCTTTTAATATCTATAATATTTTGTGATAGGGTTAAAAAAACATAATATAAGTTATAAATACTTATTTGAGATATTAATTATTTTTTTGTAATGGTAATTTATTTTTGTTTTTTAGTGATGAAATAATTATCTTAAATGCTTATGCAACGCCAACACAGTGCTTGTGTAAGGAGTAAAAAAATAAAGTAAATGATTTTAAAAACTATACAAGCAATAATTTTTAGCTGAGTTAAAGTGTACCATTTATTTTTAATATAAATAAGACTTATTATAGATGTTTATAAATGTTTATATTCAAATTACATTGTTTTAATACTATTTTCAAAGTAAAATTATCTGAATAGTTAATAATTTGATATTAATTGTATTTCATGTTTAATATATTTTATTAAATTAATTAAAAAATCATAAAAATATTAAAATAGGATAATTATGATGATAAATGGATGAAAATATGAAACCCTGTCCATTTATGATCCAATTTTTACCTTATAAGTAAAATTATTACCGTTTAAAATTGAAAAATTCATTACCACGATTAGGTTTAAAATTGGTTAACCTAGAGGTTAAACCAAAAGATATGGTTTAAAATAATATATTAACATATATAAATTTTATTGTATGACTAAATTAAGAATATATCCTCCTTATATTTAAATCCATGTAATTTTGGATCCATTTTACATGAGTTAGACTCATATTATATTATAATATTTCATATATTTCCAAAATTGACATTAATGATATTTTATAATAATAATTATTTTATTAAATTATTTAAAGTTCATAAAAATTTCCTTAGTCTAGTGAATAGGATATGGTATAAAATATCAACCATGGGTAATCTTTCATTTTATAGTAAATTTATTAACCTTTAAAGAGTAACAAAACATTGATATCATGATGATTTTCAAAAGGGTTAATAGGGTTAAAACAAGGAGATAAGGGTGAAACCATAATCTAAATTAGTCAAAATTTTATTGGATAAATTATTTTAACTCATAATCATCATACCTTCGAATAATATCAATTTTTACCCACTTTAACATGAAAATTAACTTATATTATTTTAAAACCCTAGGAGATTCCATGAATGCCCCTCCCCTTACTTATATTAGGGAACCTCCTATCTTCTCTTACTCACACATATAAATCACACTGTAAGATAAAAAATATATTTAATACACTTTATTTATTGTTTTGATACATAAAGGTAAACATTATACAAGACCAAAATATTGTGAAGTCAAGTTTCCTTAATAATTAGGTACATAACATAACAACTTGATACATAGATATAGAAGCATTATTGAAAACTTCCCCAACATACCCTAAATTTACATTGCTCTTTTAAAACTACATGGGATAACCTGGGGCAATATATAAGAAAGGGGTGAGATATAAATCCTTGTAAGGGAATAACCAAAAATGTAGTAGGGTATAGAAAAAAAAATGTGATCAAATATGCATAAAAATGTAACATAAGAGGTTTCAATCATAATCATGAACAATGATGCATTATATAACATATTAGTATAAAGGTAATATGAGAATGTGGAAAAAACTTAAAACATGACATCATAAGTATAATTTAAGGTTAAAAACCAAGAAATCACAAATTTTATTTATTATGATAGCCTCATGTTCACTTTTCGTGGAATCTCATGATATTAAAACATTACCCAATGCATTACAGTGCTATCTGGGAACACTGATAATAATCATATCATGAACATGGAAAAGTGTACCATATATATCATATAACATATGAATGTATTTCATATATATTAACTCTAATATTGAGTATTGTGGGGTTACATACATGGATTTACACAATCAAATAAGTATAGGTACATATATGTGAATACCCTTAAGTAGAAATGGGTATGGGAATTCACTTCATAATTTTTTGACATGAAAAAATAGTTGTAAACTTTCGAAAGAATAACAGAAGTACTTAAGGATTCATAAAATGGTTTAATGAGAGATAATGGGTTTATAATATTTTTTAAATCAAAAGGAAAGTATTAAGAATGTGTAAAAACACATCCCAACATTATTAATTGGAAATTAAAAGGCATAAAATAAAAAGAGAGGTTCTTGAATAAAGAGGAGAAGGAGATGATACCTTACCTTGAGAGGGTATTTCCAAAATCTTGGGAAGATATTCTTGAGAGATTTGAGGAATATTATAATGTATATATAGATGAATATGTAGATTAATTTCATTATCCATGGTTTTTTATATAATATAAATGGTTTCTTGGGTGTGTTTATATAGGAAAAGAGAGGATACTTCAATATTATTTCCTAAACATAGGTCTTGGATTCTATACAATAATGTAATAAAAAATAAAAATATTCCCATGGTTTCTTCTTATGGTTTCTGAAAAATATTAGTGGTTTTAATTATTTTATAAGTTAAATAACCGAAATAATTAAAATATAACCCTTGGTGATGTGGAATTGATTCATGTTCATAAGGAATTGATTTTAAAACCTTACTATATAGTATTGGTTTTAGAGGATTCATAAAATATTTATAAATTTAATAAATTAACTTCAAAAACACAATATTTTAAAGTTTAAATATATATTTGTTCATGTATACCTTTAATGTAATATATTAAATCACTTTTTATTCATTATGATTTTATCATACATACCATATATTTATATTGTATATAATTTTGACATGAAAATTCTACTATCTCAGAAAATTATGAAAAATTAACCGTTAGATAATTTTTAAATTATAAATCCAAATATAATATTTATTTTATCAAAAAATATCTCTAAAAATGAAAATTTATTTATTTTAATTCAAAATCCCTACTTATTTTAAAAATATTCTTATTTTTACAATAATTGTTTTCTAACCCTTATAAAAATTATTTTTGACTTCATAAAATTGTATTATCAAATATAATTAATAAATATTATTTAATAATAATATTTTATTAAAATATAATTTATTTTTAAAATTTATGAATTATTTTAAAATAATGTCTTAATTGAAATTGCTTATTACCCAAAAATATAATTCAAGTTTTGTTGATTTGAAATATAATTTATATCAAACTCATTATTTAATAATTTATAAATAAAAATCAATAACGTATAAATATTATTATTATTTGATATAAAATAAAATAAAATATTTATGTTATTAGGATATAGATACATATCCTTTTATTACACCAGCGAATGCCCTAAGGGTAAGGTGTGTGATGATGAGATACTCCCAGGGTGGTTCGATGAACATGGTTTGGGCCATGATCTCAATGATATTGAACTTATATCATAAATGGTTTTTCTCATGATTTGGTTGTTAAATATCTTATTGGTATTGTTCAAGGGAAATTACTAGATATTCTATCTCCCTTGGAATATCAGATAAATGATCTTCATAAGGTAGGATCCTATCGGTCGAGGCCATCGCTTCTTTCATCTATATCAATAGACTTTATCATAACCCTATATATATACTAATAATATATTCACTATACAATGGATATATTATCAATGGTTATTTTAATTAACAGTCTTATAAATTTTATAGTATTTAATATTAAAAAATAACTAATGTAGTGCTTGTGTTGTCTATAACTTCATTACTTAATGATGTATTTATTCATTCAAAGAAAAATAATTCTATTTATAAAAGTTTAGGTTATTACACACTGTATCAAAAAATACCTACCCAAATATTTTACTAAAATCCCTCCCCATATTATAAAGGTCCTATTTTGGGTATAATACCAACCTTAGATGGCTTTATGTGTAAAGAAAAGGTGGTTGTCCTAAGAAGTTGTAAAGGTTTTAACTGATTTTTTTAGTTTTATTTATTCTTCTAATTCCTTCAAATATGATTCAAAAAACATAATATAATAACACTATAATATTATATATAAGTATATATATTTTATTTTAATATCATAACCAATATCAATATCATATTTCATGAAATAGGAAACAAAACCATCGTTCCTGTGTGTGGCGGACTATAGCCTCACGAACCGATGTAATTCATTTTCCAACACTACCCATCACTAATAATTATAATGATGGATTTAATGTATACATATTATATTAATAAAATATTTACCATTATTTAATTTTAATATATAATCTAATTTCTTACCTTTTCATCTATAGAAAAATTATATCATCGTTCGGGCGTATGTGTGGTTTACCACCTCCACGAAGTGATGTGATTCGTTTGTTATGGCCACATCACATGAACAATATATATAAGTATATTTAAAGAAAAAATATTATATTTATAATATAATAATCATAATATAAAGATAAAATGATACTTGCTTTCTTTCCATCATATTCTTTAAAAAATGGAAATGTTACTCATGCGATCGTACGACCTATCGTCTTCATGATTGTATTTTAATTCATTTTTCATAACAATATCTTATAGTTGGTTTTTAAATTATAATTAATGTATAAAAATGATAATTATTTCATTATTAATATTCTGGAGATGATGGTATGATGATAAATTTTACTATATATAACTTACCAAAGTTAGTTTGGACATACGATCTGAATATCATTAAAATATATGATGTGAACTTAAATAATTAAGTAATTGTATAAAACATGGTAATTAATAAAATTAAAGGAATAATAAACATGGAAAATATTTTGATGAAATTAAATAATTAACACAATTTTATTATTAAGAAACATAAATAACGTATCTTAGGAGTTGGACTTTAGGTAAGGAACACTTTACTTTAAAAACCACTTTTTAAATGTTTTAAAGATTTATTTTATAACTATATTTCTTCCATATACATATTATTTAAATTATTTTATAGTTCAATTTATATAGATATAAATAAATTATAATGGAAATATTATGTAAATTTTTACATTCTTTCAATGGGTTTCAAAAGGAACATTTTTACGTATTTTATATGGTATTTTTTGACAAAAGGGAAAAAGGAATGTTCTATTTTAACGTATATGATGTCAATAATTTTTCCTACCATTGTAATTTTATTTTTTTATTCCTTTATAATAATTAATATTTTATTTAAATAAAAAACCCTCTTTTACTTTGTTCTAAGTGTTTTTAAAAAGGTTTTTAAATGTAATGGTTATCTTGATATCCATTTTTTTTTCTTTTGTGTGCAATGAATATTTTTATTCAATATTTAATTTGTTATGATTATGTTATGATTATTTAGAATTTTTTATAATAATGTATGGTTCCATTATAAAACAAGTATGGGTGGTTCAATGGTAAACTAAGGATGGGTAGTTCTATTATAAACCAAGGATGGGTAGTTTCATTATAAACCAAGAATGGGTGTGCTCGATATAGCTTTCTAATGCATTGGGTAAAGGGACAGAGCTAACCAGTTAGGTTTCTCCGAATATATTTTTATAATTTTCTGGGTAGGTTATTCCATTTATAATAGTGATATGAAAATTATGTCCCATGTCACCTATATGAACTTTCTATTATTTCTAATGATCTTTCATGGAAATATTTAATTTAATAAGGAAAGACGATGATCTTTTTATTTAAAGGAAATATTCTTCCATTTTTTGGAAAAAGTTATTTTTTTAAGAAATTGTTTTTCAATGGTTTTCATGTTTTCTAAATAATCCCTCAAGATTATTATTTTACCACTATTTTTTCTCATAAAGTGTTTTTATGAGAAACATTGTGAAGTAAAGTTGATTTCATGTGTAATTAAATTATTATTTTTAATAAAATTTTATTTCATTAAAGTAAAAATTATCTTATATGACCTATGGTTTTAAAATAGACTATTTAGTTTCTTTTATTTTTATATATACCCTTAACTGTGATTTTTTTTCTTATATGATGTTTTAAAATTATTTTTTATAGGTCATAAGCCTGAGTAGAATTTAAATAAATTCAGAGTTCCAAATAGATAGGTTACCTTAAATATAGAAATCACGTCTTTATAAAGAACTTATTTTGTTGTAAAAATGGATGTTTTGTGGAAATTTACACTCTTAAAGAGCCTTTACTAATTATATAAATATTTAATCCTAAAATTTCCTTGTAAGTTTTGGATGGTTTAAATTTAGTCACATTTATTGATATCAAATCGAAAAATTTAAATATTATATTTTTATAAATGGATCAAGATTATGGGTTCTAAGACATTATAGTTGGTATCAGATAAGGTTTTAGATAAATTTTTAGATTATGATGATTTTATGGGAGGTTAACTTAAGATTTACATATACTATAATGGGTTTATAAGTTTATGGTTGAGCGTAAGTTCAATGGTGTAAGTACCCCTTTTTAGGTTTTAAGTGATGATAGTTTGAGGTGATTCAAAACTTTTACAAGGTCTTAGTAAGAATACTCTATTAGTGTTTAAATAATGCTTTGGGATAGTATATTATTTTATGTGATGTTAATTATTACCTATTGGATATTGGGATGTAGATAATATTAATGTTTGATAAGTGATTCTTTGACAAGGATATATTTTCATAGATATTTATGCCTAAGATAAGGATTACCTTTAAGGGTAGTATTTGTATTGGATTCATGGTATTTTATTTATGTTCACTACATTATAAGATTATATAGTGATTTTTCATGTTAATTAAGTATATTTTGGGAGATTTTTCAATAGGTTGATGTATTTAACCCTTTATTTTAATAGGTGAACTAAAATGAAATATTATTTAGGAAGAATGAAATTAATTTTTTTTAGATGTAATATGAAAGGTATGAGATCAAACTTGAGGGTGAAAAATTCTTTAATATTGAGTTTATTGAGGTTAAATGGTATATAATGTCATTTATTTGTGGAATGTTCTAATTTGAACCTTTGAAATTATTGTGGATGTTTTTCAGTAAAATTTATTATTTATTCATATGAAGGTTTATAAATTTTTCATATCATATTACCATGTGTTATACATTTTAGTTTTGGTTAATATTTATATATAGGAGTAATGGATTATTATCCATTTTTTATTATGAGATCTGATATAAATTTATTAGAGTGATTTGGGTATGAAAAAATTTATCTTGAATACTTATAATTTGGAGTAAAAGATGAGATAAAGGTGGAAACTGACTAAAAACATATTTAAAGGAAAAAAACATTTATAATTTTGAATAAAATAAAGTAATTATATTTCATTATGATATTATTATAGATGGTAAAATAATTCCTCAACACTGGGAAAAGGATCTTGAAACAAAAATGTTATCTCATTACTTTCATTTTTGATGAATCAAATACCTTTTTCACATATCTTTAGTTTATGGTTCTTTAGTCATTAAATTTCTCATGATCATTAAAATTATTAAGATAAATATTCTATATCACTCTCCAAAATCATTTATAAATTATATTTTTTCTCATATTTGGAAACCAAGTTATGTGTTATTCCAATTAACCTTTGTATTTCATATTCCCTATTTCTAAGTGGAAGTTTTATTAACCCTTTTTACGATGTGGGTTTTTAATAAAGGTATTTACAAATTTCAAATCCTATATTACCAATATCAAGTTAAAATTATGATGAATAAATTTAATAAATTTTATATAATTCAATATCCCGAGGTTTTAAAAGAATACTATGCTTAATATCATATACAACAGGCAACACTAATCTTAAACTAACCACAAAATAATATTATTGTATGACCGTTATAACCTAGACACTGAATTGGTGTGTAATGAAATATATATATATAATTCTATAATCAATAAAAATGTATTGATAAATTTTTAGGAAATAAGAACTCATTTTTTTAATGAAGCCATTTTATTCTTCAAAAATATGTTTCATTCAAAAAATGATTTTTATTGCATTTTGTGAGAGAATACTATAAATAATTTATAGAGACTTTATAAATTTTATTTGATAAAAATGATTTTATTTTTAATTTATCATTTAAAAATTATCTAAAGGTGAAAGTTTGGTATTTTTTAAAAGAGATAGATTTTTCGATGAATAGTGAATATATTGATTTTTGTTGAAAATTGTCATTTTGTTTCAAGAATTTAAAAGATTGATTTTTTTTATAATGGTTAAAAAATTAAAATAAGTTCATATATATTTTCAATAATCAAATTAATTTCATTGTAATTAAATTTATGTTTTTTTAGTATAGAAGACTTAATATACTTCAGGAAACATTTTTTTCTCAAATACTTCTTTTTGTCGAATTTTGTGGGTTTAATTTTAAATTAAATTATTCCAATTATGTGAATTGAATCTTCAAATATTGATTACATATTTCAAATCATGTGGTTAAAATTTGGTGAAAAAGTTACTTTTATTTTTTGTCAATATGAATAGCAACCATGGTAAATATTTTTCATATCAGTAATGGTAAAATTTGTTAAAAATAAGGTGATAAGGCATAAAACTCCTACAAAAAATTTCCTTTATTTAATTCTATGAGTTTATATCATCCATAATTATCAAAATTTAAATATTATGACATATTTTCCATTTTTCTTTGATTTTGACCTTTATAATATTTAAGTAAAATATAAAGTCAAAAATATTACTTTATTGATTTTAATTTCTATAATATTTTTTATAAGAATAAAAAAAGTTATTTTTATTTATAAATATTTTTATAAAATATTAATTATTTTTTATCATGATAATTTATTTTTAATTTTTAGTGATTAGATAATTTTCTTAAATTCTTTTGCAACACCAACAGAGTGTACAAACAGTAAAAAATAAAGTAAATGATTCTAAAACCTATTTACATAATAATTTTTCGGTGTGTTAATGTGTCCCAAAAATATTTAAGATAAATATAACATATTAGAGGTGTTTTAAATTTTTATATTCAAATTACATTTATTTAATTATTTTTTCAAAGTCAAATTATGTGAATAGTTCATAAAATTAAATTAACAGTATTTTATATTAAATATATTTTATTAAATTATTTAAAAATCATAAAAATATTTAAATAGGATAAGTAGGATGAAAATGTGCTAAATTGTGATTTGTGATCTCTTTTCTATTTATGATCCAATTTTCAACTTATAAGTAAAATCATAACCCTTTAACATTGATAAACTCATTATCATGGTTAAGGTTAAATTTTTTTAACCAAGGGGTTAAAACAAAATATAATATTTAAAATAATATCTAAACCTATATAAATTTTATTTTATTATTATATTAATACCATATCCTCCTTATATTCCGTGACATATCATTTTAGTAAAATTTTACATGATTAAAACAAATATTATTTTATAATATTTCATGTATTTTCAAAAATGAAATTAGAGATATTTTATAATAATTTTTTATTAAATGATTTAACTTTTTTAAAAATCTGATCTTAGATAAATTGAATGGTATATGGTTAAAAATATCAAAAATTGGCCCTTTTCATTTTATAGTTACTTTCTTGGCCCCTAAAGAGTAAAAATTCATTGATATCACAGTAATTGTCAAAAGGGGTAATATGGGTTAAAATAAAGAGATAAGGGTGCAAAAATCATATAAAATTCTCAAAATTTTATTTTATTTGATCATTTAAACTCATAATAATATTATATTATAATAATATCACTTTTTACACTTTAATGTTGTAGTTAATTTTTATTAATTTAATATTTTAGAAAATTCTAAGAATGCCACTCCCCTAAATTTTAAAAAGGAAACATCCTCTCATATATTCCTCAAACCTTTTGAATACTATAGATCAAAAAATACCTAACCAAATCATTTCATAACATCCATCCCCGTGCTCTAAAGGTTTTATTTTAGTCGTAATACAAACCTTATAGGGATTAAGGTGTAAAACAAAGGAGGTTATCTGAAGAATATGTATAATTTTTAATCCGATTTTTTAGTTTTATTTATTCTTATAATTTATAAAAATCATATTCAAACATGATTTAACAATAATAATGGAATATTAAATTTACTTATATGTTTTTATGTCAATGTAATAACGAGTATCCCTCTCTTCTTTCATCAAATGAGAAGTAGAACCATCATTCGTGTGTACAACGTACTACCGCCTCAGGAAACAATATAATTCATTTTCCATCCCCACCAACCAAATATGGTTATAATAATGGATTTAATTTATATATACTAAATTAATGAAAAATTCTTCATTAATTAAAGATAATGTTTCTTATACTTTCTTATGTTTCTATCCATTAAAAAATGATAACATCATTTACATGTACATGTGGAATACTACCTACACAAAGTGATATGGTATGTTCATCATAACCACATCACATGAATAATATATATTAATATATTTAATGAACTAATATTATATTTATGATATAATCATCATTTTTTAAATATTAAATGATAATTACTTTCTTTCTTTTAGGTTCTCTGAAAAACAGAAATGTTACTTATACATACGTATGACTTACCGTCTCTATGATTGTAACATAATTCATTTTTCATAACCATATTTAATGTTTGGTTTTATAGTATAATTTATTTATAAAATGATAATTATTTCAGGATTATTATTCTAGGGATGATGTAATAATGACCTATTTGACCGTATTCAACTTACCAAATTCATTTTGGACATACAAGTTGAATATCCTCAAAACATATAATGTGAACATAATTTATTAAGTTATTTTATATAACATTGTAATTAATAAAATTAAATAAATAATAAACTTGAAAAATTTACTTAATAAATTAAATAATTAAAATAAGTTTATTATTCAGGAAGAAAAATAACATACATGATGAGTCAAACTTAAATTAAGGAACATATTTCTTTACAAACCTCATTTTAAATTTTTTTTAAAACTAGTTTTATAAATAATTTTCTTCCATGTACATATTTTTAAAATTATTTTAGGTATGTACTTATATGAACATAAATGAATTATAAATTACATTTTATGTCACTATTTAATTTATTTCAAAGGTTATCAAAAAAATATTTTTACGTATTTTATAAGGAATGTCCTAACAAAAGAATAAAAAGGAATGTTTAATTATAATGTATATGGAATAAATATTTTTAACCACAAACATAACCATTATATTATGTTTGTATTCCTTTAAAAAAAATTCTTTAAAACCCCCCTCTTTCCCTACGTTATAATTATTTTGAAAAATGGTTTAAATGGAATGGATATTTTGTTATCAAGAATATTTTTTTCATGGGTGCAGAGAATATTTTCATGCATGATTTCAGGTGTAATGATTATGTTATGGTTCTTTAGAATTGTTTTTTTATGATAGTTGGTTCTGTTATAAAATAATTGTGGATGGTTCCATTTTGAACTAAGTATGGGTGGTTCCATTATTAACCAAGGATGAGTGGTTCCATTATAAACCAAGAAAGGGTGATCCCAATATAGATCCCCAATGCATTGGGTAAATGGATGTCATTAACTGGTTAGGTTTATCTAGAGAAATTATTTGGATTTAATAGGTATGTAATATCTTTATATTTTAAAATAATTAAATTATTCTCAATAACGTATGAGACACACAACATCGAGCTTAAAAGAACTGCGAAATATTATTATTTAAATATGGTCATAATAACCAAGCAGTTAAATTAGTGGGAATGAATAGGATTAACTAATTTTTGAAATATATATGTAATGTGATTTATCAATAAAAATCAATCAATTAATTATTATTAAATAAGGACTCTATTTTTAGTAAATCAATTTTATTCATCAAATATATGTTTTCTTCAAAAATGGGATTTTATTGATTCTTATTAGTGAATAATAAAATTAATTTCTAGAAATTTTAATTTATATAATAAATATAATTTTTTAAATCATAATATCAAAATCATCCTATTGTTAAAATTTTAAATTTTACTGAAATTTTTTATTTTCAATAAATATTGAAAATACTAATTTTTATTCAAAACTGTATTTTTTTAATGTATTTAAAAAGTAAAATTATATTATATTTTTAAAATTTTAAAAGTTTATTTTTATTTATAATAATCCAATTACATTTTTTGAAGTAAAATTTAAACTTGAACTTTCTATAAAAACATGTTTATACTGAAAAAATGAATTTTTCTAAAAACTTATTTTTCATCGCGTTATGTCATTTTAATTATAAATTAAATTCCTTCACTTCTCTTTTTTGAATCATAAATAATGGATTCCATATTTTGAATTAGGAGGTCCAAAATTTTTAAATATATCTCTATTATTTTTGGTCAATATGAATATTAACCTTAGTCAATTTTATTACCATAGTAAAGGGTAAATTTGGTAATTAAAGTTTAAAATAAAATGGTAAAGACTAAAAAATGTCCCTTATTGATTCCTAAGTTTTAATGGATGAATATATATTTTCTATAATCATCCAAAGGTTGAACTAATGAAAATTTTCCATTTTTAAGTGATTATGACCTTTATAATATTTTATGTAATGAAAACTCAAAATTGTCACTCTTATTTTTAATAACTATAATATATTTAACATGAGTATAACTAGAGTATATTTTTGGTTATAAATATTATTTTAAAATATAAATTATTTATCTTCATCATGGTAATTTATTTTTAATTTTTAGTGAATAAATAATTACCTTAAATTCTTACACAATGCTGATGTAGTAATTATTCAATTAATAGAAAAAAATAAATGATATTAAAAATATTAAAAATATTAAAAATATTAAAAATAGTATAATTTGAAAGAATTAATGTAACCCATCAATTTTATAGATAAAAATAAAATTTTATATATGTATTAATTTTTTTATTTTAATTTCATTTTTTTCTTGATGTTATAAATTTCAAAGTAAAAGAATAGTTCTAAAATTTACATTATTGATATTTTATGAAAATAACATTTTATTAAATGATGTAAAATTATTAAACACCATATATTATGATAATTAATTGATATATGGTTAAAAATATCAAACATGGTTCATTTATAAGTTGTTTTTCTATTTTTAGTGACTATCTTAAACCTTATAGAGTAAAAAACCTTATTATCATGGTAATGGTAAAAAATGGTTAAAATGGGTTAAAACAAAAATATAAGGGTAAAAACCATATTTAATATTGTCTAAATTTTATTATATGATATTTTTTTGACTAATAATAATTCTATATTTTAATATTATCAATTTGGATCCATTGTACCATAAAACTAATTTATATTATTTTAATATTTTATAAAATTTCAAGAGTTCCCCTCCCCTATCTTTTAAAAGGGTTCCCCTTCTTATCATTTCCTAACACTTTAGAAACCTTTTGGTTTGTCCAAAACCTACCCAAATACCTTAATTACATCCCTACCCATGTTATTGAGGTCTTAGTTTGGGAATAATAAAAATCCTTAGAGGTATTAATGTGTAAATAAAAAGTGGTTGTCTAAAAAAGATGAAAATAAGGAACACACGTGATAAGTTTGACTCAAGGTAAGATAAAATTTAGCTTAAAACATCATTTTAAATGTTTTAAATATTTATTTTCAAAATATTTCCTTTCCATTTCCATGTTCTTTTAAAAGTTTTAATAAAAGTATTATTTATGCTTCAATGGTTACTGGAGGTCATTTTTTACCATATTTAACTTTCCTTATAAATGTATAAAATATAGAAATACTTTAAAAGTTTTACGTAACCAAATTTATTTTAAAAATTCCATTTTATATTTTACCTTAATTTTTTTTATTTAATTTATATATTTTTTAAATTATTTTAAAGTTGTATTTATATGGACTTAAATGAAATAATATACCACATTTTATACCATTATTAGAATTTTGGATTCATTTACAAGATTTCATGTTTCATTTAAAGGAAAAACCACATTCCATTTTTCTAGATATTTTGGTATTAAGAATGGTTTTTTAAAAGAAAAGGTTATTTTGATATCTTAAATTGTTTTGTTTATGGGTGTAAAATAGTTTTTCAAAGTTTTTATGATTAAAAATGTAAGAATAAAATGTTTTATCCATAATATAGTATTTGATCATTATATATGAGAAATGGGTGAGCCTATCATAGCTTATACGATTGGTTGAGCCCCATTATAGCTCACAAGTGAGCCTGATATAGCTTATATAAAGGGTGATCCCCATTATAGTTATCCAATGCATTTAGAGAAGGGATAGAGTTAACTGATTAGGTTTCTCCTAAGAGGTTATTGAAATATACTATGATGGTTATTCTAAGTATAACTATGATTTTTAATTCAAGTGTATCTATAATGGTGTGTCCAATTATTCAATTTAAACTATGATGGTTACTCAATGTATAATCATGATGGTTATTCCTTGTGTAACCATGATGGTTACTCCATATGTAATAATGATATGAAAATGATTCCTCAAGTTTCATACTTTTTTCATTTATTATTTATATGGTCTTTAAAGGTTTTCTTTGTGTAAAAATGTGTGTCATATTTTCATGTGGAAATAATTTCTTGCATCCGCTAAATGAATTTCGAGATAAAGGTAAAAATTCCATGAGTTTTCATGTTTTTCAATAAACTGACATGTTTCTTTATTTTTATGTCCCTTAATGAGTTTTTTTCTCATCATTATTTTTAAAATGTTCTTAATAGGGTTTAAGGATGTGTAAGGGAAAAGAAGAATTCAATTTAAAAGTTGTGAAGATTTTTAATGAGAAGAATAAAGGTTTTATTTTATAGGAAAATAGATACTGAGTACAAGTTTCCATCTTTTAAAATATAAGTTTTTTTACAAATGATTTTTAACCTAACTCTCTAAAACTAAAAAACTAAAATATATTTGTGAAAGTAAGAAAGGTAAATTATAATGTTTAAGGCTGGGTCTTTATAGTTGGTATCATAGTAGGGTTTATAAAACTTTTTAGATTATGATGTTTTCATGTGAGGTTATCCTAAGAGTTATGGATACCATCATGGGTTCATAAGTTTAAGGATTATTATAAGTTAAATGCAGTATAAAACCACTTTTAAAGGTTTTGAGTTGTGGAAATTTAATGTGACTAATGATATTTTGAGAGATGTTTTACTGATTTGAGGTATATGTTACCCTTAATTTTAAAGTGAAGGATTATTTTAGTAGAATGTAATTGAAATTTTTGGGTCATAAGTGGAAATGTTTTAGATAACATTTGAGGTTAAAAAAAATTTAATGCTGAATTTATTAAGGTTGTTTTTTATTATTTTGAGGTTGAAGTATTATAGAATTTCTTTAGGTATTGTCTTTATAAGGACCATTTTAATTTTAAACTTCCATAATTCATTTTATGATTTAATTAAGTTCTTTTACAAGGATTAAATATAATTTATCAAGATAAAAGGAAAAGTACCACAATCAACCTTCTTATCCCATCTAGATGATTTAATCATCCCTATCATGGAAAGCTTATTCAAATGATTTTGAAAGCTTTTTGAAAGTCCAAATCACCTCCAAGAAAATATTTGATCTATCCAAAACATTTTAATTTCTATAAAATATCTATGGATAATGGAATATATTTTATTTTATTTCAAAATAATAACTCATACATCTTATACTAAAATTGAAATACTTGACTATTTATTTTTTAGAGATATAGACTTCATGTTAAATGATAAAGGAGATATAAAGAACATAAAGGAAAACCCTAATGTATGGATTTATGGTATGAATTATTTTATAATTATTTAAGTATTAATCATGAATGAGTTGATATTGAAAAATCATAAATAAATATTTCATATCATTGAATAAGATGATAAATAATAGTTAATGTTTTAAGAAAGAAGTCAAATGAAGGATGTATTTATCTGTGATATTCTTATATATTATGAGAATTATGGAACATTATATTGTATATATTGTTTTAAAAATTTGGAAACACATGTTAGTTGAAATTTATACATTTGAAGATGGTGTAAATAAAAGGTGATAATATTTAGATATTGTGACATCCCAGAGCCGAATTCCACTTAACAAGTGCCCCAGATCTGGGATGTCAAAAATTGGTATCAAAGGAGGTTCTTTTCTTTCTTTACTATTTGGAGATAGTATATTGGAGATAAGGAACACTTGGGACTTGGTTAAAATCCATGTTTGGGAATCGCGAACCCATGTTCAAGGTAAAAGTCGAGTTGCCTAAATTATAATTGTTGTTCTGTTTTTCCTATTATAATTGACATTATTTCACCATTGGGTGACACATATGTTGTGTGGTGTTGTTGATTATTACTATATATGAGTATTTTCTTTAATCCTTGGCCCAATAATATGAGGGTAAGGAGTGTTGTTACATGCATCATTATAGGCACCTAGAATTCACATGTCATGCATATTGCCATTCTATATAGGTGCATTTATCTACTTCCATTACTTGATATGCTTGTGATTGTTGAGTGATGTGATGATAGTTAGCTTATACATGTATTACTTTTTTTTTGTGATTGATTGATTTACTGTCTCAATTCATGAGGTGTATGGGACCTCATGGGTTGTGATGAGTAATTTACCGAGTCGATCCATTATGCTATAAATAAATGGGTGTCATTTCCAGTGATATGGTGTATGGGCACTGATTCACCAGGAATGACCACCCATTATAAAGTGAATCATGAAATATAAAATGAATTGTTTATACATCCATATCCTTCCTTTTCATGTTTATAAAAGGTAAAGGAGTGAACCTGGTAATTAAATGTAAAATGAAATGAAACTTATACTTGAGTACTTACTGATACCTGACCATCTAATTGGGTATTTGGGGTAGTATTACATGGGTAGCGACTTTTATTACATCTGAATTCTGCTATTGATTCTATATTTCTACTTAATATTGTTCTGAGGCATGTTCTTGGAAGTTGTAGACCAATTCCACCATGAAATTTTCATATTATATGCTAGGAGGGTGGCGATGACCATGCTCCAGATGTGGTGGGCCATGAGCCGACAATCATACCTCTAGGAGTTTCACTTGAGGAACCACTTATTGTACCTAATATAGTCACTGATTCTCAAGTTCATGATAGTTTCCTATGTTTGATGCAGTCCATGCATGGTACTCTGCGGCTTTCACCTATAATGAATGGTATGACTCATGAGTTCCAACAGTAGAATCCTCATACATTTTAAAGGGATGGTGGTCTTTAAGATACTAAGTCTTGGCTAGAGACCACCCTATATATCTTTAAGCATCTAGATATGCCTCCAGATTAGAGGGTCAATCTTTCTATATACGTGCTTCAGGATTCAGCGAAGTGTTGGTGGGATGTGATAACCGAGGCCAATCATCATCGGGGCATGTTATGGGTTGATTTCCAGACTACCTTCTATGATCGGTTCTTTCCTCAGATGCTGAGAGATAATAGATCTAGAGAGTTCATGCATCTCTAATAGGGATCTATGTCAGTCATGGAGTATTCAGCATGTTTCATGGAGTTACAACACTTTTCACCACTTCTAGTCGGTGAAGAGATTTCTTATTCTAGACATTTCGAGGATGGTCTCTAGTATTCCATCCGTATGTAGGTGAATGCCTTTAACTTTCCAAAATTTTCAATAATAGTCGATCAATCTCTTATTACTGAGCACAACCTGAGGGATGGAAATAGTACCAGGCATAGAGGAACAATTTCGCATCAATCCATTAGTTCATCTATTGGTAGGAAGAATTCTCATGAGGTTTCTCATCTTGAAAGTGATAATCAAAGTTCCTATTTCGATAGCTCCAAATTGTTTCATCGGTGTGGAAGATGAGGAAAACTAGAGCCTCATTGTGATAGATACCCATTGAAGTTCCGGTCTTGCAGACGTATGGGTCATATTTAGAGGTTTTGTAGGACCTTTACACCAGCTTCATGTGGAAAAGGATCCATGCTAGATCCACCTTCAGAAGTGGGTTGTCTTATACTGCGTTAGGTGGGGAGTTGGAATAGCACTAGTAGGACTGGACAAGGAGGAGATCATGGTTGTGAAATCTAGACCCCTGATCACTAGCAGTGCCAACATAGCAATTATGATCATGGTAGTCCATCTATTACATAGGGTAGTGGATCAGGTTAATTGTATTCACTATGGTTAATACCTGAGGATCAGGCTGTAGGACCATCTATAGTACAATGTACTATTCTTGTGTCATCTGCTATAATATTTGATTTATTTGATATAGGTACTTCGAACTCTTTTATCTATGTATCTTTTGTGGAAAGTCTCGGACTGTAGATACAGTATTGCTATGGTTTAATGACCCTAGATACACTGTTAAGGGTAGGAACAGAGGGTATACTCTAGTGTAGGGATTTTCCCCTTGAGGTAGGCAATTACCCTTTCTTATGGAAACTCTTTGTTCTTGAGATAATGGGTTTAGATGTCATTATCAGGATGGATTGGTTGGATCAGTATTAATATTTTTTAGACTACTATCACTATAGGGTAGGGTTTACATCACCATAGGGTATCAATTATCTACATAAGGGTATCTTGGATGTCCAGGCTGGTAGAGATGGACCAAATCATCATGGGATAGGTGGATTGACCACCCAGAATGTAAATCTCTTCATGGAGGATCAGAGTTTATGAAAATTTTATTTCCCTCCAGTAGTGGATCATTTCGGGGATGTATTTCCCAATGATTTTTCTATCTTATCTCCTGAGAGAGAGGTAGAGTTTACAATTGATCTTGTTCCAGGAGTATCTCTAGTGTCCTTTACTCTGTACAGGATTGTACCTATATAGATTTAAGATCTCAATCGACATTTAGAGGATCTAGATGACAAATATTTTATATGGCATAATATATCCTCTTAGGGTTCATCCATGCCTTTTTCCAAGAAGGTGGATGGAACCATAAGTTTATATGTGGATTTCAGAAATTTTAACCAGATTACAGTCAAGAACTAAAATCCACTGCTTCAAATAGATGATATCTTCAACTAGCTCCGAGGAGATATGTCTTCTCTAAGATCGACCTGATATCGAGTTATCATCAGGTATGAGTCAAGCCATCAGACATACCACATACAACTTTCTATAGTAGGTATGGTCTGTATGAGTACCTTATTATTCCATTCAGTATTAAAAATTCTATCCCCATTTTAATGACTATAATGAATAGGTTTTTTCATCCATATCTTGACTCTTTTTTCATGGTCTTTGTGGATGACATCTTGGTGTATTATCATACTCGTAACGACCATGCCAAACACCTTAAGATTGTTCTGAGTACACTGAGAGAGCATCATATTTATACCAATCTTTCTAAGTTCCACTTTTGGATTTAATAAGTTCACTTCTTGGGTCATATTATCTTAGAAACAAGTGTATCTTTTAACTCAGAAAAGGTTAGTGTTGTAGTTTCCTAGGATAATCCTAAGAATGTGTTTGATATATGAATTTTCTCAGGGATTAATGGATATTACAAGAATTTCATATAGGATTTATCATATATTTCTTCACATATTACTGGACTTATAAAGAAGAGTGTCAAGTTCCTTTGGTCATAAGTGTGTGAGAAAGACTCTCAAGAGATAAATGGGAGGCTTGTCTCAACACCTATTCTAATTCTTCCCGATCTAGGTGTAGGTTATACCATATTTTGTTAAAAATAAGGCATCATCCAAGAATAAGTGCTTATACAGGAGGTAATAGTCGTTGCATATGGATATAGGTAGTTTAGGACTCATGATAGAAATTACCTAACACACAATCTTGAGCTTGTATCAATTGTCCACACCTTATGTTTTTAGAGAATATCTCTTAGGTGAGAACTTTGTAGTGTACACGGACCAAAAGAGACTAAAATATATCTTTACTGAGTGTGAATTAAACCTCAGACAATGGATATGGGTTTAATATCTATAATCCTTTGATTTTGAGCTTTCTTATACATGTAGGAGGGGAAATTTGGTTGCAGATGCATAGATTCCGAAAACTCAAGGCAGAAGCAGTACAGGAAGCCAATGATGGATGGAAGTTAATGACTCTCTTCTATGAGATACACCAAGAGTTTAATGATAGTCATGAGTAGTATTATCTCTCATCTTTAGCTGTTACCTCTTCCGTCTTTGAGAAGGTTAAGAGTAGACAATTTTCAAATCCTGAAGGCTTTGTGCTCTGTTAAATTATTTCACGAGGTAACCCATCTCTGAATTGTTCGGTATACAGAGACAAAATCCTGCATATCCAAGGACATGTCTGGGTCCCTATAGCTATGAGATAGGAGTTGATGAAAGAGTCCAATGCATCTCAATAGGCAATTCATATAGGCATTTCAAAGATGTATCGAGATATGTGCAACCAGTATTGGTGGTCTGGGATGAAACTTTAGATAGAAGGATTTATTACTAGGTGTTCCACCTATTAGAAAGTGAAGGAGGAGCACTAGAGACTTGAAGGATTATTATAGAAACTTCCAATCCCATAATAGAAAAATGAGAAGATTTGGCTATGGATTTTGTAGTAGGTTTACCTAGGTATCCTAGAGATAGTGACGTTGTATGGGTTTTCATTGACAGATTGATGAAAGTAGACCACTTTATTCCTATTCAGGAGACTTTCTCAGTTGATGAGATGGGAAATCTATATGTCCATAAAATCATATGACTCGACAGGGTCCCTCATACTATCATTTCATATTGGGATGATCGTTTTACATCACGATTCTAAAAGGTATTGGAGAAGGCTATGGGAACACATTTGATTTTAAGAACAACTATTCAACCTTAGACCGATCAAAAATCAGAATAGACAATACATGTTCTAGAGGATATGCTTCGAGCATGTGTCATCAATTTCAGTGGTTCTTGGTAATATAATATCCCTCTAATTTTGTTCAGCTATAATAACAAACTTCAGGAGATAATTTAGATGGATCCTTTTGAGGCCTTATATGGAAGTTCGTGTCATTCACCCTTATGCTGGATACAAGCAGATGAGGCAACCCTATAAGGTCCTCATCTCGTTCAGGAGACTTCGGAGCAGATTCAGCTGATCATAAAGCGTATGAACGTTTTCCAGTTTAGAAAAAATATATTATATTGTTCATCGTTGATGACCTATAGAGTTCGAGGTCAGGGATCATGTTTTCCTTCAGGTATCACCCAAGTTAGGGAGTAGATAGTTATGGAAGAAAGGGAAGTTTTCACCTTATTATGTAGGGTCGTTTGAGATCCAAGAGAGAGTCGGGCTGGTAGCCTATTGATTAGACACTAAATGAGGCTAATATTCATTTTTAATTTATATAATATTCATGTTATTTATTATTCAGAAACACCATTTTAGTGCATTTTATACTTTGAACATCATTTCACATTATGATTGTAATACCTTCTTAAAATGCACTATTATGTGGTACATTTTTGAACATCATTTAAAGTACCCAATGATTAATCTGATTTTAAGGAATGTATTTATCCATATTTTAATTTTATATTTTGGGAAATTGATCTAAACTTCAATATGAACATGTTTCATTCAGGGATCAATGGAGAATTCATGGAAGAAAATGGGGATATTTTATGATGAAAGGAAGAAATTCTGGAGAAGTCAGATTGGTCACCAGCACACTGATGAGACTGTGGGGCCCAACATATAGGCCCAATGAATCCCAAATTTCGTGGGACGCTATAAGACATATAGAGGAACCAATAACTATTCATGTTCCCATGCTAATTAGGCTTCCATGGTGGTCATTTAGGTGGCCCAAGTTAGAGATAAAATTCTGGTCCAGATTCTACGGCCAAGAAAAATAGAACACTAATCTAATCATATCTCCAACTATACAACTCCAAATGGGCCCAAATTTTACAGGGGTTTAGGATACATCCGGGAATACATTTTATTCTTCTATGGTCCACTCTTATTCTTCCATCTAGAAGGTATTACAAGCGTGTCTATTTGGTGGTTGCAAGCTGGCTGCTACCTCGGGTCAAGAGTGGAAAAGTCAAAATTCCACAAGCTTTCCACCACCCTAGGCCTACCATAATAAAGTGGGATGATTTTTACTGTTTGAGGATCTAACCAAGGCTACCAAAATTCCTATTTAAGGTAGTGGTGGTGGAGGAGTTTTTCATCTTGGATGCTTTGTTCAATTGTAATGTTATGCTGTGATTTTGTTGTCTCAAGTTTGTCTTTCACTTGTAGGTTATTCAATTCACTTTAGTTTCTTAATAAAAGTTCTTCTTCTACTATTATTATGTTTTTATTAATATAACTTTGATACAGTTGATTCAAGGTGTGAATTTATTCACACCAAACCTTGTGAAATTATCACACAACGGTGGATTGATTGTTATTTCATTGTTTGTTTTTACTTCTCCATTTCCTCCCTCATGAGCCTACTTTCTGCTTCCATTGAAACCATAGAATCAATGGAGGGCTAACCCACTTATGATTTGATCCAAGGGAGTATCAAGGGGTTGTATTGGATGTTATTTATCACCCCATTAATGTATAATCACTTCTTAAATTGATATTTTTATTTGATGATTTTTAAACTCCGTCGTCCTTATTGAATTTAAGGCCACACACTTCAAGTGCTAATACGAAGATTTACATTGATGTGATCAAAACTTTGATCCTTCAAGTGTATAGGTGATTAGTATTAAAGGGTTTAGGAATTAAACCAGTAAGTGATGATGTTGTTTTATCTTCTTAAATGAACCCATCTCAAATTTAAGAAATTGAAATCATTGAAAAGGAAATACGTCTAATCCACCCATTGTAATAACCTAGGATAAAACCTTCTCATAATTTGAATTAACTTAAGAGTTTTAGTGTTAACTTAAACCCATCTAAAATCAACCCAAATTTGGCCACTTAATATCCAAAAATAGTCCATAGAATGTACGTGTCCATAGGTTACTTCTTAGGTCTCCGAGGATTCGACAACCCAAGTTAAACTACAAGGACTGTTCTACCTTCATCTCTTGGGTAAATTTGAGCGTGAATAAAATTTTGGCGCTATTTACGGGGACCTAAGTAAGTTATCTTAGACACTATCATCATTTTTTTCATCCCTCTTCTCTATTCTCACCCCCTAACTCCTATGGAAATCAATTTTGAACAAGCCCAAACATGGGGAACCTCTCCCTACATTGATCACCCCACACCAAGTGTGATGTACAATGACCATCCTAGTTTATACTGGTGGGATAACCAACAAAAAATTGAGACACAATGTTTTAACTCTTATTCTCCACAAAACATTCCAAAATATAATGATTTTGAATCCCCACAAATCCAATTTGAACATCCTCCTATGAAATTCCAACAACATAGTTATCCTCCTGTAATAGACCATCTGTCTCAACCCCTTATACATCCTAATCCACGTCAATTACTTGAAAAATTGTATCAAAAAATTGAGATAATGAATTTTGAGGTTTCATCATTGAGGTTAGAACTACAAAGCATTAAAAATTGTGAGGAACCCATCCCTACACAAACTATCCCTTCCATAACCTTATGTGAAGTGTATAGTTTCCCACAAACCTCTCATGAATTTAATGAAGAGAAAACCTTTGGATTTGAGGAAGATGAATAGGATCAAGTAATCGTTGATGGGTTTTTAAATCAAGAGGAAACTGATTTTTTGTATTCACAAGAGGGAAATTTGACATCATGGATTGAGTATCGTGAATATAACTCCATAGATTATTTTTCAAAAACACAAATCACTAAACCATTAAGAGAAATCACAAAATTTGAGTCCATACCCATTCCTATAACTGATCTTTCTAATTTTGTGGTTGAATCTTCTATTCAAAAGGAACCAATTTTTTTGAGAAATTTGAAAAATGAAACTGTGTTGAATTCAAAATATCAACTTGTGTCTAAATGTCCTATCCAACCAGAGCTCAAAATTATTGTCCTTCCCTCCCCTCTAAAGAATCTCTTCATAAGGTATAACCATGACCTTTATGATGGAATTAATTATTCTCCTGAAACTAATAATTTAGTAATGACCATTGATGTCTTAGGTAAGACTATAGAAGCAACTATATCCACCATTTCTGACATTCCTTGGATTTTCCCACTCATTGTAGAACATAGGTTTGTACATGACACAAATTATAAACATAAAATCAATATAAAACTAGTAGAAGTGGTGAAACATGTGGTCCTTAAAATGTTTAAAGTTGGTATTGGGTAAGTTAGGGGTGTTCATATCGGGCTAACGACGTTAAACAAAGCGCTGCATGGGAGGAAACCCATGGTTTTCAAGTTTCCTATCATTTTATTGTTTTAATAAAATTTATATTTTAAATAGGATTAATTAATCATTTTTATATTTAAAAAAAATAGACTGTTTACCTGTTCTTCTATTATGAGTATGGATGGGTATGAAAGGGGAGCACCATATTCATCCGTGTCACATGGTGTGATCCTTGAGTAATGCCTTACCCATAAATTTAAAAATAAGACAATGTATCATTAGTTTTTTTTAATGTGTTTGTAAGTTAAAGTAAAAATACAAAAAAATAAATAAATAAAAATATAATAATAATAAAAAAAATGGGACACATTGTGGGTCATGGTGAAAACCCCGTCACAACCGGAGAAGCCGCGGGGATTCGAACCTGGGACCGAAGGGAGACAGGGGCGCGCACTTACCACTGACCTACGACTTTTTGTGCTTCCTTATTCTATAATTTTTATATATATACTTATATTTTACTTTCTTTATTATATATATATATTGTTTTGTTTTTTTTTTGTTTTTCCTTTTTCTACTAGGGAAATCTGCAAGTGACATGAATATCAAAGGATTAAAAGGGAGCAGCAAGAATTTAAACTTCAACCACCAGGTGACTTAATTCCATGATCCTCATTTTCAATTTCCTTTTTGAACTTTCATTCTCTACCTAGACCCCCTTGACATTTTCTTTTCTTTAAACACTAGGGACAATGTTATTTTAAGTTGGGGGGAAGATAAAATAAAAAATGCTTTTGTGTCAAAAAAAATGAATGATTTTAAAAAAAGATGTATAAATGCTAATAAAAATTCCTTTAACTTTGAACATGGTAATACACATTTCAAACTTTGAAACTGAATATCAAATAATTTAGCATGCCCTGATTCTGATTTTAATCCTTGTATAATTTCATGATCATAGATTTTGGAAAGTGTGGTTGTCCAATGTGATATTTCATCATTTATATTTTCATCCAAATAAAAGAAAAGATCACAATGCACGTCCTTTAGATAGTGGGGTATTAGTTTTAGTTCATGGGGTACCCCAAATAAATAGCATAGGTTTGGTGATCATTTTAGTTTTAATATGAGTATTCAAAAAAAAATTGCACGTAGAGCAATGAAATGACCTAATGCGTGGCTTTCAGCACTTGGGGATCGTGACTCCATAGTTGTCTGGCCCAGAGTTAGTAATTTTATCTCTATTTTTGGTAATTTGAATTTGTTTTTGACTGAGTTAACTCGAGATGATGCCCGAGTATGTGGGCTTCACATGGTGCCCTAAGGTCTTTTAGCCTGGGAGTCATCGACAAAGTCTCTCTACAGGGGTCAACTCTTTTGAGTGCAACTTCAATTACCATGGAAAAATTGCAAAAAAAAAAATTAAAAAAAAAACAATAAAAAAACAATAAATTTTTTTGAATAATCATCTTAATATTGAAATGTGATTCCACCTAGTGCTTCCGTCATTTCCCCCTTGAATAAAGATGAACCCCCATGTCTATTGTGATGCACAACACATCCTCATACTTAATTGATATTGGATGAAATATAGCAATGAATTTGAACAAAGGAATGAGCTTCAGATTGGGATCTGATTATGAAACTATATTGTATTAAAATATTTCAATGGGTTTCATGATTTTTTGGTATAAGGGTTTTTGGTGATCATTGTGTATTAAAATGTTTTTAGAAAAGGGAATTCGAATTTCATATTGTTGAGATATATTTTGCTTGGGACTAGAAAAACTCAAGTTGAGGGGTGTGATTAGCCACTAAATGAGGCTAATATTAATTGTTAATTTATATAATATTCATGTTCTTTATTATTTAGAAACACCATTTTAGGGAATTTTACACTTTGAACATCATTTCACGTTATGATTGTAATACCTTCTTAAAATGCACTATTATGTGGTACATTTTTGAACATCATTTAAAGTACCCAATGATTCATCTGATTTTAATTAATTAATTTATCCATATTTTAATTTTATATTTTGGGAAATTGATATAAACTTCAATATGAACATGTTTCATTCAGGTATCAATGGATAATTCATGGAAGAAAATGGGGATATTTTGTGATGAAAGGAAGCAATTCTGGAGAAGTCATATTGGAAACCATCCCACTGATTAGATTGTGGGGCCCCACATACAAGCCCAATAAATCCCAAATTTCGTGGGACGATAAAAGACATGTATAGGAACAAATCACTCTTCAGATTCCAATGCTAATTCTGCTTACATGGTGGTCATTTAGGTGGCCCAAGTTAGAGATAAAATTCTAGGCCAGATTATGCGGCCCATAAAAACATCCCACTAATCTAATCATATCTCTGAATATACAACTACAAATGGGCCCAAATTTTAATGGAGTTTAGGAGAAATCCGGTGATCTATTTTCTTATTCTATTTCCCACTTTGATTCGTCCATATAGAAGGTCTTCCAAGTGCGTATGTTCAGTGGTTTCAAGTTGGCTTCCACCTCAGGTCAAGAGTGGAAAAGTCCAAATTCCACAAGCTTTCCACCACCCTAGGCCAACCATAATCAAGAGGGATGATTTTTACTGTTGGAGGATAGAACTAAGGCTCCCAAAATTCCTATTTAAGGTAGTGGTGGTGGAGGAGTTTTTCATCTTGTATGCTTTGTTCAATTGTAATGTTATGCTGTGATTTTGTTGTCTTAAGTTTTTCTTTCACTTGTAAGTTGTTAAATTCACTCTAGTTTCTTAATAAAAGTTATTATTATAATCTTATTATGTTTTTATTAATATAAATTTGATACCGTTGGTTCAAGGTGTGAATTTATTCACACTAAACCTTGTAAAATTATCACACAACGGTGGAGTGATCGTTATTTCATTGTTTCTTTTTTTACTTCTCCATTTCCTCCCTCATGAGCTAACTTTCCGCTTCCATTAAAACCATAGCATCAATGGAGGGCTAACCCACTTATGGGTTGATACAAGGGAGTATAAAGGGGCTGGATTGGATATTATTTATCACCCCATTAATGTATAATCAATTCTTAAATTGAGATTTTTATTTGATGATTTTTAAACTCCATCGTCCTTGTTGAATTTAAGGCCACACACTTCAAGTGATAATACGAACCTTTACCTTGAAGTGATCAAAAATTTGATCCTTCAAGTGTATAGGTGATTAGTATTAAAGGGTGTAGGCATTAAACCAGTAAGTGATGATGTTGTTTTATCTTCTTAAATGAACCCATCTCAAATTTAAGAAATTGAAATCATTGAAAAGGAAATACATCCAATCCACCCCTTGTAATAACCTAGGATCAACCATTATCATAATTTGAATTCAATTAATACTTTTAGTGTTAACTTAAACCCATCTAAAATCAACTTAAATTTGGCCACTTAATAGCCAAAAATAGTCCATAGAATGTACGTGTCCATAGGTTACTTCTTAGGTCTCTGAGGATTCGACAACCCAAGCTAAACTACAAGGACCGTTCTACCTTTATATCTTGGGTAAATTTGAGCGTGAATCACCTATCAGTTGCTACTACCTCAGAGGTACTGTTCCATGAAATATGGATTCGATGTTTTACAACTTCTCCAGTATCATGCTAACTCACCTCATACCTTTGTTCCCGTGGAAGTTGAGTTAGATTTCGATGCTACCTTTGAGAAGTATCCAGTACGCATCGTTGACTGGATCACAAAGGATCTATGAGGCCGGTATGTCCCTATATTATGAGTGATATAGAAGCATGGATGAATGCAGGACAAGTCTTGGGAGTGGGAGGTCGACATTCATGCTTATTAGAAAAAATTGTTATGATACAGTGTTTCTACACCCTTGGAAGGTGAACTTGGTGATGAGTTTTTTTAAGGGGGGAAGACTGTAAGCACCCATTTTTCCAATTAGGTACGAATCCTTTAATTTTTTTTAATTATTTATATTGGGCCTAATAAGGATTCCCAATGGGTTAGTGAAGGTCACAAGGGTGTTTAAGGATTTTTGGAATCCTGGAACCCATCTTTTTGGGAAAATAGGCATGATGCATAGTTCAGAGTAAACCGTACTGAAAGGAAACACTGTTATGAAAAACCATGTGGATTGTTACTTTTAATACAGAGTCTTACTACACGGTTAGCGCATGGTTTCCATAACCATGAATCCTAACTGTGCAAGTTCTCTTTCTTTCCTAGGTACCCATGCATGGTTTTAACACAGTTTTTCAACCCATGCAGACTAACCATGCACAAGCTAATTTCAAGGTAAATTAACTATTTTTACTCTAATGATCTAATTAATACTCCTAATTCCTCCAAATATGTGTTTATGCAGGATTGTACCATTTCCTTCCATTTTGGATCTCTTTAAAAGCCTAAGTATTCTATTGTAAGATCTACTACATCTGGGATCTGATCAAGCTTTCATTCATTATGTTGGATTTGCAACGGTATGTACTCAAGTCCTTTTTAGTCATTATTATCCTCTCTTTCTCTCTACCTAGTTATCATGGTGTGATAATTTTTTCATTTTTCATAGATATACTCTGTTATAAGTCGAATTAAAGGACAATATCAGAGGATAAGGATTTTAAAACCCTAAGGTGGGTGGTCTATAACTCATCCCTCATGTTCGTTGATTTTGGAATTGTCGTTTGGGGCCCACTGATTTCATCAGGTGTCATTTATTAAATTTATATGTCATGATTATAATCATTATAACCATATAATTATTATATTTCCATATATTTTGTCATTTGGTGGTGGTTACACCCACATCATCCAACATCCCATGTAGGATGATATTCTATAGGTGATTTTTTAGTGTTTTGAAAATTTTGAGCTATCGTTCGAATGTGCTCAAGATTTAAAACACTAATGGTAGGCCTCTTTATCATAAATTATTATTGCAATATATGATGGTGAATGTAAATTACCATGTCACTTTTACTGGACCCACCTATGGTAAGTGCTTAAAATTGATAATTAAACGTGAAAAAGAAATGTGCAAGTATACTAAGTATATGACTTGATCGGATTAGGTGTGAATGATTATTAGGTTGAAAGTCTATAGAACCCCTTACCATGTTAATTGAATCTAGTGGAATGAACCTTGATTATTAAATATTCCTAAATTGATTAAATAAAAGGTTGCATTCTACTTGACCTTATCACACTAAAGAAAGGAAAGGATTGAACCAAATGGAATTATTGATTAATTATGACTTGATAAAAATATTTCATGATAATTGAACTTATCACACTAATGAAAGTAAAGGATTGAAACAAATTAAATATTACATGACTTAATAATTAAATAAGATTGGACTGACTCGAGATCGCCTTGGATTCTTATTGGGGAATGCCATGATCACTCATGAACCCCATTCTGATTCAAGGATACGTCTTTATTAGATTGAAACCCACCTAGATTTTGATCCTTATATATTATTGGATGCTTTATATGAAACCATAGGATAAATCACACAGTATTAAGGATTCTTTGTATACACTCCTTAGATCCAGTATTGATAGGTAGGTGCCATGGTTAAAGCCCATAGTGCCCAGTCACTTCTTAGCCCCATTTTACCATAGACGATCACCTCAGATTTGGTAGGAATCTTATTGTGGAATACCTTAGAATATTATCATTGTATTACACTCTTACCCTTATCCAAGCTATAGTTATTACTGATTTGGAGACCCCTCAGGTCTATTTTTCCTTTTTTATTACCTTGTAACTTCAATATTAAATGTCATTACAGATTTCCTTATCATAACTTGGAACCTTCACTATTATTAACATGTTACTTATTTATAAACTAGTTATTATCAATTAATGTACTAGTTATGTTCAGACACCAGTTGAGGGCTGAAGGAGGTACTTGGGTATTTAGTTAAATTGCGCTGCTTTACTTTATATATGCATTCTTTCACAATCTTAAATTTCCATTACACGGGCTAGATATTATAGAAACCATTGGTGGTGGCCCACTTAGATTTATCTCACATCCTTTCCAGGAATTGTTTGGTACTCGGAGTAGATCAGATGGTTACATGTTTGAAAAAGGAAAGTGTATGACTTTGAACACTTCATTGCTTTCTATTTAGGATGGAGCTTGATAGAAGATGAATTAGCCAAAGCTAAGGATTCATGGGATAGTCTTTTAATTTACTTTATTCTTGTGTAGAACATGTTACACATGATTCCTTGTATCCATGTTATCCATTTTTCTAGATACATGACATATCATCATTAGTTGTTGAATGTGATTCCAGTTATTTATTTACTATTACCATTGTCTCTATTTTTCCATCGTGCCTTTTTTACTTATATTTATTCCATTATATACCTTAGTTTAAATTTAACCGCTATGATACACTTTTATGATGAGGTCATTGTCTCCCTACAGACACACACTAGGCCCTTGTAGCTAGTCAGCAGCCTCTAGTGTTTGAGGAGATACGCTTGAGGCCATGTGGCCCACCAGAGTCGGGGCACCTGTTAAGTGGAATACGGGTCTGGGAAATCACAGAGATATTCGTTTAAGTATATATAACAAATGGATAGATAAAACATTTGGATGATATATTCTCGATGTTATGGAAATATTCAATTATGTTCATTTGATTTTTTTAGAAAAATAGTTATATAGAAAACCCTAGATTCTAAAAAGTGATTTTATAGTTAGTGATATTTTTTCAGTTATTAATCATATTTTTGGGAACTTTATCAGAATTATATAAATATAGTTTTATTAAAAGGAAAACCCATGGGCTGGGAAACAAGATTTAATATTCGGCAAGGCTGCGGGGCTTGAACCCACAATTGAAGGGTAACAACAGTGCATCGCCTATGACTGGCCTACGTGATTTCTTAGTTAGTATGACATTAAAAATAGATTGTAAATACCCTAAACCTAAAAAATCAGAGTCATTTTATGATTTATTATATTAAAATAATGTATAAGGAATCACATCCTGAAGAAATGAATAGTTTATTAGTCATGGTAAACTAGATACATACATAAGTCTTGAATTACATTTGAAAATAGAAATGACAACATATTTTTTTCAAGAATATCCTCATTCCCTTAATTATATCATTTTATATCCTTCATATAAAACTTAATAGATTCCTGGGAAAAGATGAAAAATAAGGGTGATATAAAATTTTCAGTAAGGGTTAAGTACAACAGAAGCTACCATTAATCAATAGAGTAATCAACATTACATGGTAAATAATTGAACAAAAATTCCATTTAATCAATAACTTGGATATCATAGATAGATAATACATAATAAATATGTTAATATAAATTACTAAAATCAAATTTTATTTAATCAATAAACTAAGAATGAAATGTATCCAGAGATAATATCATTGTGAAAATATCTTGGATAATAAGAAAATTCATACTCAATAAAGAAAGGTAAATAACTGGAAACACATACCATTTAATCAATAAACTGAGAATGAAATTATTCTAAAGATAATATAATTTTTAAAATTTCATGGATAATAATAACTAAAGTCTCAATGAAGGAAATTCTTAATTATTGGACATCATGATACCTATACCATCAAGATCTTTCCTCTAGACTGTTTAAAACTGATGTGTAGAAACCCATTTAACTAAGGTTAGGAAACTGATTCATCACATTAGACTATCGATGCATTAAATAGATATCTATAATTTTGCCCCACCCATGTCTTCATATACAAAACATTCCTCATATATCAAATTATTTATTTAATTTATGAACAATGTTCCTTATCATCAAATATCTCTATTGAGTAAAGAATACACATTTATCAATATTTACCTAGATAAACAAATATAATTAAATTTATAACACCATATGTAAAAGTTATATATATTTTAAGAAATAAAATTATCCATGATAAAAAATACATATATTTAGGGTAAATTTAATTTCTAATGATCATAGGTAAGTTAATAGTTTAATGTAAATTTAATGACTAAAAAAATGAATCAAGAAAGTGAATTTCAATACTTTCCTTGGTCAAAATGATCATAAACCATCTATATAAAGAATAATTATTGTATTAATCCAAAATATACCCATTTTTATTAAGAATAAAGGGGTTTTTTTCATTTATGAATAGAAATACCATAAAAATATCTTTAAAAAAATTATTGAGTAAAATATATTTTTTATTTTGAAAATATTTTTTTAAAAATAAACATTTAAAAAAAATTTAAAACAAAAATAATTTTAAAATAAAATTTGAAACATGTAAAATAATACTTAAAACATTGAGTTTTCATGATATAATGAAATCCATACATTTTGAGTTTGTTAAAATAATGATTCCTTTCACATTTTTGGTAAAAAAATAAATCGATCCTTGTTTAAAAAAAAAGATGAATATCACTTTAAAAATTGATTCTAAAAAGTAAATTTAGTAAAATTTTATTTAATAAATCACTGCAAAATGTTAAAAACATTTTTGAAACTATTTTTATAAAACAGGGTTTTAGAAGAAAATGGATTTCCAGCCGAAGAGAGAAATGAAGTTTGGTTTTCTTAAATACATTTTATCAATTATTTTAAGTAATAAAGAGTAGATAAAAGAAAATATTAATTTAATACATGATTAATAACCATATTATAATAAAGTTATAGGGTTTTATTAGATAAAAATCAAATAATTTCCTACAATGTAAATTCAAGCATAAAAAACCCGATTAAAATGAGATTGTTAGATAAACCCTTACAAGGATCATAATATTGATGTGATAATTAAATAATGAATCAATTATGTGTTTAGAATGTAAATACACATAAAATAAGTTAATATACAACATAATATAGTCAAAATTAAATAAACACATAATCATTGAATATTAAAGACAATGAAGAAGTAATATAACACAATGAAAAGAAATAGAGTTATAAAATTCATTACTACTTATTAATTTTCAATTAAAACCCCCCGTGTATGAAATAACTCAAATTGAAACTTAAAATAGAATAAATAATGAATTTTTCATGATATTACATGTAAAATGGTTAGTATATACACCATATAAAATAAATTAGGTTCATAATATTACAATATGTATCAATGAAGATAAATTCAGACGAAGTCCCTTACCTCACGCTTCGTTTTGGTTGAACATGATTTAACCTTATGTATAGTGGTTTTAAAAAAACTATTAATTTATAATAGAACCATATTAATATTTATAATATCATATATGATCCTTTTATAACAATTTATCACACATTCGTAAATAATCTTTCATTATTTTTACTTTTTTTATTGTTAATTGCCTTGTTTTATCATTCATTCTGTGTCATGAAAGTTCCGATTATTGTGAATATTCTATATTTCCATCATATAAAAAATAATAATTATGAAATAATTATCATACTTATACATCAATTATACTTTTAATAAAATCATTGAAGATGGTTTTGAAAAATAAAGTATGTTACGATCATGGAGACGGTAGATCGTACATACACATGAGTAATGTTTCCATTTTTCAATGATCATTATGGAAAGGTGGTAAGTAATATTTTGTCTTTAAATAGTGATAATAATATCATAATTACCATATTTTTTCTTTAAATATAATTATATATACAATCCATATGGTGTGATGATGAAAATAGAGTTACATCGCTTCAAGATGGTGGTAGTCCACACATACACGAACGATGTTATCATCTTCAAGTAAGTTAAAAGATAAGAAAAAAGATGATATATTATATTTTAAAAATGATAAATATGTCATTAATATCATAATTATTTCAGTTATATCATATATATTTATTAAATTTATCCTTATTACCTTGCATGTAAAGTGTTAGTGGAAAACGAATCAAATTGCTTTGTGAGGCGATAGTCCACCGTACACTTGAGTGATGTTATCATATCCTCAATAGAGTGTAAAGTAAAAAAAATATATAAAATAAAATTTCTCTATAGGTATAATTATATTATAAATATAATATTTATAATTTATATCCATCATTATATCCTATAAATGGTGGTGGTAATGGTAACATGAATGGCATCGGTTCACAAGGCAGTAGTCCAACATTATGTGCTCTGAAAGCTATCAAAGAGATTAAATATAAAGAAATATATTTCATGGTTTGTTTAAGATACGTTTTATATATCACATAAATTATAAAAAATGATATTATTTTAAAATATTGGGGATTAACATTATTTGAACCTTAAAAAAGTTGTTTACTTGTAATTTAAAATTGATCTCTGTAATTAGGGGTATGGTATTTGTAAATAGCATTATTAAAAAACCCACATCATAAAAGGGTTAATAAAATACCCACTTAATGAGATTGAAAGTGAAGTAAAAGGGTTATATTTAATAACACATAACTAGGTTTCTGAGTAGTAGAACATTGGTGGAAGGTGAAGATGTAAACATGGAATAAAAGTGTAAATAATTATAGATAATAATAGAGGTTATTGATCACAAGAAAGTGAATTCTCAAAAATAAAGTTAAGGACCTCAAAACCATAAATCTGTGATGAGTTAAGGGACCATTTGATTCAAAAGAAATGAAGGTACAAGGATAAATTTTTTGTTTCAAGATCATTCTTCCCTAAGTTGAGGAATTATTTAACTATATAAAAATAAGAGGAAATATATTTACTTGTTACATTTCTAGTTCATTAAAAAAATTTCTTCATTGGTATTTGATTCGATCAGTTTCCAATTAATCACTTATTCTAAGAAATTAATATCCAAAAAATTATTTTTTATACCCAAAGAACTAAAATTCACTTTTAATGGATTTTAAGATCCATAAAAGAGTGACAGGTCTTTCCATATGCCTCTAACTATTTTCCAAAAATAATGTGGTTATCATAAGTTATCCAATATAGTACATTAATCTATAAATCTCAAAATTAACACCATTGGTTCATCATTAATATTTATTTTTCAAATATTTTAACTAAAAATAATAACATATTAACTAGTAAATCACATGGGAAATTGGTAGGTGTTAAAACCTTATCATCCTTCGGTCATGGGTTCAAGCTCCATGGCCTTACTGGACACGACAGGTTGTCACCCAACATGTGGGTTTCTATTTTTCTAAAATAATATTAATATAAATACAATAATATTCCAAAATTATGATGATCCATAATTAATACAACATAGAATATATAAAAACTATATATTTTACCAATACCTTTAATCTTAAGTACTAAAATTAATGGTATTATTCCTTAAAAAACTATTTCATATACTAAATCAATGAATTGTATTACCATAAATGTTTTCCAAAAATATCCTTAAGCATGTTATATCCATACCACACAAATTTAAAAGGGGGGTTTTAATATTATTACCTAATTATAAACCATAAACACATAAACCCATGATGGTATACATGACGCTTAAGTTAATAAATACACATATGCTTCTAAAATTTAATATAATTTTGAAGTGTTTCATGATTCTTATACGAAAATAACATTGGAAAAAATAATTCTATAAAATAATTCTGGTATCCCAAAAAACAATTCAATCATTTTATTTTTATATAGGTCCTTCCATGATCTAGGAGTTAATCTTTATAAGAGGGAACTGACTCAGATATTTCACAAGTTTCCCACATTTAAGACAATGAACTATAAATGGATTCAAATGATGGGATTTATTCCCTTCCATTGTACTCTTCATTTTTTGTAACATCTCAGGTAAATAAAGAATAAAGAATTTTCATATTTATTAATATTTACGAATTAAATATTAATTTTAATTAAAAGAGGTTTCTACGTTCGATAGCGTACACGGTACGCAACGATGAGTTTCTTTGAAAACTTACGTTGCACACAAGTAATAAAATAATATTATTTTAAATGTTAGTTAACGAGTAGCCGTTGTACTGGCGGGAATGGATAGAAATAACTAAAATATGATTATATATGTTTTTAAATGTTTTTACATTTACCCAATAAAATATAAAGGCTTAAAATACGGAAAGAGTTCAATTTTAGGCATTTATACCCTAATTTTCACGAAAGGTCCACTTATCACCTTTTGACGAAGAACCATCATTAAATATAGTTTTGATAGATCTTATAAATTCTATTGGACCAAATATAACTCTTCTTTAGAATCGGGACATCAAAATTTACTTTGTGTAAATTTTTGGTACCTTTTTGATAAAGTTCATTTTTTAATGAATAGTGTAAAATGTTGTATTTTAATTCAAAACCTCTTTTTAATATAATTTATTTATATGATTAGATTATATTTTGAATTGGTTTTAAAGTGAAATTAGAAAATATTTTTACCATTAAATCCAATATTGGTCGTTGGAATTAATTTCACTTTGAAATCGGACTTAAACTAGTGTCAATCTTTTGATACTTATTGTTTCATAAAAACACGCTATTTGCTCTGACAGTGGAAATTAATTATTAAATTAATTAATGTTACTTATATGTTTTGAATTTTGTAAAATAGACTTTATTTTTGAATTCGTAATATCAAATTTAGCTTAGGGTGAATTTTTGGTAATTTTCTGAAAAACTTCAATTTTGATGAATAGTGAAACCACTAAGTGGTACTTATAAAGACTGATTTTCCGTTTAAATGAAATTTTGCCATCATTGTGTTTTGAATTTCAAAAATCCGACATACATGGTTGTCATTAAGAAGTAAAATGTGGTTCAATGAGATTATAATAATTTTTTGGTGAATAGTAACTTATTAAGTTCTTAATCGCGATTAGTGGTAATTAGTGTAGTTTAAGGTAAAAATAATGCTTTAATAAAATAAGATGAGATTGAAACATGTCCTACCCTCATTGGTTGTGTCATGGCCGACCAAGAAAATCCATGGGTCAACTTGGGGACCCCATGGAGACACTTTGGTTGGGAAATGACATAAATAACTTTTTATTTAATGTAAAAGTAAAAATGACACAAACATAATATGTTTTACAAAAACAATTTTTATATGGGGTTATAAAGATCAGATTTTTGATTATAAATATTAATTGGAAATCTAAAAATATTTCCTACATCATAGTATTTTTTTTATAATTTTTAGACATTAAATAAATTAAATTATTTATGACATAATAATGATGCAGCGATGACATCATTATTTGACGATTTACATAAAATGGAAAGATAATGTAAAATAAATGAACTACACATGTCCAAAACCAATTGGATGAGTGGATTTCGAACCCTTATCACCTTATCCACGAATTATATCAATGTGGGACCTTTTAAAACCGAAACACATTTTCAAATAAAGTAATATTTCTTTACTTTCCAAAAGTGCCCCTCCTCTCCTCTTATAAAAGGCCCCCACCTCTACCTCATTTCACACACTCCTCAAGCCTTTGGCTTGGCCAACCCCTGTCCATTTACTCTCTCCACATCCCTATCCTCATCCTAGAGGATTACCTTTGGGCATAATCCTTTCAAAGGAAGCCTTTAGGCTCAAACCAAAAGGAGTTACACTTTTAAAGGTGATTCATTCTCTCTTCTTCATTTGTTTTATTTTGCTTCTCCAACCCCCTAAACTCTTTTTATTTACTTCTTTTGTAACAAAACCAGTATCTTCAATATACTAGGATGTTGTTATAATATTTATTCGAGCTAAACTCTCACAAAACTACATAAAATGGTTAAATAACATACGGTTTCCGTGGATGGCGAAATTCTGCCTCCCGAAACGATGATTGTTCAATACTCATTTAACACCTTAAAAGGTGGCCATTATGATGTCACTATTTTTATATATGATATATAATATGTTTATGCTTTCCTTAAGCTTCTGTATTTTTCATTTATGGCATACCTTTATGGTTTCCATTATGGGTAAACACGATATCTTCATTTAAGGAAGTGTGGACTACCGCCCCCTCAAAGTGATGTGATTCGTTAATGCCATATGTGGGACGTGTAAAGGATGGATTTAAAGTTATTATATATGTTGTTATACTGGAATTATAATATAACTCTATATCATTATTATTTATTTCCATTAAAGTATGAGATAGAAATGAAAGTAGCGTTCATGCGTACGTACGGCTTACCGTCTCCATGAACGGTGCATTTCATTTCTTATCCCCAAATATAATGTACTATTAAAAGTACATGTATATAATGGATATATATAATGAATGATATATCTAAATGATGAATATAATTCTGGAATTAAAATATACATACCTCTCATTAAGTTTTAATTCCATTAATATGACAAAGAAATGAAAGTAGCGTTCATGCGTACATACGGCTTACCGTCTCCATGAACGGTGCATTTCATTTATTACCTCTAAATGATTATGTAATATTATAAATACATGTATATGATGGATATATATGATATATATGATATCCAAATCAGGAATTTCATTCTGGATATAAATAACCTTTGACCACACGAACAACATGTAATTGTAAGAAGTCCACTTTCGACTTAAGAACCAAATATCGACAAAACAAACATTATTAACTTAAATGGTTACATAATGTTTATAACATGGAAATAAGTGATATAAAAGGAATAATTAACTTTAAAAAGGTTCTTAATCAAGTAGAAATTAACTCAAGTTTATTATTCAGGACGTTAAAGAACGATCGAGTCAAGTCGGACCCAAGGTAAGGGACTTCGTCTCAATCTCCTTTCATTGAGGCATATTTCATTTTATACACAAATTTCTTTTATACGGTGTATAAACCCCTTTGACTTTTACTTTTATACAAAAGGAATCTTTTTCTATGAAGCGTTTTACTAAACGACAAAAAGGAATGTTTTTTTAACGTACGCGGTGACAACGACCTTTTCCGCCGCCGCGTGTATTATTTGGTCTTTGGCGTTCTCAACAAGCCGTAATGTTTTTAGAATAAAATAAAGACCATATACTCTTTTATGTATTTTGGTATTGAAAATGGTTTTGAAAAAGGATTCTATTATGTCAATATATTTATGATATATTGTGATTGAAATGTGGAAATGTTATCATTCCTTTATATTGGTTTTATGTTTTATGATTTTATACTGGTACTTGGACATTTTAACGGGTGGTTACGTTATAAACCATATGACGGGTGGTGCCGTGAATACCAGGATGGGTGGTTACGTTATAACCTCCAATGCATTGGGTATGGAAGTCGGCCGTATGGCTATTCCATTAAGTATATATGGAAATTGGCCGTATGGCTATTCCATTAAGTGATATGTGTGGAAGTCGACCGTATGGTTATTCCACTTAAGTATGTTTATGTCCCAAGTTACCTTTATATATGTTATGCGTTCTTTATATGGGTTTTATGGTAATCCTTTGGTTACAAAAAGGTAAGTAATGATACTTTATTCAGTGAAGAGTTTTTACTACTTCATGAGAGTGAAGGTATTACTTTGATCGAGTATACATGGTTTACTTGATGTTTGAAAAACTAACAGTTTTCATTCTTTGTGTATCCCTTACTGATCTTTTTATGCTCACCCCAAGTTTTTTTTGAAATGTTTTCACAGGAATTAATATGGAATAAGGTCAAGGATGGGATCAAGGGAATGTCATCCTATATAAAACATGGAACTAGGCACGTTTCTTTTTAAGAGTTTTTTTATTATGGAAACTTAGTAGAAGTGACTACTTTGTAATCTTTTGAGATGTAATAGTTATGTTCTAATTCTCTAAAACTCTAAACCTTAAAAGATCCTCGATGTGAATTATTCATTTAATTCAATATTAAGTAAGGTTTAAGGCCGGGGCCTTATATTTTTTCTCAGAAATTATTTTCTTTATTCCCTACTTTTCCACATATAAAATAATTTTCCTTTTCTGTAATAAAATTTTCCTAGGTTTCACCTTCCATATTTCTAACATGAATGAAATTTATAACTCCTTCCTCCATGTTCTAAATCACTGAGTTCTTAGGGAACTCTATCCTTCTCTTCTTTGGCGAGTCTATGAGTTGGTTATGGTATAGGTTATTAATAATATTTCTAGATAAATTATTAGTCATAATCACAATATTTTTCACTCCTATAATAATCTCATTTGGTTTCTCATAGTCTCAACATTTTCCATCATATTAAATTTTAACCTGAATCCTTTAGGTTACCACTATTGAATAAACCCAAAAAGTAAATTGTGAGAAATAATAATCACAGTGGGAAACCCATATAATGATTTATAATATGTTTAAATTATGAAAAAATATTTTCAGTGTAAGAAAAATTTGAATTAACCTTGGTCATTCATTTTCATCACCTATTCAAATCATTCATAATTATTTTTAAATAAAATTTAAATTATCCTAAGCATATCCCTAGGGAGGGGCAACCGGGTTCACAATAAGGCTTTTTTCCATGTAACATGTGATGATAGAGTGAATCCCAATGTTACCTTTTCAAAGTTACTACCCCTAGGTACAAATTTTCTAGAACCACATCCACTTTTAGTATCTATACATTGATAATTCCAAGGAAAAAACACATAATTTTTACCTAGATAAAACTTTAGGACATTATTCTATACTTATCATCAAATTCTATCATAGTGTTATGATCCTTAATCTATGTTTTCCTAAATCTAGTTTCCAAGGTTTCTACTAAACTTACAATGATACCAATAGTAGAGACATCAACCCCAGTATCCCAAAGTTAGTTTCCTCTTTATTACATTAGCATATGATACAAGGAATCACATCTCGAAGGACCGAATAGTTTAGTAGTCTTGGTAAACTAGATACATACTTGAGTATTACATTACATTTTAAAACACAAATTACAACATAATGTTACTGAGAATATCATTATTAACTCTATAATATCTCAGAATATCATTAATAGTACACTTCCTGAATTCCTAGTAAGGGATAAAAAATACGGGTGAACTCAGATGATTAGTAAGGGTTAAGTATAATGGAAGATATCATAAATCAATGAATAATAATAATAATTATGGAATGGTAAAAAATTGAACACACATTCCATTTAATCAATAAATTGGCTATAATAATTATACAATACATAATAAATATTTTAAGGTAAATAACTGAAAAAATTCCATTTAATCAATAAAATGAGAATGAAATGTATCCCGAGATATTATCATTATGAAAATATCATGGATAATAATAGAATACATAACCAATATGGCTAGCTAAATAACTGAAAACACATTCCATTTTATTAAAAAACTGAGTAGAAAATGAATCTAGAGATAATATCATTGTGAAAATATCATGGATATTAATAACTTAATTTTCAATGAAGGAAATGCTTAATTATTGGACATCGTGATCTTAGTCATCATGATATCTCTACCATCAAGATCTTCCCTCATGACAGTTTTAAACTGATGGGTAGAAACCCATTTAACTAAGTCTATCCAAATAATTCAACTCATAAAACTAGTGATGAATTGAGGGGATATCTATAATCATCCTCCACCCATATCTTCATGTCCAAAACATTCCTCATATATTGAATTATTGATTTAATTCATGAATAGTGTGTCTTATTAGAAAATATCTGTATCGAGTAAAGAATATGAACTTATAAATATTTCCTTTGATAAAAAACCTTTAAATATTGAACATTGTATGTATAAATGATATATAGTTTAATAAACAAACATATCCTTTAATGATAATATGGATATTTAGGGGAGATTTAATCTATAATGATTATAGGTAAGTGAATATTTCATGGTAAATTTAATGACTACAAAAATGAATCAAGAAAGTGAATGTCAGTACTTTCCTTGGTCAAAATTATCATAATCCATCCATAAAAATAATAAGGGTAGTATCAATCCAACATATACCCATTCAATTAATAATAAAGGGTTTCTTTCATTGACAAATATAAATTCCATACAATGATATTTAAAAACATTCTTGAGGAACACATCCTTTTAAATTATTTAAATAAATTTTTAAAACTAAATGTTTACATTTTTTTTTGAAAATACTATTCTATGAAAATAACATTTGAAACATATAAAATAATATTTAAAAAATTGAGTGGTATAACAGTAAGAAATCTGTACTTGCTGAGTTCATTAGTACAAAGATTCCTTTTACATTTTAGGTAAATTCCAAACGAGCTTTATTTTCAAAACAACTTGAATATTCCTTAAAACAAATTATTAAAAGTTAAAATGGGTAAAAATTAATTTAATAAATCATTTTGAAAATGTAAAAAATATTGAAAACATTTTTATAAAACATGGTTTTGGAAGAAAGAAAATTCCCGACTAAGAGAGAAATGAAGTTGGATTTTCTTACAAACATTTTATCAGTAAATTTAAGTACCAAAGAGTTGTAAAATGGAACTACTACTTATAAAATCATGAATAAACATATGTGAATAAAAATAATAGGTTTTATTATACAATGATCAAATAATTTCCTTCAATGGAAATTCAAGTACAAATAATCCTGATTAAAATGCGATTGTGAAATAAACCCTTACAAGGATCATAACATTAAAGTGAGTATTGAAAAATTAATTTATTATATGTGTAAAATGTAAATCCTTATAAAATAATTGGGTATAAAACAAAATATATTAAAAATTAAATACACACATAATCATATAATATTAAAGATAACGAATAAGTAATACACCCCAATGAAAGAAAATTGAGTTATGAAATTCATTACCACTATTTTATTTTCTTGTAAAATACTATGAGATAAAATAACAAAAATTTAAAACTAAAATATCATGAATAATAACATATTTATGATATTAAATTTAAAAGGTTAATTATATAAACTATATAAAATAAAGTAGGTTCATAACTTTATAATATTCTTTAATGAAGAAAAAGTGAGATGAAGTCCCATACCTCATGATTCCTTTTGTTTAAACATGATTTAACCTATTTTATAGTGATTTTAAACATGTTATTAAATTATAAAACAATAATATTTATATTTATAATATCATATATGATCCTTTTATAACACCTTATCACCACTTCGTTAATAATCATTCATTATTTTCAATGTTTCGGGTGTTAATTACCTTGTTTTCTCATTCATGCCTTATCATGAATGTTACGATTATAGTGAATATTATATAGTTAAATAATATAAAAAATAATAATCCGGACATAATTATAATATTTATACATCAATTATACTTTTAATACCAATCATTAAATATGGTTTTGAGAAATCAATTATGTTATGATCATAGAGAAGATAGGTCGTATGTACGCATGAGTAACGTTTCCATTTTTCAGAGATTCTTATGGAAAGGTGATAAGTTATATTTTATATTTCCATAATGATAATAATATTATAATTACCATAATATTTCTTTAAATATACTTATATATATCATCTATGTGGTGGGATGAAGAAAATAGAGTCACATCACTTCATGATGGTGATAGTCCATAAGTACATGAATGAAATTTTAATTTTTAGGTGAGTGAAATGGTAAGAAATATAATGATATATTGTATTTTAAAAATGATAAATATATAATTAATATCAAAATGATTTAATTTAAATCTTATATATTTATTAAATTTTTCCGTATTACCTTCTATGTAAAGCGTTAGTGAAAAAGGAATCACATCGCTTCGCGAGGCAGTAGTCTGCTATATACACGAACAATGTTATCGTATCCCCTACTAAATTGAAAGTAAACTTTTTATATATTATATATGGATTCCATAGGTATAAATGTTTAATAAATATCATATATATAAACTTTATATCCATCATCATACCCAACCATGATAGGTGGTAATGGAAAAATGAATAACATTGGTTCATGAGGCGGTAATCCGCTGTACACATGAATAATGATTTCATAACGCATTTGATGGAAGTGAGGATGGTAGTAGGTCATGAAATTAGACTAAAAAAATATAATTATATAGAAGATAATTAGTTTATTATATCATCATGTTTTAATATTAATTTTGGGAGTTGGAGTAAGAAATAAAATAAAAACACTCGTTGAAGAACGTGGCCTCTTATTCGAGTGACCTCCTTAGGTTTGCACAAAATAATTCCTCAGTTAGATTTTTTACCAAAAAAAGGCTTATATAATGAAGTTATTTGATATGGGAAGTTATATTTTTAATGAATTTATGAAACAAAATGGTTTTAATGTATTAATAATAGAGGATAGTGGGTGGCTGTTTATAAGTGAGGTGAGTGGTACACTTGTAATTTTTGAAAATAAAAAGGTGTAACAACACTTTACACATGAAAAAGGGTAAAATGGATTATTATAGATAATTAGACATTATAATGTTTAAATACTTCCATAAAATATATTTTATAAAATTTATTAGGTCATATTAAACCTTATCATCTTCGTTTAATCTTCCGGTAAACCCATTTTTACCTTAACCTCGATAAATAACTTTTATTGTTTTCACAATTCATTTTAGTCAAAAATTAAGATAAAATTATTATAAAATATAAATTATTATTATTCAAAATATAAAATTAATTTTTTAATATTCCATTCACATAATTAGAAATTTTTAATTTGAAAATAATCTCATGAATGAGATGAGAAAGCGGGTTTTGAAAGAGAAAATTTTCAAAAGTTTATAAAGTTTTTATATCAAAATTCAAAATAAAAATAATTCCAATGAGATAGATTGTATTAATAGATATATAATTAAAAAAGTTTTACTTTAAAATCAACTTAAATTTTAATTTAACTTTATAAATAATTTAAATGAAATGGAAGTTTTAAATTGAAATTCAAAATTTTCAATATTCATCAAAAAATGAAATTCTTTAGAAAAATATCAAAAATTTACCCTAAGATAATATTGATATACAGGTTTAAAAAATTAAGTTAATTTTTTCTAATTAATTTTTTAGGTGGTGAAAATTAATTTTAAAATATGCGTGCAAAGAGTGACTAAACCATCTTTTATAAAAAAAATATTGTTTTTCAGAAAACATTTCTTTTTCTTTTAAATGATTCTTATTTTATTTCTAATCAATAGATAATGTTTATTTTCATAACATAGTTTTTAATATTCATACACACCAATATAATGGTTATTTTATAATGGTATACTATTTTATAATTTATTTAGACTCAGGGTTTTTCATTTCACAAGCCATCAAAGAGATTTAATATAATGAAATATATTTCATGTGTGGTTTAAGCTTGGTGTTCCATGTCACATACACAATAAAAAAAAGGTTCATATATAAAAATATTTGTGTGTTACATAGATATTATATTTACATTTGGAACATATTTTTTAACATATAAATTATTTTTGGACTGAAAAGTGATTTAGTGATTAAGCGATTAATGTTATTTTGAAAAACATTTACTATCTAAGGAATATTATATAGTTAAGGTAATCAGAATATTATGAAATTTAATTTAACGATTAAATTTTGAACTATATTTTGTTAAAATATGTGGATTTATGATGATTCAATTCATTTATGGATTTTATTAACATATCTTGAATATTATATGACTATGTTATATACATTTTGGTATGAGACATTAATAGTGATTGATATTATTTTGAGATAAATATTAAATTCATATTGGAAGAATACATGATCAAATGTTTTTAATAATTGGGTTTCACCCTTATTCTAGAATATTTTGATAAATTTTAAGGTTAGTGATTTATCAAATGATCTATGTTGAACTTTGGCTATTATTGTTGAGGCTTTGGAGATTTATGTTGTATTATATCATATAATGGTTTATTGATTTTTATAATTATCCTACATTGTTCTAACCATTATTGTTTTTGGTAATGTATAATATATAGTAAAAATATATTTTAATCCTTTTATGGAATAATATAATTCAATGGAAGTTAATTTTATTACTTCAAACATTAAAAAATCATCTTGAATACTCATCGTTTGGGTCAAAAGATGAAATTGTGTTAGAAATAGATTAAAGGATGAAATTATAGTTGAAAACTACCTATATTTATGTATATTCATAGTATATATGTTAAAGTAATTCCTAAACTCTATAAAAAGGATATCGAAACAAAATATTTATCCTATTATCATCAATTTCAACAATTCAATGGTCCTTTTCAAATTTCTTATGTTTATTGGTTTTGTGGCTATTGACCTTCTCATGCTCATTCTATTTCTTGTTATCAATGATATCTATCAAATATATCTCATTATTTGTACATTAAGTTTCTTTTCCATATCTATATTTTCAACTTCAACTAATTATTTACTATTTTTAAACCTAGTTATATTTTATTCCATATAACTGTTCTATTTCCCCCTCATTTTAAGAGAAGTTTTGTTAAACATTTTTTGATGTGGGTTTCCAAAAATGAATTTTCAAATGTTAGTCACTTGATTTCTAAGAAGAACCTAAAATTATGATGAAAAAATTAATTAAATGGTCATATAATGTAATATTACATGATTTTAAAATAAGTACATTAAGTTCAACAATGTATACGAAACACAACAATGATCTTAAACGAACCAAGAAATATTATTATTTAAATATAATCGTTATAACCTACCAATTAAATTGGATAGTATGAATAGAATTAATTTTTTTTAAATATATAAAAATATTACAATCAATAAAAATGTATTTATTAATTATTAGTAAATAAGAACCCAATTTTTAGTGAAGGAATTTTATTCTCCAAAGATATGTTTTCTTCAAAATTGGTTTTTTATTTATTTTTTTAGTGAAAAATATTATTAATTTTTTGAAAATTTTAAAATTTAATTTTATAAAATAAATATAATTCTTATAATCATAATATTTAAATTATAATATGGTGAACATTTTAATTATTTTATAAATGTTTGATTTTTCAATAATAGTGAAAATACTGATTTTTATGGAAAACTGTATTTTCATTTGAAGTGTATACAAAGTAAAATTATATTTTGGATTAGTTTTAAAATTTATTTAGTTAATTTTTATTTAAATTAACCCAATTATGTATTTTTTTAAATGAATTTTAATCTTGAATTTTGTACAAAAAACATTTTTATACTTAAAAGTAAATTTTCTAAAAAAAAATTTCATCGCATTTTGTTAGTTTAATTTTAAATTAAATTATTCAACTTCTTTGTTTTCTATATTAAAAAATGGATTTGGTATTTCTAATTTTTAAGTCCAGATTTGTTAAATGTTCCCCTTATTTTTATAGTCAATGGTAATAGTAACATTAGTAATTTTTGTTATCATGATAAAAGGGTAAATTTTGTAATTAAAGTTAAATATAATAAAATAAGGACTGAAAAATGACCCTAACACTTACCCAAATTTTATTTGATGATTATATATCATCCCTAATCAAAAAAATATAATATATGGTATTTTTTTCATTTGGGTCTAATTACGACCTTTATAATATTTTATAAAATGAAACGTAAAAAAATCATACTCATGTTTTTAATAAATGTAACATTTTTAAAATGAGGATAACCAGAAGATATGTTTAGTTATAAATATTATTTTTAAATCTAAATTTTTAATATTTGTTATTATAATTTATTTTTAATTCTTAGTTAAGAAATTATTACCTTAAATTCATACACAATGTTGATGCCGTAATTATTCAATTAATAGAAAATTAAATTAATGATATTAAAAATATTAAAATAAGTATTATTTAAAAGAATTAATATTACCCAAAAATTTTATAGATAAAAATAACATTTTAAGGATATATTAAAATATTTTATTCAAATTTAATTTGTTTTCTTGATGTTATAAAAGTCAAAGTAAATGAATTTTTCTAAAAGTGACATTATTGATATTTTATGAAAATAATATCTTATTAAATGATATAAAATTTATAAAAAACATATATTTTTTCAAGTGATTTTTAAATGGTTGATAATATATACCATTAAGCATTTATCTAAAACTTGTCTATTTTTAGTAATTATATTAACCCTAAAATATTAAAAAACCTTGTTATCACAGTAATCATCACAAAGGGTTAAAGTGGGATAAAATAAACAAATAAAGGTAAAAAACTTATTTAAACTTTTCCAAATTTTATTTGATGACATAATTTCAAATATTAATCATATTATATTAAAATATTATCAATTTTAATCTATTTACACATCAAAATTAAATTATATTATTTTAATATTTTAAGAAATTCCAAGAGTTCCCCTCCCCTCTCTTATAAATGGGCATATATTCTTCTCATTTATTCACACTTAAAAAACATTCTGGTTCAGAAATACCTAACCAAATCCTTTCATTACATCAATAAAAATGTTCTTGAGTCCTTATTTTTGGAATAATACAAAACTAAAAGGTTTTAATGTATAAATAAAAGGAGGTTATATGAAGAAGCATAAAATAAGGAACACACATGATGAGTCAGACTCAAAATAAGAGTCAATTTAACTTAAAACCTCAATTTAAGTGATTTAAAGATTTATTTTCAAAATATTTCTCTTCCATGTACATTATATTCTATATTTCTTAATAAAATTATTATTTATGATTCAATGGTGGATAAATTCTATTTTTTACAATATTTTAATTTCTTTACAAATTTTTAAAAAAGACAAATATTTTTAAAGTTTTATATAAGGGGTTTATTTTTACAACACTCTTTTAATATTTCCCTTAAAAATATTTTTATTCCATGTATTTATTTTTAAAATTATTTTATGGATGTATTTATATAGGCATAAATGAATTATAAAGGACATTTTATGTCTCTTTATAAGGTTTTTAAAAATAAATCTTTTACGAAATGTTTTTTTTACAAAATAGAAAATTAATACTCTATTAAAATATATACAATCATAATTAATTTTTCCACAACTATAATTATTATTTTAATTTTGTCCTACTTTAAAAAATTTCATTTTTTATTCAATGAAAAGACATATTTCCCTTTTTCTAGCTATTTTGGTATTAAAAATGGATTTTTAAAAGAAAAGGGTACTTTTATATCAAAAATTATTTTGCATACGAATTTAAAAGAGTTTTTAAAAGGTTTTATCATGAAATGTGAAATCATAATTTTTTTTATTCTTGATATGGTGCTTATGAATTATATATGAGAGACTAATGAGCTCGAAACAGATTATACAACGGGTTAATCCCCATCATATCTCATTGTGATCCCAATATATCTTATATGAAGGGTGAACCACATTATATCTCAACAATGAATTGATTAAAGTGACATAAATAATCAATTAGGTTTCTTCTACGAGATTATATTAATATACTACAATAGTTATTCTATATATAACCATGATGGTTATTTAAAGTGTAACTGTAAAGGCTACTCTAAGTATTCAAGTGTAACTGTGATAGTTACTCCAAGTATAACCATGATGATAATTACATGTGTAACCATGAGGGTTACTCCATATATAATAGTGATATGAAAATGATTCCCCAATTTTACAATATGTTTTATTTATTCTTGATATGTGTTTTAAAGGTTTCCTTTGAGAAAAAATGTGTGTTTGATTTTCATGTGGAAATGATTTCTTGAATCCGCTAAAAGAATATTGATATAAGGGTCAAAGTTTCATGGGTTTTCATGTTTTTCACTGTACTAACAATTTTATTTCTTTTTATGTCCATTATTAAGCTTTTTTTGACCATCCCATTTTTTAAATTGTTTTTCCCAGGGTTTAAGGATATGCAGGGGAAAATAAGAAGTCAAGTTTAAAGTTATAAAGATTTTTCATTAAAATAAAAAATGTTTTATTTTAAAAGTTTTTATGTGAAAATGGATACTGAGTATAATTTCCCACCTTTTAAAATATGGTTTTTTATATAATAATTATAACCTAACTCTCTAAAACTTGTAACCTAAAATATCTTTAATAATGTAATAAAGTTAAAATATAATTTTTAAGATTGGTTCCTTAAAGGGTAGGTTATTGTATCTATAACAATGATTTAAAATTATGTCCCAAGTAACCTACATGACTTTTATATTATTTCTATTGAGTTTTTATGGAAATATTTTGATTTCACAAGGTAATATGATGGTCTTTTGTTTTAAATGAATGATTATTCCTCTTTTGGATAAAAGGTTATATTATTTGAAATATTTTTCCTAGTGTTTTAATGTTTTCTAAAGAAACCCCCATGATTATAATTTTCCCTTTTTGTTTTCTTATAAAGTGTTTTATGAAAAATATTGTGAATTAAAGCTGATTTAATTTCTAAATAAACAATTAGTTGAGATCAAAGTTTATTATATTGAAGGAAAAACTCTCTTATATGACCTCATGGTTTGGAAATGGAATATTTGGTTTCATTTCCTTCTTTATATATCCCTTACTAATATTTTTTTCTCATCCCAAATTTTCAAATTATTTTTCAAATGGATTAAGGATTAGTAGACAATTTAAAAAATTCATATTTCTAGATATGGAGGTCACCTTGAAAGAAGAAACCATGTATTTATAAAGAATTTTTTAGATAAAATATATAATATGTGGAAATGTACACTTTCAAAGAGTTTTTCTTAATTATTTAAAAATCTAAACCTAATAATTCATTGGTTATATAACTGATCCAAAATTTATTTTTATGTTGTAGGTTTTGGATGGTTGAAATTGAGTCACATTTACTGGTATCAAAGAAAAATTTCAATATTTTTTTCACTGGATCTAGGAGTACAATTTTTGGGGCCATTATATATATTATCAATGTATTAATTTAGTACCTAGAAATAATACAAAAACTTCATATATAATCCCAAATTTTTTGAGAATATCTGGTAAATGTTCATTATATTCAATTATATTGTTGGAACATTTCCATAGATGAAAATTAGATAAATTCACTAAATGGAACATGAAATTTTTAGTATATCCTTAAAGTATGTTATATAATTGGAAAAATCATCACTATGTGTATCGAAAATGCATCATCTCATTTTATTAAAAAATAATTTTTTTATGCTCATCCAAAGAGAAAAATGAGTTAATACACATCTTATGACAAGTTCATCTAAGCTTGAAGTATATAAGTTATCAATGCAATAACTCTTTTGATCAGTTTATTGAAATAAACCATCAAGATATATCCTTAAATTATTTATTATATATTAACCTTTCCTATTTTTGAAAATCTTTTAATCATACAGTTGATATCATATATCTGTTAGAATAATAGAATTTATTTCTATAACCAGTGATGTTTTGATGAAACTTTTAGTCTCACCAAGTCATTTAGAATATTCAATAATATTTAATATAATTTGATGTACCCAATAATATTTATCATATGAGACTAAAATCATTGATCCACCCAATCATATTGAGTACATGAGTGGAGACTAATATTACTTTATTCATTTTGCATCTAATACCTTTTAAACCTAAATTGAATCTCTCTATAATTATATAAGAATATAGATTCACTTATTAAAAAACTCAACACTTGTTTACTCAGGAAGAAAATATTTTTACACAGTGAAATTTCCATAATAAGTTTTCATAAATCACCAATTTATCTTAAGAAGTTTTCTTAAGTTACCAACATTTAGAGTAACTTAAATTAAGATTCTCATTTTCAAGGATTAATCAAAAATTTCATATTAATGATGATGAAGGTATTATCTAAAATATAATATTTTATCATATGAGTATAATATGTTATAAATATTTAATAATTATTTTAATTAAATGGGATCCAACTAAAATGATGACCCTTTTAGAAACAAATCATATCCATTAGTGATAAAAGATCCATAATTCACTCAGAAATGATTCTGCTAGGAAGTTATTATCATCACTCAATTATTTAGGTAGGGAATAATCCTAATCATACCATAAATGATTTTTTTATATATGAGCTTAAAATCATTTTTATAATCTATAATATGAATAAACTCAACTCCATTCCTCCAGTATCCTTCTTAAGGATTTCCCATCTATGTGTAACCCAAAGAAAAAAGAATCAAAAATTGATTAAAAAAAATAAAATCAATGGACACCCTTCTCTAGTAAAATTTATTGAATAATTATCCAGTGTCACCCATTACTTTATTTTATTACACAAGATAATCTTAGGGAACCCTTCTATGGAAGAACCTGCCCAGTTAAATGATCAAGGCCTTAAAAAGTACCTCTTTGGAAGGAATCTCACGCTTAATATTTGAAGGGGATTTTATTTGAAAATATTATCACATATAATTACCTTTATTTATTCATGATTATAGTAATTTATTTTGGAATCTTATTCCTCCACCAAACCAATATGTTCAAACCATATTGATGTGTAACTATTTATATAATCCATATGTTTGTGTTACTCACCCAAAATTATAAGTCAAGTATATTTATAAATATCTGAATGAATAGTATAAATGAAGAACATAAACAATTAATTTAAAGGTTTATAATTATATGAGTTTGAAAACATCTACATGAGTAACCCTAGAGTGATAGATAGCCAACAATATTCATTATCCTAGAAAAAAATAAACCTCCAAGTAAGTAGGTAGTCCAACCACAAGTCCATCTTACTAGCGATACATTACTCAAGGTAGAATCTAAATCATCATAACTCTAACACATAATATGTAAAAAATATATTTAAAACTAAATTCAATATAATAAATTCAATTACAAACCAAGTTCATGGTAGATAAAAAAATAAATTCATTATAGAGTCAATCCTAGAATGTAATTCAAGGCTCTATCCTAGAATAATTTTAACATTTTAAACTTAATAATATAATTTTAATCATATAAAAAATTATAAATATGAATAAAACAGGGAATAAATTTGAAATAAATTAACAATTCAAATATTTTAACATGATATTAACATTATGAACTTTTAATAAATAAAACCTAACTGGAAACCCTTTTATAATCCAAAAATTAAAATTATAAACTATCCATACTTTTGAATATAAATATTTTATATTCATTATAATGTGAACTCTTTCATATTTATCATTATACATCATTTACATTCTAAATATATGATATTATATGAATTTTAAAAATTTTATAATTCAATTTCTATTACTTAAACATTTTACATAATCTAAACACCATATATTTAATAATTATTTAAAACTTGGTCATATAAATCATGAAAACATTTTTTATGTAGCTTAAATAATATCCAAATAAGGATTCCTTTTATTTTAAACAATTAAAAATAATTAATTATAAACAATTCATAATTTAAATATAAATATTTTATATTTTAGCCTTATTTTTAAATTTATAACCCTTTATGAATTACTTTTTATGATTTACAAATAAACACTTTTATTTCTATATCATGATACATGCCATATTATTTGGTTAAAAGTTATTTCTATTATTAAAATTTAATATTTTAGAATAAAATGTTTTATAAAAATTTAATTAACAATAAAAAATTTATAATTAATTTATTTATAAAACTTTTATAAATATTTATAAAATTTTATAAACCATTAAAAAAAATTAATATTTCAAAATAAATTTTTAAGAAAATGCCTACTTACCCTTACCTATAAGGAAAAACCTTCATAAAGGTAAACACTTTCACTTTTCCATGAGCCTTAAGGAATCATTGTATAAAGGTAATGAAATTAGTTTCTGTTATGTAGACCTTCTATGTAAAGATATCCACAAAATTACTTCCATTATGTATTTGTAATGTTGAGTATACTCTTATGAAAATAAGTGGTTACCTTTACATAGATCTTCTACGTAACAGTATCAAAGAATTATTTCAAGTATCATAAAGTTAATATAGATAAACACTTACACAATACCTTATTTATATTTACTTTCGAATCTATATATGGGTAATGAGTTGAAGACCCTTACATATCCATGGATGAACCTTGTATAAACCATTCTATATAAGGTTAAAATAGACTTCCCCTTATGTAGAAATCTCCACATAAGGGTAAAATGTTATAAACATTATGCAAAACTCTTTTGTATAAAGTTAACTCATTGTTGTCCAGAATTGAAAAAGATAGCTCTATACTTCATAATTTCTTCATGTCAATGCAATTTTTATAAAATTTAAACTTGGATCTCTTTGATACTACTAAAGGGTTTTGTTAGATTCTAATAAAAATTATCATATCAAGAGGAAGTGATTAAAAATATTGTTTGAGGATCTTATATGAAAGATAATATGAAACTATGTAAAAAATACTAAAATAAATAACCTTATGTAATCGTGTGTATCTTACATTGAAGAAACCAATTTATAATAATAAAATACCATAACACGGGTTTGAGAGAGATCATTAAGTGGAATCTGAATGAAACCCACCTCTGTAGGTATCCAAAAGCTAAACTAAATCATATGATGTTTGGATGGGATTGTTCTTCAATTCACCAGATGATAGAATCTCAAATTAAAAAAAAAGAATAAAGAAGAGGTTCTGATCTCTGGGAGATTCAGGTAAGCATCAACATGATTCATACACCGATATCATCGCATGTTAGAGATATAAATAAGATCACTTTAGGGAATTACTTGGTTGTTTTTGTATTTGTTCATATATTATGAATAATGAATAAATTATATGGTCAAATTTATACATCTAATTTGTAAATAAATTTCCCATTCATATAATGAAATAATAATTTAATGATAGTCAATATGAGAATAGAAAATTGAAACAACTCATGCAAACCATCACACCAAAATGATACATCCCATGTATACAAAAAACTATATATATCATATATATATATGTATTCATGGAATATATCCTTCAGTAACTACACAATAAGAATGCTATAATTTTTACTTCTTATCTAACCATTTGATCCACGAGTCCCTTATTATTTGGTACTATAACCCATATTATAGAAATTTCTTTCACAAGGAGATCATAAAAATACATATCATTCAATTCATATAGATCATATTGAGATTGAACTAGAAAATCAATAAGAGTTTTCACAAGTAGAAACCAAGTAATATGATGATCCATACTTCATCATACCCCACCATGAAATCTATACTTAATTGTTATAGGGATAGATCTTGTATATTATACCCATGGATCATTACTCACTAAGAAGGAAGATATATAAAATGAGAAATTCAAAATGTGGTGGTTCAAATCTAATAAGATTCATCCACAAACTAACATGGAATGACATATAGTACTACCCACAATAGGTATTAAAAATCTAGGGTCCATATATGAGATTATATTAAGATTTATCTTTATACTTTCTTTTTAGGAATTAAATTTTATTAGTTTAGCATGCATCCCACTCCACCTATAATTTTATGATTTTTTAATGACATGGTCACTATATTTAAATTTAATTATTTAATTTTGTATTATAATGATGGAACAAGGAAGCTCCCAAAAAATTTGAAGGAGGGGGATTGAAGGCGTCATGGAAAAGGGAGTACACATTTATTCATATCCTTTAAAAATCCCCCAAATTTTTCTGAGACCTATTTTGAGCCTTAACCTGAAAATTGAATGTCCATTCTTGAATTTATACTTTAATGGGATTTTATAAGAGATATTATTTTCTTAGGAACCTTGTGATTATATGTTTTAGGTTTCAATGTTATTGACATTGAATGAGAAAATCATATAATTGAATGATTCTAGTGAAGTATGGATATTAAAATAAGGACTCGTTATTTGAGGGAATTAATTGATTAATAATAACAATAAAAATAATCATAATTTTATTTACAATGAAAAACACTTAGAATAAAAACATGTAAAGTACACCAGGGAAATGGTGGTTTAAGGAGGTTTTAAATAGTGAAGCCTAAGAGCATCCCCTATCACAAAGTTTTCCCCCTCAAAAGAATTAGAGGTGTGTCAATGGACATTAGAGGTACTTGGACCTTGGACCTCCATAGATGCATGATAATCCATAACCTTTTTAACTCTTTAGAAGTATGAAGTACATCTATGTGGCCTTTTATGATATCCCTACACCCTCTAATTATGTAAGATATTGACTAAGGGATAGAAACTATTCCATGAAGGTAATTATAAATAATGAAAGAATATGTTTCCATTATCTCCAGGTCAATACCCTTTTGTCTTCATAGTCTAAGACTTGTGTGCAAATAAATAGATTAATCATAGAGATTATGACCATAATAATAGAATGTGGTGAAATAAAGGATAACAGAACCCATGTGGTTGTGAACTAATCCTCCTCCCTGCCTGGCTCCCAAGCTACATGATTCGTCGGTGTTGATTTTTTTCACTGAAGGGTGAGAGTACCAGTGGACCAAATGGATAATAGAGACTTTAAGGTTTGATAGAATGGAAAAATTATCATTAATGATCAGTTTTAGAGTGGGGGAATCAACCTGGTTTTTGAATAGTCAAATCATGTCAACTAATAGATTCCTAGTTCGAATGATCAAAGATATCTCGGAGAAAATAACCCCATCAAAGTGGGTAGTGTTTCTTACTTTCTAAATGCACAAATATCTAGCCGACATCAACATGGATATTTATTTATTATCTGGACTAGCCACACCCACACCCTAGAACCATTCCTTAAGGAAGGGAATTTCTATCAACTCTTGGGAGAAGAAACCAATAAAGTTGAAAAAAACCTCTACACCAATCGAGACCAATAAATTACAAAGAATAGATGGTTTGTGGTCTACTCTTGACTAACCCTATAGAATGAGAATCAAAAACCCATATTAACACTACTTAAATTTAATATTCTCATCAGTGGCCAATGCCTGGTTACCTATACGCTATATAATAAAATTTTATTTTGTTGGTGTCTCGTTCCACTACAACGCCTCTCCCCATATATCCACGATTATCAGAGCACTCATCACCCTAAAATAGTCCTTCACAGATAAGGTACTTGATGTGGATGTAGTAAAAATTCATTTATTGAGCTCATTATTCAGATCAAATAGGTCATAAAAAATCCTTTGATCCTTATCCAAAATGGCGTCGATGAAGCTCAGTTGGGTAATATCTTTCCTAAAGTTATAAATAGATTTGGACAACTCGGGAACCCAAGTTTGGAGAAGACCCAATTGTGATGATAAAATATGATATTTCCCCTCCATATTACCTATAGATCATGATTTTCTAGAAATTGAAAATTATAAAAAATCATGGTCCATAAGGAAAAAGGGTTCCGTCCTACAAAACCCAGCTCGCCACTTCCTTAATCAACCATGAATTCCCCCAGAGGGTCTGTTATTAAATGACCTCCCATGATAGTTTGGCATGAATTAATTACAACATGTATGATAGTATAGAAACCCATGATTTTCATACATATAAATTAAATTACTTTTGAAAAATATTTAAAATAGTACACAAAAGATGCCCAAGGACCGTATTAGTTTAGTGGCTTTTGGAAATAGAGAAAAAATATATTCTAACTCAGTGAAAGATCTTCAATGTATCACACAAATATCATACCCATTAATAATTATATTTTAAAACATTTATTCAAACCTGGGAAATGGAACCATAAGAAAGGGGTGAACTTGAATACTAAATAAGGGTAAATAAAGGGAAAACATAAGAATAACCTGAACATAAGGGTATGGGAATATGATATTATCATTAGAAGATCATACCATGTATATAAAATATTGTAAACATGAATAATAAAATAAAATTAATTAGTTCATAAGAAATTAATCATATGGAAACTATTAACATATTCCTTGAAATCATAACATAAGAATAAAACATGGAATTGTGAAAAACACATAATCATATAAAATAATTTCCATAGTAGTCAATTAATCACTGTCAAAGACATCTTAGTAGTATGGGTTCACTCCCCATACCATATTGGTAGTTGTGGTTTACTCCCATGGAAAAATTATTAGTATGATTTCACTCCCTATGCCATCTTGGTAGTCATGGCTCACTCCCTTGGCCATCTTAGTAGTCAGTGTTCACTCCCAAGACCATATTAGTCTATCTCATGAGAGGCAAATCATTACCCAATACATTGGAGTGAGATATAGGTCCCACCTATATCATAATGAAATCATACATACATATTACACAAGAGCATAAACATTAATCATAACATAACCCATGAAATGATATAGGCATCATAAACATGTAATCATATGAAAACCTGTGGAAAATAGATTGGTTTCATAATCATTTCATCAAAGAATAACCCGCAAAAAGAAGTGAGTTTCATAGAAATATAACCCATAAAAGAGAAACATATTTAATAAACATAAAACCCATGAAATAGAATGGATTTCATAAACATAGTTCCATAAAGTATAAACCATTCAAAGAAAGAATATTAATGGAATCTTTGGATCATTTCCTAGAAAGTAATGAGTATCATAAAAAAATTTCATATTAGATAGAAAATAATTTTAAAAGATCCTTTAAAATAATTTTTTGAAGAAAATATCCTTTATTATTTGAAAAAATATTTTTAAAACATAAAACATATTGAAAACCATTTTCCTCTAAAATAAACTTGAATATTATAAAGGAGTCTAGAAAACATTTGAAAACATTTTTCCTTGAAATAATATAAAATAATATTTAAAACATTTTCAAAACCTTTTTCTTTGAAAATGATTTAAAAAATCATAAATGAATATAAAAAAAAATTTAATTTTTTTTAAAGAAAATGAATTTGAAAAAATATAAATAAATATTTAAATCCTTTAAATCATTTTCTTTTAAAATAATCTTTTGAAAATAGATAAATGATTCTTTGAAAATCATTTAAAAGACCTTATAAGAATAAAACATTTTTGAAAACACTTTTTTATTTGAAATTATATTAAAATAAAAAAAATCTAGAATATTATGAAAAAATATTTTTTTTAAAAATCTGGTAAACTTATAAAATAAATGTTGAGGGAATGATGATGATGATAGCGAGTAAGTCTGTACATGTCGAACATTTATTATGTACCTTAAAATTTTAGAAAGGTGACTTGATCAGAAAATAACAAGTAGATTACTTTTTTAAAACATTTTGTAAAAGGTAAAATATAAGTAAAAATCTCCTTTAACATCATAGGATAATAGTGAAACATTTTTGGAAAATATTTTTAGGAACAATATTTTGAAATGACATAGATTTCTGACTGAACAAAGAAATACAATCATATTTTTCTTAAAAAAATTTTCTTAATTATATTAAGTACAAAATAGTGGTAAAATGGTAATAATACATGAAGATATATTTAATAAACATATGATAATAAAATTAAGTACTTTTCTTGAGATATGGATCACAATATTTCATCGATGTAAATATAATCATAAAAAATATCGATAAATGATGATATTGTTTCAATAAACTCTTACCACATGGTAACTTGCGATCATACTTTCCATGTAAGAAAATGAAACTAAAATAATATTAAAATATAATTAAAATAAGGATATTCATGATATAACATGTAAAATTTAATTATATTCACCTCTAAAAATAATGTAGGTGCATAACAAAACATGTTCCTCAAAGAAATAAAATAGAGACAAAATTTTCTTACCAATTTGGTAACTTTGTAAACATAAACCCCATAAAAAAAGATAATATAATGCATTTTTAAATAACCATAAATTAATTAATAATAATAATATAATACATTCATGGGAAGTATATACACAATGAAAAAGAAAAGAGTGGTGAACATGGCTTATATCTCACAGATATAAAAAGTGAGATGAAATTTCCTTACCTTTTGTCTTAACTCTCATCATACTGATACAATCCTCCTTTAAAATAAATATATGTTTATTATAAATATTTTATAGAAACATATTCTTATATATATTTCCGTATATTATTTTATTATGACTTTATATTACCCACTTATTAATAATTCTATGTTAAGGTTTCGTTATGGGTAATGTCTGTTGTGTTCTTCATACACGATTTTACTAAATATTTTTGATTGTCTTAATTAGATCACGATTTACTTACTTCAAGAATGTAAAAAATTATATAAATATCATATATAATCAGTATATATATATAATAATATATAAAATATATAAAGATGAAGTGTAATACACCATTCATGGAGACGGTAGGTCGTACGTACGCATAAACGCTATTTCTGTTTTATCATCATATTAAAAGAATGTAAGTAAATGAAATGTATGAATATATGTATATAATATCATTAAATTATAATTATTATGTTATATATATCATATATTTTCACTAAAAATATCATTAATACATTCCATGTAAATTGTGAAAGAATCACATCGCTTTGAGAAGGCGGTAGTCCACACACTCACAAACGACGTTATCATATTCACATAAGATGGAAAATATAAAGGAAAAAGTTATAAAAGAATTAAATAAGCATAAATTTATAATATATATCATATATATCATATATAAATAGTACGTCTATTATAATTCCCAATAATGAAAGGTTCTAAAGGAAAAAACGAACAACATCATTTTGTGAGGCGATAGTTCCCCGTACACAAAAACGGTAAGTTTGATACCCATTATATGGATGTGAATATAATTATAGCTATAACCCTAAATATAAAAACATCACAGTATATTTAGGAAACTGGTGTTATTATATAATATTTTAATAAGTAGAGTTGAGGGGGTAGAGGAGAGGAGGAGTGACACTCTTGTAAATTTTGGGAAAAGAAATTCTACACACGTTTTTTCATTAGAAGTGGATCCAATAATGGAAATAATTATATCCAAGGTATAATAGGTTTTAAATATGGCCAAAAAATATATTTTGGACATGTTTCTATGTTGTTTTTGTCTTTAAGTTTAAGTTTTAGTTCTTTTTTAATCTAATTTTTCTCTTAATCACTATAATTAATTTTAATCACTTTCACTAATATTTTTGGTAAAAAAATAATTTTAAATTATTATAAAATATAAAATATTATAATTAAAAACATGGAATCCATTTTTCCAAATTAAAATTACAAAATTGAAAGAAATTAATTTGAAATTAATCCTGCAGATGGGACAACAAAGATGGTTTTTAAAGTAAAAACATTCAAAAGTATGATATGTTTTTATATTCAATTTCAATGTGAAATTTATTAAAATAAACTAAATTGGATTAATTGATAAATAATTTATATAATATGAATTTTAAACCAAATTAAAATATAATTTAACACTATAAATAAATTATATGAAAAGGAAGTTTTGAATTAAAATTCAGTATTTTCCATTATTCATTAAAAAATGTAACTTCAGAGAAAAGTACAAAAAAAATCCACCCTAAGATAATTTTTATATCTCTATTGGATGAATATAAAAAAATTTATTGAATATATAACATATATATTTCATTAATATCATTATATAATTTTAATTAATTTAATTTATTAGGATAAAACATCTTTGTGAGTATAAAAATAATTTTCTATAAAAATATTTCTTTTATATTCAATTAGTTTTTATATCCATTTATAATTAATTTTGATCCAATGAATTCATTTTTAATTTTTTTTAAACCAAATTTTTTCATAAATTAGTTAATAATATTCATAATAATTAATTTAATGGCTAGGTTATATCTTATTATATTAAATAACAGTATTTTAATACTATATTTTTGTTTGGTAAAACTCGGTAATGCATGTAACGAAACTCATTGTTGTGTGTGACGTATGCTAACTCGATATCACATGAATTTCAAGCTATGTAAAATATATCAAAACTATTTAAAATAGTAAATATATTATAAAGTCTCAATATATTATCTTCCCTTACATGCTTGGTGTTGCGTGTAGCGCAAACTTAACTTGGTGTTGCGTATAACGTAATCCAAACTTATAACTTTTATAAAAAAATAGATTTAGTGTGCATGAAATAAAAAATATCAACAAAATATTAAATTAATTAAATAAATAAAAATTTACAAAATCTGGTGGTGTTACATTCTACCTCCCTTAAAATGAATTTCCCCTAAAAATGTTTCTAGATTATTAAAGGTTTAATACTTGAATGTTCCTTTCATAGAAACCCAAATTGTAAAAAAAATACTAAAAATTCATTTAAAAAAAGAAAGTTTGAAACATAACGGTTAACCAAACTAACATATAACTAGGTTTCCACATAGGATAACATATTTTGGGAGTGAATATATAGACTTTGAAGATAAATATAACTATTATGTTCTGATGGATATTGATAGAGAACACTAATCAGCAGAAGTGGGTGATCACAAAACCATAAATCTGCGATGATCTAAGGGACCATATGATCCATCTGAAATAAATTTTCTAGGATAAATATTTTTCAATATCATTTTCCTATATTAAAGTAATTATGTTAATGTTTAGGAACATAATGTAATTTACTTAATTGATTTCATTAATTTTCATATGTAAAATCTCACCCTTTAGTTTTTATTTGATCAATCCCCATTTCATCTCTTACTCTAGGGAATGATGGTGAATTTTTTATTCTTTAAAAACTAACAGATTATGAAAACCATAAAGATAATGATAAGTCATTCCATCTAAATTTACTTATCATCGCATCAAAATAGTTAGAAAAGGTCATACAACATGCATAAATCCTCATATGGTGAGATATTACTTTAATCTTATGCCATTCCACAAATGGTTAACCTTATAAATCTTACAGAATAAGAAAATACAGAACATTTTAAAGGTCAAGAAATTAACTTAACATTGGACCCCATATATCACAAAGTATCTCTTGTTTGTCGCATTCCAAACATGTCAATACCCTCATCGTAAATTCTCTTAAAACATCATAATAACTTAAATTACCATAAATTCTTTTAGAAGACATTCATGCTTCCTTATTCCATAAGTTACTAGATATATTACTTAAATACAAGAATTTGTAAAAATTATCCATGATGACAAGGTTTACTTTTTCAAAAAATCACTAATCAGATCTAGGGTAATAAATTATATCCAATTTAATTTATCCAAATCAATTATCTATTTATAAAATCTAAACACAATTTTATCAACATCTTGGTCACATTAAGGGTTAACTTACCTTAATCAAAATACCACTTTTCTAAGTCATAATAAATATTCAACATACCCTTTTCAATCCTTAATTAAAAACTTATATAATTCATGATTCATATAACATAGTATTTGAATTCCAAAACATATAAAATTCGATCTTCCAACATTATTTTTAAACCATAACTTAGGATTTATCATCTTATTCCTTAATACCACTTTTCTAGAATATGAAAGGTGAATCATGTCTCAATCTTCCACAACCAAAATCTAATCATGCTTCTTATATTTAATGTAAAAAATACTATAAGAACATCCCATACCTTTCATATGTCATTCATAGTATTTTTATCTTTAGTAGTATAACCAATACTCATACCACCTTCCTGATTCTCTTCATGATATTTCCACTTAATAAATTTATTTTCATAATTCCTATATTTTCCACATATGGAACATTCAATGGAAACTAAGTTATATTGACTAAAACCAGAAACAAAAGGGTTATAAACACTTATCATAATGGAAAACCATATAATCATGAAAAATTTCTTATATAATGTCTAAATCATGACACATACTTATTTAATATATGAAAAATTAGGTTTATCTTACGTCATTCATATCCAAATTATATTTAAATTCTTCCCGATGGTTCGTAAAGAGTTTGTGAATTCCCAAAGAATATCCCTCAGGAGTGTCAAACTAGGTGTTTAGTAAGACCCGTTATCATGTACCAGGTTACACTAAGTCAGGCCCAACACACATTTTCAGAGTTTTTAACCCTAGGTACATATATTCTAGAGAAACATCCACTTGTAGTATCCAAAGAGGAATTTATTTCTAGGATACCACACACTCAATCCTTTACCAAAATTCCATAACATTTTCCAATACTTTTCATTATCCTTAGACTTACTATTAGACATGTCCTTGGGTTTCTAACTAAGGTTTTCTTATAGTAGTTTCTAAAGGTTAACTAAACCTTCTCTCTGATTCCAACTATATCCACCCATGATTTTAAAACATAATCATTACATTAATTTTTCATAATATTTAAAGCATTATATAAATAGAGTTTTAAAGACCATATTAGTTTAGTGCCTTTTTAAACTTGGAACAAAAATATTCCAACTCAGTGAAAGATCTTTAATGTGTCCTACAAAGATATTACACCATAGTAACTATACTTAAAAACCATTCTTAATAACATTGGTAAATGAGACATAAGAAATGGGTGATATTGAATGATTAGTAAGGGAAAATAAAGGAAAGACGTAAACATAACAGAAACATAAGGGAACGAGAACATTATTGTATCATTAGAATGTTATACCCTGTATATAAAAGGCCTTAAACATAAATCATGGAATAAATGTTAGTAGTTTATAAGACATTAATCATAAGTAAATTTTTAATATAGTCCATGAAATCATAACAAGGTAATAATACATGGAATTGTGGAAGACACATAAGCATATAAAATGATTTATATAGTAGTAAAGTCATCACTACTAATGCCATATTAGTTGTATGTGTTCACTCACTATACCATGTTGGTTTTCATGGTTCACTCTCATGTACATATTATTAGTACGAGTTCACTCCTCATACTATCTTATTAGTCATGGTTCACTCACATGGCTATCTTAGTAGTCAAGGTTCACTCCCAATACCATCTTAGTCTATCTCATGATATATAAATCTTTAACCAATGCATTAGAGGGAGATATATGTCCCACTCATCTCATAACTAAATCATACATATATGTTCCACAAGATCATAAAAATTAATCATAACATAACCCATGAAATTAAATGGGATTCATAAACATATAATCATATCATAACCTATAGAAAAGATACAACTTTCATAATCATTTCATCAAAGCATAACCTGTGAAAAAAATCAGGTTTCATAGACATATAACCCATAAAAGAGAAAGAGATTTCATAATTATAGAACCCATGAAAGATAACATATTTCATAAATACTATTTCATAAAGTATAAATCATTCAGATAAAGAATACGAATTAAACCCTTGGATCATTTCTTAAAAATAAATTAGTAACATCAACGGATTTCATATTATATGGAAAATAATTTTTAAATTTCCTTAAAAAATATTTCTTGAGAAAAATATCCTTTCTTATTTGAAAAATTATTTTTAAAACATAAAACCTTTTGAAATTTTTTTTCTTTAAAATAAACTTGAAAAATTATATAGGAGTCTAGAAAACATTTCAAAACATTTTTCCATGAAAGCTAATAAAAAAGCTTAAAAAAATTTGAAACCCATTTTATTTGAAAATAATTTGAAAACTTATAAAGGAATATTGAAAAAAAATTAAAACCCTTTTATAGAAAATTTATTAAAAACTTATAAAGAAATATTTAAATCATTTAAATCATTTTTATTAAAAATAACCTTTTAAAAATAGACAAAGGATGCTTTGAAAATAATTTAAAACAAATTTTAAACATAATCTTTTTGAAAACCCCTTTTCATTGAAAAAATCATAAAATAAAAAAATTTAGAGAATAATAGGTAAAAATTGTATTTAAAAAAATCTATTAAACCTATAAAATAATTATCAAGGTAATTAAGGTCATTATGGTGAGGTAAGTCGGTACATATTGAACATTCCTTTTGTACCTTAAAATTTCAGAAAGGTTCCTCAATTGGAAAATGAAAATAATATTCCTTTTTAAAATAATTTTCGAAATGGTAAAACATGTGTAAAAATTTCCTTTAAAATAATGGGATAATAGTAAAAAAAATTGGAAAACATTTTTAGAAGCACGGTTTTGAAAGAATATTGATTTCCAACTAAAGAGATAAATACAATCATATTATTCTTAAAAACATTTTCTTAATTATCATAAGTACTACAGAGTGGTAAATGGTAATAATACATGGATATATCTTGAATAAAAATATTATAATAAAACGCATGACTTTTTATTGAGCGATGGATCATAATATTTCATCAATAGAAGCATAATCATAAACAATCCTGATAAATGATAAGATTGTTTCAATAAACTATTACCACATGGTAAAATGGGATCATACTATACATGTAAGAAAATGAAATTAAATTAAGCATAAAATATCATTAAAATAATTATATTAAGGATATAACATGTAAAATGTAAGTATTTACACCTCAAAAAAGAATGTAGGTGCATAACAAATCATGTGTCTCAAATAAGGCAAATTGAGAAAAAACTGTCTTACCTATTTGGTAACATTTGAAACAGAAATCCCTTGAAAGAAAGATCACAGAATAGATATTTAAATAACCATAAATTAAATAATAATAATCATATAATACATTCATGGGAAGTATATACAACACACAAAAGAAAATAGTGGTTAACATGACCCATATCTCATGTATATAAAAAGTGAGATGAAATTCCCTTACTTTATGTCTTGACTCTCACCGCAATAGTACAAACCTCATGTATGATAAATATAAGTTTATTATACATATTTTTCAAAATCATATTATTATATCTAATTCTATATATGATTTTATTATGACTTTATATTACCCACTTATTAACAATTCTATGTTAAGGTTTCTCTTTGAGTAATATCTGCTTTGTTCTTCGTACACGATTTTACTTATTTTTCTGAATCGTCTTAATTAGATCATTGTTCACTTAATTAAAAAATTTAAAACATTATAAAAATAACATATATATTCAGTATATATGTATTTATAATAATCTATAGTATATATAAAGATGAAATGGAATACACCGTTCATAGAGACAGTAGGTTGTACGTATTCATGAACATTATTTCCATTTTTTCATCGTATTAAAAGAAAGTAATTAAATTAAATAGATATATATATTTATATAATATAATTAAATTATAATTATTATGTTATATATATAATATATTTTCACTAAAAAAATCCTTAATACATTCCATGTAAAGTGTGAACGAATCAGATCGCTTTCAAGAGGAGGTAGTTCACACATCCACAAATGACGTTATCATTTTCACAAAGGATGTAAAGTATAAATTAATGGGATATAATAGAATTAAAGAAGCATAAATTCATAATAAATATAATATATATCATATATAAATAGTGTTTTAATCATAATTTCCAACCATGAAAGGTGGTAAAGTAAAAAATGAACAACATCATTTCATGAGGTGGTAGTTCACCGTACAAAATAATGGTATGTTCATTACCCATTAGATGGAAGTTTGTGTAAGTGTAGGTATAAAACTTAATATAAAAACATATTAGTATATTTAGGATACTATTTTTATTATATAATCATGTTATAAGTATTGTTAAGGGGGTTTAGAATGGAAATAAAACTAAAGAGCTTGAGGAAAGATGTTACCTCTTCTTTGGGTAACTCCTTTTAGTTTTCACCAAAGGGATTCCATGGATATATTTTTTCCAAAAGTTAGTATTATAGGTTTACAAAACTTATTTTTAGTATATATTTTTTCAGATATTTTTTGACCCAAAGTGGCTTGAGATTTGTGAGGAAGTGGGAGGAGAGTAATCCTTTTATAGTGGAGGAGGAGTGGCACTCTTGGAAATTTTAGAAAAGGGAATTACAACCATGTTTTTTCCATTTAATTTTGATCTAATAACCGAAAAAAATTGATCCAAAGGAGTATAGGTTCGAAATATGGACATCAAATTTCTTTTGGACAAGTTTCTAGGCCGTTTTGGACTTAAGTTTAAGGTTTAGTTCTTTGTTAAGTTAATTTTTCCTTAATCACTATAATTAATTTCAATCACTTTCAATTATATTTTTGTTAAAAAACTAAGTTTAACTTATTATACATTATAAATTATTCTAATTAAAAATATTTAATCATTTTTACCAAATTAAAATCACATAAGTGGCATAAATTATTTTAAAATTAATCCCATAGACGAGATGACAATGTAGGGTTTTAAAGTAAAAACGTTCAAACGTTTTCCATGTTTTTATATTCAATTTCATTATGAAATTGATCCAGTTAAATAAACTGGATTATTTGATGAATAATTGATATAATGTAACTTTAAACCCACATTAAAATATAATTTAATACTATAAATAAATTAGATGAAAAATAAGTTTTGAATTAAAATTCAGTATGTTTCACTATTCCTTAAAAATGTAACTTCATAGAAAAATAAAAAAAATCACCCTAATATATTTTTTATATTTATATTTAAAATATTAAGTTTATTTTTACATATAATATTTAAAAAAGATAAATTTTTTTTATTTAAAATAGGTTCTCTATTAAAATGAGGCAAAAGCGCCTTTATAAAAATATTTATTTTTATGCAAAATATTGGGGTTGTTCTTATATTATTATTATCAAATATATTAAATGACTTTAAAAAATGATTTATTGAATATATAACATATATATTTACTTAATATCATTCTATAATTGTAATTAATTTAATTTATTAGAATAAAATAACTTTGTGAGTATAAAAATAGTTTTCTATAAAAATATTTCCTTTATATTCAATTTGTTATTATATCAATTTCTAATTAATTTGGAACTAATGAATTCATTTTATATTTTTTGTAACCCACATATTTTTAGTTGATAGTTAATACTATTCATAACCATTAATTTAATGGCTAATTTATATCTTATTATATTAAATCATAATATTTTAATAATATATTGTGGTTTGGTAAAACTTGGTAATGTGTGTAACGTAAGTCATTGAAGAAACTTTTTTGTGTGTGTGAAACATTTTAACTTGGTATCATGTTAATTTCAATCTATATAGAATATATAAAATCTATATAAAATTGTAAATATATTGTAATGTATCATGGTATTATATTCTCTTATGTGCTTGGTGTTACGTGTAGTGTAAGATTAACTTGGTGTTCTATATAATTCCATCCAAACATAGTGATTTCATATAAAAAAATCTATATTTAGTGTTTAATGAAATGAAAAATATAGACAAAATATTAAATTAATTGAAAATATATATATTTCAAAAAATCTTGGGGTGATACAAAGAGATTCCTCATGGTTTTATGTGTCTTTTATCTTTACAAAGTGGAGAAAGTAGTTGCTTTAAAATCCTCTGGATAAGAAGCATGTTCTCATGATATAAGGATAACTATACTCAATTTTGTATCATGAGTGATGATAGAAAAGATTAAAAAGTGAGGTAGATCATAATTTGACTTATTTAATAATAATTAATTAAGAAACTTGAATGAACAAAATGATAAATCTAATAATTTTCAAAGGGGGGAAAGTAAAATACTTTAATTAATTATTTATTTGAAAATTGAGAAATTAAATTTATATTTTATGTGGAATTATGAAAATTTTATTTGAAATTGATATTTTTTTCTTTATTTCTTTGAAATTTAAATAATAGTAATATTGGTGTCATTTGAATTCCATGTTGAGATTTTATCCTTGAGGAAAAGCATAGTTTAAGTGTGGGGATATTTGAAATACTGATATATTTAGGAAATTATGTTAAATAATTTAATATATTTTCAATGTTTTTCAATAAATCAATCCATGTTTTAGAATGTTTTAATAAATTGTGGGGAATTTGAAATATGGTTTTAAAATGAATTTAGATGATGTTTTTTAGTGATACATTTTATCAAAGATTATTGTATGGTATTTTGGGTTAACACTATCTTACATGAATTTTGAATCTTTACCTATAATGTTTTCGTATTTTAATTTTTTTTTAAAAAAATTGGTCATCCAATAGCTATCCCTTAACCAGCATCCCAAAGCCACTTAACTAGTATCATGAAGAGGTCAGTTGGCCAAGAAAACCACCTGGAGGGCCTGCTCGAGGAGGCAATTTGTGAGGTTTCATGGGGGAATTAGGCCCATTAAAGGCCCATGGGGATGAATCTTTAGGCATATATAGCTGGGTTGATTCCAAAATGCACTGTCCCTTGGTGGTGATTCCCATGATGTAGTGGGAGGGGAGCTTTGCGAGGATAGGGTGGTCTATAGTGGTAGGTGAGGGTCCTCTAGCCCCCATCCATCATCATTGTAGTGGGAGACCTTTGAATTGATACTTATTCAAGAACTTACCTATATCTCCATTATGATGTGGGATGGTAAAGAGTGGGTTACTTTTCATCTTTACCAAAACATAATTATTTTGTACGACAATCACGCCCCTCATGCTTGGATAGATTCAGTCATTATCCTTTATCACTTCCACCACCTTCGACTCATTGGACACCACTTCTACTAATCAGAGATCTCCATTATCACACCCTGGAATCTCAGGATTGAGCTGAAGCATCCATGAATAATCTCAAGAAATTCAGATTCCACTATTGGGGAAATTATAACACATGCCATCGTTGATCCAATGGTAGTATTGGGAGGAATCATCCACTTACACTAATGCTACCGGGAAATGCCTGTTGTTCCACTTCCCCATCCCCATTCACCATTGATCTCCATTATGTCACCAAAGAACCGATATCTACTCAATCTTTTAATTACTTCCAAATCCCACCTTGATCACTGGAAGAGAGTTCCCTCACCACTGCCTAAATTTCCTGACCTGATACACATCCCCCATGAGAACCATGCATACCATACATGGAGGAATAATTTCATATATTCATAGATGTAGGTGGTCAAGGAAGGAGATCCCCAAGATTCCATTCAGAACCATGAAGGGGTGAATCTCTAACTGAAGTGTGATCTTCTAGGGAGGAGACCGAGTCTATGGATAATTCCACTGACCATACTAGCTGAAGAGGAAAGAAGAATATAGAATGAATAAAAAATGTTTGATGCTGGTTTATTCCAATGGTATATGTGATATACCATTGGTTCAATAGTGGATGTGATCTACCATTGTGCCAAAAATGTATTTCCAATGGTGGATTATGCTACAACCACTATGGAATTTTATCTCAGTATTGGAATTTGGAAATACTTGGTAATTCAACAGATTAAATGTTGAATATATTTAGAAAGATACATTCAATGATTAAAAAGATATTGAAACATTAAAATGAGAGAAGTTAAGATGTTAACTCCATCTACAAATACAAGGATGATGCACCGTAGTAAAATATCAGAGGATTGAGAGTGGACTACTGATGAGTGATATGTTTTTAATACCTTCTAATATCTTCTTTAATTTAGTTTATTTTATGTAATCCATTTTATTATTTAAATTAAAGTGTTCTATTATTCTTGTTTCCTCCATTGTTATATTCTCCCAATATTCTATTATTATTTCTCTTATTCTAATCTTCTCATCTCTTACACCATGACTTCTTTCACTCTATAATGAGTGACTAACCTGATACTTAGCCTCAGGAGAGGATTGGGTGTCCTGAAATCTATTCTTCAATTTTAAATTTTTTATTTATGTTTTTGGTGAGAAAGATTGATATGTATAATTGTACTTATTTATCACCATGATATGTAATTATAACCAACTTCTATTCATTTATTTAAATCTTTTAACTTATTTTATTTCAATGTAATCTATTCATATGATGGATTTGACATGTTCAAGGGATGGAATAACATACGATGGAGTTGGGTCTTGAAAGGTTTCACACTCTCAATTGAGGTGTTCCATCAACATTGATTATAGAAGGAGGTTGTATATTGATTTATTAGGAAATAAAGGTTTCAAAATCACTAAATAAAAGAATATTAATTCAAGAGTGATATTTCACAATTGAATTATCAGACTATATTTAATCAACCAATATGAATAATTTACTGAACCCAAATCCAAACCCATAAATCCCAAGTTAATTATTCATTAGGTCTTACATTTCCGTTTAATATATATTTGAATTATTTTATCCTTTCCCAAAAATAATTAGTTTTCAAAAAATATTTAAAAAAATAATAATTAGTTATTAGATGAATTATACTAAATAGGTAAACAACTGCAAATCTTCTCATGTGAGGTGACCTTGGTAAGACATAATGATGCACTAGGAAAATAAAAATATTCTTTTTCCACATCCCACAAAATGTGGGTCATCAATCCCCCATAAAATTATTTTTTAAAGTGTCTAAATGGTGAATAATTTATATAAGAATTGATAATAAATAAGACAATACATGAACAAAATAAGTGGTAAGGAAAGACACTACCTGTACCTTATTGAGCAGGATCATCCTTGAAATAGCCTCCTAAAAGCTACAACTTGAAAAACTACCTGAAAAAAATCATCAAAATACTATTGAGATAAAGTAAATAAAAATAAATAAAAATAAAAAAAAATAAATATAAGGTAAAATATCCTTTTTATGAACCCTCAAGTGTGTTCAAGGATTTCACTTCCCCTAATTAAGCAGTTTGAGTGGGTTAACACCAATCCAAAGGTGGATGTGGATTCTTCCTCATGAACCAGAAAAATGATTTTTCTATAGTCTTCTTTATCTCACAAAACTTGTAGAAGCTCTAAAAATCAGATTTATTCAGGTTACCATCCAATAATTTGATGTTCTAATGATATAATGGAAGAGGAAACAAAACGTAGAAGAAAATTCCCAAAAATTTATCCTTACAAACAATATCCAATGGTTGTTCCAATTAAATTCCATGATGTGGTTCATCTTTAAGTTTAGATTTAAAAATGATTTCTTCTAAGAAAAATAACTTGGTACTACCATCCTCTTTTATAAAATTATACTCTTGAATCAGTCACATCATTCTTTCTTCAATCTCATCCTTGAAATTATATTTATCTGAAAAATCAATCCAATCAAAATAAGTAGGAAAAAAATCTGAACAGGGAGAATCATCTAACAATTTATTATCAATATAATCTGGAAAAAAGTGGATCAAAATTTGAGACTCCTCCCTATGGCTTCTTAGGTTTTGGTATTTTATGGGATTAGAAAACAATTGTATTGAAAGTAGGAATCAACTCAAGTTCCACCATGTTCTATACAAAGATGAATGGATCCTGTGTTTCTTCTTCCTATTTTGATAAATATTAATACAAGGGTCTTGATTTTTCATCTTAAAAATAATATATTTCACATGGATTTTTTTTCAATGATTTCAACCCAATAATTTTCCAAATACTTTTGATTTTCAAAAGGCACATCAGTTAGTAAATCAGTGTTAATTTATTCCTTTCAATTTAAAAAAGATATTTCCAATTCATTTTTCAATTAAAATAAAAAGGGTTATTCAATATAAAAGTGGGTGGGATAATATTTTCCATTTATTCAACATATTTTTAATCTTTTAATTGTTTTTATTCTTTTAAAGCATTAGAAATAATTTTTATTTGTTTTATTACTTCAAGAATATTTTTTTGTATTACCAAATTCTTTAGTTGGATCATGAAATTATTTTTTTGTAATTTATATTTTAAAAAACATCATGAATAGGATCCTCATATTGTTCATAATCATTACAATCATAGGAGTATTCATTATGAAAATCCATTTTTTTTGTTTTTTTAAGTATTTAAATTAGTGTTAAAATCCTAAAAATTCAGAAAGAAATTAAAAAAATTTAGGAAAACTCCATGGAATCTATGCCAAATTAATCTTAGGATTTTTAGATAAATCACCTAAATCAATATTTTCCCCTTTCAAAATTTATCACATTAGTGACCACATGGTTGTCTCATAAGGAGTTTGCAGACTATGTTGTCAAACTGTCACTTTATAAATTTGTTTTTTAATTCCAAAATTAAATTGGGGATTTGAAATGATTTTAAAAACATTAAATTACAATAAATCATATTATAACTATAAATTAAGGTTAGTTGTTAGAATTTATAAGCAATTTGGAATGAAAAATATAAACTAAAGATGATAGTATTGGACAAGATTCGATCCCCAGACACTCCCTTTTTTACTGTAAAAAAATGTTTTACAATTGAATTACCAAATTAATACTTCAAGAACTCAAATTCCACACCTAATTTAACTATATAAAATATTTAATCCTTTTTATGGGTGTTGATACCCTTATAAAAGTGATCAGATAACCCTAAGGCCTCTAAGAAACTAAAATAGATTAAACTCATCTTGATCAAAGAAGATACCTCACCAAATAAATTTAAACAATGAGAGTAACCAATTTAATTTAATAAGATGAAAAAATACAAAATAATATATAAGTAATTAAAAAATAATGAAGGATACCTCTTTCAATCAAGCACAAAATTTCTTGGATAATTCATAATTAATGAGTTTATAATGAAAAGAACAAACTCAAAAGAGAAAATTACATTGGAACTTCACCATTAGGAGTTTATCCCTTAATAGACACATTAATTCCTAGAATAATCCTCTTCTTAAAAATATCCTATTTTACATATCATTTACTCAATCTAAAAATCCTTTTAATTGGAGTGAATATGAAAATATAAATAAGAGTACGGGTGAAAATATTTTTTCCAGTTTTTGTATCCCAAAATATTTCTCTAATTTGGACCTCAATGAGGCATAATCTTATTGATATTCCTTCATAAATTTTTTATAATGGAATTTATCTCCCCCCATAAATATTTTTATCTCTTTTTTAAACATGGTGATAATTATATACCATAAATACTAAAAAACATTTTATGGATGAAGTGGATGTTCGAATTCCTCAACTTTCACATTCCCACTAACCATCTTACAGAAAACATTTAATCTTGGTATTTAATTTTTAAATGTATATTAGAATCATATTTTTTCCCAGGTGGAATAAAATCAATTGTACACCTATGGGATGATTTATTCTTCATTTACTAAAGGATAATATCTTATGTTTAGAAAATTATTTTCTAAAGTGGATGATTTTTAGGACTCGAAATGATTGATCCAACACTTTTTCTAGTTAAAAAGTTGAATAAAAAAAGGTTCCTAAAAAATAATTTCAGAAATTGGATCAGTATTAAATATTTTATACCAAAAATACCAAAGATATAAACAAAACTATTAAAATCCCATAAGTCAGTAATTTTCATAATTTATCTCAAAACACTTCAAAATTCCAAAAAATATGCAATTTTACTTATAATGACATATTGGTGGGGATTAAATCATTGAAATACATGTGAAAAATATATAAAATATCATATATATCATGAATAAAAATGTTTTATAATAAGGTAATTGCTTATGGTACATGCCAGTTAATGTCTCATGAGTAAAATTACCTGACACGTGATTTAGAGTTGACAATAGGGATATTTTCATTTATGTTTTGTAAATAATATCTCTATGGAGAAAATTGTGATATATATACTTATGATAAGATATTGAAATTTATATGCACATAAAAGGAACTAAATATGCAACAAATGAGATGGTTGGAGTTGATAAAAGATTATGACTAATTAATACATTACCACCCGGGGAAGGAAAATAAGGTAGTTGATTCACCATGTAGGAAAGATCACGCTACCTTATCCATTATAGGGATTGAAAATGACACAATACCCATGAACTTTTAGAGGTTGGATATTAAATTCATTATGGGGGAGATAAATATTTTCTTTCCCTATTGAATGATCAACCTTCCTTTCACGTAAATATGAAAGAAGCCTAGAAATATAATCTTGAGATACATAAAAAGGAATATAATATTATAGAGTTTAATTTTGATAAATATGGATTTATAAGGTTTGTAACTTGGATATGTGTCCTATAAAAGATAGAATTGAATAAGGAACTTTTGGATAATGTACATAGCTTATCCTTTTCTATACTTCTAGGAAGTACAAAGATGTATAAATATATAAAACAATACTTCTTGTGGGATAGTATGAAGAGAGAGATTGTAGAAAAAATATCTCAATACTTGGAATTTCAGCAAGTTAAGGATGAATAAAAAAATTATAAGGGTATATTACAACCATTATCTATACCAGTATGGAAATTGAAAACCTTCACCATAGAATTCATCATAAGAATCCCAAAAACTTCTATAGGTCATAATGCGGTTTGGGTTTTATTTGATAACTATACAAATTTATCTTATTTTATTTACATTAAAGAGAATTTATCCCTAGAGAAACTCATTATGATATACATAAGTTAACTGGTTGGTTTTAATGAATTACCTTTATTCATTATATCTTATTGGGAACTAATTCCGACCATACGGTTCTAGATAAGTATTCAAGAATTTTTGGAGACATAGTTGAGACCTAGAACTACATATCACCCTCATATAGATAGTCAATCTAAGAGGAAAATTAAAACTCTAGAGGATATGATGAGATCATTATCAATAAATTTCAAAGTATATTGGGATAAACACCTCTCCCTGGTAGAGTCCTCATATAAAAACAGTTTCCATTTTAGTATTCAGATGGAACCATATAATGATTTGTATAGGAAGATATGTAGGATATTAACATGTTAGGATAAACTTGGCGAGATTTGATAGGTCATGATATTGTCCAAGAAATGATAGAGAGAAATCCAAACCATTCAAAGACATATTAAAGAGGTGAAATTTTGATAGAAGATGTATGTATATAATCATCTATGTGATCTAGAGTATAAAGTTAGTGATAAAATGTTCCTTCGAATATCTCCATGGAAGTGATTTATGAGATTTAGGAAGGAAGTTAAGGTAACCCCGAGATACATGGGGTCCTTCAAGATCCTTGATTGTGTAAAGGTCATATCCTATCACTTAGTTCTCCATACACACCTTTCTCAAGTGAATTATATGTTCCATATATCATTTATGACAAAGTACATACCAAATCCTTCATATGTGCTAATCTCAGAAGCTATGAAACAAGAGCATGATCTCTTATAAAAGGAACAAATAGTGGAAATTTTGGATCATAAAGATAAGGTGTTGTGGAAAAAGACCACTCATCTGGACAAAGTTCTATGGTAAAATAATTTTTTTAGAGGCTATGTGGGAACCTGAGGATGTGATGAGAGAAAAATAACCTCACTTTTTTTCTTCCCAAAAATAAAATTTTGAGGATGAAATTCTTTTTAAGGGGGTATAATGTAATGAATAGAATTTTTCCTTATTAAATAAATATTACGTTTTATGTCTTAATATGCATGAAAAACCAAAAAAATATGGATCATTATAAGGTTTCCATAGAATTGGTAGGCTTAAATAGTGGTAATAGAATTATGAAATATATATATATATATATATATATATGATAAATTTAACTTTAAATATCGACTCACCTAGTGTGGATAAGAAACTAATGAAATTTATTTTCTAAAATTTACTTCATTTAAGGTATAATATATTTTGATATGAATAAAGGATTAACACTAGTTTATTAATAGTTTTTTGGAGACAGGAATAAGAATGTATTATATATGGGAAACAAAATTTCCATTAAAAACATTTTTTTCTGTATATTTAATATTTTTAATTGCAAATAAAATTTATAAATTTTAGGATGTTAATATGATAAAATTAACATAATTTTTTGATTTATCATAGAAATATTTTCTTAAGATGATTTTAGGTGAATAGTGAAAAATACTATTTAAAAAAAACATGAATTTATGAAGTTATTAGTATATAAGTATAAATTTTAAATATATTAAGACTTTTTCTAAGACCAAATATGTATTTTATATGTGAATTTATATTTTTATAAATTTTAGTTTCAATTTATAAACTAATTTTTTACATTTTAGAATTAAAGTAATCTTTTCTTAAAAAAATGTTTTTAATGCATTATAAAAAAAATTTAATAAAAAAATTTATTTAAAATTTGGAATCATTAGTAAAAAATTATATAATATGTGTAATTTTATTTTTGGTCATAAATGATGAATTACCTTGGTAAAATCTATTTAGCGTGGTAAAAACTAAAATGGTAAACATGTGTAACCTTATAAGTAAAGCGCCTAACATGTTTATAACATTTTTATAATTGAATATTGGAGGCGTTTAATATACTTATGTCTTATCCACTCAATTATTTATCAATTTTTGATCCACTGTTTTTATATTGACTTCCCATTATTGAATGTTTTTTGTATTTACAAAAATATCACTCTTTTCACCTATAAAACCGGCATTCCTCTCCCCACTTCACCTCATAATAAAACCACTCAAGTTCAGCCCAAAAAACTAAAAAAAACTCTCCTAAAAACTCTTATACCCATTTAGGAGTTTCTTTTATTCTAAATATATCATCCCTCAAAGGATTAATCCCCTTCAAAATGAGATAATCTAAGAAGTGAGGTAAAAGTTCTCAACCTCTCTTTTTTTCTATTTCTTTATGAACTTTTATTCTTCCTCAAATTTCATTTCACCGTCATAAAATGATAAAATAAGTAGAATTATTATATTTTTATGTTATTATAATTATATTATGATAATTAACCACCCAACCCTTTTCCATTAACAAAAATGAAATTATGAATCATGTGTTATGTGGACTACCACCTCCATGAATAAATGTGGTTTTTCCTTCACTTACAAACATGGATTTTTTTAGTTTATATTTTATAAGTATATATGATAAATATAAGTAATATATATCATTAATATGGTACTTTTTGTATAATAAATAATGATCCTTATAATATAATCCATCAATATCAGTAAATAACCCAAAACTAGTTCATAACCATTTTCATTTTCATGAAACATGACTAAAACTCCCATGTAATGGATTTATAAAATTATAATTATATATAAAACAAAAATTATATAAACTTTAATGGCTTTATAATTATGAACCTTATTAAACAAAGTAATATTAAATTCACTTTTATGACCCTAGTACAAAATGATTATGATTATTAACACCCAAGGTTGGAAAGAGATTGCAACAATCGTATACATGAAAATATTTTTCCTTAATGAAGATTATAAATAGAAATATATAAGAATTAGGTTCTGAAATAGGTAATTAATATTTTTATCTATATGATATAGGAGGTTAAAAAAATTAATCAACATCAAGGGTAAAGGTAACGGGTTAGGTAACTCAAACCCATTTCTTTGAGTTATACAATTTCTTATTGAACTATATTTCCCAAGACTTTCATTTTTAATGATGTCATATTTTTCTATCTAGATATGTTTTTTAACAAAATCCACTTTCAGGAAAGGTTTTATTTATTTTTTCTTAAAAAATTGATATTTTAAGAAAATATACTTTTAATAATTACTTTTATAATGATTAATTTGAAATGTTTTCAAAAATTCTCTTCTTGTGATTTTGATTTCATTATATTCAAATGTTCTCTATCCAAAAGAGTTATGTTTCATGATTCACCCTATATTTTATATAATAATGTGATTATTTTGGGTGATCAAGTTTTTTAGTATCAAATGATTTAATTCAGGATGATATTTTATACCATTTTGAAACTCATTTATTTTTCATGGGTTCTTTGTGAAAAGTGAATGATTTCTATTTAGATGTTTTATAAAACTCATTTTATTTCCATGGGTTAATTATAAAAATTTAATGATTCCCATTTGGATGTTTTATGAAAAACATTTTATTTCCATTGGTTCTTTATAAAAAGAAAATTACTTTCATTTGTATGTTTAAGAAACCCATTTTTTTCCATGGGTTCTTTGAGATATAATGATGAATAATTTTAAGTGGCACACAGATGTACATATGGTTATGGTTGAGGTCTAATATCTCCATACAATGAATTAGTTTATTTTTATATCCAATTATATGTTCAAGTATGTAAATATTTATTTTGTTCACATAGGCATGGGCATGACAGGTTTTCTCACATTTTTAAGTGTGAACAAAACAAGTTTATTAACTTAAGCATGGGTATAATGAGTTTACTCCCAATTTTTTTTCTTATTATTATGGTTATATCACTTTTTCAATTTGTTTATCAAGTCATTCCAAATTTTTATGATTCATTTTTTCCCATGAAATTCCATTTTTCCTTGATTGTGCCTTATTTTTAAAGAATTGTGTACTTTTATGTCATGATCACATGTTATATGACTATTGAGATGTGTTTTGATCCAGTTTATATCTCTTATGCTTCCTTAGTGATATTTTCATAATATTATGTCTCTCTAAAATGTTTTATAATTATCATATATGGTCTTTTGATCATTTATTATGATATTTATGTCTTCCTCATATTTTCCTTCATGTTACGATATTTTTTCCTTTACTAAACATTTAAGGTAACCCATTTATTTTATTTTCAATACACAAGTTATGAATATGATTATATCATGTGAGAAATCTTGAAAATGTTCTATAGGAGAATGATTGAGAATGAATTTGTAAGTGTTTTAAAATAATATGTTTGTATAGCTAGTCTCTATGATACTAAACCTTTATTTCATTGGGTTATGCAACTGTTTTTGAGGTGTAATATTTAAATTATGTGATTAATGTATTATTAAATTTAAATTTATATTGTTAATATTTATAAATCACTTATCAATGTTTATATTTCCAATAAATATGAATGGATGGAGTCCAAAAAATTAATGTGAACTGACTAATGTGATCATAATAATGATAGAACCAAATGGTCATCTGATTGTTTTCATTATTTTTTTGGAAAAATATTTTCAATAAAGTATAAATCAGTTTATGATTTTATGATATTTAAAGTTCTAAAAATCATGTTTATACAAAGGTATTCATGATTCAAGGTAAATGGTTTGGAAGGAAGAATGTGGCAAGGCTTTATGGAGCTAAGTGTTGTGGGAGTTCTTAATAAAATAAAGATTAAATAAGTTTCAAATAAAGAATATTAGATGATGTGGAAAAATTTATATTGTATGTAAAATTTTATTAAGAAGATATAGATGAACATCTATGAGTTTATCAGATATAAGGAATTTTTTTGAGTCTCCAGAAAAATGCTTCAGAATGATCACATGATGGCTTCCTAATGTAGTCATCCGAGAGAGGAACTATGTAAAGATAATTGGATATAGAAGTTTCTATGGAATCTCAAGATATAAGAGAAATTTAAATAATCATTATAAATAATATTTCAAATGAATCCATTGTACAAATTATTTTGGACAGAGTCCACTAGATGAAGAGTGTATAGAGTGAAACCCAAAAAAGAAGAACCTTATGAGTTTACTAGAAATGGATAATTTCCTATAAAGATGAACCAAATGTAGATTTTAAAGTCTTTATAATTTTTTTAAAGACATTAAATGTGATGATACTAAGATATACGTTTAATTACCTAATAATCATGAAGATAATAACATGATTCAAGTTGGATTTTTTGGAAGATTGAGGAGGTCGTTGACACCGAGGTTTAAGGAAAGTTGTCTACAAAGGATTATTGAATCGTTTATTTTTGGATGTTTGAAGGTGGTCAAATGATGAAAGGTATGAGTGTGATATTTAATTATTTAATAATAAATTTTAATTTTAAGTTCATGTTACTTCCTATGTTTTTGGAGAATTGATGGTTGTATTAAGGGGGAGATGGTGCACCAAGAATATTGATGTTGTCATGTATTTTGTTAAAGAATTAAGGTTTTGAACAATTGTAAAATAATTGGATGTAGTGATATCTGGAAGGCAGGGTATAATACAAAGAGGGTACCAGACAGAGTGGTGTCAGACTAAGAGTTTTTATCAGAAGAACAGGGCAGCAGGAATAGGGATCAGACTAAGGGTACCAGATGGAGTATCAAATAGAGGATTTTGGATGGAATTCTATTATATGGAGATGTGATAAAATTGATAGGTTTAGATATAAATTTCATATGGGATTTATTACTCATTGTTTTATAGTAATGTTAAGAGTAATAATATGAACTTTTAAAAAAAGAAAGTGTGAAGAAATTTTAAGTAGCGCGGTGAAAACGTTGAAGCGCGTTGGTGAAGGTTCATTTATTATTGAAAAATTTTAATATAATATTATATGTGTGGGGATATTATGCACTATCGGTGAACTAAAATGTTATTAAAGTTATCTATATTAATTTCTTGTTGTCAACCACTAATGTATTGTTTTCTATTTGTTGTGTGGTCTTACATTATTTCCAAATCATTCCAAGGACTAACTACTCTTATTAAGTAGTGAACCTTGTAAATATATGTTTTTTATGGGTGTTCTTGTTTTTTATTTTCTAGAAAACACAATTCTAACTGACCAGAGGTGAATATGGTTTCTAAAGTAAAAAAACATAAAAATATGAGATCACTGATTCACCACACCCCCCTCTCAGTGATCGCACAAAACCAGATTGGTTTTTCAAGTGGTATAAAAGCACAGGTTCCTTCACTAAATATTTTCTAAAGTTTGAAGAAAAGTAAGGTTGACAAGTATATTCATAACTTGATTAATATTAAGGTGATTCTTTTCTTCCATGGGAAGAAATATCATATTCAGAAGGATATTAACCTATATATTATCCATTGTATTTGATGTTCTTGAAGATTATATAGATAGTTTCCCTCCTCTTATTGAGTAATTTCACTTAAAAACTATAGATAAGAAGAATCTGGTGAATAATGGGTGAGGAAGAAATGTTATACTTTTCTCAAACTCTGAAAGAGTGTTTCTAATGGTTAAATAAATAGGAACAATTAAAGTAATCTGGTACATATTGAATAATATTTATAAAGTAAATATAATAGTGAAGAAATTCAAGCTGTAAATATATAGATTGAAGTATAAATATCTTAAAATATGAGATGATGAATCTGTTAGTGAATTCTTTACTAGGGTTAATGAAATTTTAAGAACCATAAGATGTTTCAGTGAGAAATTATAAGATTCAATAATTGTTTAAAATATCATATAAATTCTTCTTGATAAATTTGATGTCAAGTTATCATCATTATAAGATAAAGATCTTGAAACTCTCTATTTGGATGATCTATATAGTATTCTCATCACATTTGAAATGAGAAGAGATAAAAATTTCAAGCAAAAGTAAATGGTTGATCATGAAATCTATTTCAAAGCTATAAACCAAAGAAATTCTAAGAAATTTCCCAAGGAATAAGTTAGTAACTTTCAAATTCTAGGTTAAGTAAGTAAACTATTTGATAAATTTATGTCATTTTTTCTATAAAGGTGAAAATAGTCCCATGGAAGTTTAAAGGAATGTTAATATTGAAGTTCATTAGTTAAGTAGCCAATATATATTTTGTAGTAAGTTTTCCAAGGCTAAAGGAAGATGTAGATAGTTATGAAGAAGATATAAATTCAATAAAATATCTAAATAAAAATATATATAAATCAAATTAATTTTCAAAATTAAAGGATAAGAATTTCTAAAAATATAAAAACAGATACGTTTTGTCCAAATGTGATCAAGGTGATGATAATGTAATAAAAGTTTGTAACTCCAGAGATCATGATACTAAGAAGTTACCAATTTTAAAATTGATTGATGAGAACTTTATAATTGTTAAAAATGGTATATCAAAATAAATAGAATATGCGACTTTTGTGGAGTTTACTGTTAAAATATATTTGAGTGAATGTCTCTCAAATATTATTAGACTTGAAAAATATAGAAAAAAATATCCAGAAAGAATATTTGTCATAAATAAACCAGGAATCAACTCCTGAATAAAAAATAAGGTTGTTAGTAGATATTGATGATTTGAAGAAGTTACTTGATGAATATAAAAACCTATAAATAAAACTTGAAGATAATTTAAAAATTGAAGGAGAAAGGGTTGTTACTTGTTCAATATAAACTTGTTAAATCTGTGCAAGAAATAAAAAACTTAAAAAACTTGATTTTAGAAGTTGGTGAAAATTATAATAAATTTGAACCTCAGAAGGATAAAAAAAATATCATCCCCATAGGTGAATAATAAAGTTGAAAATGTTTAGAAGAAGAATAAAGTTAAGAAGATCAAGTATGTTTCCAAAACAAGTGGAGTAAAAAAATTAAAATTTATGAGGAATAAAATTTATAAAAATAAGATAATATAATTAGAAACTTTTATATGGATAATAATAATATGTGATAAGTGTAAAAAATAAATTTTTATGGTAATAAAGATAATAGAAAACAGATACACATTTATATATAGTATATAAGTTATAGAGAAAAATATAAAATCTATGGTTATTACTAGTACTATGGAATATTTAGTCATACACCAAAAATGTGATGGTTCAATCATCAACAATACAATGAATTCAGGAGGTATTGGGGGAACATTTTGAGAGGTAATCAACCAACTCAAAAAATAAAACCTAAAAAAATACAATCCAAAAATAAAATATTGATCTCAACCTGAGGTAACTTTTTATAAAATATGTGATCTGCCTAAACATAATTTAAAATAATGTATTTTTATGATACCATCTCAAAAAAATACAAAAAATCTTATAAGTCTCTTGTGAAGGAATAAAAATATATGGAAAAGGCATTAGATGTTGAAACTTCTCTCAAAGAAACAATAGGTTAATGTGATTTGATATTAGATAGTGAGTGTTGTTTACATATTAACAATGATTCAAAGTTGTATAAAAATTTAAAATAATACAAATGAGTGGAAATAAATTTTTTAAATAATGAGTTACTTATAATCAAAGGTGTTGGATCTACTTTCATTAGAAAAGAAAAGGTAAAATCAAGAATTTTATTATTTGTTGATGAACTAAATCAAAACATGATATGTGTTTCACAAATATGTGATAAAGAAAAAAAAATTTGTTCAAAATATATAGTTTTCTTGTAAAACACCAACAATATGTGAAAATTCTAATAATAGGAAACCAAACTGAGGGAAACTTGTTTCATGTTAGAGAGGGACATGGATCATGCTATCTAAGAATAATTGAAGAAAATCATTTATAGAATAAGATACTTGGATATGTGTTCTAGACCAATATGACCAAGTTGAAAAATAGAGAGATTATTCATGAAATTCATAACATTAATAGAAGAAGACATTGATACTGTTTTATATTTCATAAATGGAAGATTATGGAAACAATACATAAGAAAGTTAAGATACATTCAACTCAACCAGTGCATATCATCCATCATGAGAAATGTTGTCCTATGATAAAGATATAAATAAATGAAGATAAGTACTTTATTTCCTTTATTTGGGATTTTACTCATATTAAATGTATTTTCTTTTTGAAACATAAATCATAGGATTTAAAAATGTTTAAGAGTTTTATATGAAGTGTTGAAAAATAATGTGGATATTCTGTGAATAAGATTCAAACTTATGATGGTGTTGAATATAAAAATGGGAATTTCAAACATTATCTTGAAAATTATGACATTCAAAATGAATATAGTTCACCATACACACTATAACATAATGTTTCTTCTTAAATAAATAATATAATATTGGTTGATATGGATTGAACTATGTTGATTGAACATGGTACTTGTCATTTCTTTTGGAGACAATATATTCGAGACTCAATTATTATTTTAAACCATTTTTCCTATAGGAACAAATATAATATGAATCCTTATGAAAGTTTCTAAAAATAAACCCTAAGTTTTAAATACCTAAGGGTGTTTGTAAGTCCTTACATTAACAAAGTAAATGGAGATCTAGATGAAGAAGTTTAGACTAAGAAACCTTGTGGTTTATTTCTTGAAAAAAAAAACTATGTATGAAAATTTAATAAATATTTTTATGGGATGAATAAATCTTTGTGATCCTAGAATTATAAACTAGATACATTCTTAGAGAAGATAAATTTCAAGAAACAAAGAGTAAATATAAACCTCTATATAAAGGAAAATCAAGTGGTTTCCCTCGTTATGATTATTTATATTGGTGATATTATATTCAAAAGGAATGATGGAGAACTTCATGAAAATATTACTGAGGCTATGAAGATGTTATTTGAAATGTCTATTCTTGGAGAAATGAAATAATTTCTTGGATTAAAAATACCTCAAAATAAAAGGTACATTTTCTTTTCTCAAGATAAGTATATTATGGAACTCTTAAAGAAATATTTCCTTACAGATTCAAATCCTATTTCCACAACATCTTAAAGGGGAAAAAGTTATAAAAACATGATAAAGGAAAGGATATGGATCCTAAAGAGTTGGTAAATTATATTATAATCATGTTATATCTCATATCTTCAATGTCGGATTTAGTATAAGTCATTACACTTTGTTTTATGAAATCAAAGTGAACCTAAATAATCTTATATTGTGGATATAAAAATAATTATCATATATATTTAAGACACAATTTACTTTAGGTTAGAATATGGAAGCATGGGAAAATTTATTTTTTTAGTTACACAGATGTATATTGAGCTGGTTGTTCTAATTATATAAAACCACATTAGGTGGATTTTTATTTTTTAGAGAAAAATGTGTTAGATTGTATATAAAGAAATAAATATTAGTGACTCCCAGTACTCTAAATTATGAGTATGTATCAACCAATCAATATGTAACACAATTTATAAGGATGAGGACACTGTTAAAATATTTTTTGGTTGATTTGAAGTTACCCCTTATCTTGGGTTTTTAATAAAAAATTAATCAATCTTACTCATTATCTAGTGAAATATTATAGATCTAAGAACAATGATATTAAATTTCACTTCATAAAATAGAATTTTTAAAGAATTTAACTAAATATGTAGTTTCTTCCTATAATGGTTAAAGTTATTTATATCTTCACTAAACCATTTCTGAAGGAAATTTTTTAAAAGTTCAGGTTGATCATGGATGTATAACCTCACTCTATTTGAGGAAAAGGTATATGATTTTTCCCTCTCTCATCTTTTCTTTGTAAAGTGAAATGAAAGTGGGACAATTTGGTAACATAAATATATCCATTGGTATGTGATTTACCTTTACAATGAGAGAATATATTTAGTGGGAGTAATCCAATAGGGTAAGCTATGATTTAAGAATTTGTGAAATGTTTGAATAATTTTTTAAGTGGATGAAAGAACTATTTCTTATAGGATTCTATCTTGAAGATATAGGAATGGAAGAGGTTGTAAAAGTTTCTTAATAATTGTTTTATTGAAATCAATTTATTTTTTTCCAAAGATTATTTTTTCCTACACTAAGTTCACTCGTGTAGGTTTAGAATTTTTGGATAGTAATCCATTGGTTGAGTTTTAAATTTTTAGTGATTTATGTTCCTTGGTTGATAACAAAATATAAATGAGTATATTGTTGAGATCAAGAGGTTCTAAGGTGTTGTTATGTTAAAAATAAGGTGGTTTAAAATAAAGAAGGATTATATTTGTATTGTATTTTTTCCAACATAAATCACTTAAAAATGTTGATCTTTCCAATAAATATGAATGGATATAGTCCAATAGATCAAGGTTCACCAACTGATGTGATCAGATAGAGGGCAGAACCAAATGGTTTTAAAGAAAATTTATTCTTCTATTAGACATATATTTTCATTAAAGTCTAAATCAAGTGATGATTTACCAATCTTAATAGTTCTAGACATCCTATTTATATGAAGGTATTCAGAATTATAGAAAAATGTGTTTAAAGGAAAAATGTGGTAAGACTTGGTGAAGCTAAGTGTTGTTGAAGTTCCTAGAAAAAGGAAGCTTGAAGAAGTTTTAGACATAGAATATTGGAGGTTGTGAACAAATTTATATTATATGGCAAATTGTATTAAGGATATACAAATAAAAATCCATGATATCTTAAAAAAATAGAAAGTTTTTGTGCATTCAGATAGAGTATTTGAATGATCAGACAAATGTATCCTAACACAATCATCGAAAAGAGAATGTATGTAAAGATCATCAGACTGATAAGTTACTATAGATTATCTAGAAGTGATAAAATTTTAAAGAATAATCATATAGAGGAAATATGTGAAAATCATCAGATAGATAAGTTACTATAGAATATCTATATGTAAGAGGAGTTTGAAGAAGCATCTAAAAGAGGTTTACAAATGAAGCCATCAAATAGGGTATTCTGTACAGATTCCATTAAATTAAGAGTGTGTAGAGGGAAATTGGACAAAGAATAACCTTATAAGGTTTCCAGATGGATAATATCCTACAAAGATGAACCAGAATAAGTTTTTATAGCCATTAAAAAGTTTTTTTTAAATACATTAAATGTAAAAATGTTGGGATCGAAATTCAATGATCTAATAATAAGGAAGATAATATCATGATTCAAGGTTATATTTTAGTAATATTAAATATCTCATTGATTCCAAGGTTTAAGGATAGTTTCTTATGATGTATTTTTTACTCCTATCTTTTAGTAATTTGAAGGTTGTAAAATATTTAAAGGTTTGAGTGGGATATTTAAATTTTCGATAAGAAATTTTAATTTTAAGTTCATAATAATTGATGCCTATATAAATGGGGAGTAGTTGTACTGAGAATAATAATGTTTTTATTAATTTTTTTTGAATAATATAGTTTCTAATCAATTTTAAAGTTGTCAAATGTAGTGATACCAGATAGATAGGGCATTAGAGGAAGCATGTACTAGATGCAGTGGTGTCAGACTAATATTTGGTATCACACGAACCAGTCATTAGACAGAGTGATCAGAAAAAGGGTACCTGATGAAGTGTCAGGTAGAGGATTCTAGATAAACTACTACCAAATAGAGAGGTGACCAGATATATAGTTTTTGAAAAAAAGTTAACATAAGAGTTCCTTCTCAGTTTTGTGCAAGAAATTAAAGAGGAATAAGAAGAAATTTTAAGAATAAATGTGTGAAAAAGTTTAAGTGGAACAGTTAAAATGTTAAATCCTATGGGTGAAGGATCTTTTGTTGTTGGAAAATTGTCATATCATATTATCTTTACAAGGAGAAAATGTACCATTGAGGTATTATAGTGTTATGCAAGTGATAGATATTACTTTCTTTTGTTAAACCACTAAAGGATTGTTTTCTAGTGGTTGTGTGGTCTTAGGTTATTTCCAAATAATTCTAAGGATAAAATACTCTTATTCTGTAGTAAACCTTGTTAATACCTATTCTCAGGTGATTGTTCTTATTTTATATTTTCCAAAAAAAAATGATTATCATGATCTGGAGGTGAAGTTTCTTTCTAAAGTAATAAAATATAAAAAAATAATATCAGTGATTCATCACCTCCCCCTCTAAGTGATCACTTAGATCCTGATTAGTCCTTTCATAATATAATCTATCCAAGTCCACTACAGTCACTTAATTAATTAAAATCCCACACTTATAATCCTTTTTACAACAAGTCTTAAATTTATAATAAAGGGCTCAACCATTGGAAGCTGATCCACCAAGATATTTCTCAAGGTTCTATTATGGACATTGAACTTAATTTTGTGGGGAGGTAAAGACAAAAATTTATTTTTGAATTAAAGTTTAATCACCCAAAAGTGGTGAGATCACATATCACATGAAACATAATAAAAAATCATTAAACATAGGTTAATTATTAGGTATCACTTACCTTTTATAATTCCTAAAACCAAGCCCAGTCACTCACTCTTAAACTCATTAAAGTCTAATCAGCCACCGTAAATCAGCATGAGGCCTAATATACAGCCACAATATATAAATTAATTAATTATAATAATTTAAAATCAGTTTATTAATTTATTTTAATTTAAATTCAATATAAATAAATTCTTAAAATATCATGAGGTGATATTCACTCACATAAATCATGAGAAATAGGGTGCGTCCTACTCCAAACACACACCTGGATATAAGACTCATGAAACAACCAACATACTATATCGATTCACTGTCCAATTTCATTTAATTTAAGTAAAAACCCTTAGATAAATTAATTGGGATACATACCATGTAATGCCCCTGAATTTCCATATATATATATTTTAATTATATAGAATTATTTTGAGACCACAAAATCTAACGACACGTGATTCCAAGGCCCGAAGTTCCCAGAATGATCCGTCGAAAAATGTTAAGATTTAAATAGCGTGCGTGAGTGGTTTTCCTAAAAAAGTGGAATAACTCTTAAACAAGTTCTCAGATCAGAAATATGAGGGCACCGTTTTGTTCAGGATGGAGGGTTTACCCTAGGCGCGACTTAATTTTAGTCGGCACAGGCCTCCGATGAGAAAACCCAAAAATGGAATAACTATAAATAAAACAATTAAATAAAATTATTTTATTTTTCAAATGCTTATATCTCAAAAATTATTACTAGGATTAAAAATCCAAGACCACCGCTGAACTCTTGAGGGTATGCTTCCCTTAGGTATATACTAACATTGGTCAGAGCGGGCCACCTGTGGAAGTTAGTTTTTGGCCGTAAATAACTTAATTAAGTGAAAATTATTTTATTGTAAAATCCTTAACATCTAAATGGTAACTAGGATTGAAAATATGAGAGTATATTTGAGAAAATGAGGGCATGTTTCCCTTAGGCAAAGGCTAACCTCGACCGACATGGGTTGAGGGTGACTGTTAATAATTTTTGAACTTTTTTTAAGGTACGTTCAGTAAATGTGCGGGCGATGATTTCTATCTTTTGAACCGGTGCTCGGATTAAAAATATGAGGGCACCATTGAAATTGCAGCGCTAGGATTTTCTTAGGCGAAGATTAACTTTTAACGGAAAGGTTTGAATGAAAAGGTTAATTTTTGGACTTTACAAAAAAATAATAAAATAACTCCATGAGTTATTTTATATATTTTTTGTAACCGTTGAGTGATATTATAGGACCACAGAGTTAATAGGTCATGCAATGACTTGTCCCTTGGTTTGCTTAACCTCGACATTGGATATTTTAATGGAATACTAAATGTGGTTCATTAATGAACCACATTAATGTTATGCAATGTGGTTGGTCCCTCACGTCTATTTAAACAAAGCCCGGGAATGAGTTTTGGTGACTCAAGAGAGGAACCTCTGACGAAGCACCAATGACCTTCCGCTCTGATGAAGAATGTGATTGCGCGACAGTCGTTTGGGGAGACGACGGGCGATGGTGAACATCGAAGAACACCTTTGGACGTGGACACCCCTTTCTCTTCTGCAACGCCTTCCAACAAATTCTGAGGTAGGGTTTGTTATTAAATTCAAGAAGTTCTCACGATTCTTTTCCTTGTTCTTGAATTTGCGGGTGGTAGTTGTGGGATATTTAATGGGTTTAAATTTATATATATGATGTGTTTATTTTCTACCTATTTGATATGATGATAACGAGGAGGGAACGGGCCAAACGAACAAGGCTCAGATCATCCGCCACTTCGGTTTTGTCACGTTCTTTGTGGGCGAAGTTGGAATTCGACGAAAACTTAAAACCGTTAGCCACGCAGTGACGACATCATCCCGGGAGGCCCATAGGCACATTAAGAAGGGAAAACGGAACACCAGAGCTCACCCAATGGCCCGTGGAAGTTCCTCCAGAAAGGAACCAATGCAGAGGTGCTAGCGGGCGATGGCGACGGCCGACATCGGTTGACTGTGGTGGAAGTATGTCGTGTACTGTCGCGCGCCACAGAGGGGATCTGCGACATCGAGTTGCGACGGCAGGGGAAACCGGCTCTCGGTCGGCCGACTTCGCGAAGGCATCGTCACGCGCCACAGAGAAGTGAGACGTGACTTCGAAACCATGGCAGAGGGGACCCATGGCCCACAGGTCCCATTGGCAAGGACGTGGCACCACGTGGCACCGCCGTTTCAAAGAACTGAACAGACCTTTGGTTCGTTTGGGAGGGGGAAGATCCCCGCGCGGCCACCCAGATGGGTGTCATGCCAGCTGGCAGGCCGGACACCCGGTGGCCCAGGCCGGTCTGCAGCCTAGAGGGCTGATCCTACGGTCGAGCCCACGTCCAAGCCCAATTGGTCCGGGTCAGACTCAGGTCGACCCGGATCGGGTCGGGTTGGGCCGGACCCAGACCCATTATGACACGATTTCATTTAAATGGTCGTATCTTACAAACTAGACGTCCGTTTAACGAGCGATCTATGGCATTATAATACTTGGGATGAGACATTCCTTTTGAGATAATCCACATGAGTTTTGGAGAAATTTGGAGTATGGATTGGTTGGATCGTACCCAAATCCAACCAGGCCCTCGGCACTAAAATGTCTATAACTCTCAGATCGGGCATCTGATTGACGCGCCATCTATTGTGTTGAAACCCTTATGACATGAAGGGTCATTAGGTTACTTATTCATGGGACTTTGTGATGGTTAATGTACGACTGATGGCTTGGGGAGCAGATCCTTCCAGAATTAAGCATACTATGTACGGGAATCCCGTGGCTGGCTGAGACATGAAGAATGAATAGTGATCATGTGTGGATTAGCACCTATAGATCCTATGTGGATCAGCACCTAGAGATCCTATGTGAATCAACACCTAGAGATCCTGTGTGGATCATCACCTAGCGATCCTCTATGGATCTACACCTAGAGATCCTCTGTGTATGAGCACCCAACGATCCAATGTGGATCAACACCTAGCGATCCCGTGTGGGTTAGCACATAGTGATCCTGTGTAGATCATCACCTAGTGATCCTATGTGGATCAGCACCTAGTGATCCTATGTGGATCAGCACCGAGCGATCCTGTGTGGTTTAGCACCGAGTGATCTTGTGTGGATTAGCAGTAGAATCCTTGAAAAAGTGGTATCAGACGAGTCAATTATACTAAATAAATAGGACTCTGATCTTTCCAATGGGGCAATTGTGTTAAGTGTTTTGAGTGTGGTTTTCATCTTGGGGAGTCCAGTGTTGGTGTGGTGGCTGACGTATCCATACACCAGGACCCTAAATTCTGTTTTATGACTCGGTAAATGAAAAAAATGATTTCATGTGTTTTTTGAAATGTTTTTATTTTGATCTATTTTGAGTCAGCTCACCAAGTATAACTTATTGACCATGGTTCATCTTTATTCTCTTTCAAGATGCCTCCATGCAAACAACCAATTAGGATTCCAATGTGTGACCATGAGGATGATCCATAGTGTGATGAGGATTCAATACAGGGATTGCTTCCCGAGATGGTACCTTCGAGTAGTGTCCCAGCGATACCACTACCCGTTGGTCAGCAGTTACTACTGGCACTACTGGTAGATGAAAAATATAGGCTCATTGCCTTACATGAGTTTCAGTGACAGATACCCCTCAGGTTCTGAGGTGATCCCAACTCACAGATGGCTAAGGACTAGCTTGAGGTGGTGACTGAGTTTCCATCTAGCTAGGGCACCATTAGATCAGATGGTGGTCCTGGCAGTGAGCTTTCTTTGTGACTCAGCATGGCGATGGAAGGGTTTAGATTAACCCTATGTTATGATGAGATGACTTTTCTGTGGAGATATCTTGAGAACCTTTCTAAGAGAATGGGGTCTCCTTCCATAAAAAGCTAAGGGGTATGTGTTTCCAAGAGATTCTACAGCTTTGGATGGATGACATGTTAGAAGCTAAGTATTCCTCGAGGCATACTGACCATTCCAGGTACTCGATGAATATGATATGAATAGTTCTTTAAGTCTCAAGCCTCTGAGAGAGATGTGTTTAGGGACATATGAGTCGACACTATTCCTCTGTGCATTCCTACTTATATTAAAGTGCTAGAGAAAACCTTTTTGGTTCAATGTTCTTTGGTTGAGCAGATACAGTTAGTGAATGTTACCAATGGGAAAGCAGGAAACTGACACCAGTCTCAGAGACTTGGGTGTGTAAAATGTTTTTGGGAAGAGGAAGTGATAGGGATAGATGAATATGCAGGGTAGAAGATGTGTAAGGGGATCTAGGATAGCATCAGGGGGTGGTATACATTTCAACATGTTATAACCACCACCCCAATGTGGTCCCCATCAGGCTTAGGGATCTTGAGGATAGGGGAAGGGAGTAGATGCATAAGGCCAAACAGTGTGACACAAGGGCTCCAATAATGATTCGAGGTACGGTCTGTGTCTACTACTAGATATAGTATAAATATACATAGGTACTAATAATTCCTTCTTGTCATGAATCTTGTTCAATACCTAGAGTTTCTAGTTAAACTGTTGACTTAACCCTTACGTATAGAGATACCTATGGGAGGATACTCGATAATCATAATTACACCGATGGTGTGATCTGAACATTGAGGAGAGAGTTTCATTTGGAACCTCTTGGTGACAGCGTAGTGGCCTTACGAAGTTAGTTTGGGTATGGACAGGTCATCCAAATTTCATGCTCAGATTGACTGTTTTAGAGAAAAAGGATATGGTATGTCCACAGTGTTGGAATGGGGTTTTCCTTAGTCGGAGAAAAAGAAAACCCAGGTAGCATAAATTAAACTCATTCATAGGAGGGTGCGTCAGATCATACCGGAGTAGACCAACCTTACCCTCATGGTAGCATATGTTTTGAGCTTTTAGTTCCCAGTGGTAGTGGAAGAGTGCAGGAACATCCTTTCAAAAGATGTTTCCAGGATTACCTCTCCGCAGGGAGAGGGACTTCTGCATTGGTTTGTACCCATGGACGACACTGGTATCTACAACTGCATATCGGATGGCTCCCACAAAGCTCCGGGAGCTCAAAATATAGTTGGGATACTTGCATAGGGAGTGCTTAGTAAGACCCAGTGATTGAGTTTATGTGTGGATTACTGGAACTTTAAACAACTGGACAAGGAGGATGAGTTCCCACTACCAAAGGATTGATGGTCACATCAATCAATTAAAAGGGGGTAACCTTTCACGTGGATGGAAAGGTGCTCGTAGGCTTTTCAGAAGTTGAGACAATGATGATGGTTGGAGTTCCACCAGGACTGTGACTTCGAGATAGTCTATACTCTAGGGAAGGGGTACATGGTGGTAGACATGCTCAGTAGGAGGTCTGGTCTGAAGTTTCTGAGTGAGGTGATAGAGAATCTAGATGTGTTTCAGATATCCTTCAGGGATAGTTATGGAGAGATTTACCACTAGTCTATGACTACCACTCCCCCAATCCTTCAACAAGTTTGGGAGGCACAACTTGGGGATGTTGACTACAAGGACCGACATGCTCAGATATCCTGATTAATTTTTTGAAGGTGGGGAGCACGTCATCCTCTTTAGAGGATGCGTTATGGTACCAGTGACACTACACGAGGATTTTTTGAGGGAGTTCCATACACCCCCTTTGGATGTACATCTTGTTGTGGAGAAGATGTACCAGGACATCCGGCGTTAGTACTAGTGGCCAGGGATAGATAAAAAGTGACAGAGTTCATATCATGATGACTCACTTGTTAGCAAGTGAAGGCTGAGCATCAGGTACTAGTAGTCTTAGCTCAGCCACTTGAGTTTCTGGAATAGAAGTTGGGTGGTATCTCCCTGGACTTTGTGATAGGGTTACCATATACGTCCAGGGGCCACGATTTCATCTTGGTGATCGTTGAATGAATCTCCAAGTCGGCCCACTTCCTACCCATCTGAGAGAAGGGATCAGTAGAGGGCTTGGGATGCCTCTACGTATAGGATATTGTGCAGGTTCATGGGGTGTCATTGATGACCATCTCTCACGAAGCTCATTTTACATCCTGATTGTGGAAGGGATTACAGGAGGTGTTCGGGACTCATCTATGCTTGAGTACCACCTTTCATCATCAAACAGATGGTCAGATAGAGCAGACCATATAGACACTTGAGGACATGCTTCATGCTTGTGTCCTTGATTTTGGCCATAGTTGGGAGGACCACCTTCCACTGGTGGAGTTCACTTACAACAACATTTATCACTCTACCATTAACATGGATCCATTTGAGGCCATGTACGGGCAACCTTGAAGATCACCACTATGTTGGATAGACCCAGTGGAATTAGCACTTATGGGTCTCGAGTTGGTACAGGCTACCACGGAGAAGGTGCAGATCATCCAGGAGAAGATGAAGACTTTATAGAGCCGGAAAAAGTCTTATGCTGATAGGAGACAGAGACCTTTGGAGTTTGAGGAGGGAGACCATGTATTCCTATGGTTCTCATCTCAAAGAGGATTATAGAGGTTTGTATGGGGTGGAAAGCTGTCACTAAGGTTCACCAGACTTTTCTAGATCTTCACCAGAGTAGGCGAGGTGGCGTACTGTCTAGATCCTCCCCCATAGATGCAATGGGTGCATAACATTTTCCATGTGTCTCAGCTAAGGAGATGCGTTCATGATCCATCGCATGTTATCGACTAGGACAAGTTGGACTTTGATGATGGGGATACTTTTACAATGTTTTCCTAGTGGAGAAAGAGGATCTACAGGAGAGAGTCCTTCGTGGATGGTTGATCCCTCCAGTGCAAGTTTGGTGGGAGCACGAGAACCTACAGGAGAGAACATGGGAGTGGGAGGCTCAGATTCCTGCTCAGAACCCTCATTTGTTTGGTTTTCTCTTTTTTTTGGATTTTGGGGATGTAAATCCCTAATCTGGGGAGAATAAAATGTCCCAAAATTTCCATATAATTATTTTTAACTATATGGAATTATTTCGATACCGTGAAATCTAACATCACATGATTCTGAGGCCCAGAGTGCCTGGAATGATCCATCGAAAAATGTTAATATTTAAATAGAGCGTGTGGGTGGTTTTCCTAAAAAAATTAATAAATCTTAAACAGGTTCCTGGATTAAAAATATGAGGGCACTGTTGCATTTAGGATTTCAGGATTACCCTAGGCATGACTTGAGATTAGTTGGTGCAGGCCTCCGGTGAGAAAACCCGAAAATGGCATAACTGTAAATAAAATTATTAAATAAAATTATTTCATTTTTCAAATGATTATAACTCATGAACGGTGACTCGAATTAAAAATATGAGACCACCAATTAATTCATGAGGGTATTATTTCCTTAGGCAGATAATAAAATTAGTCATATGGGCCACCTATGGAAGTTAGTTTTTGGCCGTAAATAAAATAATTAAGTGAAAATTATTTAATTGTAAAATACTTAACTTCTAAACGGTAACTCAGATTAAAAATCCGAGAGTACCGTAGAGCTCATGAGGGAGTTTTTCCCTTAGGCAGAGCCTAACCCCGACCAGTGTGGGTCGAGGGTGACTGTTAATAATTTTTGAACTTTTTTTAAGGTACGTTCAGTAAATGTACGGGCGGTGATTTCTATCTTTTGAACCAGTGCTCGGATTAAAAATACAAGGGAACCATTGAAATCACAGTGCCATGATTCTCTTAGGTGAATCTTAACTTTGTCCATAAAGGGTCAGACGAAAAGGTTAATTTTTGGACTTTACAAAAAAATAAGAAAATAACCCAATGAGTTATTTTATATTTTTTTGTAACCATTGAGTGACGTGGTAGGACCACGAAGTTGATAGGTCATGCAATGACTTTACCCTTGGGTTGCGTAATCACGACATTGGTTATTTTAATGGAACACTAAATGTGGTTCATTAATCAACCACATTAATGTTATGCAATGTGGTTGGTTCCTCACATCTATTTAAACAATGTTCGAGTATGATTTTTGGTGACTCAAGAGAGAAACCTCTAACAAAGCACCGATGACTTTCCACTCCGACGAAGAATGTGATCGAGTGATGGTCGTTGGGAGAGATGACAGGAGACAATGAACGACGATGAACACCTTTGGATGTATACAATCCTTCCTCTTCTGCAACTCCTTCTAATAAATTCTGAGGTAGGGGTTGTTGTTAAATTCAATAGATTCTCACGATTCTTTTCCTTGTACTTGAATTTGTGGGTGGTTGTTGCGAGAGATTTAATGGGTTTAAATTTATCTATGTGATGTGATTATTTGATACCCACTGGGTATGAAGCTAACATAGAGGGAACAGACAAAACAAACAAGGCTCGGACCCTCCGCCTCTTTGATTTTGTCACTTTCTTTGTGGAAGAAGTAGGAATTCTATAACAACTTAAAACCAAGAGCCACGTAGTGAAAACATCATCCCGGGAGGCCCATAGGCGCATTCGGAAGGGAAACGGACCCCCGGAGCTCACCAGGTGGCCCACGGAAGTTCCACCAGAACGAAAATGATGTGATAGTGGCAAGAATCAGTCGGCCGCTGTGGCAGCAGGCGACACACCATCACGTGTTGCGGAGGAGATTCACGACATCGAGTTGTGGCGGCATGGGCGACCAACTCTCGGTCGGTCGCATTGGCAATGGTGGCACGTCGTCGCGCGCCGCGGCGAAGGGGACCTTCACCCCATGGGTCTCGCTAACAAGGATACGACACTACATGGTGGCGCTGCATCAAAGAACCTAATGGACCTTTGGTTCGTTCGGGTGGGGGAAGGTCCCCATGCGGCCACCCACCTGGGTGTTGTGTCAGCTAGCAGGCCGCACCGAGACGAGGTGGGACGAGGCCACGGCCTAGCCCACTCGGGCCGGACCATCCACTTCGGGCTGGGACGGGTCATACTTGGGTCGACCCAGACCGTGTTGGGTCAGGTCGGCCTGCCAGGTCGGACTGGACCCAGACCCTTTATAGCCTAGTTTTTCTAAAAAGGTCATATCTTAAAAACTAGATGTTTTTTTAACGAGCCGTTTGCGGAGTTAGAATACTTGTGATGAGATGGTAATTTTGAAATACTCCACATGTGTTTTGAATAATTTTAGAGTATGGATGTGTTGGATTGTACCCGAATCCAACTGGTCCCTTGACACTAAAATGCCTATAACTCTCAGACCGGGCGTCCGATTGACGGGTTGTCTGTTGCGTTGGAACCCTTATGACATGAAAGATAATTGGGTTAATTATTCATGGGACTTAGTGCTGATTGATGTATAAATTATGGATTGAGGAGTGGATCCTCCCAGAATCAAGCACAATGTGTATAGGAATCTAGCTAGGACATGAATAATGAATAAAAATCTTCTGTGGATCAACACCTAGCGATCCTGTGTGGATCAGCACCTAGATATCTTCTATGGATCATCAACTAGAAATCTTGTGTAGATCTTCAGTATAATAGTTGACATAATAAGATGATCTAGCATTACGACTAATTATTTGTACTTCTATACTCAAGTTATACCTAGTTTGATCTGAGTATTTTTCTTTGTGATTTTTGATTGAGATCATGTTTTGTGGTTTTCCTTTATGGAATTCTGAGATACTTTCGGTGGTCTCAGGGTCCCTATTGAGTATTTTTATACTCACCCCTGCACATGCTTCTCCCACACCTTGTTGTGTCTTATACAGATGACGAGCAGCTCGACTGAGACTATAGGAGCTAGGACCAGGCAATACATAGAGGAGACTAGCTGATGTGGAGAGCTGTGGAGATGAGTTGTACCTACCCTTCAGGTAGGATCCTTGGTGGATGATCTCAGGAGTTGTTTTATGTTTTCTATTGTAGTTGTATCATTTCAGTTGGGATTGTATTCTGGACCCCTTTACTTTTAGTACACACTTTTACTAATGTAGTTTTACTTCATGGTTGCATCTTGTTGTGTTCTTGGACTCTGTGTTGTACAGGTTTAAAGGAAATGTCTTCCTGTTTTAGGGATATGCCTTTTCGGTGTTAGTTTCCAACCCATAGCCTATGGAAGACGACCTTGGGGTAGTCACAGCATGGGCCCCAGGGGATAGGTCGTGAGATACCACCATCTAAATAGTTTACATTCATCATATAGAGACATCCTTTATCCAAGATGGGAAAAATCCATAACATATTGGATTATTTCCACCATGTTATAGTGGAAATCATCCCCAAATCCATAACCAAATCACCTAAAAACAAAAGCGATCGAAAGGAAACAATACTAAATGTAAAATTGGAAGATATTACCTTATATCATTATGAAAACCCACCCAAAAACACATTATTCCATTACGGATAAAGGAGGGAATGAAAAGGGGAGATCTTAACCAAAATATCCTCCTCTTATCGCCCTTAGCTTCCAAAACCAAAATTCCATAATGATAAAAATATAAATCCCCCCCCCCCACTTAAGAAATCACTTAGGTGTCAGACATGACATGACCAGTCGAGTCATGACACGATACACCCCCTCGCCCAATAATGACATGACATAATCAGGGAGCAATGACACGATTCACCCTAGGAAGAGGGATCACTGCTCAACTAATCACGATCATGGAATGACATATTGGTTGTAGTGAAACTAAGTAATTCCTTAGAACCTTTGTAAGATTCATCATTGAGACATGAATCTCCCCTAATGGTGTGACCTATTTTATAAGACTCATGTCTTTGAAAATAAAATAATGAAACTTTCCATGCTATGAATCCCTCAGTGGTAGTGTGATTGATTTAATTGTAGGTCATCACAAAATTACCTATGGGTCATGATATAGTGTGTAAAAGCAATCAAATTTTATCAAGGCCATCCGACCTTTTCCTTATGATCACCTAAGCACCCAACCCACCTCTTGGGTCTCGATTTATTCTAAAAACATCAACTTGAAATATTCAAACTCTCAAAATTATAATCTGAATTACAATTCTAAAAAAATGGCTTAAAAGTCAAAAATTATAATCTCATATAAAATTAAAAACCTATAAAATAATTCCTTTAATTTTTTCAATTTAAAAGCTACATTTTTGTTTAAAAACATGCCTCACATACTCAAAATTGAGAAATCACGCTCATATATTCATGATTATTTAGAACAATTATTTGTTATTCTTTCATGAAATATAGGAATTAGGCTCACATTAATCTACTAAATGGTGAGCTTCTTTATGAGTGAGAGTTTTTGTCTTTATTTAAAAGTGAAATTTTATTTTAAAATGCATGCTGCATATTAAAAAATAATCAAATACACTCCAATTATCTTGATAATTTATAATAATGATCCATAATACATTTTTGACATGGAATAATTAGATACATGTCAACCTAACACATGGTATTACCAATATGATCAGAATTACATGTTTTTAGTTTAAAGTTGACATTTTTGTTCAAAATGTGTGTCACATTCTCAAATATTAGAAAAATCATTCATATTGACTTTATATTTTAAGAAAAATATTAATAATTCATTTTTTAAATATTTGAATTAACCACACATCAATCTAATTAACAATGTGGCTGGTATAACTGAATGTGTGTGTTTTCATTTAAAATCCACATCTTAGTTTAAATCACATGTCACATACTAAAAAATAATCAAACAAACTCATATTGTAATGATAATTTATAAAAAATGACTATTTATTCAATTTTATTTTATAGGTAGTAATCTCATATAAATGTGACACAAGGTGTGGCCATTAGGATTAAAATAGGGTGTTTTCATTTAAAAGTTAAATTTTAGTTAAAAACATGTATCATATACTCAAAACTGAGAAAAAACAATAAAATTTTATTAAAATATAAGGAAATGGTTGGAAAATTCAGTTGTGACATGCAAGAATTAGCCACACATCAATCAAATACAAAGTATGGATGGTGTAAATGAAAGTTTATGTTTTTATTTAAACGTGAAATTTTAGTTCAAAACACATGTGATATAATCAAAACTACGAAAATGTGCTCTGATTATGATGAAATTCTACAAAAATATCAAAGATCTATTTATGATATATGTGAATTAACCTCATTTCAATATAACACATGGTGTGACCGGTATGACCAAAAGTGTGTGTTTTCATTTAAAAGGGATATATTAATTCAAAAATACATGTCATGTTCTCAAAATAATTAAAATTCTCTCATATTATATTTATAATTTATGATAAATATTGATAATTTATTTTTTATGAGAATAAATTTACCATGAATCAATTTGAAACACGGTGTGGATGGTATGACTCAAACTATGTAATTTCATTTAAAGTTTATTTTTTTTGAAAACACATGTCACATACTTGAATTTTATAAAACAACCTCATATTTTCTTGATACTTTAGGTTAAATATTTATAATTCATCTATGATGTGTAGTAATTAACTGCATTCCAATCTGAAAAATAATGATACTAGTATGAATAAAATTATGTATATTATTTTTAAAGTGTAATTTTAGTTCAAAATGTGTGTTACATACTCAAAACTAAGCAAAAATCCTCATATTTTCTTTATAATTTAGGGTAAAAATCGATAATTAATTTGTGTCTTGTAGGAATTAACCTCATGTAAATCTAACACATGGTGTGGCCAATATAATTGAAAGTTCATGTTTTCATTTAAAAGTAACATTTTAGTTTAAAACGCATGCTATATACTTAAAATAAAGAAAACAAACTCCGATTTTTATGATACTTTTGAATAATGATTGACTATTTTATTTTCGTCTTGTAGGAATTGAGCATATAATTCCTATTGAAATTTATCATGAATTATATAACAAGAGAATTATGATTTATTTATTATTATTATAAACACTATTTCTAAAAAACATTGTTTTTATAATAGGTACAGACATCTTTTATATGAGGTTGATTTTATCATTGGATAATATATGGTACAAGAGTTTAATTTTTGTATTGGTTGTAATTATTTTTGTTAGTGATTAAATTAACTACTATAAATTGGGATTTTAAATGCACTAAAAATAACTTTTTCCAATGATAAAAAAATATTGATGATTTAAGTGACTTTAAAATATAGTAACTTTTTTAGTGCTAAAAATATTCCAATAAAGGAACACATTATCAGTGACTTTTTAGCACTGATAAAAGTTAAAAAAAATATCATTTAATTTCTTTTATGGGGATCAGGAAGCTCCATACCTATGACACCACCCCAACCCCCTTTTTATGAGAGAATAAGACCTGCCCTTTTATTAGTGATTTTTACCCCTCCATCCCTCACCCACTTTTTTTAGTGCCCCACCACTTCCATCACTTTTCTCCCCAAATACCCTAATCACCCACATGCATCCAGAAGGATTCTAACATGTGACCTCCTTGTGAAAAATTAATTCCCTTAATATTGGAGTTAGTGCCCTAGAACCAAATTATACATACTTAATAATTATATATACTCATTATTTTAAATAATTAATATAAATTTATTATCATATTATTATTGTTCTTCTATGTGACATAGTATGTGATAGTGTCCTAAGGGTACTTGTCGCATTAAAAGGTCATAGTTTTTCCCTGCTATGATGATAAACTAGAAGTTCCAAAATGGTATTCCTAAATATAAATTCTATATATGGATGATATTAGTTTTTGGGGCACAAATGTTACAGGATATGAAGGGTGGAAACTCATAATTCTTTTAGATACTTTTACATAGTGTATTCCCTTAGTAATCCTCACTGCATGAGATTTTGAGAACTTGACCCGCCAAAAGAAAATCTACATTTATTTGTACCATTAAATGTTCCTATATATAAATGTGTGTAAGGATCCTTAGACTTTATGGTTATTATTAATTAATTTCATGAATCATGTTATTTGATGTATTGATGAAAACCATGATGACATATCCTCATAGTGAAGTTGGATACATTGGGTGTGTCATGAGTGAAATTGGGTTGGTGAATAATGAAAGAAAGGATTTTTTCATTATGTTCTTTAAAATAAGTTGATACCTGATGCCCTTTATGGGAATTAAACTTCCTGATTAATTCCATTTCCATGGAGTTTTTTTAGAAAGTTTGTGTCCAAAAAGTCAAAGAAAGAAATATTGATCACATAGGTAGATTACACTATCATGCAACATGATTGATTAGAGACATCAAGATAAAGGTATTATATTACACAGTGTATATCCATAGGTAGTTTCATGTCATTATGACATTAATTTGTTTCTTTATGGAGACCTTGCCATATTTCTAGATGCTAACCTAGGACTATAGGCAATGTAACCTAATTCCACTAAGAAAGGGATCTAGAGGGTCTCACACCAAGTGTATTCTGAATCTCAATTAAATTTCATATAAATTTAACACATCGGATAAATATTATTCTCATTTATGGTTTAATAATTATTCATTTTAGTTTGATTGCAAACATTCAATTTCTTGTTATTCGAGGTAATATATATGTGATTTGAATATTTAATAAATATATATTGACCCGGTAATTATTTATACTTATTTGTTGAAAAGGTAAAAATTATTATTTATTTAGTTATGTGAATATTTAATAAATATTTATTCCTTAATTTTAGTAAATATAAAATTTTTATATTTATTGGTGAATAATGAAGTGACATTTATTTTATTAAGTAAATAATCATTATTCAAATATTAATAAATATTTATGAGGATTGGCAGATCTAGTTTGATGGTACAGTTATAAATGCCATATCAAATATTATTTGAATAAAAATTAATTTATTTATTCAATAAATATAATATTTATTTTATTCATGATTTTAGAACAATTCAAGTAAATAGTAATAATTATATTATTATTTATACATAGGGATCTCTAGGGATTATAAAAATTAAAATATCTCATGAGAAATTATTATGTTCAAAATAAACTATTTAAACCTGATTATGATAATATCTTTTTCCCCAGACACAGTTCTTTCTTTGTCTACAAAAAATTCTTGAGATGATTCTTTCAAGCCCTAGAGTGCTCTCCCCTTAAACACTTTGAAGAATGCAGATCAATTTGCCTCCTACACTAGTGTGAATCCTTCTCCACGTGAAGGATTTGGAAACAATCAATGGCGATCACCATAAGAATTAGATTTATCCAGGATTGAATCTAGACAAATCTATGATGATGAATGGATGTTCACAAAACATTTTTGGATCGTTTCTATACAGTATCTACCCTTGATTCCTCTAACACAACAATGGTATGAAAAGAGGTCTTCATCTGAGCATCAATAAAAAATAATGAATTCAATGAAAGGCAATTATTAATTAAATAAATTAATAATAAATTATATGTGAAGAGATCCCCTCTTATTGGTTTTAGGTTATTGTAAATTAATATTCATATTTATTCTTTTGGTCATAATGATTATTATTCATGTATATCACATATTATTCATTGATTTAGAAAAATAGATTAGTTATTTGTTCCCAATAGTCACTTCCACTATTCCTAGAACCTTCAAGTTGTATCAAAGTTGTAACATAATAATTTATAATTATTTACTATTAGTTGATTTATTATACGCCATTGTTGTTAGTTTTTCACTTCTATTTTATTCATTATTTTATACATAGTTTAATCAATATATTTTTGACATATTAATTTTTTTCATTCAATTTTCATATAGTCTTAAACATATCAAGAGAAAATGATAAAGGGTTATAGATTTTATCAGGGGGTGCTAAGGACTCTATTCGATAAACATAGATACATGGTATGTGACTAAAAGTACATATCATGTAACAAATTTCAATTCAACTTGACATGATTCAGGATGCACGATACATCAAGAAGTAATAACACATGGTGCATTTAATCTACACTGTGTGTTGACCGAGCCATCCTGGAACATAGTTTATCATACCACATGACATGTAACTGGTATACACGTCATGTAGTCTACACAATTTATTTTAAATATTCATGCTAAATGTGTGGTCAAATACATGGCATACACCGTGGGGGATTAAAAATCTATAATATTAATGAGATATATGATGTACAGTTGGAATACACATCATGTGAATAATTAATACCTACATCCATGGAACCTACCGAGTCAACCCATGGGTTACATGAACACACAACAAGCAGAACACCTAGTGTGTAACTCGATGATACATGTCTTGTATCCCATCTTAGATACACATCGATTCCTTACTGGGTTGAAAAAACGTATTCCTATACTTATTTTGAAAATCAAAATACACAACATTGTATCTTTATTTTATCTTACAATAATTTTCTATTTGATGCTTGTAGTATCTTAAATAGTAATTCTAAATTATACTACCTTATGAAAAAATCTTTCTATGAGAAAGTTTATAGAAAGGAATGTGTAAGTAATTTTTTATTATTTTCCTTTACAAAAATGATTCAAAATGATTTTTTTGTTTGTGTTATTGTTTTTTTATATGGAGAATTGTAGTGGTGTTGAACATACTTCATCGGTAAAAGCAGTACAAGAGTAGATCCATCAGAAGGATAGATAATGATGTTGATACAATTTAAGTTAGCCTTGGGAAATAAGAATATGAATACTATAGTAATTACATCCTTCATATATAAATCATATAATGATCTTGAGGTGAAGAAAAACATAAAATGAAAAAAATTCTAAAGATTGGTGATATTTTGAAGTCATAAACTTCTTATTCCATTGGGTGCCTATGTTTATAATATTTTTGGAGGGTTTTATGCTTAAGAGCTTCTGATTTTAAGGATTAATTGTAAATCCTGTTAAGATATTTAATTTTTTTTGTTTTTTTCTTCTTATCTATGAGGTTGAGAGCCCCTGAAGCTGTGGAGACAAAGGTTGTTCTGATCAGGTGAGATTGAGGGATTTTAAAAGGAAGTCAGGAAGTCGTTTCAATTAGGTTGGCCAAGGTCTTCTAGGTTTTTGGAAGGCATGACTACCGATAGGTTTATAATCAATAATATATAAACTTGTGTCTATAACATTCCTTTCCACTATAGATTCAAGCATAGACCTCACACAGTTGAGGCGTGGTAATTTTTATTATGTTATGTATAAGTTTATATTTAAATATATTTTCCTAGTTACTTTATTATATATAAAATTCTTTATATACTATGTTTACACTTATTAGAATAACATCATTTCCATCATTTTCACAAATTATTAGAAGGAACTCTTTCCTAAAGTTTGTAATAGAGTTTTAGTTTTTATTTTATTATGAAAGGGTGTGTGTTTTTATTAGACTAAGAAATTACAATTCAACCCCTCTTCTAGTTTATCTATTATACATTCCTAGGAAATATCTTTTATCAAAGGGGGGTCTCTACATATATTTTTCTATACATTAATTTTTTTGGTAAAGAAAATAGATTTTGTTGTATAAGTTTTATCTATTGGTACGTTAGATATTCTAAACCCTAGAATACCACAAGTTTTTTATGTTGTTGATTATGAGTAGTAGAGAGATCATATGAATAATTTTTTATTAATATTGGAGATCATAATTTTTTATGGTGACTAGAAATTATAATATTCTAGATAAAGAATTTATTACTTTTACCACAGAAGAGATGATTGTGTATATGTTTAATTGTAGAGTGAAAAAAATTATTTTGTGTTCAATGATAAGGAATATCTACAACCAAATATTTTATTGCGATAAAACTAATAATATATGAAAAAATCTTTAAGTAACACATTTAGAAAATTCTAATGTTTAAGAAACTAGAAGGACTATACTTATTGTTGATTATCAATATTTTGATTTATTACATGGTGAATCAAATTCCAAAATTCATTAGAGATTTATGAAAATCATAAATATCTTATAGTCACTTAGAGAGAAGTAGTTTTCATATGAACAACTTATTGAGACGATTATTAATAATATAATTTTTAGGCATAATATTTTAATTTTAAATGATAAATACCACTTTTTATTAATTTTTTAAACCATATAATAATTTTTAATATTCACTTGTGGGTATTATTTATTTAGAATAACATTTTTAGAAAAATAAATAAAAATATAATTTTATATTATATAATTTTCACTAAGTATTTTTGTGTGTGGTTGTAAAAAAAGGGGCCAACATAGGGAAACCCTCTACCACAGGAGAAAGCCACATAGTCACCCCTTTAAGGGTATCTTTTCAAGAATACCATAGGGAGAGAAAGATTCATGTGGTAAGGGGTCATAGGTCACATAACATAGCACATAAGAGCATGAAACGGGGCATGGGAGGTCAATTTCAGGTAGTGGTAGAAGGAGTGTCTCACCTAGGGAGTTAGGACTGAAAATGGTAGGGGACCAATGTCCCCCATCCAAATTGCTTCTAAATGATTATGAAGTGGGATAATTTATTATGTGGAGATCTCATGCTGATATTTTTTATATGTGATGCAGTTTTCTATAGGTACTATTTGACTTACAAAAATAATGTTGCCTAATTCCTCCTCCTATGTCATCTTCCTCTCTTATAAAATCTATGTTATCAAAACACATCTTACACTAAAAAACCTTCATATCTAGAGATCAAGGAGCATGGGGGATTACTACATGATAAATAAATGACATGTCAAAGATTATCCTTTAATCATGGAAGTATATAAAGGATAAAGTAATGGTCTTTAATGCATTATAACTCATTATATAGAACCGTGGAAACCTAAACCCACAAGGAATAATTGAGAATGAATGAACATAAGTTGACAAAAGGGTTGATATATAGTGTCATGGTTCTAAATTAATAATAATATATCCTAAAATCATATACCATGGATGAACTCACTACACCATAGTTGGATGTAGTAGATAAATTAGTGAATATGGAAGCATATTGGGATAAGGAACTACATTTTGGGAGGGTTGAGAATGGAAGTGATTAAGGGGATTATTCAAGGATGACTTGTGAAATCATTTTTTAATTATTTCATGGTCAGCGATTCATGAAGATAAGGGTTTGACTAAATTTTGAAAGTTACACCATGGAGAATCCACTATGATGTGGGGTGTTCAAATATGGTAGTGGAACCAATTTTAGAAGAAGTTACACCAAAAACGTACATTACATGCTATAGAAAACATATCTACTATAAATATGGCTAGATCAAGTTTTAATCATGAAAATTTATTACGAATTTTAAAGGTTATATTGAAGGAGGTTATGTATATGATATATACTAAAAATATTAGTATTTTGAGTTTGTCCAAAATGGAGAAGATATAGGTGAGATAAGGATGAGATACTTAATAGGAGATATAAGATGCACATGATAGATATGAAAATATTTCAAAGATACAACTGTTTGGTTTAACTGGTCTCTCTCTTGGATAATCAAATACATTTAAATGGAGATTGATAGAGGATCACATATAGATGTTACACATAAAAGGGAAGAGATATATTTAATATATATAGAAGGAAATATAAATAATGACGCAATAGAAGAGATATAAATATAAAGGAGAAAATAAAGGAGATATGAAATTAGATACATGAAGGAGGTGATGTCAGTAAATAGACAGATAAGAAACTATGTGCAAGAGACACTTCCTCCTCTAGAGTCCCTGGACTATTAGAATATTGGAATCCAATACCAAAAGTGAGATTGGAAGGATGATCATCATCATCAATTATCAAGACATCTTTGTTAGTTTTTTTTCTTTTGTTTTTCTTTCTAACTTTGGAATTCATGTGCAATAAGTCCTTATTCATTAAATTAAGTTTTCCTTTTAAAAAAAAAAAATTTATTCCCTCTTCCTTGATTTATATTTATTTCATGTCCATGGGAGTGATTATGAGTGGCTAGAAGTTATAGGAGGGGTGATTTTGATTAAGGGGTTGTGCACCAAATTCTTTAATTCTTTATTTCTTCTGGGGTTTTTATATTTTGATTAGTATTACATTAATAATTATTTTCTTATCCCATTATCTATGATTCAAGAGAGTGTGCATATTCTAGAGGAGTATACCTATTATGATTGAGGGGAGTGAAAGAGAGAGATATGACTATTTTTTACCTTCCCCTTAATAGATTGATATTAATGGACTTAGTGTGGTTATAGGATTACCAAGAGAGAGGGTTTGATTATCCTAGGTAGATCTAGGTGATGTTGAGAGGCTAAGATAGATACTCCAAGAGGTCTCGCAGCTAATTTGTATAATTATTCTCATATGTTAAATGAAGTTACACTTTTTTAATAACTAAATTTGGATTTATTCATTCTTCCCTTCATCCTTGTTTTGATTTTTTGAGTTAGTCTATTCACTTCTCTAGTTTGGACAGTTTAGTTATATTAGTTCTAATAAATCATAAGCACATTGAAACTAATGAATATTATATGCCTTTTCCTCATGGTATTTACCTAATGAATTAGATTTCTTATACTACTACTTGGTAGTTTTAGTGATTTGTAGTTTCATTTTCATATATTTCTAAAAATTGATTTGATATCGTAGGATGTAATGTCACATGTGGCCTGGTTAGTTATTGATATTATGACTAAAGAGTGGTAATATAAGAGAATATTTATAGAAGATGTGAAACATCAAAAAACATTAAGGCATGGTGATCTTATTATAAATATTATTTAGTATGAGAGTATATTGAAGAGATATTTGAAAAACAGAAAAAGAAGAATGAGGCATATTTTTCTTCAACTTCTAGAATAGTTAAAGCTATAATGGATATGATGGGTGAAATTGTTTCAAAATATTCAAATTCTAAGAGGAAATTTAATTATGAATTAGATTGTAGTACTTTTGAGGAAAGTAAAAATGAACTTTCTCATATCAAGAAAAATATGAATATGATTATTTGTAAGAAATATTTTCATTACAACTTTAAAAAAATCAAAAAGAAATAGGTGACAAAAAATATACTTCTTAATTGAATTTTTTATGAATATAGTAAATCAAGGCATATCAAACCTAATTTTACAAGGTGTAAAAGAAAATAAATAAGTTTAAATAAATATTATAAACATAAAAAAATAAAATTTTGAAGTCTACGGAAACTTGGAGTGTAGGTGGTGGAGATAATCTTCATATTGTTCTTCATATGGGAGTAATGGTAACTTAAAAGTTGTTAGCTTCTATATAGATATTTCAAAGACTAGTCAAATATATATAGATATATTATTTTCTAAATCTCATATGAATTTAAATTAAAATTAAAATTACTTGAATAATGTTTATGATGAATTTAGTTTAAATTCCTAATAAGGATAAAATCTTTTTACATCGAAATATTAGGATAAATTACCTTCTTTTTGGGAAATGAATAGATATATAACTCTTCATGAGAAAAAAATTCATAACGTATTGAAAGAATATTATTGGGTTAAGGAAGATATTGATAAATCTAATATATAATTTCAAAAAATACTTATGAATTTTCTAAACTTACATTGGAATTATATATGAAATCTATTTCTATCTCAACTCATAAAGATAAGAATTTAGTTGTAAAACTTAATTATAAGATTCTTAGTATGAAAAATATCAATCAAATTTTACTTATATGAAAAAAAAATTGATACATTTTAAATACAATTGAGACCATTTAAAACAAATTCTGGAATTTGATTTATATAATAAAAATATCATTTTCACTCAAATTTCTTTGTTATTAAAATGAACCTTTTTCTAAAAAAAACTCAAAGAGGAGGTCATATGAAGAATAAATTTTCTTTAAACCATTTACAATATTTTTCTTTTCATAAATATAATATTTCTATTGAATTATAATTTTTATAACATAATATATATGGACATATTTGGATTACTAATATTTTATTTGGTAATACATCTAGACCTAAGAAAGTCTAGGAACCAAAGACATAGTTTTAGGATTTACATGATATAAAATTGATTACCAACAAAAGAAAAAAATGGTACATGGATAGTGGATGTTGAATACGTTTTATAATATATAAAAAGTACTTCTGAAGTAATCAGAAACTCAAAGTTAGAAAATAAACTTTTTGAGTTAATTATCAAAGATATATCATTAGAATTGGTGATTTTGAGTTTCTTGGTAATACTTCAATTTAAAATGTTTTATGTGTTTTAGTACTCATGAAAAATATCATTAGCATACTTCAATTACATGATGAAGTTTATCTTGTGAAATTCAAGAATTATAAATGTTTTTTTCAATGTTTAGAATGTAAGTTTATTCTTTTTTCCAATAGGTATGATAATGTTTACACTATAAACCAAGAGGACCTTGGAAACAAAGATCTAACTTGTTTAAGTGTAATAGAAGATAATTCTTCATTGTGTAATGGAATTTTGGGACACTATTTCGTTTTAACTTTATCTAAACTTTCTAAGAAAGGAATTGTGGTGGATTTACTAGATATTAGGTTTAATTCTTCAAGAGTATGTGATACTTGTCAATATGGTAAGAAATATAAGTCAAGTTTAAAATCTATTACTAGAATATCAACTTCTAAATATTTATTCTTAGTGCACATGGATTTATTTAGTCTAACACAATGTGAATGTATAATAGGAAAACACTATGTGTATATCTTGGTTGATGAATACACTATAAATAATTGATTCAATTTTCTATCAGAAATCATAATCTCTTTTTTGTTTTAAAATTTTTCTGGATCATTTTAAAAATGAGAAAAAACCTCAATTTCGTTAAAATTTGAAGTGATAATGGTGATGATTTTTAAAATTTTAATTTTGAAACTTTTTGTAGTAAAAATTATTTATTCATAACTTTTCAACACCTAGAAATCCTAAAAAAATAATGTAGTTAAACAGGGAAATAAAATTATTTAAGAAATTACTGTAACCATGTCAATTGAATAATAAATTAAAAATAATTTTATGTTTTAAGCTGTTAGTACTTATTTCTATACTATAAATAAAGTTTTTCTTTGACCTTTTATTAATTAAACTCTTAATGAGCTGTGGATTGAAATAAAGGCCAAACTTTCCTAATTAAGAGTTTTTTATTAAAGTGTTCATTATGAATACAAAATACCATTTATATAAATTTCATCCAAAAGTTTATGAGGGAATGTTTCTTGGATATTCTATAATCAGTAATGCATATTGTGTTTTTAACAAATGATTTTTTAGGAAATGGTGTATGTTATGTTCAATAAAATTGATCCTTTTGTTTAAATGTTCTTAATTTTTTCCATTAGATGATGTTTTTAAAACAAATTATTTTTCAAATACTAAAAATAATTTTCTACCCACATTGTAAAATTATTCATATGGATGGTTAATATAAGAAATATTTTTGGATGTTGTTCCTTTGTAATAAGTTCAACTTTTTGTTGATGAAATTTTTTTTACTTATCCAAGAAATAAGTTGATCTTAAGGAATCAACCCACTGATAATATCATTGTAGATGTAGATAAACTGCTAAAAACTCATAGTTCCTTATTAAATGAATGTGAAAATTGTAAATTTTTATCTATTTTGAACCAAAAACACTTAATGAGGCTTTAGGTAGGGAATATTGGATAATGTAAATGCAAGATAAACTTAATGAATTTGAATAGAATAGAGTTTGTAATTTAGAATTTAGTATAAATACCTAAAGATATTACTATAATTAGATTAAAATTGGGTTTCTAGAATAAATATGATGAAATTAGAATTGTTTTTAGAAATAAATAAATTCTTATTTATAATTATTATAATATATAGGAAGGCATAGATTATGAAGAAATGTTTTCACTAGTAGCAATACATGAATCTATTTGAATTCTTATTATAGTGACCTAAACTTTTCATACATAGATATTACATCTATGTAGATGAATATTAATTACATAGAATAATGATCCATGGTATAATCATATAGATCTAGTATTTATAGAAACTTTGAAACATGAACAACTTATTCATAATAGTTCTATATTATCTCCCACTTATATCTTCATAACTATCACCCTTTGTAGAAATATCATTTATAAAACCATTCTTCATAACTCGAGAAATGAAACATTAGTAAGGGTGATATTTTATGATCTATATGGGTAAACAAGTGAGATATCAATGATCATATAAGAATAACAAGAGAAAAATGTTTTTAGAACATCAAATTTACATTTTATAAATATAACCAGTATATCATATATCATAATCTTGAGTCATGAAATAATCATAGAAGTTTATAATACATGAATTATAATGGAATCAAATAACATGATCCATGAGAGCATAATATAGGCATAAGACATGGAATTATGGAATACACATAATCATATAAAATCATTTCCTTAAAAGTCAATGATCATTTCCAAGACTATCATAGTGGAATGGGTTCACTCCAAAAACCATCATATTATTCAAGTTTCAATCCCAAGACTATCATAGTGGGAAAAGTTCCTTTTTCATGACCCAACCCATTGGGGCCCTCCTGTCCTGCAATAATTATAGTTTGACTACCCCAAACCTATATCTAATAGGTTAGGGGCTAGCAACCAGTGTCGGGTAGGAATAACACTCAGTTGGGAGGCCTTATCCTAACATAACTATGTGCACACACACTTCTCCAATCCCATACAATGCCAAAATGTAAAATAAAACTGATAAATAATCCATGCATACATCTAAATCCCACAATAAAAGTATAAAAAAATAATGGGAAGCAATAAGGACCAAATTCAATCCCATAAAAAACTATAAAGAAGTACAATGTGATAATAAGAGGGGACTACTGAAAAATGTGACTCTTGGTATGAACCAACATATTTATAGAATAAATATAAGCTCAATATTCTCTTAGTCCACTGAGAACCTCTTCGAATGGTCGGTCAACTACAAAAGACATGGCACGTGTGGATAGATATTATGCAGTGGTGAGTATAACAATACCCAACATGAAACCCCAAAATCACTAAGAAAAAAGCATCAATATTAGTCATATAATCACTTGATATTTAAATTACAATATGATACATAAAATAAAACAACTAGATATAATCATAGTCAACACTAAGTATAAAGGTAATTTCACAGCAATAGTAATAGCCTAATATTTTTCTCGAGATTCCATAACCACACTCCTAGGAGAACTCGCTCCACAAGTCTGATAGTACTGGTCTAATCCATCTGAGACTTAATGCTCATTAATTCTCTCCCTAAGGAAGTATATTATAGAAGTATAAATAGATCGATACATAAATTGAGATCACATCCAATTCCATGGGGTAAAACCAACTAACCCAATTTGGATTAACTCAGTATGTAGGGGATCAAAACCCATGTACGGTTGGTCACACTAATTCAAATAACCCTAACTAGGGAAAATGAAAATAGTGGATCACATCCCAGCCTCAGGGAGAGATTCCTAAAACTCTATTTGAAACTAATCCCTCAGAGAGGATCAAAATCCTTTGTTTAGTATGTAAGGCCTTACTATACCCTCATAGGGATGGATCAATGGAGTACACTATTAAGGATACTAGTCCACACTAAGGGGAACAAGTTATTCAAGCCATATTTGAAGAATTACACCATTTTTATTATATGTACATGACACATATCTTCAATATTGGGTTAACTCTATGCATCATGGTATTTTCCCATGTCTATGACCATGTACACCTAGCTATGTCTATGTACTTGGTCATGTCTATGGACCAGACCAGGTTCGAGTACACATCTTAGCCCATGTACTTTGGCTATCTTGTGTACCTGATCATGTCAATGTCTATGTATTCTCTTAGATACATTCCAATACATTAGGTAGTGGTCACATGTAATGTGACACATTTCACATAGAGTGTTATACTTTCATCACTATGGAAACCCTAGCGTCATAGTCAGGGACCCATGTGGTGTGTGTTCTCAAATCACATGATGTTTATATCATGATTTTCTTAAAACTATAGATCCATTTCATGCATTTTCACCCACTCCTATGGCCTCTGATCCTATCATGAATCACACCATTAATCTAGGATCTAGTCTGGGTCATCCTTACAATCATTTCTCGCCGAAATTCGGTCATCTAATTCACATGGGAAACCATCTATCACATCTCCCATCTCTGCAGATAAAAAACATGCATGAAGAACTTATATCTGATCCCGATATATCATCATAGCTCAATCCCATTGTCAATATAAACCCAAATCTGTGGTATCAATCCTTTTCACCAATAAACGGGTATTTAAGGATCGATTAATGGATATTTTTATAACCACCAGCAAACTGAACACCAGCGATGAGGAAACAAATAACGGGGGAAGAAATACAAGAAACACAAATAGAAGGAATAGACCTCAGAAAATATTCATTTAATCCTTTATTTTTTTATATAACAATGAATGAAGAGATACAAATCAAACAACAAAATAAATCCCCAAATTACCAGCATAATAATCCTATACTTGCACTACGAACAATCCACGAATAAATCTCTTAGTTGATTAATTTGTGTTCATTGTCGGATAATAAAAATGGGGATAAATCCACAAAAAAAACATCCTACCTCAATATGGATAAATCTCTAATGAAATAACAATTCTTCATCATTTTTTGTGATATCGATGACAACCACAATATTAGCGTGAACGATTCATGATCCATCAATGTTCACCCATAGAAGTTCCTCAACCATCTCTACTCTTAAATTCCAATAATATGAGTCTAACCATGAAATTTGGTTATAAACAAGTTTATAAATAATTTTATTATGTTTTTTCTTCATATAAAATTAAATTCATTCATTCATTCATTCATTCATAATTTATGATCATGATAAATTTTTCAAAAATTCCTATCGTTGACAGTTATTATGTCTCAACTAGGGTAAAGACCTCATTCTGAACTCAATGGCAGTCTCAAATTTCCGATATAAGACTCCATTTAAGAGTCATACCACTTTTTCAACAAAACTAATAACATGTGATATTTATATATTTAATATTTTTTAAATATCAAATTCGGAATCATTGACCCTTGGAATCTCTTGTCGTCTTAGTGCCTAACTCAAAAAAATATTACTAGACATATTTCAAAACATTACATGGATAAAAATATGACATTAAATTCTCCTCACCTTAAATATTTTTATTCTAAAAAGAAAAAATGAATAATAAAAAATTATATGGGTAATGGGCCCATATCTGGGTCTCCTCCTCCCAGTTTTTATCCTAAAGATTCTTGTGCTTTCATTAGAAAGGACCTAAAGGAATCTATCACCTATAGAAGATATTCTCCTACCAATACTTGATCTCCATCAGATACTATATAAAGGTAAATATTTCCTCAAAATCCATATCACCCTAGATGATATCATGTGATGGTTCATGCACATATCTCCTTATCTATGACACATAGAATATGTTGTGTACATGATCTAATTGTGGTGGTAAATAAAAGAAGTATGCCACATCACCAACTCTACATAGTATCTAGAAAGTTCCAATAAATATCAGAGATAGATTTTATACCCGAAAAAATATCTTTAATCCACATCAACATGAGACCTTCAAGAACACATGGTATTCCTTCTCAAACTCCCAATTCCTCCTTAGTCAGTCGACATAAGTCTTTTGATGTCCTTTTTAGTCCTCATCCGCTTTTAGATTATCTACACCTTCTCTATCATTAGTCACACAAAATCTAGGATGATGAGTGATGACTCACTTGGATTAGTCCAACAATGTCATGACCAATAGGGTCACCCATATAAGGCCTCAAATGGTACCGTACCGATTTTGGAATGGTAGTTGTTATTGTACACAAAATCCACCAAGGGTAGGTGATTCTCTAAACTACAACCAAATTATAACATGCAATCCCATAGTATGTCCTATAGAACATGAATGGTCCACTAAGTCCATCCCTTGGTTTGGGGTGAAAAGTCCTGCTCAAATTCAACTAAGTCCCAAAGTCCTCCTAAAATCCTTTACAAAATAGTTATATGAAGTGGGCATCACAATCTTAAATGATCGTTGAGGGAACTCCGTGCATCTAGAATATCTCCTATATGAAAAGGTATCCCAAGATCTCTACTGAACTCTATTCCCAAATATCTTGGAAGTGGTCCGACTTGGTGTGTCAGTCTACGATCACCTAGATATCATCGTGACTTCTAGAAATACATAGTAATCCCATTATGAAGTACATAAATATTTCATCCCACTTCCACTCTATCACCTCAATGGGTTGAGTTAAACCCATTGGAACATGGTTCTTAGACTTCACCTACGGACAAGTGAGGCATCAAGTGACAATCTCCCCAACACCCTTCTTCATACCTAGCCACCAAAACTGAAGTCGGAGGTCCTGGTACATCTTTTCCAAACATTGATATACTGATAAAGGGGATGTATGAAACACCCTCATCACCTCCTACCATAACATCACTAGTACCATCATCCATCCTCTAAAAAGAATTATGTGCTCCAAACCTTCATAAAATACATCAAGATCATGTCTAGTAGATATTTGAGTATGTAAAGTATTGCATTTGGTATCTCCATGTTGAGATTCCCTAACATACTGTAAAATAGGTGTGGTAGAAACCATCGATTGAAGATAAAAATAACCATACTTATCCACTAAGGAAAAATACAATGAGTCTAACTTCCATAATGTCGCATCAAACAACTAAGAACAATACCTACTATTGAGGGAGCTATCCACCATGTTCCCCTTCCCAAAATTATAGACTATCTCAAATTTATAGTCATGGAGGAACTCTTTCCATCACCTCTATCTCAAGTTAAGATCTTTTTGAGTGAAGATATACTTGAGACTCTTGTTGTCAGAGTAGAAAATAAACTACTAACCCATAAGGTAGTGTTTCCACATCTTATGGGATAAGAATACCACTGCCAAATCAAGATCATGTCTTATGTAGTTCTGATCATTCATTTTCAACTATTGAGACCCATAAGAAATCATATCCTACCTTTACATCATCACACAACCAAGTTCAGTCCTTGAATCATCTAATTACACTATGTACTTGACACCCTCCTCTGGAAATCTCAAGATGGGGTGCTCACCAGCCCTTATCTCAACTCCCGAAAATCCTACTAGTACCTTTTCGTCCACATGAAAGGTTCCCCCTTCTTGTTCAAAGTAGTCAAAGGTGTTGATAACCTGGAGAAATTAGGAACAAATATCATATAGTATACTCAAACCCATGGAATCTATGAACCTTTATCACACTCTTTGTTTTCTCCTATGATAACACTTACTCAACATTTTCTAGGTTCAATGATACACAATCAACTAAGATAACATTTCCCATAAAGTGTACCTCCTGAATCTAGAACTAAAACATTGAGATCTACCAATTAAGCTAGTTTTGTTAGTTTATTTCTAGAAACATCCTAAAGTGTCCCACATGTACCTCATTGGATGATGAGTACACTAGGATATCATTGATGAATACCACCACAAACCAATCTAATAAAGGATAAAAGATATAGTTCATGAGTCTCATGAACACTATTGGGAATTAGTTATGACAAAGTGAATAAATATGTATTCATAGTGACCGTAGTGACATATCAAGGTCTTATTCATAATATCCTCCACCCATACTCATTTCTGGAGATATCCTAATATGAGGTCAATATTAGAGAACCATCATACCCCCACTCAACTGATTGAAGAGGTCATTAATCCTTGAAAGTGGATAATTGTTCTTCGCAGTCACTTGGTTTAGGCACCAAAAATTCACACATAGCCTCAACCTTATATCTAACTTCTTGGTGAACAATATTGGGTATTCCTAGGGTGAAACCTTTGGTATCATGAATCCCTACCTTTGAAAGTCTTCTAATTTAACCCTTATCTTGATAAGATCTATGGGATAAATCTTATATACTGGTGCTGAAATCAGGGCCATTTTAGGGTGTAAATCAATCCATAATTCCATCTCTCCATGATGAGGTCAGCCTAACACATCCTCAGGAAACATATCCTCATACTCAACCACCATATTAGGAAACTGATAGCCTATAGCATCCAATACTCCAAGGGTGATGCTATCCAATTAGTGAGTAATCGGTTGCACACTCCTATTTTATGAGTCCATCTTGCTCCACTTGGGTCTCTTTATTTCCTATGAAGTAAAACATCACCCCATCATCGTAGTCACACCACATCCTTTACCTAAAACATTTAATCTGTGCGTGAACGGTGTATAGACAGTCCATGCCAAAGATGACGTCATACGACCTAGATATTTCTACAAGGAGATACCATGATAAACTCTCTCCTTCAAGAATCATATCACATTGTTGAAAAAAGTGTGTGATTGCTGAGTCATCTCTGGTAGGAGTCTCCAAACATAAGGGTCAATCCAAGGGATCAACCAAAACCACTAGGTATCAAACTTGGAATGTAGTAAGAAAATATTGTCTCACACCTGTGTCTATAAAAACTACAAAAAAGGTAGATAACACACAGATCATACCTCTAATAATACCTAGATCCCTTATATTATAGGCATATATGACATGTATTTGTCCTCACCCCCATCCACCAGCCACTTGAGCCTAGTAGAGACCACTTGAGGGTGGTGGTAGCCACATTTCAAACCACCTCTACCTCCCATTATTATCCCTACTATTATAACATGTCTTTCATCCTATGGACCTCCCTTATCATGATACTTCCTATACATTAGTATCCCATCAACTGTCTTTCTATTAGCTATATGAAGGTCCAGATAATCCCATGTGAGATATCCCTATCATTCATAAGAGTAGAAATTATTCTCCTTAGGCTGACTAGACCCATCCTAAGATCCCTAAACCAAATACCCCTAGTCCTGAGATCACCTCTTGAATTGTATTTCACTTCTAGATACTTGTGTCTTCCATCGTATACTTGTTGTTGAGGTATCATCCCATGTGGTACAACTACTAGAACCCAATACCAAAGTTTGATCATCCTGAAATCTCTATATCACCAAGGCATGCTCTATCACACCAACATAAGTAAGAATTCATAGAGGTATAACACTATCCCAAATGTCTCTATATAAACCTTGATCAAAGGTATGAACCTGAATGAATGGATCCTAAACCATATCCATAGAGTATCATGAGAGGTTATTAAACATTGATGAATACTCAGTCACATTCATGCTACCATGATGTAGTTGTAAAATATTTTGGATTCACACTGCTCGCATCATAGCTGGGGAGTAATCTCCAATGAAGAGATGTTCAAACTCTGAACATGAAAGAGTTACCTCATTGTACGTCATAACCATCAAGATCCACTAACGTCCTATATATCCATAGAGTAGGCTTGCTAATGGGACCACCATCTGGCCTATAGGCATCCTAATGAGATCAAATACTCATGTAACCACCTCAATACAATCTTCAGCTTCATATGGTTCTGGATCACCCATGAACCTGAGTGGTCACTAAAATCAAAACTCATGAAGCATGCATAACATAAACACCTCATATGTTGGTACTGAAGGTTCCATCAACTGCTTGACGAGTGGAGGTATGACTGGAAAACCACCCGAAGGCAGTACTTCCTAAATAGGTCCCTATATAAAATACTCATCACTGAGGGGATTTCCTTCATGATTCTTCTACTGAATCCAAGCTATAAATTATCACCAGAGGCATCTTGAAATAGACAAGATATACAATGGTCAATGACTATATCTTTGGAGATAACTCAAGAAGTAAATGAAAACCCAACCCATTCCTATATGATTCATGTACCAATGTATTCCATGTATCCAATTTCTTCACATACAAATTAAAAATGTATTTGATCAATGTCTTTGTGTATGGATATGATGAATTTTGAAATAAAACTAGATTCCATGGCATGAAATCTAAAATTGAAAGCCTTAACACTATTTACATAAAACCCAAACCAATATGAAAGATATAAAAAACTCTAAACTCCAGTCTTAAGATGGAAACCCACCTTTGATACCTCTATATCATGAACCCACTAGGTCCCACCTTACGAGCGATAAGTCGATTGTGACTACCCCAATCCCACCAACAATAGGCTAGGGGATAGCAACCAGTGCAAAGAAGGAATAATAGTCACATGGTATGCCTTATCCTAAGGTACCTATATGCACACACACACACACATCTCTAAGACCATAAAATGATGAAATGTAAAACATAACTTATATTAAATGTATGAAGACATCTAAATCTCACAATCAGAGTAAAAAAATATTGGGAAGTAACAAGGGGAAAATACAAGCCCACCAAAAATGGTAAAGAAGTCCAACCTGATTAAAAGAGGGTACTATAGTTGAATATGACTCCCGATATGAACCATATTCTTTATTTCCCAAATATAAGATATGTCTACTCCTGGTCCACTGAGAACCCAATTGAATGGTCGGTCACCCCAATAGTGCATGACATGTGTGGATAGGGCCCATGTAGGGGTGAGTATAATAATGTCTAGTAAGAAACCTCAAAATCACTAATCATAAAACATAAAGAGTAGTCATCTCATAATAAGATATATCAATCATAGTATGAGACATACAATAAAACATCAAAATTTACTCATAGTAGAAACTAAGTATCAAAGTAAGGTCATAACCACATTTCTAGACAAATATTATTCTCAAGAGTCTGTAACTAAACTCACCCAGGATAACTTACTTTGTGAGTCTCATAGTATTGATGGAATCTATCTGAGATTTCATGCTCGTTGGGTCTCTAAATAAGGAATTACATACTAAATTTCAGAAGTGTTCAATACATAGATAGGGACCAAACCCAATGCAATGAGGTAATACTGACAAACCTAATCTAGATTAACCCGCTAAGTAGGGGATCTATGCCCATGTACATTCAATCACACCAATTCTAAGAACCCCACCTACAAAAAAAAGATGATAAAGGTTCTCATTCCGACCTATAAGAGATATTACTACAACTCTATCCAAAACTAATCACTTAGATAGGATCACAATCCATTTTTCAGGAGGGAACACCATACTATACCCTCACAAGGATGGATCCATGGAACTACCCTTTAGGAAACTAGTCCACTCAAAGGGGAAAAAGGTCTCCAATCCACCTTTGAAAATTACACAGTGTAAACTGTCAGTACACAACATGTTGCTTTGGCATCGAGTATACCAGTGTATCATATAATATTCCTATGTACATGCTCATGTACTCCTAGCCATGTTTATGTACCTGGTCATGTTTGTATACTAATCATGTTTTATTACACAGATCATCCCATGTGCTCTAGCCATGCTGTGTTCCTGACTGTATATGTGTCCATGTATCCTTTGAGAAACATGTTGAGATTCTTGGTAAGGGTCACACAACATATGACACATTTCACCTGGCATGTGATACTTTTCTTCTCCATGGAAACCCCAGAGATGCATCCAAGGCCCCACACGACGTGCGTTCCCAGATTACACATTTTGTCTATTAGTATTTTCTAGAAACCATGTATTTTTTTCACACATCATCATATTCTCCACCAAACTTTGATCTAGTCGTGAATAATGTTGGTAAACAAGGATCTGGTCTGGCCAAGTCTTTCCATCACTGCTCTCCAGAATCTAGTTGCCTGATTGAAACAAGAAACCATCTATCACATCTCTCATCACTACACTTCAAAAAACTAACTAAAGAAATATGGTTTGGTTGTGATATTTTGTTACAAAATGATACCATCATTAATAAAAACCCATATCTACAGTATCAATTTGTTACGCCAATAAATAGGTGTGTAATGATTGATTACCGAGTATCTGTTGAACCACTATCCAAAACAAACTCATGTGATTAATGAACGAAGAACGAGGGGAAGAAATGCATAAACCACAAACATTATAAATATATATAAGTTTATGTTGATGTCGGCCTCAATTCATTACTATTATAATGATGAATAAAGATATATATATTAAATAAAAAAATCCCCAAATTCTTAGTATAATAATCCCATACTCGCAATATGATTGATCCATGAATCAATTAATTAGTTGATTGATTCACAATCATCATAGGATAATAAGAATTGGGAAAATACAACCATGAAACATCCATCCAACCTCAATATGGATCAATTGATGATGAATAATTAAACTATGTCATTTTTTTAGCATGAACGATTCTCGATCTATCGATGTGCATCCATGGAAGCTCCCCCACCAGATCCTTTCACAAATTCCAAGGTTATGAGATCATACCTAAATTTTGGTTATAAACAGGTTTATATAGATGTTTATAAGGTCAATATTTCATCTCAAATAATTTTTTTAATTAATTTATTCATTCATTATTTACGCCTGTGACAACTTTTTCTCAAACAACCAATACCAAAAAAAATATTATGTTTCTACTAGGGTAAAGACCACATTCTAAACTCAACTACAGTCTTAGATTTCTAATCTGAGACAACATTTAGGGTTCATTCCAATTTTTCATGAAAACTACTTCCACGTGATATTAATATATTTAATATTTTTCAAATATCAATTCTAGACGCATCAATCCTCAAAATCTATCACTTTCTTAGTTACTCACTCTAAAAATCACTACGGGAAAAATGGGTATTTGCGACGGGTTATTTGCGACGGGATTTATTCCCGTCGCAAATAGTCCCGTTAAAAAATTATTTGCGACGGGGGTATTTACCCATCGCAAATAATTAGGCTTTTGCGACGGGATTGCTTTCCCAGTCGCAAATAGTTTTCCCGCGATGCGCGCCAAATCGCGGGAAAACTATTTGCGACGGGGGAATATTCCCGTCGCAAATAACCGGCGGCGGTAAAAGGTATTTGCGACGGGAATATTCCCCCGTCCCAAATACTATATCGGCAAGGGTTATTTGCGACGGGTCCCGTCGCAAATAACTATTTACCGGTTGACCGTAATAAATGTTGGCTAAGGTATTTGCGACGGGTACCGTCGCAAATAATCTAACCTATAAATACCCCCATCCGTTTTTTTCATTTCATTCTCATTCCTTATCTTCTCCTTCTCTCAAAATTATATTTCTAGAGTTGAGTTTTTCTCCAGTTTAATTTTTTTCTCCGGAGCTGATATTAAAGTTTTGAAGAACGATCAGAACAGATCAATTTTCAAGGTATTTATCTTCATTTTAATTTTTTATTTATTTTTAATTTTTTATTAGTTTCAATTATTATTAATTAGTTGTAATTTAATTATGTTTACATTGTTTTATTACTTAATAAATTTAAATTATTAGTATTGTTTATAGTTAATGGTAATTAGGAATAATTAGTAATAATTTTTAATAATTAAGAATAAATATTAATAATTAGTAATAAATACCAATAATTAGGAATAAGAACATTATTACATTATTAGTTTATTTTATTATTAAAATTAAAATAATATAATTTTTTATATATATACAATTCTTTTTTCATCTGTGTGTTTGCTGTCTTCACATGTATTATTTGTATGTGAAGATAGAAAACGCACAGATGAAAGAAGAATTGTATATAAATTAGAAAATTATATTATTTTAATATTAATAATAAAATATATTAATAATGTTATTATTTGTAATTATTGGTAATTATTTCTAATTGTTGATAATTATTCATTTAATTACTAATAATTAGGAACAATTATCAATAATTATCAATAATTAAGAATAATTAGTAATAATTAGTAATAATTACCAATAATTAGTATTAATTACCTATAATTAGTATTAATTACCTATAATTAGTATTAATTACCAATAATTAGTAATAATTAGGAATAATTAACAATAATTAGTAATAATTACCAATAATTAACAATAATTAGTAATAATTACCTATAATTAGTATTAATTACCAATAATTAGTATTAATTACCAATAATTAGTAATAATTAGGAATAATTAACAATAATTAGTAATAATTAGTAATAATTAGGAATAATTAGTATTAATTAGGAATAATTATTAATAATTACCAATAATTAGTAATAATTATTATTAATTACCAATAATTAGTATTAATTACCAATAATTAGTATTAATTATCAATAATTAGTATTAATTACCAATAATTAGTATTAATTACCAATAATTAGTATTAATTACCAATAAGTAGTATTAATTACCAATAATTAGTATTAATTACCAATAATTAGTATTAATTATTAATAATTACCAATAATTACCAATATTTAGTAATAATTAACAATAATTGCCAATAATTACCAATAATTAGTAATAATTACCAATAATTATCAATAATTACTAATAATTATCAATAATTAATAATAATTAGCAATAATTAGTAATAATTAGTAATAATTACTAATAATTAGCAATAATTAGTAATAATTAGAAATAATTAGTAATAATTAGAAATAATTAGTAATAATTAGAAATAATTAGTAATAATTAGTAATAATTAACAATAATTAGTAATAATTAACAATAATTAGTAATAATTAGGAACTATTAGGAATAATTAGTATTAATTAGGAATAATTAGTAATAATTACCAATAATTAGTAATAATGATTATTAATTACCAATAATTAGTATTAATTGCCAATAATTAGTATTAATTACCAATAATTAGTATTAATTACCAATAATTAGTATTAATTACCAATAATTAGTATTAATTACCAATAATTAGTATTAATTATCAATATTTAGTAATAATTACCAATATTTAGTAATAATTAACAATAATTGCCAATAATTAACAATAATTAGTAATAATTACCAATAATTATCAACAATTACTAATAATTATCAATAATTACTAATAATTATCAATAATTAATAATAATTAGCAATAATTAGTAATAATTAACAATAATTAGTAATAATTAGCAATAATTACTAATAATTAGCAATAATTAGTAATAATTAGAAATAATTAGTAATAATTAGAAATAATTAGTAATAATTAGAAATAATTAGTAATAATTAGAAATAATTAGTAATAATTAGAAATAATTAGTAATAATTAGTAATAATTAGTAATAATTAGCAATAATTAGTAATAATTAACAATAATTAGTAATAATTAGGAATAATTAGGAATAATTAGTATTAATTAGGAATAATTAGTAATAATTACCAATAATTAGTAATAATGATTATTAATTACCAATAATTAGTATTAATTACCAATAATTAGTATTAATTACCAATAATTAGTATTAATTACCAATAATTAGTATTAATTATCAATAATTAGTATTAATTACCAATAATTAGTATTAATTACCAATATTTAGTAATAATTACCAATATTTAGTAATAATTAACAATAATTGCCAATAATTAACAATAATTAGTAATAATTACCAATAATTATCAATAATTACTAATAATTATCAATAATTACTAATAATTATCAATAATTAATAATAATTAGCAATAATTAGTAATAATTAGCAATAATTTCTAATAATTAGCAATAATTAGTAATAATTAGAAATAATTAGTAATAATTAGAAATAATTAGTAATAATTAGTAATAATTAACAATAATTAGTAATAATTGACAATAATTAGTAATAATTAGGAATAATTAGGAATAATTAGTATTAATTAGGAATAATTAGTAATAATTACCAATAATTAGTAATAATAATTATTAATTACTAATAATTAGTATTAATTACCAATAATTAGTATTAATTACCAATAATTAGTATTAATTACCAATAATTAGTATTAATTACCAATAATCACCAATAATTACCAATAATCACCAATAATTACCAATAATCACCAATAATTTCCAATAATCACCAATAATTACCAATAATCACCAATAATTATCAATAATGACCAATATTTTCCAATATTTTCCAATAATTACCAATAATTACCAATATTTTCCAATAATTACCAATATTTACCAATAATTACCAATATTTACCAATAATTAGGAATAACTACCAAAAATTAAGAATAACTACCAATAATTTGGAATAATTACCAATAATTTGGAATAATTACCAATAATTTGGAATAATTACCAATAATTTGGAATAATTACCAATAATTTGAAATACTTACCAATAATTTGGAATAATTACCTTATTACATTATTTGTATATTTTATTATTAATATTAAAATAATATAATTTTCTATATTATATACAATTCTCTTTTCTTCTGTGTTTTTTCTGTCTCCACATGTAATATTGGCATTCTTTTTCAAAATTATCAACCTACTCGCCAATGGAGAGGTGAAAGTGAATGCCAATATTACATGTGGAGACAGAATGTGAAACACACATTATATTTTTTCTATTCGAAGTTTCTGTCTCATTATAAAATATTAATAATATTATATTTTTAAATAACAATATTAATATGAATAATAATATTATTTATATTTTATAATATTAAATTATATATATATATATTAAAATTATATATATATATATTAAAATTTTATATATATATTAAAATTTTATAATATTATAATTTAATTATTTTTTTTGTAATACTTGAATTATTTTAATATTTGAATGTAAAATAATTCTATTATTTTTATATTAATTAAAATAACTTATTAATATTTTTTTATTTATGAATTATAATTGTAATATTATTATATTAATTAAATTATTTATTAATATTCTATTATTTTTATTTTTGAATTATAATTCTACTATTATTATAGTAATTAAAATAATTTATTATTTTCATTTGTAAATTATAATTCTATTATTATATTAATTAAAATAATTTATTAATAATTTATTTTTTTTATTTTTTTTATAGTATTTGCGACGGGATACTATGCCCGTCGCAAATACTAGTATTATTAATAGTTTTTTATTTTATTTTTTTAAAAAGTATTTGCGACGGGTCCCGACTCCCGTCGCAAATACTAGTATTATTAATTTTTTTTATTTTTTTAAAAAAGAGTTTTTGCGATGGGTCCCGTCGCAAAAGGTATTTGCGACGGGTCCCGTCGCAAAAACTGTTTTAAAAGTTTTTTACAAAAATACGGAATACTATTTGCGACGGGGAGAATGCCCGTCGCAAAAAAAGGCTTTAGCGACGGGCCCGTCGCAAATAAGTGTAGTTGCGACGGCGTTTTCAGCAACGGGCGATTTGCGACGGGACCCCGTCGCAAATGGCTATTTGCGATAGGATCCCGTCGCAAATACCTGTTTTTCTAGTAGTGAATATTGCTAGATATATTTCAAATATTTACTTGGCCAAAACCAAGACATTACACCCTTAATAAACTAGGTTTACTCCCCATTCTAGTACTATTTTTTCATGATATATCAATATTTAACCAATTAATTAGAGGGAGATATAGGTACTAATTGTTATATAATGAAAATCATACATATGTGTGATATAAGATCATAAACCAATAACCACATTATAACTCGTGAAATGAAATTTGGTTCATAAATATTTCATCATAGGATAACTTGTGGAAAAGGAATGGGTTTCATAAACATCATGCCACTATTAACATAAACCATACATATAAATAATAAGCATGGTATCCTTGGATAATATTCCCAATAGATAATCGAAACATTGAAGGTGTATTTTTTTGATAAATAAAAATATCATTAAAACATTCTTAAGTAAAATAACCATTTCATTTTTAAATCACTTCATCAAAATATAAAAAATCCTAAAATATTATGGAAAACATCTTCTTTGAAAATAACCATGGGAACATGTAAATGAATATTAAAAACATTGATCATCCATAAATATGGGGAAATGAATTTAAAAAATCATAGGATAATAGTAAAAACCTTCTTTAAAACTTTTTTAGAAAATGTGTATATAAAAGAAAAAGGATTTTTGACTAAAGAGATAAATGAAGTTAGTTTTCCTTAAAAACATATTTTAGGTCTATTAAGTACATAAGTTTGGGAAAATGAAAGGATAAAATGTATTTTAAATAAATAAAAAGAAGAAAATAAAATTCATGTGTATCATGAGATGTTGATCATAAAATTTTATCATCATAACATAATCATTGACAATCCTAATAAACAATGAGATTATAACATAAAAAACCTTACATCAGATCCTACTTCCTTTATATGATTTTGAAACTCATATAAAATAAATATAGTTTTATTATAAATATTATTAAATAACCATACTCATAAATATCATACCATATATGATTTAATTTTAACCTTTTATCACCCATTTATTAACAATTATTTATTAAAATCACTATTCTGGGTGATAATTACTTCATTTTTCATGTAAGTTTTGATTTGGTAGTTTTAGTCCTTGTATTTTAATCATAGTTTAATCTTATAAAAAAATTTAATCATGATATAAATATCATATATATTAATTATATATATATTTATAGTCATCCATAAAAATTAGAAATAGAAAAATGAATTACAAAATTCATGGAGACGATAAGTCGTACCTATGCATTAACGTTGTTTTCATTTTTTGATAGATAGAATGGAAGAATAGTAAATATTAATGAAAATTTATATTATTGTTATTATCTAATATGTATCCATAAAATTCATCCTCATTACTATCCAAGTAAAATATTAATGAAAAACTAATCACATCACTTCATGGAGGTGGTAGTCCACATATACACACGAGCGACGTTATTATTTCCCAAAGGACTAGATAATAAGAAGGTAGAAATAATATTATCATTAAATAAGTATAAATGAGTCATAAATATCATACATAAATATTAAACTCATCACAGTACTCATCCATAAAATATGGAGTTAAAAAATGAATTGTATCGCTGCGTTGAGATGGTAAGTCGTACGTTCACACAAGTGATACTTTCAATTATCATTTGAGGGAAATAATTTGTATAATAGTGTTTTAATAATAATAAAAACCTTTAAGTGTATTTATTATACTGAATTTATATTTTATTAATAATATAACGTATTTATATGAGGTAAAATAAAAATTTAAAAGAAAGTGATCTGTGAAGGCGATTACCTTTTCTTTGAAACAACACCATTATATCTCCTCTGAAGGGCTATAGATTTAGTTTTATGGGAATAAAAAAACCAATAGGATGTTTATAGGGAAGTTTAGAAGATAAATTTTTAGAATTTTTTTATATATAATAATCAAAGTAGTGGGAAGAAGATAAATGAGGGAGCCCTTTATAATTGAGAGGGTGGTAATTCTTGGAATTTATTAACATATTGAATTAATATAAATTAATTTTGATGTTCAAATGGATCCAAATTGATAATATTAGAATCTAAGATAATTATTAGTATAAATCATCTCATCCAATAAAATTTGGATAGGTTTGAATCACATTTTTATCCATATAATTTAGTTTTAACCCTCCATTAAACCTTTTGACAATTACTGTGTTATTAATGTCTTCAACAATTTAAGGGTTATTAATGTTACTATAAAATCAAAAAAGACCCATAAATGGATCATGGTTAATGTTTAAAATCCTATCCCATTAATTTTAATGAATATATTATTTTTATGAATTTTATATCATTTAATAAAATATTATTTATTATAAAATATTATTTATTATAAAATATCATTAATGTCATTTTTAAGACTATCCATTTAATTTAATGTTAAATACATCAATACAAAAGGGTGAATTAAAATATTATAAATTAAAACCTCCATAATATGTCATATAGATCTATAATATTTTGATATTAAGTCATTCAAATTATATCAATTTTGAAATTTTAATACTCATTTATTATATTTTTTTATTAAATGGAGGAATACTACATCGGTGTTTCATAAGAATTTAAGGTCATCGTATAATTAATAGAAATTAAAAATACAATTATATCAGGAAAATAATTTCCTTAATCTCAAAATAGACACAATTATTCATTCATAACATCTTTTTTCCTGTGTGGAAACATAAGAGAATTTAAAAACAAAGAGAGTGACATTTTGTAACTTTATTTGATTTAAATATTATATTGGTCATTTTCATGGAAAAGTTCCCATTAAACTAATAAATTTAGAGACTAAGGTGATAAGGGTATAATTTAACTCATCCAATAAGAATTAGGATGAAAAATTATAGCCTTAACACTTTGTTTCAACCAAGATTATCCTGATTTACCCTTTAGCGAGGTGATAAATTTTACCACAGTTACTATTCAAATTGATGAAAAATAAAAGGGGACTGTCTACCAAATTTGAAACTATTAATTATAAATATGTAATTTATTTTATATAATAAAAAAATATAAATGGAATAAATTAATTTTAATGTATGTGCACAAAATGCATCAAAAATCTCTTTTTAGAAAAATACATTTTAAGCATAAAACTGGATTTATTATTATCGTATGCATAATAAAAAATATTAAATGAATGTTAAATTTTTTTATTAAATATATAAAATATAAATTTATTTAATATTATTCACCAATAGTGATCAATTTAATTTATTAGTATAAAAATATATTGTGTACATAAAAACTGTTTTTTAGAAAAAACATCCCTTTATTTTAAAATGATATTAATTTCCATTTATAATTAACTGATAAATATTGAATTCATTTTACACATGTGTAACCCATGAATTTTCATAATTTAGTTAATCATATTTATATACAAAAATCCAATGACTTGGTGATAATAATATTTCAATAGTATATCACAGTTCATCTAAACTCATTGTTGCGTACAACGTAAGCTATCAAAGAAATTAAGTTTATTTGAAAAAAATATTTATTAAATTCTTAGGGTGTTACATTCTACCCCACATAAAATAATTTCAACCTCAAAATTACATTAATCTGATACAAAAAAAAGATTTAAAGACCCATAATTTCCATGTAATGTTTTTAAATAAATTAGAATTTTATAATTCCATGAAAATTGACGGCGTGTGATTCTGAGGCCCGGAGTGCCCAGAATGAATTTCTGAAATTTTGTTCGGGTATGTTCAGTAAACATGCGAGCAAGATTTTCTAAACTTTGAACCGGTTCTTGGAATTGAAATCCAATGACACTGTTGAACTCGCAGCGTCGATATTCACTTAAGGAGACTTTCACCTCGACGGTAGATGGTCGAGGGTGAAAGTTAGTTTTTGGGTTTTTCATGTAAGAATAAAATAAAAATAAAAGTGTGTGATATTTTATTTTTATTTGAAACACCCATGTGGGTGTTGGGAGGTGGGTTCCACCGGAACTAAACCTCCATGTGGAAGTTGAGAAGTCGAGACCACCAGACCTTAACCTCCCATGAGAGGTTATGGTGGTGGGGACCACTCGAACCTAACCTCCCATGAGAGGTTATATTGGTGGGGACCACCCGAGGCCTAAACCTCTTGAAATCCCCTCATTGTGGTGAAAAACCTCTCAACCCCCCCCCCCCTCATTAATGTGGATGAGCCTCTTGACTTCCTCCACAATAATTTTGCCAACACACATATCTTTAATATGCCAACCTAGTTAATTGTTTAGGATAATTTGAATTTGTTTTAACGAACTAAATAGAAAACTTAATCTATTATCCTTGGAATCTTTGGTAGAATTGGGAGGAAGGAGCTCTTGGGTGAAAGCTCTTCAATGAAGAATGCGTTATTCCACGAAGAACGCTCCACCGATGAAGATTTCTCCACCAATGAATAACACCGACCCCCTTCGACCTTCTTCCTTGGGACTTATTCTGACATGGGACGTCCTTATATACTGTGAATTAATGACCATACTACCTTCTTACGCCAACGTCATCAATCGAACGAGGCAGGGGTTTATTTCAATTTGATTATTGCTTCCCACGTTCTCCCCTTCTAATTCTTTTGCAGGATTGGGAATAAAGATTAACGAGGGTTATGGGAAATGATGTTTTAAAATATCTTCCATACACGTTCGTGGTTTGTTCTATGTGAACCGCTTGATACCACTCTAAACGCGGAGGTTAAGGGACAAAAAACATGGCTTGGCCCCTCCACTGTTCTTCTTTGATGTGTTCATCAGAATAGAGGAAGGCGACGAAGGCAACGTCACTGCCATCCGCAGCCTTAGTGATCCGCGTCGCCCCGCGACGCTTCTTCCTCCCGACTGAATTGGCCTCCCACCTGGCCGAGCCACCAACGGCAATAACGAGCCGATGCGCCACCCTGGGCCGAACCCCCCCTCCAGGATGAGCCGTTGAGCCGAGCCGTTGTGCCGCCACCGTGCCGAGCAGCCGTGCCGCCCTGGGCCGAACGCCCTCATCGCGCCGCTGCCGTGTCGAGCCTTCATGCCGCCGCTATCTGCCGTGCCAAGCCACTATGTCGCCTCTGTCCGCCGAGTCATGCCACCATCCGTCGAGCCGCACCATCGTCCGGGCTGAGCTGAGCCGCATCATCGCTGTGCCGAACTGCTGTCCAGGCCAAGACGAGCTGTCGCCGCCATCGTGCCCTCGTCGCGGCCCTCCGAGCCACCCTCACCGCGGCCCTCTGAGCCTCTCAATCCGCCCTCGTTGTGGCCTTGCGAGATTCCTGGAGCCGAGCTGGCCCACGACCGAGCCATTCCATGGCCGAGCCGCCCTCGCAGCACCCTCTAAGGCCGAGCCGCTTCCGCGGCCCCTCATGACCGTCGGGTCGAACCCAATGGGCCGAGCCGCCCGCGGGCCAGGCCAGACCTAGCGGGTCAAGCCGGGTCAACTTGAACAGGGTCGGCCCAGGCCGGGTCGGGCCGAGTCGGTCCGACCGGGTTGGACCGGACCCGGGCCCAGTACAACCTAGTTACTTTCTTTTGGCCATAACTTTGGCATCAGACGTCTGTTTGACGAACCGTCAGCATCATTGGGAACCTTGGAGCAAGACGGTCCCTTTGAGTGATATCCCACTGAGTTTTGGTTTAATATGGAGTATGGTCAGGTTGGATCGAGCACGAATCCAACCAGCCCCCTGGGACTAAAAGACTAATAAATCACAGACTGGGTGTCTGATTGGCGCGCCGTCTATTGCGTTGAGACCCCTATGATGTGGCAGACCTTTGGAATATTTCTTTGTGGGACTTCGTGGCTGATAGAGAATTGAATAATATCTTTTGGTGCGTATCTTCCCAGAGACGAGCAGGCATTTGTGTGGGAACCTAGTAGCTAGCTGAGACTTGACGACTGCTGACTGTTTCGACTCGGAGTGACTCGACTGGCCCAGTGGGGAGCGCCTTGGTGTCGCGGAAGACCCATAGTGGGGAATTTCTTGGTTTTGTGGCAGAACCACGATAATCGACAAGAGGAGTACTTCAATAGGCCATGAGGTTGAGCACCTCTGTGTGACGCGGCAGACCCACGGTGGGGAGCGCCTCTGTGTGATGTGGTAGACCCACGATACTCGACAGGAGGAGTACCTCAACAGTACAAGGTTAGGGGGAAGCGCCTCTTTATGACACGAAAGGCCCGTTGTGCTCAATAGAGGATGAGTTCTCTAGTAGCTGAGGGTCTACCCACATGCCCAAATGGGTCATCGGACAAATGATTGTCCCCACAGGCCAACACATGTCCTTTCTAGTGTGCTTTGTCCTCACTCACACACACCCTGGAAAACTAACCAAAAGGTCACCCATATTGATCACTACTCCAAGACAAGAATGCTCAACTATGGAGTTATAATCAGACATGATCCCTAAAATTGGGAAGGCATTGCCTTTATATAACCTGTAAGCACACGTAACCAAGCACACAGCTAGATAGGAACACAAGTAAACTGAACTGTAAACAGAGTGAGTTAAGTAAGAAAAAGGGGCCAGAATATAATCCCAACTGGAAAGTACAAGTATAACTGTGATGCAATACAACTGAAGAAAGGGAAATTCAGTTTTTGGGTCATCCTCCGAGGATCTGACCTGAAGGGTAGGTACATATCGCCTCCTCAAAACACCACGTCCGTCCGTCTCCTCCGCGTATCGACACGATGTATAGTCCACCTCCGGGTACTATCCAGTCTTGGTACTCTTAGCCTCATTCAGCACTGTCCTTCATCTACATCCAACATAACAAGGTGCGGGCATAACCCATGCAGGGGTGAGTATAACGATACTCAATAGGGACCCTAAGACCCTCTAGGTCTCACAGAATCCATCAAGGATAAATCAAAAAGTATGAAATCAACTGATAACCTTACTTAGGCATATGCCCATATATATACCTAAGTTATCAAGTAATCCATCTCAATCATGAGAAAAACACAAAGGTACTTACTCAGCTCACACCAGGATTTATTCTAGGGGTAGTATCAAGTAACATTTTGAACCCTCGGTAGCTAGTGAAATCCTCCTCTATCGAGTAAAGTGGGCATGCCGCATCACACAGAGGTGCTTCCCACTAACCTTGGACTGCTGAGATACTCCTCCTGTCAAGTACCATGGGTATGTCGTGTCACACAGAGGCGCTCCCCACCATGGGTCTGTCACATCACACAGAGGCTCTCCCCCTCATGGCCTGCGGAGGTAATCCTCCTGTCGAGTACCGTGGGTCTACCATGACACCAAGGTGCTCCCCACAGTGGGTCTTCTGTGACACCAAGGTGCTCCCCGCTGGGTCATTCAGGTCACTCCGAGTTGAAACAGTTAGCAGTCATCAAGTCTCAGCCAGCTACTAGGTTCCCGCACAAATGCTCGTTAGTCTCCAGGAAGATCCGCTCCACAAGCTACTGGTCGATGCTCCAACTACCATGAAGTCCCACAAAGAAGTATCCAAAAGTTCTGCCACGTCATAGGGTCTCAACGCAACAGATGGCGCGCCAATCGGACGCCCGGTCTATGAGTTATTAGCCTTTTATTCCTGGGGGCCCGGTTGGATTCACGCTCGATCGAACCTGACCATACCACATCTCAAACCAAAACTCAGTGGGGTATCACTCAAAGGGACTGTCTTACTCCAAGGTTCCCAAAGCTGCTTACGGTTCATCAAATGGTCGTCCGATGCCAAAGTCATGACCAAAAGAAAGTAACTATGTCATAGTGGGCTCGGGTCCGGTCCAACCTGGTCGGAGCGAGTCGACCCAAACCGGCCTGGGCCAACCCGGTTTGGGTCGACCCAGCCTGACCCGCTAGGTCCGGCCCGGCCCAACGGCCATAGAGGCAGCTCGGCCTCAGAGGGTGATGCGAGGCTGGCTTTCCTGCAGAACGGCTCGGCTGCGGGTCGGCTCGGCTCGGGGTGGCTCACAAGGCTGCGAAGAGGGCAGCTGGGAGGGCCGCAGCGAGGGAGGATCAGAGGGCCGTGAAGAGGGTACGACGACAACAACAGATTGGCTAGGACCAGATAGTAGTTTGGCATGGTGGTGGCACGGCTTAGCCCAGACAGCGGTGCAGCTCAGCGGACAGTAGCACAGCTCGGCGGACGACAGTGGCACGGCGGATGGCGATGGCACGATAGCTCAGCACAGCGGTGGCGTGGTGAGGTGGTTCAGCCTAGGGCGGTGTGGCAGCTCAATCCGGGCATGGGTGGATTGGCTGGGCGCGGGGCTGATTCGGCCGGGAGGGCGAAGCACCACGGGGTGGCACGGGTCGCGGAGGTCGCGGTTGGTGGCACCGTTGCCTTCATCGCCTTTATCGCCTTCCTCCATTTCAAAGAACAAATCAAAGAAGAATGGCGGAGGGGTCAGTTCATGTTTGTTTCACCCACAACCTCCGTGTTTAGAGTGGTAGAAAGTGGTTCACATAGAATGAAGTATGAATGTGTATGGAAGATATTTTAAAACATCATTTCCCACAACCCTCGTCAATCTCTATTCCCAATCCCGCAAAATAATTAGAAGAGGAGAACAAGGGAAGAAATAATCAAATAGAAATAAAACCCTACCTTGTTCTCTTTATGATGTTGGCGCAAGAAGGTAGTACGGTGGTCGATTTTTCGTAGATAAGGACATCCCATGTCAGAAGAAGTCCCGAGGAAGAAGGTCGAAGGGGGTCGGCGTTCTTCGTTAGCGGAGCGTTCTTCGTCGGTGGAGTGTTCTTTGTGGAAGAACGTGTTCTTCGTTGAAGAGATTTCTCCCAATAGCTTCTTCTTCACAATTCCACCAAAGATGCCATGGATAATAGATTAAGTTCTCTATTTAGTTTATTGACACAAATTCAAATTATCCTAAACAATTAACTAGGCTGGAATATTAAAGATATGTGCGTTGGCACAATTAATGTGGAGGAAGTCAAGTGGCTCCTCTACATTAATTGGGGGGGGTGGTTGAGTGGTTTTTCTCCATAATGAGGGGATTTCAAGAGGTTTAGGCCTCAGGTGGTCCCCACCACCATAACCTCTCATGAGAGTTTAAGGTCTTGTGGTCCCCACATCTCAACCTCCATATGGAGGTTTAGTTCTAGTGGACCCCACCTCCCAACACCCACATGGGTGTTGCAAATAAAAATTAAATGTCACACACTTTTATTTTTATTTTATTCTTACATGAAAACCCAAAAACTTACTTTCACCCTCGACCATCTGCCGTTGAGGTGATATTCTCTTTAAGAAAATACTGGCACTGTGAGTTCAATGGTGCCCTCAGATTTAAATTCAGAGAACAAGTTCAAAATTTAGAAAATCCCACTCACACATTTACTGAACGTACCCGAACAAAAGTTCAGAAATTCATTTCGAGAACTCCGGGCCTCAGAATCACGCGCTGTCAATTTTCGCGGACCTGTAAAATTAACATTTATTTAAAAAAATTACATGGAAATTCCAGGTCTTTACAAAAGAGGATAATTCTGCCTCATCATTTCTTTGGGTTCTCACATAACTTCCTCAAATTAGTGGTTTTTTCACAAGACTTTGAATAGGTGAACGGTCTTATTACATTAAAATTTCTCTATAAGATCTAGAATATCCACCATTTGTTCTTCATAATAAAGATCTTGATTAAGTGGTATGACCTTTGAGTTTATTACATGTGAAGGATCAGGAATTTACTTCCTTAGTAAAAATAAATGGAAGACATCATGAACTTGAGAGAGATTTGGTGGGAATTCCAATCGATAATATACCATCCTGATATGATCAAGAATTTAAAAAGGATCGATATAACTAGGGATTATATTTCCCTTTATTCCAAATATCATCACCCACTTCCAGGGAGATATTCATAGGATTTCATTATCACCAACTTTAAACTCTAGATCTTTATAATGATTGTCAACATAAATTTTTACAACTCTCAGATGATCTAATGTACTATTGAATGACCCTAACCTTATTTATTATTTCCTTAGGAAGATTAGGTCCCAATAAATTTCTTTCTTCACTTTAATTCTAGCATGTTGGAGTTCTTAACTTCCTACCATAGAGGTATTCATACAGAACAATTTGAAAGATGGAGTGAAAGCTATTTTTTTCCACCAAAGGATGGTGTTGATCTAAAATACCTTTGAAATCCATAGAGGAAGATCTCAACATGTCTTATATAGTTTCAAGGGTCCTATCGGATTGAACATATATCTGGGGATGATAAGTAGTACTAAAGATTAACACTATATCCAAATCTTGTTGAAGACTTCTTTAAAACATTAAGGTAAACCTTCGATCTCAGTTAGATATAATTGATAGTGGTCACCATGCAATATTACCAATTACATAGCGTATAACTTAGTTAGTTGATTAGGAGAGAAATATTCTCTAATGGAAATAATGTTTGTTTAATTCATTATTCAATAAACTACAACACATATATAATTATGACCTTTAGTTGTTTTGGGGAGTCCTAAGATAAAATCCATGGTGATATTTTCACATTCCATTATTGTATGGATAATAGTTGTATTATCACCTTATACTTCTATATCTCAACCTTAATTTTCTGACATACCAAACACCAAGAAACATACGATGCAATATCTATCTTCATTCCATCCCAACAAAAATACTATTTAAAATTTATATACATCATCATACTTCCAGGATGAATATATAATTAAGAACTATAAGATTTATACAACAAATCCTTCAAATCTGGTACCGAAGGGACACATACACACTTATTGAACATTGTTATTTTATCACAATCAAGGTTGAAATCAATAACATATCTCACCTTCTTTTGAAACTCTAATTATTTCTTTCATGCCTCTTTAATATTCACATGGATATTTAGTTGAACACTCATTTGAGAAAGATAATATTTATCCCCTTCCTTCAAGATTTGAAGATCCATCCTTTGTAATTCCATAAATATTGGATCTTTTTTTATCCTTATAATATATAAGCTAGCATGATCATCTCAACTCTGGTCATCTTCCACCTTGTTCACTTTCCTATGGTGGTAATCTATTGAGCAGTCATAATCTTTTATCATCTCCAACCATCTTATTTTTGACATGTTCATCTATTTTTGAGTAAAAATATACTTTAAAATTTTATGATCAGTATATATGTCATACCTTTATCCAAATAGATACTTCCCCTATATCTTTAATGTAAAAATTACCACATCTAACTCCAAATCATGAGTTGGATAATTTTTCTCATGGACATTCAATTATTGTGATGCATAAGCTATAACCATATCATTATACATTTGGAAACATCCATGACTCCTCATTGATGCATCACAATATATTAAAAACCCTTATCCTCTTCAGGGTAGTGTAATAATAGGTGCGCAGACTAGAATTATCTTTAATTTCTTAAAACATTACTCACATTCATCTATCCAAAGGAACTTGGATCCCTTCTGAGTTAACTTGGTTAGTGGATTTTATAGCCATGAAATATTATCCAAAAAGCGCTAATAATATATATCTAAACCAAGAAAACTATAAATATTATTCATAGTGGTTGTTCTGGGATAATTTTTAATAACTTCTGTCATTTATGGGTCTAATGATATTCCCTCCCATGAGATTATATAACCCATAATGAAATTTTTTGAAGCCAAAATTATAACTTTTTAAATTTTTATAAATATTATTCTTTCTTAGGGTATTATACATAATAATTAAGTGATATCTATGTTCTTCCTTTCTCATTGAATATGTAATAATGTATTCCCTAAATACTACCACAAAATGATCAGGGTATTCTTAAGATACTCTATTCGATGAATCTATAAATATCAGGAGCATTAGTAAGACCAAATGGAATCACTATAAATTCACAGTGTCCATACCTATTATAGAATGTTTTCTTGGGTATATACTCATTCTTTACCCTCAATTAATGATATCCAAAATGAATATCAATCTTGTAAAAGTATTAAACTCTATGTATTTGATCAAACAAGTCATCGATATGGAGTAGTGGATACTTTTTCTTGATAGTGATCATGTTATGTTCTAACCAATCAATGTATATTTTCATTGATCCATATTTATTCTTAACAAAAATAATACGTTCACTACATGGTGATGGACTTTCCTGAATTAATACCTCTTCAAGATTCTCCTAGATTAGCAACTTTAATTCTTTCAACTTAATCAGTTCCATTCTATATGGAGTCTTGAAAAAATGTATAACACCATGTGTGAATACTATTAGAAACACATATTTATGATTCAGTGGAAGACCATGAAATTATTATATAAATACATCAATATGGTCCCACAAAATAGGCATATATTTAATGTTGACTTTCTATCCAACCATCAGAAATAAATTCCCCTTATGAATAGTAATCATGACCCATATGAAAAATATAATTTCCATAGAAATTTCATCTTTTTTATGAAACCGATACATGATCATGGGTTGTTTAAAATATCCACCGTAACTCCCATTATTTAGAAATTGATTTGGGATTTATTTAAATAAATCCAACGCATTCCCAAAAGAACATCAAATTCAACTAAATGAAGAATAAAAATATTTTTAGGAAGCACATTCCCACAAACTTCAAATAGAGATGAATAATATAATTAGGACACAATAATCATACCATTAGGGGTTTTAAATACTAACTCAACATCTAATTTTTGAGGTGTTACAGTGATACTCTTACAAAAGTCTTTATCTATAAAATAGTGGGTATATCCGTAATCAAATAAGATGTTAGTAGTTTTAGAGTCGATGGTAAGTATACCTTTCACCATGTAATTATTTAACCCATATTTAGAAATAGATAACACATGATATTTCACTTTTTCTATGGTATTAAGAGGTTTTTGATTTCAATCATCATCATTAGAATTCAAATTTGGGAATAAATTAGCATAATACCCATACTCCTTGAATTTAAAATGATGGAGTGTGGGTCGTGTAGTTTGTGGTGCTTTATCTCTGTTTTCATCATTAGCTAACTTCTTACAATCACTTTGGCATTAAATTTATCTATAACATTCCTTTTCAAACTTGAAACATTTATTAGATCCATTAAGACAATTTCCCCTACGTTTACTTCCAAATTTTTAGCATATAGGAAATCTTATATTATTCTCTCTATAGATTTTATAATTTCCTTTGATTTATATTTTTATTTTCATTTGAAAACCAATATATTGATTTATATCTCAAATCTATATCTCCACCTTGATGTAACATAAAATGATTTCTTTTTAGCTACTCAAGTCCCTTGTGGATAATTCCCTTTGGATATATGGTATTAAGCTGATAACTAATCAATAAACCTTACTTTGAGGTTGGATGATAATACTAGAAGCGTGCCTCACAAGTCTTGTAAAATTTTCTTCATAGGTACCAATAGATTAATCATCCTTCTATTTGAACTCAAATAATTCTTTATCATTTTTTGTATGAATTATACAAGGAAAATAGTTGTTGATAAATATTATATTAAACTCATCCCACTCCATATAGTCAATTTATTCCTTTTTATTTGTGTTTTTTTGAAAAGATTCCACCATTGATATACTTTTCCTTCCAAATGATAAACATCTAGAATGAATTTTTTATGTTCTAAACACTAGATAAAGGAAAATATATATTTAATGGTACTAATTCATTACTTAGTGAATAGTGGATCATTAAACCCACTAAAATAAGTTGGACATTTCTTATGAAGGAATAAATATAACGTTGTTCCCTAATTTTATCATTTTGAATCTCAGTGTGATTCATAGATTTTGGAAATTTTGTAAGGGTAATAATGGGATTTTTCATTCCAGATCCTATAACATTCATCCATTTTAGAGAAATATCATTTAATTTTTAATCACATTCATCATTAACATGATTCCTTTGGGTTCCATGCATTGACTAAAACCAATTTCATAGTGTGAGCAATAATAATCATAGTGGGAAACAAAATAATAATGAAAAATAATTTATAGGATGTCTAAATTGTGACACATTCTTCTTTGAAAGCTTAGGTTTAACCTATTTCATTCATGATCATTACCAAAATTCTAATATTTTTTCATATAATTAGACTTATCCCTAGGGTTATCACTAATTTTTTATTATCCTAGTTTTCAAAGGTTAAATAAACCTTGCTCTGATACCAACTATAGTGATCCAAAATTTTTATACACATATATTACATCTAATTAGATGAATAATATTTACATAACATAATGATTCATGCCATAATAGTATATGTCTATTACATTTTGAAACTTTTAAACGTAAACAACTGGTTCATAATAGTTCTATATCTTCCCCTGATTAGATATTTATAACTATCACCCTTCTTAGACATACCATATGTAAAACCTTTCTTCATAACCTATAAAATAAAATATAACAAAGGGTGATCTTTGATTCTTAGTGAGGGAAAAAAAGGAGATATCAATGATCATATAATTATAACATGATAAAAAGGTTATGAGAACATGATATTACATTTTAAAACTATACTTTACATATCATAGATAATAATCTTGAGTCATGGAATAAGTATTGGTAGTTTATACAATATGAATCATAAAAGAATCAAATAACAAAATCCATGAGAGCATAATATATGCATAAGACATGGAATTTTGGGGAAAAAAACAAATAATGTCATTTAATTAGTATTAATATATTATTTACAAGACTATGATAGTGTATTTGTTTTACTCCCCAAACCATCATAGCTGTCAAGGTTCACTCTGATGACTATCATAGTGGAAAAAGTCTCTTACTAAATTGGGTTCACCCCCATTCCAGTCATGTTTATCTCATGATATATCAATATTTAACCAATTAATTGGAGGGGGGTATAGGTATCAACCATCAAATAATGAAAATCAAACATATGTGTTCTATAACACAAAAACCAATCATCATGTTAGAACCCATGAAAATAAATGGGTTTTATAAACATTTCATCATTTCATAACCTTTGGAAAAGGAACATGTTTCATAAAAATCATGCCATAATAAACATAAACCATTTAGAGAAAGAATAATTATTGTATACTAAGATAATATTCTCATCAAATCATAGGAAACATTAATATTTTTTGTTGTTAATGAATCTAAAGATCATTAAATCATTCTTAAGGAAAATATCCTTTCCATTTTGAAATCTCCTTTTCAAAGAGTTTAAATTTACAAAATATTATAAAAAAAACTCTCTTTTAAAATAATAAAAGGAAATTATAAATTAATCCTTAAAACATTAATCATCTATGATAGATATAATTTTTTTTCATGTCATATAAGTTAAAAAAATCTTTCTTCCATACTTTTGTTGAAAAATTCACAAATTACATTGTTTGTAAAATGATAAGAATATTCTTTTCAACCATTTTGTAAAAATTAATACATGGTTAAAAATGACTTTAAAAAATTTTAGGATAATAGTAAAAACATTATTTAAAACATTTTTTGAAAACATGTAAATAGAAGATAAATTATTTTTGACTGAAGATAGAAATTAAATCAATTTTCCTTAAAAACACATTTTTTGTCTCATGAGCACATAAGGTTAGGAAAATGAAATAAAAAAAATGTGTTTTCAATAAATAACCATAGTTTAAAAAAATTTGTGCGTATCTTTTGAGGTTTATTATAATGTTTCATTATTATAACTTAACCATAAAAAATCTCACATAGATAATGAGACTGTTATATAAAAACCATTACCCCAGGTCTGACTTCCTTCATATGTTTTCAAACCTCATATATAATAAGTGTAGGTTTATTATAAATATAATTTAAAATATATATATAACCATATAGAATTTATTTTTATCATTTTATCACTTGTTTATTAACAATTATTTATTAAAATTTCTATTCCAAGTGACAATTGCATCATTTTTCATGTAAGTTTTTGGTTTGGTAGTTTCAATCCTTATAAATTGATCATACTTCTATAATATAAAAAAATTTATTCATGGTAAAAATATCATATATATTCATTATATATATATATATATATATAAATATATATTTATCCATAAAATGAGGGAAAGAGAAATGAATTACACCATTCATGGAGATGGTATGTCGTACGTACGCATAAATGATGTTTTCATTTTTTGATGAGTAGAATAAAAGAAAGGTAAATATTAATTCACCTCTACATAATAATTATTATATAATATATGTAATATATATTCATTAAATTCATCCTCATTAAATTCCATGTAAAATATAAATGAAAAAATAATCACATCACTTTGTGGAGGTGGTATTCCACATGTACACACTAGCAACCTTATCATTTATGAAAGGATTGGATGGTAAGAAGTTAGACATAATATTATCATTTAAGAAGCAAAATTTTATCATAAATATCATATAAAAATATTAAATTCATCATAATATTTATCCATAAAATATGTTTGCGAAAAAATAATTGTATCACTACGTGGAGACGGTGAGTCATACATACGCTCGAGCGATACTTCCACTTCTCATTTGATGGAAAGAGGGTATATAATTGTGTTTTCATAATAAAAAATAAAATTTGAGTATATTTAGGATACTTAATTTATTATTTTATGAAGAATATAACTAATTTAAAGGATGTAAAAGATAAATTTAAAATAAAGTGATTGGTTAAGGCAATTACCTCATCCTTGAAATGACTCCTTTAGATATTATCTAAAGGGATCTAAGTTTGGTCTTTTGGGAAGACCAAAACCTATAGGATATTTCTTGGGAAGTGGATAATATAATTTTTCAGAGATTTTTTTATCTATAGGTCTCAAATGGGTGTGAACAAGAGAAAGGAGGGTGCCCTTTTATAATTAAGGATATGGGCACTCTTGGAATTTCATAAAATATTAAATTAATATAAATTAATTTGGATGATCAATTGGATCTAAGTTGTTATTAATCGATTATAATATTAGTACAAGGCCAAATCCTATATTACAATAAAATTATGACCAGTTTCAATCACATTTTTACCCTTATCTTTTAGTTTTAACCCCCCATTAAACATTTTGACAATTACCGTAATATAATTTTTTTACACTTTATTGGTTAATAATGTAACTATAAAATGAAAAAAATCCATAAATGTACTATTGTTATGTTTAAAACCATATTCAGTTCATTTTTATGAATATAATATTTTTACGAATTTTATATTATTTAATAAAATATTATTTATTATAAAATGTAATTATTGTCATTTTTAACATTATTCATTTAATTTAACATTAAATACATCAGAAGAGTGTGAATTAGAATATAATGTTTTAAAACCTTAATAATATGTAATATAGATCTATAAAATTCTTGGTACACATAAAATCAATCAAATTATATAACTTTTAATATTTATAAAATCAGTCGTTATATTTTTTTTATTAAATGGAGAAATACTGCATCGGTGTTTCATAAAAAATTAAGGTAATTATATAATTAATATAAATTAGAAATAAATTTATATAAATTAATTAATTTCATTAAGATAAAAATAGACACTTATATTCATTCATAATATGATTTTCCCTATTTGGACACATACAATATATTAAAAACAAAGAGTGTGGCATTTTGTAAATTTCATTGATTTAAATAATTTATAGGCCATTTTTATGGAAAAGTGTCCATTAAACTAATAAATTTAGATCCTAAGGTGATAATGGTCGTATTAAATTCATAAAATAATAATAAGGTTGAAAAATTATGGTCTTCCCACTTATTTTTTACCTAGATTAACAATATTTACCCTTTACCAAGGTCATAGATTTTACCACAGTTGCTATTCATATTGATAAAAAATATAAGGGGCCTATTTACTGATTTATGAAATCCTAATTATAAAAATTTAATTAATTTTATCTAATTAAACACCTATAAATAGAATAAGTTCACTTTAATATAGTTGTTCAAGATGCAATGAAACTTACTTTTTAGAAAAATACATTTTTTTTATAAAACTGGATTTATTATTATCCTATTCATAATAAAAAATATTAGACGAATGTTAAAAAATTTAATTGAAGACATAATATATAAATTTCATTATATAAATTGATCAATAGTGATCAATTTAATTTATTAGGATAAAAATAAATTGCGTATATAAAAATAGTTTTTTTAAGTAAAACAACTCATTTATTTTCAAATGATTTTTATTTTAATTTCTAATTGATTGAAAACTAATGAATTCATTTTATACATTATTAAACCATAAATTTTTATAAATTATTAATTTTTATTTATACCCATTAATATAATGGCTTGGTGATAATAATATCATAGAAGTATATCACGATTCTTATAAACTAGATGTTGCATGTAATGCAACATATTAAAGAAATTAAAATTATTTGAAAAAAATATTTCTTAAAATCTCAGGGTGTTATACATATAATATTTGCAGAATATCTAAAGCTTACTATTTAGAAAATGGATGTAAAATGATCTTATCTTAATGAATATGTTAATGATGAATTTTTCATATAAAATCCTTCTGGTTTTAAAAATAGAAAATTTATGGAACATGTATTTAAACTTACTAAGGTACTTTATGAACATAACAATCTCCAAGAGGATGGTATGATATAATTAACATATATTTTATTCAATTTTTTATGGGATCATATGATCTAAATATTTTTATAAATATTATTTTCAAAGACTCCATCATTATTCAAATTTATGTAAATGAAATTATATTTAGTTAAAATAAAAAATCTAATTTTAGTTAATTTTTAAAACTTATGAAATATGAGTTTAAAATGAGCATGATTGGTGAAGTAAATTTTTTCCTTAGTTTTAAAATTTCTCAAAAATCGGGAGGAAATTTTTTATCTCAACAAAAGTATATTAAATACTTACTCAAATGGTTTGGTTTTAAAAATTATAAGATCCATAGTACTCTATATGGAACATCAAAAACTCTCAATCTTGATGAATCTTGGAAATCAATTGACTAAAAACTATTTAGAGGGATTATTCAAAGTTTAAATTGTCTCATAACTAGTTTATTAGATATTTAAAGTTTTTTGTGTTCTTTTTTATGAGATTTTAAGAAAATATAAAATAATGTAATCTTAAAATTGTTAAATTAATTTTTTATTATCCAAAATGAAATTTGGATGTTGGTATACCCACAGAGATATACCAATGGTTTTCAAAAATTGTTGATATAGGTGTCCATATTTCAACAGTTCAATATAACCATTGGTAAAGGCTTGTAATCTCAAGGCTATACCAATGGATTAAAAAATGTTGGGATAGATATGTTTATACTAATGGTTTTTTTAAAGCCACTGGTATAGAAATGGCTATACCAATGATTTTAAAAAATGGTTGTCATGATCTTAATTTATCTACCCTGCATAAGGGATCCCCTCATCCCATCTCATTCTCATCATTAATAAACCATAGTAGAATTCGGTGTTCCATTTTCTTCCCCATTAATGGACATCTCTCCTCAGTTCATATTTTAATTCCATTCTTCTTTAATATTAAAACGGTTACTTCTAAATAATTTATCTCTTTGATCAATCATCAATTATATTTTATTTTCTAGGTCAAAAACACAACCATAGATTCTTTTTTCCCATGTTTACTTTATTTTGATATATCTAAATCTTATTGGGTTCTATTGAAACAATGGTTTTACATACTTATATTGATGGAGAATTTGTAAATTTTATGTTTTTTCACCGATTATTTTATTTTTTTTTCTAAATGAGCTACTACGATATCTTTAATTATAGTTTTTCAGTGGATTATTTTCTTAGATCAATTCCTCTCGAGGACTTATTTAGTGATGGGTTACTCACTCTAATTATCATCCATACATTTTTTACATATGGAACCTAATTTTAATCTCTTATGTTGTTTTCTCACTCATCATTTTTATTTTTAATTTTTAAATTACACACAAAGTGTGATAAAATCAATCTTTAAAACAATCAAAATATTTTCTTCTTGAGTAATAAATTGATAAGTTTATGAACAATTCACTAGTGATTCAAACTATAGTAATTTCATGTGAAAGTATAATTTTTTTTTGTACTTTTCAAATAAATTAAATTTTTATTACTAGTTGGTCTTTTTTTTTTGCAAATAACATGACGAGTTAGTGATTGGTTGACAAATCTTGATGGAGATACATAAAACTTTAAAAGAGGCTCAGTTATTCTATAAAAAAACTTATGTCTGGAAGAACATTTCAAGAAACCCGTATCAAATGTAACCCCCTTAGAATAATTTCATTTTTTCAATCATGTTTTCATTACTTATTCAACTTTATCAATATTTTTTCTCATACACCCATTATTCACAATTTCCTATTTCTTCCCACGCTTTTTGTTATATATAATTTTTTATTTATTTTTTCCACTTTTTTTTCCTTTTCATCTATTTCATCACCTCTATCACACTTTCACTCATCATTTCACACACTTCAACCAGTATTTTTGTTTAACCATACTTATCTTGGATCCCACTTTCGCATTCAATTTCTCAATCTATGTTATACAGAATCATGGGATACAAAATTGTAAAACATCATAGTTAAATATAGGTATATTCAAACTAAAAATTACAAATCCTACTGATTTCATACTATAATGAATAAATCATATTGAAACTGAATATTAAAACTACATATTATTTTTATTAAACTATAACATAATAAAATTTATAAGAATTATTTTTGTACATAAATGGGTTGCTAAAAATACCATAGAACCAATGTAAATCATGATAAAGTATAATTAATTCAACATAATTGGGGTCTATAAAAAAATAAATATAGCAAAAATGTGGTCATAGGGGTTGATTAGTAAATCTCATAAGGAATCACTTTAACATACCTCTATATGAGAATCCAATAATTATGGTTTTATCCAACATGACTTCATAATTAATGTGTGTTGTAGAATATGATTACCTTTAAATAATAATATTTTATATGTGATTTTATATAATAAGAATAACATAAGTTCAGAAGTGAATAGAATAAGAGAAAAAATAAAAACAACAATTATAAACACAATTTTGTGTAGTTTTATATATAGTTATTACTCATTGATATAATGGAATTCAATGTCATGGTTGTATATATATAGTGTTTTGTTATATATATATATAGTATTTTGTTGTCTTTTATATTATAATTATCATATATACTAGAGTCTCCATTATGGTTTTATATAAAGGGAAGAATTCTCATTTCCTTAAACATATTTTGAATTTGACTTCAATATTATTCCATTACTTTTAAAACATGACATATAACATTTTTATAAATAATGAATAGAATTTGGATGTATGAAGTAGATCAGATCTGTAGTGGATTTCAAAAAATGTTGGATAGATTTTTAGATTTTTCATTTAACAACACTTCAGAAAGAGGTCTTATACACTATCCATATTATAATTGTTTTGGAATACCTTGGTTAATTCATGATGAAGTTAGCTACCATATAAAAAATATGGATTTCAAACAAACTACTATATATAGTATCATAATGGGGAGGAAAGATAGTATCAAAATGTTCATGATCTGAATGAGAGGACTGGATTAGTGAATTCATTAGATGAACAATTTCCATTTATTCATCATTTTGAAAAAGAAAGGATATCATCCAATGAAGACATTGATATGAGAACACATGATATATGTAATCAAAATGATGATGATGACAGGGTGAAAAAATTGAATGATGTTGCCTCAACTCTAGTATATCGACAATGTGTTAAAATGAAAAGGATAGAATATTTAATACAATTATTTCTTGGGAAAACCATGTATGGTATTTCTAGTACTTCCATCAATTATATTATTACATTTTTGAAGTAATTTCTTCTAGATGATGTAGATATTCCCCCAAATCATTATAATTCATTAATGTTAGTTGAAGAACTTTGATTTTATAAACAAAATTCCCAATTTTCCAAAATATTGCAAATTATTATTGGAGGAAACAACATAAATAAATGATTTTATAAAATTTGGAACATCTCAGAAGAAGCAAAATGATAATGGAATACTATCTAATATGCTATAGAAAGTAATGTGGAACTTCACATTGATTCCCAAAATCCCAACTATTTTCATGTCAGATGGTATATCAAAAAATATGAGATATAATGATACTAATAGAAAGAAATATGATGAGTTTATTCATCCTAAAGATAGATTAGAATGGAATAAATTTGATTCTTGATATCCTAATTTTACATCTGATGTGCATAATGTATGGTTGGGCATATCATGTGATTGTTTTAATCTATTTTTCTAGATTAATACTTCTTACAACACATGGATAGTTTTTGTAAACATTTATAACCTTACTTCATGGATGAGTATGAAAAAAACTTTCACATTAATTATTATACTCATATTTGGACCTTCTGATCCTGGTAATGATATAAATGTTGGCATGAGACCTTTAATAAAAGAATTGAAACATTTTTTTAATATGTGTGTGCATGCATATGATTCTTATTCTAAAGACATATTTCAAATTCATGTTGTGTTTATATGGACGATAAATTATTTTCTTTCTTATAAAATGATGTCTGGCTGGACCATGAAGGGAGAACTTTCATGTCATGTTTTTATGAATAATAAACGATCTAGAGGACTTAAATATCATCGTAGTTTTAGTTTTTTGTGGAATAGGTGATTCCTTCTAATGGATCATCCATATAGGAATAATCATCAAAGGTTTGAAAATAACATAGAGACTGAAAATCCACCTTAGCATATATCTAGAATTGATGTTCGTAATGAATTGAAAGATGTTATTTTTTCAATTGAGAAGGGACAGATAAAATATATAAATAAGAAGAGTGTTTACACTGAATCCAAATACAATAGGAAGAATAAAATTATCTTCTTTTAGTTTCTTTATTGGTCAAAAAAAAATTTGCATCATTTCTTAGATGTAATTCACATTGAAAAAAATATATACATGAAATGTTGCTTTCAATTATTCTAAATGTAAAGGGAAAGAAAAAAAAGATGATTTTTTATCATGGTGTGACTTTGTGGATTGGCGTATGAGACCATAATTTCATCATGTATGTATCATTGAAAATAAATGGAAAGTTTTGTATACTTATTATGTGATGAAAATTGAAAAAAAAATCAATTTTTGGAAGTGTTGGATACTATCAAAGTTCATAATGTCTATTCAAGAAATATATCATAATGGGTCAATAGAAGATAGTTGAAGCTGAAATTTTTGAAGACTCATGATTATCACATCCTTATGTATTATTTGATTTCAATAGTAATAATTCATATACTATCCCATAATGTAAGGGTGGTAGTTATTAGATTGTTCCATTTTTATATATATTTTTATGCTAAACATTTTCCAGGTATTTCTTTCAAAAAATGATGGAAGAGGCACTGTTAATTTTTTTGTGATTTAGAGAAAATCTTTCCTCCATCATTTTTCACATGCATGATTCATATAACTATTAATATTCCAACTGAATTAATTCTTAGAGGACCTATTACTTTTCATTGGATGTATCCAATTGAAATAAATATGTACGCATTGAAGTCTTATGTCTAGAACAATAATCATACAAAAGTTTCTATCATGGAAGGTTACTTGGATTAAGAATGTATAGATTTATGTTTAATGTATTTTTCTGATGTGACTACAAGGAGAAACAAACCAATGATAAATGAATAGGTGTAGTATGATAAAATTGAACCCTGTTTTCCATCAATTTCCAAAAGGGGAAGATTCCTAGATCATATACATTGACTACATTAAGCCTTGAAGAGTGGGAGATGACACATCACACAGTTTTGTTCAATGAATATATCAAGTAAGTAAATTAAAAATGTATATGTTGTCTCATATCATGTAATTAACAATATTTTTTAAAATGATTATATTTTTCTCTATAGGGAACACTAACAAATTATAAAATATAAATCTTCATTCTTTATCATTGATAATGAGAGAGACTTTCCATATCAAAGAGTTTTCTTCTTGGTTGAAATTGAAGGTATAAGTATTACGGTAATAAATTAATAAAATTAATATTTATTTAATTTTAATATTCATTTATATTTAAGGTTTTTATTTTTCCTTCTGAATTTATCTTTAAGGAAATAAGAGCTTTGTCTTTTGGTCCTAATTTTGTGGTTTGTGAATTAAAACCAATTAAGATCAATGTGAAAAAATTTAATATCATTGAACAATGAATGAACATGAGAACCCAATATGATGGTTCTATGGTAACTACCACAATAGACTATCATTAAAGTGAATCATATATTAGACATCAATTTTAAAATGTATCTTATTATGGAGTCATTAAGAAAATATTAATATTGGATTATTAGTACCATGGTCGAGTCACTATAATGAAATGAGAGTGTTTTGATTCAATTATGATACATGGAAAATTTATTGATGAGTGTGGATTTAGAGTTACTGATATGACTCACACTCTTTATACTGATGAGTCATATATATTGGCATCGTTGGAGAAACATTTTTTTATGTGGAAGATCATCCATGACTTGACTTTGGTGTCATTATTGAAGCAATCCCAATACATGTTTTTAATGATGGTGGGGGTGAAATTAACACCATCACTTCACCCATTGACCCCAATCAATTTATTAATTACGATGACTCCAACAGTTCAATTATCAGATTTTATTGTGAACCTAAAGTTGTGGTGATAAATATATATAATTATTCATCTATGTTATCAATTATTTCAGTTTAGAAAAACTTGGGTTGTTCATATTGGTACTATTAAAATTTCTTTACTATTGATTACAAATATTTTGTATCCAACATAACCTTCATGTGAATTTTCAATATATACTAGTTGTAGTTTTCTTTGATGTACATTTTCTAATATTGAAATGAACTATATTAGAACATAACAAATTAAACAAAACTGAAACAATTCAATTAGAACAAAAAAACAAGATTAATTGAACTAAAAAATACTAAAATAATTAGAATGAAATTAAAAATCAATGAAAATAATGAGCTAACCAAAAAAATGAAAAAATGACCAAACCCAAAAAATGAACCAATTAGCCTAACCCAAAAAATGAAAAAATGACCTAATCAATTGACTAAAATGAAATAAAGAACTAAACCAAAACTGAATTGGATTGAATTGAAAATAGAATAATAAAATTATATCATACACATGATAATCATTCTAATTTAAATATGTTCATTTTTCTTTGATAGGTCTTTTATATTTAGATATTATTACCACTAAATATAATATTATTTAGTTATGTCACTATGTATCCTTTATTTGGTTTGAAAATTGATATTCTATAATTAAGTCATGTCACATCTTCTTTCTTGTTTGGGTTAAACATTAATTATGAATTTCTAATTAAATGAATATTTTTGTTCAAATACAAGAAATAAAAAACATTGAAGAGGAATGAAGGAAGGGGATTTCATACAATAATCACCGCATGAGAGAGTTGGGAATTCCTCCTCTAATGCCTATTGTGAGTATTTAATTTCAAATATATATCAATAACATATAATTTCATGTGATTAATTTTGTTTTTAACTTTTAATCTAGATCCACCAACCATGAGACAATTATTCTCTAACAAACCTAGTGGAAGTGGTGTTCAACCAGATGATGCAAAGGGGTGGTACTAGACCTACTCACACCACCCATAATACTTAATCAAAACTTGTCCCTTCATCAAATATATGATATAGAAAACATTCTTATACCACAGTGTCATTAGAGGAACATGAGATATTTAGGATGCCTATACTTTTTCCCCCATTTAAATATGATCCTCTTCATGTTTATTTCCCTTATCCAATGATGGATCCTACTCCCCATCGGTATTATACTTTTACAAATACATTTATGCAAGCTTATTTTCCTTATACTTCGTTCTCACTGAACTTCTACATCCATGCTCCTTCGACTTCTACTCTGTGACATTCTGAGCCTCACGAGTAGAAATTGGACCCCACATATACTATATTACAATACTTCAGAGCCTAGTGATATAATAGTACCCATTTATCAGTCTGGAGAAGGTATATTTAGAGAACCATAGTAAATTTTTTTGACCATAATTTATTTTAATTATAAGATGTATTGATATAATATTTGTTTATTTTCTTTCATGAATGGATCTACCACTATGTGGTGTGGGAATAAATGCATTAGTGAGGTGTGTAACCACCACACATAGCTGATGGTTGAGTACAATGGCCATAATAAAATGATTAGAAAAATAGGGTGAGAATGTAAAAGTTTTATGGGTATGTTTGCTAAATACTCTCACATCATTCCAATTACGCCACTCACCTGGAGGCACCTTAAAATGAAGAAAAGGATAATGATTGGGGTGGAAATATGGGTAAGAAAATTAATTAAATTTAATGTTATATTATTATTTTATTTATATCAATTAATATTTCGATACCCGATTTGTAATAATTTTTAGGTTGGTAAGGCTGTGTGGACTGCATGGCTCATCGAATTAAGTGAGATATAGAGAGCATATAAGCATGATTTGTATAGGGGCTAGGTTACTAAAGTTGGAAAATAATTAGAGGCCATACCTATCATGAATGGGTGTTTATCATCACATTATCAGGAAATTATTCCTCATTGGAAGAGTATCGAGTTTAAGGTATTAATTAAATTTAAAGTTTTTGATTGAAAATTATGATTATTTGTATTAATACTCTATTTTTTATTATTAAAAATTTTCTTTTAGGAAGATTGATTCTACACTCTAAGGAAGAAATGTTAGACAAAGTTGTCCATCCCAATGTCTCAGAAGAGGAGATCAAAAGAATTTACGAAAGAAGGTTGCAAGTTGACGCCAACGAGGAGCAAGAGCTGTGGATAGACAAACAAGACTGAATTCTTGCCCGGGGCTTCAATCAGAGCATAATCAACTCAGAGGAATTCATCCAGACAATAGAGAGGATGTGTACCCACCTTCAAGAGCTTATTAGAGAGGACCCAAAAACCCAGGTCAGTCCGTTTCATTGGGAAATTTATAGGGTAGCTAACTTGGGTAATCTAAGTCTCATGTTTAATAATTTTGTGAGCTCTTTTAGCACTTAGTGGTCTTGTCTATGAACTTTGGTTTCCCATTTTTCCTCAAAATGGCTTAATAAAAATTTAAATTTGGAAGGAAGATTAATAAATAAATAAAAAACAAGGTAATCTGAAATACCTCACCACTTTGGGACAGAGAACATGTGAGGAAGCAAGTATTTTTCTTCTAAACTCATTCATAATTTTTTTATTTGAATGAATTATGAAAATAAAATTTCTTCAATTGTAAATTATAAAGAATCATTAGAATTTTTTCATAAAAACCATTTTATGTACATTTAATTTATGAACATTATAATATATTGATGAGAAAAAATAAATTAAATAGTTTTTTGATGACTTGACTAAGGAATTTGGATTAATATTGAGTTCAATTATTATAATAAAGATCTATTTTAGAGTAAGTATTCACCACGTTGAGTTCATGATCATCTCACAATGGGAAAAATGACTTGTTACGATGGAATTTGAATCCCATTACAAATAAAATTAAATAAATGATTATTTGAGATGGAAGAAAGAACCTGTTACAAATACTATTAGCATGTGTTCCCACCACAAAACAAGAAATGGTTTTTGTAATGGGACTTGGTTCCCATCGTAAATACCCTTGGTTGTGTAAATCTATTTGCAACGGGATAATTTTCTTGTCACAAATAACCTTCGTCAGTTATAGTTATTTTCAATAATTGTTAATGTTTGTCAAAAATACTCTTTCACTAGGTGATTATTTGTGATGAGTATTGTCGCAAATAAATTTTTAACCGCTGCATCAATTATTTATTGTCGGAACTATTTGTGATACGAGTCTCATCGCAAATAGTTTTGTCACTACTAATCTAACCATATACATACCCCCACCCCCGAATTTTTCCTCTTCATTCTCCATTTGAGATTTTCCATGATCAACATTTTTCTTATTCTATTCAATAGTTCAATTAAAAGTTTAAATTTTCATAGGGAATAAAATTTTGACGTTTGATGCACACAAAAGCTTCATTTTTTGAGGTATTTATGTACTGTTTTTAATTTTAATTTTATTTTATTTTATTTTATTTATTTATTTTATATTAGATTATAATATTATTAATTTTTAGTAATTAAAGTTAATTAGAAGTAATTATTTATAATTAGAAGTAATTATTTACAATTAGTAGTAGTTATTTTAAATTAGAAATAATTATTTTTAATTAGTAGAAATATTTTTAATTAAAAAGTAAATAGTATTAATTTGCAATAATTAGTTTTAATTATCTCTGAGTGGGAATTATAAATAATAATTACTTATAATTGATAAATAATATTATTTAAAAAACATAATAATAATTTAGAGATATTAGTAATACGAAATAATAATTTCGAGTCATTTTTAATAAATAATAGAAATTAGTAAAAAAATAACGCTAAAACACTATTCTTAGTAAAAATTAAAAGGAATTAGTAAAAATTAATATTAAATCACTATATTTTTTAAAAATTAGTGTTTTTTGTAAAAATTAGTGGTGATTATTAAACATTAGTAAAAATGAATTTTAAATAACTATAATTAGTAAAAAAATTGATGTAATTAGTAAAAATTAGTGATAAATTACAATAATAATTTTAAATTAGTGTTAATGACTAAAAAATAGTAAAAATAAGTGGATATTAGTAAAAATTATCTATAGAACACAATAATTGGTGAAAATTAATAAAAATAAGCGGTAATTAGTGAAAATTAGAAAAAAAAAATTGGTAATGACTAAAAAATAGAAAAAATTAGTGATAGTTAGTAAATATTTGTAAAAAGTAGCGGTAAACCATTATAATTAGTAAAAAATAGCCATAATTAGTAAAAATTAAGGGTAAATCACAATAATTATTAAATATTGGAATTAATTAATAAAAATTAATATTAAATCACTTTAATTAATAAAAATTATGGAAAATTAGTAATAATTAGTAAAAATAACCGGTAATTAGTAAAAATTAGTTTTAATTAGTAAAAATTAGTGATAAATCACTATAATATTTAAAAATAAATGGTAATTATTAAAAAATAGTGATATATAACTATAATTTGTAAAATTTAATTTTAATTAGAAAAATTTGTGATTAATTACTATAATTATTTTAAATTAGTGGTAATGACTAAAAAATAGTAAAAATAAGTCGTAATGTAACATCCGAGATCCGGGTGCCACCCAAAGGTTCCCCAAAACCGGTTGGTCACATAACCTCAAGCTTATTTCCCTAAATGTTAGAGGATGTCGACCAGTATTGAGGTACCAAGTGTGATAATGGGGAAACTATGCCCTCATTGGCAGAGTATACATATAGGAAACAAATAATAAACAATAGCGGAAGTAGTAATACCACAAAAGTAAAAAAGAGGAAGTCTGAAGTAAATCTAACATAAGACACAATAAATATATAATGCATGGAATATATATCTATGAAAACTAAAAAACAACTCACAATGTTGGAAAGAAATACAGATACAAAAGTAAGAAAGAAACTAGTAAACTCTAGCAGCATCGCAAGCCTCAGATTGGTTCCATGCTCTCCAGATCCAACAGTAATCAAGTACCTGATGAAGAAGGGTGCTTTCCCTTATCTATAAATGCAATCATATAATCAAATTGTGTCCAAAAGCATGAACCAAACAAGGTGTGATACGAATCCCAGTAGGCAACCACCAAAAATATTTGTGCCTATCTGTCAATGAATATATATATATATATATAGCAGGTAATATGTAAAATGAAGAAATAAACTAGGAAGTACCCAAATTAAACAATCCTACAGTTTTCAATTACATTCATTTAAATTTATTATTAAATATATCCAATAATGTAATCTCGGGATCTACCCTAAGCTCTATATCCCCTTTATATGGTAACAAAATAGATGTCTTAGAAGACCATCTAAACAATCAAGTAAAACTGAGTCCAAGCTTGTGCTTTGTCTTGGAAGACTTATCAAAATCATTCAATCATTCATAAAAAACCCTCTGGGAAAGATCTCATGGTGTAACCCCTTTACTTTAACATAACACTAATCATTTAAAAAAGACCACTTGGGAAGCTCTCACGGTCAATACCCCTGGGTCAACATAGCATTAATAAATTATAAATGACCTCCTGGGTATCTCTCATGTTCAATACCCATGGGTCAATATCTACACCAAGTCTCTCACGGTCCTATGTAAATAAACATGGAAACCCCCACAGTTTTCTTAGTTCAAGGATCTCACGGTCTATTGGAAGAATAATATGCATATCATATCAGAGCATCGCATGTAATCTATAACTACTACATGGATAAAAATTCAAAATGCATACCACATGTATTTAATATAATCAAAATAAATCCATCCTAATCAACCAAGGCTTGGAAAACAAGGTACGCCTAACAGGAATTCTAGACCAAATGGACATAAACATTCAATTAAGGGAAACACACTCGTGGTGTCCCAATAACAAGGTATCTAACCTTATGCATAATCAATAACCCTTTCTCAATCAATAAAACCATAGTGGGTAATAAACAGTGTTAAATTCTAGATCAATAAATACCCCAAACGTGGGTATGTGGCACTTTTAGAATATATGATCCAAAGACAAACAAATAAAGGAACAAACCACCTACTTTGATGTCGTGTTATTGATATACTTGAACGTCGGCCCTTGAATCGGCTTAGATCGGCATAGATCTAAAAAAATGTGAGAAATCCCCAGCCTTTAATAACTCACAAGAGAGTAAGAATCATGAAGAAATGCTCTAGGGTAATTGAGAACACACCAGGGGGATTCCAACGCACCTGATAGTGCCTTAATTGGAGGTTAGATGGGGAAACGGGGGCTTAATCTTTGTTCGTCATTCCTAATCACTTCTATACAAAACATGGGAAGAAGAAGTCAGTTCTGGACATGAGACACGACCATGCTCTGATATATCTAATAAAAATAAAACTACATTGCATGTTCATTAAATGTGCACGCCTTTTAGTAGACTTAACTGGTCCCTTCCTTAAGCAGTCTGCGAGGTCACCTACACGGCCATGTATTCGGCTGTTACATGGTGTGTACTCATAAGTATATAGCGTGTACTTATAAGTACTTGGCGTGTACTTAGAAAAATTATCATTTCTTCCTTTTTCCTAAAAAACAACCTGAAATCATGATCCATACCTAAAATGAAGATCCAGGTTCTTACAGGTAATTAGTAAAAATTATCAGTAAAACACAATAATTAGTAAAAAAAATAAAAAAAGGGGTAATTAGTAAAAATTATAAAAATTATTAGTAATGACTAAAAATTAGAAAAAATTAGCGATGATTAGTAAAAATTAGTAAAAAATAGTGGTAAACCAGTAAAATTAGTAATAATTAGTTGTAATTGGTAAAAATTAATGGTAAATCACAATAATCATTAAATATTGGTGGTAATTATTGAAATTTAATGTTAAATCGCTTTAATTATTAAAAATGACTAGTAATCAGTCAAAATTAGTAAAAATTAATGGTAATTAGTAAAAATTAGTAAAAATGAACATTAAATCTCTATAATTAGTAAAATTTTATGTTAATTAGTAAAAATAGTTGTAATTAGTAAAAATAGTTGTAATTAGTAAAAATTAGCAAAAAAGCACTATAATTATTAAACATTAATGGTAATTAGTAAAAAATAGTGATAAATAACTATAATTAGTAAAAAAAATAACCGTAATTACTAAAAATTAGTAATAAATTTATTTAATTATTCTAAATTATTGGTAAGGACAAAAAATTAGTAAAAATAAATTGTAATTAGTAAAAATTATCGATAAAACACAATAAATAGTAAAAATTAGTGATGATTAGTAAATATTAGTAAAAAGTAGAGGTAAACTGGTATAATTAGTAATAATTAATAGTAATTAGTAAAAATTAATAGCAAACCACTATAATTATTAAATATTGGTGGTAATTATTAAAATTTAATGTTAAATCACTTTAATTATTATAAAATATTGGTAATTAGTCTAAATTGGAAAAAATTACCATTAATTAGTAAAAATTAGTAAAAATGAACATTAAATCACTATAATTAGTAAAAATAAATGTTAATTACTAAAACATAGTTGTGATTAGTAAAAATTAGCAATAAATCACTATAATTATTAAAAATTAATTGTAATTAGTAAAACAATAGTGATAATGAGTTGTAAATCACTTTAATTGAGCAAAAAAATAGAAGTAATTAGTAATAATTAGTGGTAATTAGTAATAATAGTGGTTATTAGTAATAATTAGTAATAAATAGTGGAAATTAGTTGTAATTAGTAATAATTATTGGTAATTAGTGATACTTAGTAATACTTGGTATTTTTTAGTATAAATTACCAGAAACTAAAAATGAAATAGGTCATTAATTTACAAGTAATGGAAAATGGAAAATTTGTATATGGTTGGCATAAATTGGTGCAATGGAAAATTTGGAAATGGTTGGAATAATTTTTTTTCATCATCTGGAGATCATAAAATCTATGATTCAGACAGTTTTAATAATTAATAATATATGTTATTAGTTTATATTAAATTATACAAAAAAATAACGGTAATTAGTGGTAATTATTTCTAATTACCACTAATTACCATTATAGTTTTGTATAATTTAATATAAAGTAATATAATATATTATAAATTACCAGAAAAGTTTAAATCATTTATTTTAAAATCTTTATGGGATTATAAATGACCAATTTATGTCAATGATATCCAAATTTTTTATTAGGTCGCAAGAACCAGGAAAGGTAGGATATGACATGTTGATGGAATCAGCAGTAGGAGGAGGATGAGATACGTTGATGACCGGACAAGATTGGAATAAATTGGTGCAATGAAAAATTTATACATAGTTGGCATAAATTGTTTTCAATACCTGAATATTGTAAAATCTATGTTTTACACCTCTTTAGTAAATCAAAGAATTTCTAATATTCAGGTAATCAGAAATGATCCATTTGTGTTTACCATGTCCAAATTTTTCATTAGGTCGCTAGAACAGGGGTAGACTGGATGTGATGAATTGATGGAACTAGCTGTAGTTGGAGGGGGAGATGTCCTGATGACAGGATATGGTTGGCATAAATTCATGCAATATAAAATTTTGACATGGTTGACATAAATTAGTTTCATCGCCTAAATATTTTAAAATCTATAACTTATATCTTTTTAGTAATTCATAAATTTTTTGATCATCAGGTGATTATAAATAACCAATTTGGTCCAAATATGTCCAAATTTTTCATTAGATTGATAGAACTGGGGTAGGCAGGATGTGACGTGTTGATGGAAGTAGGAGGATGAGAAGGAGTTTCTTTGATGGAAGGATCAGAAACATGACCAGATGATAGAGTATTTGTGATAGTTATTGTAAATTAGTAATATTTAGTTTTAATTAGTAAATATTAGAGATATATTAGTAAATATTAGCAATAAATTAGTAAACATTAATAGTAAATCACTATAATTTTTAAATTTCATTGGTTGGATACTGATAGAGTATTTCATGTTCATCTACACTATGGAATCTTTGATATTCAATATAAAATCCTACTTCCAATAAATAAACCATTTTTATTGTCTCATTAGACACATAAAATTTATTATGAAAATTATTATGTTTCTTCAATAGAGTTAAGTGGTTATAGGAGCATAAAAAAAATTAAATCTTGTGAAAATCATTTTATCCAATGTGAATGTGGTTTTATTGAAGTGAGAGGAATTGAGATTTTTCAAGAGAAAACTTCAAATGCATCTTTTCCATGAAGAGGTGTGATTATTGATGATGACACCCCATAGTTATGGGTTGATAGTGGTGGTGATGTTATTAATGTAACATATAAATTTGAAATAGAAAGAGATGATAAAGTTGAAAATATTATAGAAATTGATGATACCTAGGAGGAATATAAAGATATTGATATCGTCATATATGAAGATGAGGATAAATATGAAGATTGGAACAATTAAATTTTGGTGGTAATCATATATATATATATATATAATCATTTACAATTATTTTCATAGAAAAATTATTTTTTGTTTTAGATGGACGATGATCGTTTATTTGATATATTTCATTAGTTAGAGGAGGTTTCACTACCTGGTTTGAGCCTGATGCTACATCATCTAAACCTCAAACTATTGGCGGTTCAGCAATGACTCAGAGGGGTTGTGGTTTTACGAGATTGATGTTTCTTGACCCTATCCATGAGTGACGTAAATGTATTGATTTTGATCCACACATTTAGAGGTATGTTTATTTGTTAATTTTTTTTAGTTTTCATTAATTTTCATTATTTTATTTATATACTAATTGTTTGATTATTTGTTTTGATTTTCAAAACTTTTCGCATATGAATTTTGGAAAAGGAAGTGATATATTGTAGAATTATTTTTATAAATCATAGATGACATGGGATCATATTCCCATTGATGTTCGGCACCACAGGTTTGATCGTTGGATGCTGCGTAAATAAATAATAGTTATTTCAAAAATTATTTAATTAGTAACTTAATGTTATTAATTATTTATAGGGTGTATAGTATCCTATAGATGATAGCATGTAGACATATATTTGGGAGGCATGAGAGGTCTATATGTCTGATCATTGCTATCATTTTTTTCACAGTCTAAGGAGGACAACCATGTGAAAATAAAAACTCACAGATTTTGATTATCCTTGCGAATCACACTGACCAGGTTACATCTCATCTCAGGTTTGGGATGTCTTAAGTTCATATTGTATGGGATATAGTTTTCAAAGGAGAGAATCATTAGGTCAACAGAACCGGGGGAGGTAGGAGGTGACGCATTATGCTGGTATTCTTACATACAGTGTCCATCGAAGGCATATGGTAAGTACTTTTTAAATAATTTTTATAACTTTAAATGTGAACTGTTTATTTTATACTTATATAGGAAGTCAAAAATCCTAATATTATGTATTTTTATGTTTTTTATAGGACGTAAAATGATCCGGTCACTGGAGAGATTACAGGTTGTCGTCAACATCATATTGTGGTCAGCATAATTTTTTTTAGTTTCAAAATTAACTAAAATAATGTTTTAATTATTTTAATTTTAAATTGAAATTGAATGATTCATATGAGGTTGTGACTTCTTAGACACAAGATGAGAGTCAGTCCAAGACCGACGATCAGAACACCAGTGTAGCAGGACTTGATGACACAACAATGATGTAGGCGACACAGTATGCCTTCGAGAAAGGTTGAGTTATTGGTATCGGCTCTCAATTGACACTTGTGGGTTATTATGGTACCGTTGTGATATCATCTTCTAGTGCAATGGGATCTCATGAAGATTCGTCATCATCTATTGCACAATATGAGGAGCAGTTGTGAACTTAGAGTGATCTTATAGATATCGTGCATAGGGAGCAATAAGATCACCATCAACAGTAGTAGCAATGGTAGGATGATATGCGTCAATGGTAGGAGTAATAGCACGAGCAGACGATGGAGTACATGTGATGTCTAACTCAAGGTTTAGGGATGAATTTCCCTCCAACACCACCCCCACCTCCTCCAGATGACCCTCCCCCTTAGTGATTTATGTATTTTTTTATAAACATTTGAATGTAAATATTTTTCGTCATATTTTTATTAATTCATATATTTATAGTTCTATATATTGCGTTTTTTATATTGGTACGAATGTATTTTATTTTTTTTATTTTATTATTTGTATTATTTTTTTATTTTTTTATTTTTTTATTTTTTTATTTTTTTATTTTTTTTATTTTATTAATATTTTTTTTATTTTTTTTTATTTTCTTATTTATGACGGGTGAATCCTCCCATTAATAAAGACATTTTTATTTACCAAATAAGACTATTTGAAAAAGGTAGGCATCCCATCACAAATATTTTTTTTCGACACTATTATATGCAATGGGTCATTTGCGATGGGGTCCTATCACAAATAATTCAATTTCTAGTTGTTTCTTCATTTTTAATGACTTCTTCGTAGTTCAGATTGTAACTACCATTTAATTATTTAAATCATCTTCACCCATTTCTTTCAAACTTTGTTTATTTTCAAGGACATTAATGGCCTTGAAATCCATTAACTAATTTACCCTTTTACTAAAACACATGTAGCCTATTCAATATGATAATTGTCCACTAACTATAGGTGTATTAACCACTTGAGTATGATTTATTTTAAACATAAAATCTCAAAATGTTAATTATGTATAGTTTTTTTCAATCTGTTCTTCATCAATTTTTTTCTCCTAAGAATCATTTCTATCAAATTTTACATTAAATGAATCATCAAAAATAAAATAAATTTTATTATCAACATTGTATGTATTTCTAAATAATGAAGTTCCTATAAAATTATTTCTACATATTTAAAATTAAATTTATCCAAGTTATCCATTGTATGGGAAATAAATACATTGCATATGAAGAATCTAAAATAACCAATCACTAGTTTCTTACCTTTCTAAAACACATTAGGATCCCTATGGATGATAGGTCTAATAGTAATTATATTTGATATATAGCAATATATTTATCAAGATTAAATAGAAAATTATGACATAATATTTTAGAAATTTATGTAATCTTTTATTCATTGAATTCTTCTGGAACATGTTGTTGTTTACAATCCCCAAACTCATATGCTTACAAGAAATTTAAATACATTTTATAATTCACTGTTAACTCTATAGGGCTATTTAAATGTCAGTTCTCCTAATAGTTAGAATAATATAATTAATAACCGTTGTTATCAATAATAAAATTATCATTCGTAAATTTAACATACATGTAATTATAAGATAATTGAGAAACTATGAACATATTATGTAATAAACCATCAATATTAAAAACATTATTAACACAATAATACAATATCTCAAACTAACCAAAACCATTTACCTTACCATTTGACTTAACTCAAAATGTGATTGTTCCTCCACCACGTATGTTTTATAAAATGATGTTTTATAGGTTTGTCACCATATATATAGATTTTCCATAATATATATACTATATATGATTCCTGAAACTTTCAAGGAATCATTCTATAAAAATAAAATAGATAACAATTTTGGCACCCATATAATATTGGGTACAATATTATTAATTATATTATTCTTCATGACCAACAATAGTTTCTGAAAAGTATTAATAAGAACCCTACAAATATAATTATTTACAAATTTATGATTTAATGTTTTCTAATGATATAACATTTTCTTCCTTTATAAATTTTTTCCAGGAATACTTTGTTATATCTATTTTATTCTTCAATTTCTCATTAACCTTTTGAATGACCTATAAATAATTAAAAACCCATGAATTCATGGTTGATGTAATTGTGTTTGGAATCTCATTATCTTGAAAGTGTCATTTATTTTTCCTTAATAAGTTTCTTATTACATAAATTTAGTTCATTATAGAACATAATTTTTAAAATAATATATCATTTGAATAATTTAATATATTCATCCCACAAATTGATATTAAATTTATCATAATATAATTTAGAATTTAAATAAAATTATGAATTGTAACCAAAATCACTAACATCAAACAAATATTCCATAATTCATAAGATAAAAATTCTTTATCGTTTTTTGGTTCTTCACTTGAAAAAGAATCATTAGTGCAACCAAATTTTCCATCCAATAATTATTCTTTATTAATCAATTTTATTAACTTATTTTCAATCATGAATCATTGTAATGTATTTTAGATATTCCCTATGTTTATTCACTTATAATAGTTTAGAACAAATATAGTATAATTATAATTAGAATTAAAATTTTTAATTCCTTTGTGGTTATCTCTTCGATAGTCATTTATAAATTTCTTTTATAAATATTTCATTTTATTCACGTCTTTTTTTACTCTATTCACATGTTGAGATACTTCAAATCTTTAACATTCATGTATCTCAGATTCATATTTTTAAGATGAAACACAATTTATATAATTAAATGGTACACACAACATTATTTTTTTCTCTTCTTCAATTGACTTCTTAAACACTAATTTTTATAGAATAAACAAATTAATTAGATCATCAACGTTTTACTCATATAAGTTCTTATTTTCATAAATGGATAATTTATTGGTGTTCCAATTAATTTTTATTGATGTTGGAACTCTGTCAACCACATATATATTGTAAAATTACTCAGTATGTAAGTTCATTCAATTTACAATGCTTATTAACAAATAGATCATTTTATTTACAAAATATATTTCACATATTTTATTCTCTTGGTACATTGAATATAACATGATGAGATTAGTTATTTTAAGTATATCATCACAATAATGTGTATATTTTCAAATTATCCAAATATCATTAGCATTATTACATAAAGAAACATGACAACAAGTTTTTGTCTAAGAGAACAACAAAAAGTATTCATGATTAATACCTACCAGTGAAAGTATCAATATATAGTCCTTATAGATAATTGTATTTTAATATTAAGTCCCAATATATGATTATTAATTTCATTAGTTTGGATTTCATCCTAGGATTCCAATAATTGTTGTCATTTCCATGAAATATCGATGGCCTCTATAGAATTAATTGATTATTTGATCATTGACCTATCATCAAGAATAATACTTCCCATTAATCTGTCATCTATAATACCATATTCCTTAATCTCATATTAATTTTCTCCATGGTTCTTTGTGATTATATAGTTTATTTTCATAAAAAAAATAACACACCCGATACTTAATGGTTATATCTCAAAACAACATCCTTAGTTTTATAGTTATATCATACCCGATCTCATCTTTAGTGTGACAATTGAATGATTCCAACTTAAATTCAATTTATTTACTCAATACATTCATTGAAAATAAATGAATAAACCTCAACTCAAACCTAATATAAATCCATGATATTTTTCATAATTCTTTAATCCACCCTCCTTTCATGATTCCATAGTAACAATTCCAATAAAATAAAATTTTTAATCTATTTTTAAACTTCTTATTATTCATACTTTTTATTATTATTTTCAAACTCTATTCCATGTAAACTAAAAAATAATATAATTTTCTATAGTGTGAATGAGAGATTACATTTTAACTACTCCTACTTCACTCAAAGTGACCCATACACACCTCTATACCTAGTAAAGTTTTATCTTGGATCCAAATTCCACAACATATAAAAATACTTCCATATTTTCTCCAACCTCTTAAAAAATGATGCTAATCATCTTAAAAGAAACTATAATTATTATAATGAACATTATCTCAAATGGATCGTTAAATATCACATTATTTTGAGGATTATTTTTGTGTTGAAAAAAAACACAAGAATAACATCCATGTAAAACTTCTACAAAATATATTCTCTAGATAATTTTATTATTCTATAAGTAACATCATGTCACAACAATATCATTAAGAATCCAAATAATTCAATACATATCTTAAGGTCAAATATCTCATTAAGAATCCAATTAATTCTAAATATCTCATTAAGAATCCAACTACGTCCAAACCTCTCTTAACTCAACTATAATAAAAACAAGTTTAACTAGATTGATATAGATAATATATAGTTGGAGGTATCTCATAGATCCACTATATCAATATTCAGTTCATTAGGTTAATCATGGGATCTTCCTAATGGGTATATCTAGATCAAATTGTTTACACAATAATCCATTACATAACAATTGAAAATTACCAAAATGGATACAATTAGGATTGTTATTAGGATATGATCGATACAATGGCCTATGAGGGCCTAACCTACTACATCGATTTCAAAATAGATACTTCCTCATGAAAAATAGTGATGATGATAAATTGTATAGAATCATTATACCATTAAAAATATGATCATACTTAGATCATTCCCTATTTACTATATCACCCATTAGAATATGGTAAATGATTATCACTTCAGGTATTCTATAATTATTTACCTCAATACTAACAACCCATTTGGGGAGATGATAACCTTCGTAATATAAACAAAAATATAAAATAAACTATAAAATATATTTTATAATTATAATAAATTAAAGAGTAATGGAATTTTCTATGAAAGAATGCCCTAAATAAAACAAAAATATATATTATAAAAAATCATAGTCGTGTAAATCATATATCCATATATTAACAAAAGAAAAACCAAAGGATTTAATTTTCAACTCAAGGGAGATTTATTTTCTCTCTAATTTTATTTTGGATTTTATTGGTCTCAAAACTAATGCATCCTACCTTTGAAATTGGTTTTCAATATATATTAAAATCACCTATTTTTTATGAAAATTTTGGGAGGGGGATAAATTTTATAATCTATTTCAACTTGTTACTTGATGGGTACATAATTTATTTTATTGTTCATTCATTGGTTAGTCTTTTTTATTAGACTATGATATACTTTACATATTGATAAACACTTCACTATGTCTGTACATCCTATAAATTGAAAATATTCTTATTTGTTTGAAATAGATGTTGACTACTAAGTTCATTAGAATTCTGAATTATTGTTATAATAAATTTTCATGATCTGTTTTATGAAAAAAAATTGAATTTTCATTGGTTATATTAATTTTCATAATGAGACTCATGCCTCTATACTTTTAGAATAATGGTTTTCTATATTTGATTTCATTTCATAAGGTGGTATTGAATATTGAAGGATGTATGTATCTAGAATTTTTTTTCTTGAGAAGAAATAATAAACATGGAATCATGGTAAACAAGAAGAAAAAATAGAATATTATAGGTTTTAATTTGTTGGTTCTAATTTTAGATAACTATTTTGTAACTAAATAGTTTATTTATATTTGTAACACTGTTCTTTGGAGGCCCTTGATGAGAAGCAGGCTAACAAATTTGGGATAAATGATTATTTGAATCATATATTAGGTTATGATAACTGTGGAAGAGTATTCTATTGACTAGGTAAGAGTATTATCCACTAGATATTATCCCACTTTAGTTGATATTTTTTGTATCATCGAGTTGGAAATAGCTTTTGTAGAAGCTGAACATACTCTTATTGAGGAAAACGAGAAAAAAAATGGTCATGCAGGAACATGAACGGAATAAAAAGGCCAATGATGAATTTATAAAATTTATGGAAGAATTATTTCTATAACTTCCACAAGATACCATTGCATCTTGTGATATATATATATATATATATCGATGATACAGTCATTATATGGTGCACTATGAGATGGTCTTAGTGGTTGTTAGGATGATGACATTTTTGGAGATGACGAGGGTGATGGTGATATTGAGGAATATGGTGATGATGATGATGATGATTATGATGATGATGGTAGTGATGATATTGGTTCTGATAAGGTATATATTGATCCTTTACATTTTTTATAGGTATTTATGACACATGATGTTTTAAAATTGGATGTGAATGAATATATGTGATGTTTTAAATGTTTTTTATCACTTGTTTAATGCATTTATTATTTTCTTGAATTTTGTATATTGGATATAGGTGGTTTGGGTTTTGGTGTGTATAGGTGTAGGTGTTTGATGATGTTTATAGGTTTTGTGACATGGTGGGTTACTAGAAGTGTTTTCTTAAATTATGTATATTTTCTTGTAGTGTTTTTTTAGGTGATGTATTGGTTTGATAAATTTATTGTATGGTATTGTAGTGTTTTTTGAAGGCTTTGGTGGTTTGGACCAAGTCGAGGGAGCTTAGTCTGGAGAATTTAGGAGTACTCTATACCAAAAATTTTCAAATCATTGGTGTAGTTTATAGATAGGTACCTATACCAATAGTTTCCAGACCATTGTCATAGATATATACCGACAGTTTAAACAAACTATTGGTATAGTGTACTTTCATGTGTCTTATACTAATGGTTTATTGAAAACCAATTGTATAGGTCTATACCAATATCCAAAATCCCAAAAGGTTGGTGTACTATTGGTATAATCTATACCGGTGGTTCTCCAGCCTATAACAATGTTTTAAAACCATTATTATAGACTCTATTTCCAACATTAAGAGAAGATTTAGTATCTTGGTCATGGGAGAAACAATACTCAGTAGCACTTTCTACTACTAAATTTTAATATGTATTATCTGGAATTTATTGTTCCTAGGTATTTTAGATTCATCACACACTCACTAACTTTGGTATTGTTTCACTAATATTCTAATTCTTTTTTATAACACTAGTGATATATCTTTATATAAGAACCCATTACATCATTCAAAATAAAATCACGTAGACATAGGAGACCATTTACTTTGGGATCACACATTAAAAGGAGATATTATTCTTCCATTCATCATAACATAATACCAAATTTCTGATATTTTTAAAAAATCATTTCATTCTGAAATATTTAAATACATTAAGTATAATATAGGCATGATCAGTATAAACTGATCATTAATCTACTTGTTATTTTAACCAACTATTTATAGTGAAAAACTCCTTATAAAAGGTGTAAGACATTTTATTTATATATATATTCTATATTTTTATATTTTTAAGGAACATTTATAGAAAATAAGATTTATTAAGTATAAAAATTTATTTTTTTAAGGAATATTTACTTATTTTTCAAAAGAAATATTTATTATTTAGAAAAAATCCTTATATTTTTTTAAAAGTATAGTTAGTTTAATTTTTATAAGGTATGGTAATTTTACATTGAATTTTTTTAGCATAAAATATTTAAAAAAATTTGTAATTCCTAATATATTATAAAATCATAAAATAATTTATGACATCAGGATTCCTATAGAAGATTTAATTTCAATCCTCAGTCTAATTGGTATGTTAAACCATATATTCCATATTCTAGGAAAATAATTTAAATATGGAAATATAAGGATTTAGATCTTATAGAATATGCCTATAAAATTTTAATAGAGAAATAAAATAATAATAAGCATGTTGAAAAAGATAGGAAATCTTGAATTACAAAATAATTATTCAAAAAAATTGCTATTAGTGAAACAGTTATTCTTGATATTTCCTTTTATAAAAGCATAAAGAGGAAAAATTAGTTATAAAAGGTAAATAAGTTTTTGTTGGAATGGCTAAATTTTCTAAACAAGATGAAGATAAGAATACTTTGGAATCTACTCTTTTTAAGAATGTTGAATATTTAAAGATGAAAAGAAAAGTTTCTTAAAAACTTTATTCCCTAAAGGAATCCTATTCACATAATTCTTTATCTAAAACTACTCATTCGTTAGAAAATCAATCGGGAGAAGGTTCATAATGTTCAAGGGGGTTAATTTTGAAGAATACATAAACAATACATGAGGAAAATGTTCTAGGAGAATTTTTTGATGCTGATATTGACATAAAAAATATGTTTACTTCTATGTTTCAAATCAAAGAAAAGTATCAACTAGTAAGAATCTAAAATACCCCTCTTCGAAAAGTTTCTGATTATTCTAATAATAAATCACTTGATACTTAAAAGAGAATACATAAAGTTCTGAATTATTTCAACATTTTAATCAAGAAGTTGGATGGAATTCTTGATATTTTTTCAGATGTATAATTCAAATGTAAGCTGATTCGATAAAAGATTTTTCATGTTCTGGAGTCTAAATGAAAACAACATGTAGTTGATTATATTATAGAAAATAAATTAGGTTTGAGATACCCTAGAGAAAAATTATTTCTATAATATAAGAATTTAAAAATAATTTTAATGTGGTTCAATTAATCTATAAGAGATTTTAAGATATTCGATAAATGGATGATTTCTATAAGTTAACCGCATAAGAGATTATTAAAATTGACTGAAAGAATTAGGTTATTAGTTAAAGAAAATTAAATAGCAGTAAACAATATAAAATACATTTCAATTCAACTGTATGAGGAGATCAAAGATATTAATAACAAGGAGAAGTTACAAGATGATAAGGCTGATATATTGGGGAAGGAACTCAAGAATTTGAATCATGTTGTTAATAAACTTTATAAAAAGGATTAATATTTTCTGAAATTTTTATATTATAAAACTTTCAAATGGTCTTTGACATGTTAATGGATTCTTATTTCTAAATATTTTATAATATTTTGTTCGTTTTTTACTTTTTTATTATCTTATTTAAAAGTTTAGTGAAATTTTTTCTAAGTTTTCTAATTTTATAATTTTTTTTATTTTTATTTTCTTCTTAAAAACATATAAGGGTAGAAAATTATATCAAACAATTTTTTACATGGGGTTTTGAATTTTTTTTATATATAGTATCTAAAATTATGTGTTTTATTTTGTTCTTGTGTCATGTGCTTTTCAAAAAGGGAGAATATTTTTAGGTTAAAAGACTTATTTCTACACTTATTTTGAAAATTAGAATACATATCTTTGTAATATTATTTTAACTTAAAATAATTTTTAATTTGATGTTTGTATCAACCTAAGTAGTCATTCAAAATATCTCTATCTTAATTAGAATAACATTAGTATGAGTAATCTTACTAGAAGGAAGGTTTATATAATCCTATATTATTTTTCTTTACATAAATTCTTCGTAAGGAGTTTTTTTTTGTGTTTTTTCTAAAGGATCGTTATAGTGGTGATGAAAATACTTCATTGGTAGAAGAAGTAAAAGAGTAGATAAATCAAAATGATAGATTATATTGTTGATGAAATTAAAATTAAACCTGAGAAACATGGAATCTGGACATTATAGTTGTTACAACCTTCATTTTAAAAAAGTACTACAAGGTCGGGGTGAAGAAACACATACGAATGAATAAATTTCTAAGTATTACTTATATTTTGAAGGTTTAAAATTCCTGTTTCATTGAGTGAATATATTTTTAATATTTTAATACGGTTTTATGATTAATATCATCTTCTTATGATGATTTATTATAAATTATATTAATATATTTTATTGTCTTTTTTTTGTTTTGATCTGTCAGATTAAGGGGTCCTAAGGCTAAGGAGATGGTGTTTTTTTAAATCAAGTTCGATCAAGTGATTCCAAAATTAATATTGAAAGTCATTATGATTTGGTTGATTGATGGATTCCATTGTTTTGGAAGAAAAATCTACCAATAGGTTTTTAATAAAGGATACTTAATGTTGGGTCTATAGACTTCCTTGCTACTTAAGGTTAAAGTGAATACCTCACTCAGTTGAGGTTTTATTATTTTTTTATCTCATTGTGCATAATTTTCTATTTATATATAGTTTTCTAGTTACTTTTTATATATATAATTCTTTAGTTACTCTATTTAAACTTATCATAAGAGCATCATTTTGATTATTTTCTCAAATTATTAGAAGGAAATTATTCCAAAAGTCTATAATATTGCGCTTCTATTTATTTTATTATACAAGATTGTGAATTTTTTAGTTGACCAAAAAACTACAAATCACCCCTCCCCCTCTTGTAGTATATATATCATACATTCCTAGGCATTTACCCCAAATACAAAACAATTAACAAATACGATGTGAAAAATTTTAATAAACACCATGTAGTCTCCTAGTAAAGAGCATAATTAAATTATATAAGGAATAATTAATTACAGTAATAAAAACCATAGTACATTATTAGAAAATAATGTGTTGACTATGTAACATGGTTTGAAAAATTAACATTTTCTCAATTAATTACATGTAATTATATATAAATGTTGTTTAAGAAAATTATTTACCATGTTGTAATTAATGATGGGTATCTACACGAGAATTTGGATGGTCATTAAGATAAAGATAATTAATTAATTAATTAATTGGTTTAATTAATCCAAGTGAATTTATATTAATACTAAATAATTAATTGATGTGAATGTTAACTAGTGTACTTTTTATTATTTCTTTCATGTATGTGGATGGCCATGATCTTAGACCAGTATGTGTATGTGATTAGTTTGTTTAATTTATTATTATTGCATAGTTTTTGTAATAATTTATTAAATTAAATAATTTCTTGTGATTCATTCATCTCCTATCATTATGTAAGGGTTTTCATGCCCATATTTTATTAAGTAAACTCTCCAACCAATCCTATAGTTCCCCTATAATGTGTATCGGTAAGAATATGAAATGGATGGATCTCCCAAGAAAGTAGTGGTGGTTCAAGTTTAGAGTAGAGGGGAAACCAATCCAGGATGTACACATGAGTATAGGTGGAATACTATAACTTACAAGAGGCATGGTTCCTATAGTTTATTCCCTAGTTTCAAGGGTTATATTATCATATTCCATAGAATCCAACCATAATAAAATCTCATGGTCATTCCAATTTATTTATTTAATTTCTTTAAGTTCTGTTATGAACAATTTTTGAATTTTTAAATCCTTAAATAAATTAATTAATAATCATGCATGATGAAATTAAAATAAATATTATAATATATGTAAACTTTATCTAGATAGAGTTAATAAATTAAGTATAATTCACTTAATATTAAAAAGAATTTATTAAGATAAAATGATCAATTTTCACATAAAGATTAGAATCCATCAAATTAAATATTAAGTCGATATTGACTTCCACTAACTAAGTTAATAACAAACCATAGTTCAAAGTTATTTATAGGACCAATATGGGATTCTTTCAATTGGTGGGTAATTTTAACTTGTGTTTTGGGGTTGAATTAACTTAGTTCACATCAAGCATTGATATCCCAAGAAGGAATTTATGTAAATAAGAGGCAACGTGATGAGAAAATTCTTATCTTGGATTTTAGGATCGGGGAGTACACTCAATATATCAAGGAATTGTGAGTTAATGTAGTTGAAAAGTTATTCCTATATAAAATCCTTAAAAAATTTATCAGGACCAAGCTTGGATTATGTAAAGGAGGATATAGATCTCTGCCACTGTAATATCCTTGTGACATGATATTCAAAAACTAATATTAAGGGACATTAGGTTTCGATAAAATAGTGGGAGATAAATATATTTAAATTTTATCATCTAATTAAGTAATATATATAAATTACTTAATCTATTCTCTTATTTTTTGTAGAAATGGAAAACCACATGGATTTGACTATATCACTTTGATCCATACTAGAGAAGGATAACCTTCTCACCAGCTTGAATTTCCAAGAATGGTATAGGCATTTACACATTATAAAAACCCAAGAATGAAAATTATATGGTATGGACAATCCCATTCCTTAGGTACCTAACAAAGAGACCAGTGAGGAATAATTTTCTCTCTATTTGAATCATTTAGATTATTCCACATATGTCTAATTTTCATGTTTTTATCCATGTATGGTGAGGTTCTAAATAAATATGATGATATGAATATTTATATCCTAATGGATCACCTTTGTGATATTTATCAAGATACAATGAGGAAAGAGAGATATAAGATCACAAATTCATTATTTACATGTAAGATTTGAGATTTGGTGCATGGTAGATATAATGTATTCAAGATGATTGGATACATTGAGCACTTGGACATCTTGGGATTTGAGATCCATGTTGATATATGAATAGATCTATATATATCCTAACAAACTAAGATATCATGTAGTTTATTTGTTAATTATAATATGAGAATTACTCATAAGAATCTCTTAAAAATACTTACATTGATTCTCTAAGTTTACAATGATAGGAGGCATTAAAAACCTATAGTCCTTATAGTGAATAAAAAGAATAATGAAGAACATGGGACAGAATTTTTCTAAGCTTGGGGATCCTAATCCCTGTACTTCTAAGAAAATGATGATCCAAATATAGGAAAAGGAAAAGGACAAAAAAATTCCATGTGGCATGTTGGCCCAATGGAAGAAGAACTACACCAGGTTAAAGAAGAAAGGTGAAGCTTCAGGTGTGTTCATTATTTATTGAAATCTATTTATATCAACACATTAGTTATTATATAAAACTTATGGTTCTAAAATATTTATCCAAATATAGGAAACAAGTAGTTTTAAAAATATTAATGGAGGATAGGTGGATTTATGGGCTGCCAATGGTGTGATGTTGGCTATTCTAGCCATTATAGAATACTACCTTCCATTTCCAATTATTATGGTTTTGGTTTTAAAATATTGTTATTATGTACCAAATGTTACCATAAACATAATTTATGTATCCTTCTTAGATACATATGGTTTTATTTTCATGTTTGTAAATAAAAGTTGTTTATTTTATAAATAAATCATATTTTATGGTATGTAACATTTAAATAATGGTCTTTATATATTAAATTAAAAAAAGTATTAGAAATTAATAAAGAACCAAGTTTTCATGAATCATTTCACACCCAGATATAGCTTCACTATCTTGGATATTTAATCGGGAAGTATTTAACAAACCTCTATTAAGATGGCTACTTGGAATCATTTGAGATAAAATAACTTGATAGATATCACTCTTATTTACAAGGAAAATTGATCAAGCCACCTTTTATTGGATAAGGTGAAAGGGATAAATATCTTCTAGAATTGGTACAAACTAATGTGTGCAGACCTTTTATAACAAAATATAGATATGGATATTATAACTTCATTAGTTTTACTGATTATTTAAGTAGATATGAATATTTCTACATGATGTGGTATAAGTATGAATGATTTTAGAAATTCAAATTGCTCAATAATGAAGTATAGAATCAAAATGTTAAGAAGATAATGAATATTTGATCTAATAGAAATAGTTAGTATATTAACTAAGAATTCATCAATTTTTTATGAGAGTGTGGGATTATATCATAACTCACTCCACCTTATAAAATACAGTGTAATAATGTCAATGAAAGGAGGAATCATACCTTTCTTGACATTGTAAGGTCGATAATGTGTCATGTAAGTCTTCCACTATCCTTTAGGGGATATGAATTACACTCTACAAAACGCACACTAAATTATGTTCCAATTAAAGTGATAAATGATATTACTTTAAAGTTATATAGTGGAAAGAAACCTATATTTACACATATTCATGCATGGGATTATGAGGTGTTTTTTAAGGACAACTCTAGAAACAATCTATCACCCTAATGAGAAAAGTTTATCTTTATAGGTTATCCTAAGAAAAAGGGGGTATAATATCTACAAAACCCCTCATACAAGAAGGTGGTAATTATAAGACAATCATTTTTTCATGAAAGAGAAAAATCCCCAAGAAGGATAGTGGGATCAAGGTTTACTTCAAAAAAATTGATGCTCAATATACACATGATTTGGTATAGTAATACATTCCGAATATCCCCATTATATATGTTGTTCCTAAAACACAAGTATTATATAGGACCACTAGAGAGGTTATAGAACTAGAAACATGTGTTTTTATAGTCACTGAAGATAGTGACTTGTTATTGGTTGGAAATAATTATTCTCTTTACTACAATGAGGAATTAGAGATCTTGGAAGCTACAACATGGAAAAAATCCATGAATTTTGAGATTGATTCCATGTATCAGAACCAAATCTAGGTTTGGTCGATCCTCTAGTAGATGTAAATCTAATTTGGTGAAAATGGGTATTTAAAAGAAGATAAAATATGTAAGTTAAATTAAGTACCTATAAATAACAGATAGGGGTAAAGGGTATAAATGGTGTCGAGGTATTGATTATGATGAAACCTTTTTTCCAATTTCCAGGTTTAAATCCATCATAATTCTACCAGACTTAGTATCATTCCATGACTATGATATTTGGAAGATGTATTTAAATATAGTTTTTCTTAATATAAACCTTCATGAAGATTTTTATACAAAACAACCTGAATGGTTGGTGACTCCAAGAAATTCCAATAATATATGAAAGTTTTAGATATCCATTTATGGGTTTAATAAATCATCTTGGTCATGTTATAAGATATTTTGGTTTCATAAATAATTAATGTGATCCATGTATTTAAAAGTAGTTTAGTGGGAGTATGTTCATAATCCTAATATTATATGTTTATGAAATATTAATTATTGGAAATTAATTTCCAATATTATAGTTATTTAAGGAAAGTTTAAACAAGTGTTTCTTTATGAAGGACTTAGGTGAATCATCTTATGTCATAGGAATCAAGATCATTCATGATATATCCAAAAGGCTTCTTGGAAGAAGTCAAGAAGCATGCATTGACCAGATACTAAAGATATTTTGTATGGAATAATCCAAGAGGTGGTTAGTTCAAGTGTCACATGGTATATATATCTCTAAGAAAATGTGTATTTAGAAACAATGGCCAAGAGAGATAGAGAGAGAGATAGATAATGAGTAGGATCCCATACACATATTATATAGGATCTATGATGAATGTCATGTAATGTATAAGGATTGATGTTTCCTTCTCTTTAAGTATAGTAAGTAGAAATCAAGCCAGTCTAGGAGAACAACATTGGTCTATTTTTAAAGTTATATTTAAGTAACTGTGGTTTACTAATGATAAATTCATGGTATATGGTGGAGATGAGGATATAAAATAATATATTGATTCAAGATTATAAATAGATCAGAATTATCATAATTCATAATCAGGATAGTTCTTTAGTCTTAACAGAGGAGAAGTGAGCTGGAAGAGTTCAAATCAACAAGTTTCCACTAATTTTATAGTGGATTATGAGTATACAGTGGCTTATGATGCATCCAAATAATAATTTTGGATTCAAAAATTCATTTAGGAACTTGATGTGTTTCCTATCATTAGATATCCTATCACATTGTATTTTGATAATACTATAGCATTAGCTCTTGAAAAGGATCTAAGGTCATATTAATGGATGAATCACATGATCCAAGAATATCACCTCTTAAGGGTTTTTTATTAAATAAATGAAGTTACTATTATTAGATTTTCCATTGAGTAAAACATGGTATACCCCTTGACTAAATAATTAGCTTAGCTAAAGCGTTAATATCATATGAGAGATAATGGGAAAAAAGTTGTTAGTAGTTGGATCTACTAGAAGTGGGATTTTGTTTAAATTTTTACCCTAGAACCAACTTATGAATACTTTATAATTACATGTGTTCATGGTTTTTAATAATGAATATAAACTTATTATTACATCATGATTGTTATTTTTCATGACATAGTATGTGTTGATGTCCTAAGGGTACTTTTTTGTACTAAAATGTCAAATTATTTCTCCACTATAATGAGAACCTATAAGTTCTATAGAATTATCCTTAAATATAAGTTCTATAGCCAGATGATATCATTCAATGGGACACAAATGATATAGGATATCTGGGGTGGAGACTTATAAGACATTGAGACACTTTCTCACAGTGTATGACCTTAGTAATCTTTGGTACGTGAGATTATGAGAACATGACCCACCAATAAGAATTCCACATTTATATATGTCATTGGGTGTTTCTATGTATAGACATGTGTAATGATACATAGACATTAAAAATATTATTAATTCATTACATGACTCATGTACTTTGATGTGTTGATGACAACCATGATGACATGTGCTCATGGTGAAGTAGGATGTGCTAGGTGTGTCATGACTGACATTGTGTTAATGAATAATGTAAGAAATGATTTTTTATCCTTATATAATTTAATATAAGTTAATATCTCATGAACTTTTATGGGAATGGAATAGCCTGATTATGTCCATATCCATGGCGTTATTGTTGGCATGTTTGTTTTTGTAAATTAAAAGAAAGAGACATTGAGAACATAGACTTATGAAACTAGCATGAAACCCTATTTATTATATATATTGAGATAAAGAGATTATATTACATAGTTTATGCTCGTATGAGGTTACCTATCACTGTGGCATTAGCTTCTTTCTCTCTTGGGGTATTGGCATATTGTTATACACTAACCTTGGACTTTAGGTGATGTAATATAATACCACTAATAAATTGGCCTAGAGGGTCACACACAAAGTGTATTTAGAACCCCAGTTAAATTCCATGTGAATTGAACACATTGGATAAATATTATTCTTGTTCGTAGTTTAATAATTATTCATGGTAGTTTGATAACAAACATTCAATAACCAGTTATTCAAGAGAATATATATGCGAGTTTAATGTTTAATAAATATTTATCCACTAGGTAATTATTTATTTAAGTACATGAAAACATAATATTTAGTTATTATATTTTATTCACGAGGTAAAAAATATATTTATTTTTTTAGTTATGTGAATATTTAATAAATATTTAATCACTAATTATAGTGAATATAATATTCATATATTTAATGGTGAATAATACAGTGACGTTTATTTAATTAAATAAATAGTCATTATTGAAATCTTGATAAATATTGAAGAAGATTGGTGGACTGTGATTGATTATCCAGAGAGAAATGTCATCTCAAATATTATTTGAATAAATATTAATTTTTTTACTCAATAAAAATTATATTTAATTTTTAGTGAGTTTATCACATGTAAATTAAATAAGTATAATCCAATTATTATTTAGACATGGGGTTATCTAGGGATTAATAAAATAATAAATGCACTCGTGCAGTTATTATTTTCTAAGCCTATCAATATTTAAACTTATTTATGAAATTTTCCATTTTCCCTCACCACATTTATTTTATTGTGAACAAAAAATTATAGAGAGGATTTTCTTAAGCCATATAGAGAACTTCTATATAATTCCCTAAAGAACTTAGTTCCATTATCCTCCTCAACCATAGCGAATCCTTCTCCCCTTAAAGAATTTGATTGTGATCAACAATGATCTTTGCAAGTGTTAGATTCATCCATGCTAGCACCTAGTGAAATTTTTAGTGATGATCAGAGGTTCAAGAAACATGTGTGGATCATCACTAAAATGAATCTACCTATTATTCCTCTAATATAATTATGGGATTACAAGTGGTCTTCATCTGATTATTGATAAGGAATAAATAATTCCATGAAAGTTAGCTCTTAATTAAATAAATTAATTATAAATTATATGCGAAAGGATCCCATATTTTTTGTTATGGGTTCTTGTTAATTAAAAAACATATTTATTATATTGTTCATAATGATTCTTCATCATTACATCATAGATTATTAGTTGATTACGACAAAAAATATGAGTTATATATGCTCAATAGGCACTTCTACTGAACCCATAACCTTCACTTACCACTACTACATCTTGTTTTCTTCTATATTTTATGATATATAAATTTATATACTCTATTTATTCATATAATTATATATAATTATTTTTAAATTAATTTTCAAAAAAATTTATAAATTAATATTAATATATTTACAAATAATTTTTTAAAATGTACTTATAAAATTCATATTTATTTTAACTACATTTATGTTTATGTGTAGCGGTTGGGATGGTTCCCAAGTGGTAAAAACTCTATTATCCTAAATTAAAGACCATAGTTTAAATATGGGTGGAGTATTATTTCTGAATTCATTATAGCATTACTATAGCAGCATAACTATTTACTCAAATTAGGCTTTCAATCCATAGATTTGGGCCTATGGTCCATAGGTTCATCGGTCCATCAATGGACTTCAGAACATCATTGGGAATTTGAGCTTAAAGGCCTTTGGTCCACCATTTTTGAACAGTATGTGACATGGAAAGACTAAAAAAATGGATTGACGCAATAAGCAGGCGGTGCAGCATGGCGATATGTGGGCATTGTCGGGTGGATGACCTCAAAAGAGGGATGGGTGCACTGGAACTGATCAACCAGACACCCATACCTAATAATTTATGATTTGGAATGGATGGGTTTCACACTAGTTTCTATCAAGTAGTGGTATAGGTTAGATGGTGCGGTACGACAGGTGGGTAATGTAATGGGGCTCCAAACAAGGCATCATTAGGTGGGTTGTTCAAAAGGGAGATGAGTGTGATGACACATATCATATATCCCTCTACCCGTATGATTTTTGTGGTTATAGTTTAATCCTACCATGGTGTGTAGGAGGGAAACACTTTAACACCCTGTGATTTTTATGAAATATTTTGATTTCTTCAGTAGCTTGTATTGTACGCAACACCGAGTTTAAACGAACTGTGATATACTATTAAAATATTATTATCTTAACACAACCTTTATAAAATATCATTTTAATTGGAGGGTATTAATAATAATAACAATATTATGAAGTTTATTAATTTTAATGAAATAAACACCTAATTTTTAGTGAAGTCGTTTTATTCTTCAATTTTTTTCAATTTTATTTATTGATTTCTAAGAGAAAATAAATAAAATTTAATTTGAAAATTTTAGAAATTTATTTGACAAAAAAATTATTTTTTGAATTCATAATATCAAAATTTTCATAGGATGAATTTTTTAAAATTTTCTAAAAAGTTTTAAATTTTAATGAATAGTGAAAAATACTGATTTACATTAAAACTGTATTTTTTTAAATCATTTACAAAGTAAAATTATATTTTATATTAGTTTTAAACATTAATTAGTTCATTTTTATTATAAATAATATAATTTTTATCTTTTAAACAAATTTTTTACCTGAATTTAGTATAAAAACATTTTATATTTAAAAAATACATTTTTATAAATAATTTTTTTTCATTGCATTTTGTTTGTTTAATATTAAATTAAATTTTTCCACTAAATTGTTTTTGAATTTTGAAAAATGGATTCCATAATTTGAATGTATAATTCCAAATTTATAAATTATACCCATTTTATTTTTTGGTCAATATGAATAGTAACCTCAGTAATTTTAGTTATCACAGTAAAGGGTAAATCAGGTAATTAAGGGTAAAATAATATGATAAGGATTAGAAAATGAACCTAACACTTTCCACAATTATATTGTATGATTAATTTTCAAAAAAAATAATTCATGTATTGAATTTATGACCTTTTGGATCCACTTGGTTGACATTAAGTTCATTAATGTATTTTATTTAATAAAAACTCAATGATGCCACACTATTGTTTTTAATAAGTATTGCGTTTTTAATATGTATATATCAAAAAGATATGTTTTACAATAAATATTATTTTGAAAGATAAAATATTTATATTTATAATATAAATTTATTTTTAAAATTTAGGGAATAAATAATGACCTTAAATTCTTACACAATGATGATGCAATAATTATACAATTAATGGAAAAATAAAATAAATGATAGTAAAAATATTAAAATAAATATAATTTGAGATATTTACAGTTATAAATGAATTATATAAATGGTCATGAAATTTTTAGGATATAGTATAATATTTTTTTAATTTTAATTATTATATTAATTATTTTGAAGTCATGGTAATGAATAGTATCAAATTTGACAATAGTGATAATTTATAGGATTATTATTTTATTAATTTACTTAAAAATCATAAAAATGTAAAATAATAAAAAAGGGTATAATATATGGTCTAAAATTTCATCCTAGGAGAATTTATAGGGAATTTATAAGAATTTTCTCTAGAATAGTCTTATTGTATTTCAATATTTTGAGAAATTCTAAAAGTGCCCCTCACCTCAATTATAAAAGAGAACATATTCCATCACTTATTTACACCAATTTTAGCCATTTATATCAATAATTATATAACCATTTACCTTATAAACACCATTGTTTACATCTTTTTGGTTCTTTACCTTCTAAAATACCAACCCTAGGTCCCTTAAGAGAAGTTATAAAGGAGATCCTTCATAGAAGACGTAATCGTCTTTACCAACTCTTTCAAATTTCATTCTTATTCTACCTAATATTAATATTTTATAACCATATTAAAATATTAAATATTATACCATATATATACTGAGATTTTATTATGTTTATGAAACATCCATATTACACCTTTTACCCTATGAAAAATGAAAGAATCACGCGAACGTACATATGGCTTACCATCTCCACGAAGCGGTCTAATTCATTTTTAATCACCACTTTACCTATATGGTTATAATGATGTAAAAAATGGATATATATGATACCAGTGACATAATATTTATTCTGTAAAATTAATATATCATCCATTTCTCTACCCATTCACCATTAATGGGATAGATTTGTCGCTCATGCATGTGTACGACCTACCGTCTCTACAAAGAGATGCGGCTCATTTTCATATAAAAATTAAAATAATGGCCATAAAAATGTATTAAATCATTAAAAATGATACCTATATCTTTAATAATATTATTTATATGATGAATCTATATCCCATTTACATGAACCAGAGCTTATGTGACAAAACATGTATGGAAAAATGAAGCAGTTAACACCCGAAACAATGGTAATAATGAAATATTATTAATGAGTAGGTGGTAAGAGGTTATATAAGGATTATATATAATATAATAAATATTAATATGAGTTTATTATAAATTAATAAATTTCTTTAAACAATTATACAGGATTTTAAATCATGTTCAACTAAAGAAAAACGTAATGTAAGGGATCTCTCTGAACCTTCATATTTCCTTTGGGTTACACTTTCTCTCTCTTTGTACTAATTTATCTCTTCATTATTATTATATAATTATGCTATAATCAATTTATATGTACCATATATATGTATTTATATCAATTAATCTTTCTTTGATGGTGAATTACATTTTTTTAAAGGTTCCCTTATGAATTCCTCTTGAAAAGCAAACCTGATTAAAGGGAGCATCTCTATTTCTTACCCATTTTCAACTAAACTACATAAACTATTTTAAGACTAAAATATTTTTATAAAATCAATAAAAATATCATGAAAAACTATTTTAGTTCATTTTTGGTTTTTAAAAAACAATTATTCCTTTATCCTCTTTAAAGACTCTTTATTCTTCTCCCTGAACCTGCACTTAAGTGGCACATTTCTAATGTTAGCTAACCACTCTTTTTCATGCTTTAAATTCAGTTGGAAATAATTATTCTTTATATGTTATTATTTTTATTTTATTAATGACCAAGAATGTTTTAAATCCATTATTTCATGGATACCATTGTTATAAACCCTTTGGTTATACCTTATGTCATGTTTATGATGCTCATTTATTTAAATAGGTAACCCTTATGTTTACTTCTTATGTTTTATTCTTTATGTGGAACACATATTCATAAACGTGTTATAAAGGGTGTTCTCAGTTACTTATCCAATTCATTGGGTAATTTTCTAGTCTCATGATATCTTATGTATCGTATTTGGGAGCAAACCTATTCCATTAGGGGACTCTATCCACCTTGTGATATGGTCATGCCAGTTATCCTTGACTCATGTTTATGTCATTTTATATGTTTCTTCCACCTTCCTATGATTTCATTATCATATTATTTAATGTTCTATATGTTATGATTCTATGTGTTTATTCATGATCTATTCCATTTATATTATCATTTTATGCCTTCTAACTCATGTGTTATGCTTCATTCTCATGTTAATAACCTTACTGAGCTTTTTAGCTCATCCATTTTGTCTATGAATTCCCTAGGTTATCCTATGAAGTTTTAGGAGCTCAAAGGGATTTAGGATATCATTATTGTGATTAATAAAAGTTTTTTTATTCTAGTTTCATGTTTTCTAATTATTAACCTAGTATTCCAAAGACACTAGACTTTTCGATCCTTGGTTTGTATTTAATGGATAATTATACCTAAAATCGTGTAATAATATATGTAAAAGGCTTTGGTCACTATAGTTGTTAGTAGAGTCCGGTTTAGTTATTTTTTTGGATTAGGATAATAATAATTTAGTAAGAACCCTTGGGATAATTCTATCTCCATGGATAACCTAGATTGAAACGTAGGGAATCACAACTTAGGATATACTTTTCATTTATAATTTTATCCATCTATATTCATAGTTTCCTTTTTATATTAAAATTAGTATGTAAAATGAAATTTCTATGGTGAAATTTAATAATGGGGAATAATGTAGCACCTGTAGTTTTTTATGAAATATATTTTATTTCTTCGATAGTCTGTGTTTCATGCAACACTGAGTTTAAACGAACCGCAATAAAATATTAAAATATTATTATATTAACACATCTGTTATAACCTAGCCATTGAATTGGAAGGTATAAAAAGGAATAACAATATTATGATATTTGTTAATTATTAGGAAATAAACACTTAATTTTTAGTAAAGTCATTTTATTCAATAAAAATATGCTTTCTTCAAAAAAAATGATTTTATTGCTCTCTATTTTAAAATAAATGTAGTTAATTTTGACGCGTTTAGAAAAAAATAAAAAAATAAAATTAATTTTTTAATTCATAATGTCAAAATTATCTTAGGGTTAATTTTTTATAATTTTCTAAAAAGTTTGAAATTTTAATAAATACTGAAAAATACTAATTTATATTGAAAATTTTATTTTCTTTTAAATAATTTACAAATTAAAATTATATTTTAGATTAGTTTTAAACTTTAATTAATTAATTTTTATTATAAAAAATCAAATTTGGGACTTTGGAATTAATTTTATACATGAATTTAGTATAAAAAATTATATATTTAAAAGGACATTTTTCGAGAAAAAAATATTAGTTTTTTTGTTTAAATATTAAATTAAAATTTTCCACTTATGTGTTCTAGATTTTAAAAAAATGGATTTCATATTTTAAATAAGGATGTACAAATTTATTAAATATACCGCTTCTATTTTTTCAATATGAATAATACCCTTATTAATTTTTATTGTCATGATTAAGGGTAAATCAGGTAGTTAAGGGTAAAAATAATATGATAATGATTATGAAATAACCCTAACACTTTCTACAATTCTATTTTATGAGTAATGTTTGACCATAAGAATATATGGTTAGATCTTATGACATTTTTGAGCCACTTGGTTGACATTAATACCCTTATAGTATTTTATTTAATGAAAAGTTAAGGATCTCACAATAGTGTTTTTAATAAGTATAACATTTTTAATATGTGATTATGCATAATATATATTCTACCATAAATATAACTTTGAAAAATAAATGATTTATATTCATCACATTAATTTATTTTTAATTTTTAGGGAATAAATAATTACCTTAATTGCTTAAACAATAATGATGAAGTAATTATTCAATTAATGAAAAAATCAAATAAATGATATTAAAAATATTAAAATGAAACTAATTTGAGATATTTAAGGTGATACAAAAGGTATATATATTATCATGAAATTTATATGTTATAATAAAATATTTGTTTCTACTTTTACTTGTAGTCTTAATGATTTTAAATTCAAAGTAATGAATAGTATAAAATTTGACAATAATGATATTTTATGGGATTAATATTTTATTAAATTATTTAAAAAACATAAAAATATTAAATAAGACCAAATTGGATAATATATTATGGAAAATTTCATCCCCTATTCATTTTTTACCTTTTTGGATGCATTTTTATCTAGAATAGTCTTATTATATTTTAATATTTTGAGAAATTACAAAAGTGATCCTCACCTCAATTATATAGGGTAACCCCTTACATCACTTATTTACACCACTATGAGCCATATAGAATGACCATACTCTTCTCATTTATCTTCATAACATCCTTATTTAATTTTTTTGGTTTTGGACCTTCCCAAATACCTACCCTAGGTCCCTTAAGAGAATATATAAAGGATCTCCATCGTAGAAGAGGTAGTCGTCTTTACCGACCCTTTCAAAATTATTTCTTCTTCTACCTCCTATTAATATATTAAACTCATCATAAAACAATATTTTCAGTATCATATATATATCTATATGTTATTATTATTATACAACCATATTATACCATTTACCTATCCTATAAAAAATGAAAGCACTACACGTGTATACGTACGACTTACTGTCTCCTTATGGCAATGTAATTCATTATTCATAACCACTTTGATTGGATGGTTATAATTATGGAATTAATTGATATATATGATACCTATTACATGATATTTATTATTTAAAATTAATATATCATAAATTTATCTACCCATTAACCATTAAGGGAATGATATTATCACTCATGCGTACGTATGGAATACAGTCTCCATGAAGCGATGTTACTCATTTCCATATCCAACTTTTGAAATGGTTATAAAAATGTATTAAATAATTAAATATGATACTTATATCATAATATAAAAAATTATATTAAGAATATATATCTCATGTTCATGAATAGGATCTTACGTGACAAAATATGCACGGAAAATGAAGCAATTAACACCTGAAACAATGGTAATAAAGAAATATTATTAACGAGCGGGTGGTAAGAGGTTATATAATGATTATATATGATATAATAAATATTAATTTGTTTCTTTTATAAATTAATAAAATTCATTAAACTATTATACGATAGGTTAAAGCACGTTCAACTAAAGGAAACCACAATGTAAGGGATCTCTCTGAACCTTCATATTTCCTTTGTTTTACGCTTTCTCTCTCTTTTCCTTGATTAATCTATTCATTATTATTATATAATTCTCCTATATTATGTGTATATGTATCATAAATATGTATTTATCTCAATTCATCATTATTTTATAGGTTATTATATGTTCTAAAAGGTTCCCTTATTAATTCCTCCTGATAAGAAAATCCGATTAAAAGGAACTTCTCTGTTTCTTTCCCATTTTCAAGTACACTATATAAACTATTTTAATCCAACAATATTTTTATAAAATAAATCAAATTATCATGAAAATATATTTTAGTTCATTTATAGTTTCATGAAAATAATTATTCATTTATCCTCTTTAAATACTCTTTATCCTTCTCCCTAAAACCACACTTAAGTGGAACATTTCTAATCTTACCTAACCAATATTTTCAATGTTTTCAATTGATTTGGACATAATTATTCTTGATATATTATTATTTTTCATTTATGAATTACCAAGAATGATTTTAATCCCTTATTTTAGGGATACCATTGTTATATTCCCTTTAGTTATGCCTTATGACATGATTATGATATCCATTTCTTTCCATGGGTTACCCTTATTTTTATTCCTTATGTTTGATTATTTATATGGAAAACATATGCATAAACATGTTATAATGGGCATGCCCATATATTTCTCTAATATATTGTGTAATGTTTTAGTCTCAATAGATGTTATGTATGGGACTATAGAGTAAACATAATCCATTATTGGGATTTTTCCACCACGTGATATAGTTATAGAAGTTAACCTTGACTCATGTTTATATCATGTTATATGTTTTCTACACCTTCCTATGTTTCCATGATCATATGATTCCATGTTCTGTATGTTTTTATTCCATATGTTTATTAATGATCCATGCCTTTTATGTTATCATGTTATGCCTTATAGCTCATGTGTTATTCTTTATTCCCATGTTTATTCCCTTACTAGACTTTTTATCCCATCCCTTTTGTCTATATATTCCCCAGGTTATCCTATATAGTTTTAGGAGCTCAACGGGAATTAACATATCATTAAGGATATTAATAGAAATATATTTTATTCTAATTTTGTGTCTTCTAATTATGTACCTAGTATTCCAAAGTCATTATACTTTTCAATCCTTAGTTTGTATTTATTGGATAATTATGACTAAAATCATGTAATATAATGTGTAAACGTACTGGGTTTCTATAAACACAATTCATCGATTCCTAAAAGGGTGGGGATGTACAATTAAGATGGGTGACATGGTTTGATGACTTCTGAAAGGGGGATACAAGGTGTTTGACTAGTCACATGACATAATACATGCAACTCCATTGGGCCTTTGTGCCATATGTTGGGTCTTCGAGCCACTGGGCCTTCATGCCATGTAACCGCATTTGCAACAATAGGCCTTTTGGCCATCATATGTAATAAAATAGTTCTAGATGTTGGTTATCTTTCCTAATAGGTAGGGATGAGTCTTTGACCATATATATTCCTAAGTATGTGTGTTGTTTGATATTTATAATCCCCTCTACCTATTATAAATAATTTATGTGTGTGTGTCAGTATCTCTTTATCTCCCTTTCTCTCTCTATCTCTATATATATATATATATATATATATTAATAAATTTTTTTCAATATAAAAGACACTCACATATATATAGGTAAACAATAATCACACACACCACTAGATTAGAGGATTTTAGTTGTCGTATATTGACATATATATATATATATTTGCAATATATATATTTTAATACACAAACACACACACACACACACATATATATATATATTAGTATTTATTTTCATATATTTAAATATATACATTAATATATATCTATTTATTACTACACACACATATATATTTACATAAAAAATATATATATACATTTTTATAGGTATATATATTCATAAATTATTATAAGGTAAATAAAATGGATAAATTTTTATATTAAGTAAAATGGAAAATAAATGTTTTTTAATATAGTTTAAATTTTTAGAAATACATTTTACATGTAAATATATTGAAATATTTATTTATATAATCAAAATTTTATATATAAATATCTATATATATATTTATATTTTAATTTATAAATACAACTATAATATGAAGAAACATTAAAATTTTAACATCATAATATCCAAATAAATGTAATTATAGGGAGTAAATTCATTCTCCACCGAAAAAAGACAAGAATAACCTCTTAAATGAAGTAGAAATTCAATTGAATTTTGAAAAATCAGGGTATCTTAAGTAAAATATCAATTTAGAGGATTTACTAACCTTTTTTACTCATAAAAAATATTTATTAGGTTATCTCCTATCTAAATAGATTAGATATATTTAAAGACATTGATTTCACATCTTGTGGAGCACAAACAGACACCTGGATCAAAAGTTAAGGTCTTTTGAAGTTCAAGACCTTTTTAAAACTTATCTTAAAATAGTAATTAATCTACTTTATTTCTATAACCAAATTATTATTAAATATCTATTACTCAATAAAAATTAGAAAATTTTTAATTATTTTTCATTTTTAATTATTTTATATACCATTTTACCCTAAAAATATTTTATATTAATTTTAAATTCATATTTAGTATTATCTAAATCATATTTAAGAAAATATATTACATATATATAAATATAAGATATTTATATACTAAAATATGTTATTTAATAGTATATGAAATATTTTTTAATAAAATATTTCTTTTATATGAGTTGGGAAAAGCAATGAAAAAGGTGTCTCTTATCAATACTAGAAAAGCACTAACAAAGGTTATCTTTTGTCAATGCTTAAAAGAAGTTGATAAAGGATGTCTTTATGAGTGCTAAAAAAATAATTGACAAAGGGTGTCTTTTATCAGTGTTTTCTAGCATCGATAAAAGGAACATTTGGAATATCATTTTTTTATAATTCTTAATAAGGATAAATCTATAATAGTGATTTTACATCAATGTAATTGTATTGTACATAATTTTTTTAATTTAATATTTTTATTGAAATAATGGTGCAATGAAAATATATTATCTATTACATAGAAATATTAAATTGATGCATTTTAAATTGTTTTTTATGTATTTTTAGCAGCTACATAGTGATATATTTATAGATTCTACCACTCATTAGCAGTTGATAATCGATTTTATCACTTGGGTAGAGCATAGATAAAGACACCTTTTTTTAGCATAAAAGTTAACAATTATAATGAAATCTTTTATCAGTATTAAAGTTAGTGATAATGGAATACATCTTTTATAAGTGAAAAAAAAACATTCTAATAAATCCCCCCACTACTATAGAACCATGAACATTGAGCGATACCCTTTATCAGTGCTAAAAAAGTGCAGATAAATGAGTTGTTTTATCTTCGCTAGATAAAAGTGTTAATAAATGGTATCTATATTAGAGTAAAAAACCCACCAACAAAATTACCACCTTTATCAGTTCTTTTTTATTGTTAATAAAGGTTATATTTATTAGTAATTTTATCTATCACTGATAATTGTAAAATTTATATGTGTGTTAATTAGCATTAATAAAAGGTGATCTTCCTAGAAAAATTTATATATTATTAAAAATCATATTTAATATAGAAATATATTTATATTAATATATATAGAATTTGATTAAATATGATTTATATAATATTACATATTTATTTAAAATTAATAGGTCATATATTTGGTTAAAATTGGTTTATAAGATAATTAAATAATAATAATAATAATAATAATAAATATTGACTAATTAATTTTAATATAAATTTAATAACATTTTATTTTATTAATGTCATTCGTTTTTTTAATTTGACATATATCAAACATGTGTATATATACATTAATTTCACAAGTACATATACAAAATTAATACAATTTTATATAGGAAAACACATAGAGAAACAATAAAATTTTAATATTGTCATTTTAGATTTTTATTTATTATTATTTTATAAATAATATATTATATTTTAATTATTTAATTTTAATCAATTTTTATATTTTTATTTAATATATTCTATTTATTAATTTTTAATATGTATATATATATATATATATTCATCTTTCTTATTATTTATTTGATTAATAATTTTTTTAATATTTTTTTAATTTGTTCTTTTTTTCTTTTTATTAGTTTAATATTTTTTATAATTTTATTTATTTTTAATATTTATTTATAAGTACATATTGATTAACATTTAATTTTTTTAATAGGTTTGTAATTTACATAATAAATATGTGTATTTATTTTCATTTTAATATATATTCATTTTTTATTTTTTATTTATTTTATATAAATAATAACTCTTATTCATTTTTCATATTTTTTCAGTTTGTTTCTTTTTTTAATTAAATTTTACTCGTTTTTTATATATTTCCTTTTAATATTATTTATTCATTAATAATGTAAATTATTTTTTACTATTTTATAATTTATTTATTTTTAATATTTAAAATTTCAATATTTTTTTAATTTATTCATTTTTAATATTTTTGATGCATATTTATTCATTAATATATTCAATATTTCTTAATATATAAATATATTTATATTGATATATATATATATAATATTTCCCGAAATATGATATATATAGTACAAAATATGTATTTTCACTTAATAAGTCACATATTTAGTGAAAATGGTTTAAAAATAGTTAAAACATATTAATTAAAAATCTTAACTATTTATTATCGATTAATAGACATTTAATAAAATATTATATAAATGTCATTTATTTTATAAATTTGAAAAATATTAGACTCATGAAATATATATACACACATTATTTTCACACACGTATATATGTAATTAATGAAAATTTATATAGAAACACACACATGATATTTCTTTAATTTATTCAATTTTTAATATTCATTTTAGAAATTTATTTATTAATATTTAATATATAATATATTATGTTTTTAATTGGTAAATTGTATTAATTTTTTATTTTTTAATTTAATATATAATATTTATTACTTTTAAATATTTTTTCAAATGTATTCATGTTTAATATTATTTATTCATTAATGATATTAATTTTTTATTAATTTTTTTAAAATCTATTCATTTTTTATTTTTATTCTTTTAATTTTTTTGTAATTTTATTCTTTTTTAATATATATTTATACATAATTATTCGTTAACATTTAATGTATTTAATATGGTTGTAATTTATATAATTACTATATATTCATTTTCATTTTAATATATATTTGATTTTATTTTTTTAATAATCTATATAATTAATAACACGTATTCATTTTTAAAATATTTTTACAATCTATTGATTTTTAATTATTAAATTTCACTCTTTTTAACATTCATTCATTTAATATTATGTATTCATTAACAACGTTAATTATTTTTTACTTTTTTACAATTTATTCATTTTTAATATTTCTCGAAAAGTTGAGGGTCATGCCCCCTTTATAAAAGAAATCAAAAATAAAACATAGGGGATGCGATCAAATAAGACAGAACTTCCCTCATCAGGATTACCAAAGCACCAAATCATTTCTTGGATTTCCTTAAAAATCCCATGTGATTCACTACTACAAATACGGCTTTTATCAGTGCTAAAAATGGACTTTATCAGTGCTAGAAAAGCACTGATAAAGCCGGCAAAGATAAAGGGGGGTCCCCTTTATCAGCGCTTTTTTTAGCGCTGATAAAAATAAAAAAAATTAAAAAAAATATTAAAAAAAAATACTGCCAATCTCAGGGGGGATTTTTACAGAGCTTGAGCCCCCCTTTATCAGTGCTTTCCCACACCTCTAGTGCCCACCCGCACCGCCTACACCCTTTATTAGTGCTAGCCCTTTAAATCAACCTTGCGCGCGCACCCATGCATCCACCTGGATTTGATCTCGAGACCTCCCCTCTGCGCACCTAATGCCTTTGCCACTACCCTATATTGATTTGTTCTCTTATTCATGATATATCTATTAATTTAGTTATATTTATTCATATAGTAATATATATTTATATTAATATATATAGTTATATTAATATATATATATAGTTATATTAATATATATATAGTTATATTAATATATATATAGTTATATTAATATATACATATAGTTATATTAATATATATATATAGTTATATTAACATATATATAGTTATATTAATATATAGTAGTTATATAAATATTCATATATTGTTATTTTAAATAAAATGGATATTAGTTATTATTTAGATAAAGATAGTATATTTTATATGTAAATATGTTTAATTATTTATTTAAAAATTTTAATTTTTAGTTGTGAATATATAAAAAAATATGTACATATAGTTATATATTTGATTATAAATAGCAGTGCATTATAAAAAAAGGATGAAATTTCAAAGAAATAATATCAATATGAATGTAATACCTTGGAATAAATTCAGTCCCCACTAAAAAAAATCCAATAATACCCCCTTAAACGAGGCTGAAAATCCACAAAATGTTCAAAAATCTGGGTACCCTGACAAAAAACTCAGTTTTAAAGGTCTTCTGGGTCTTTTTTGGCCTCAAAAAACGCTTGACCGGGGCTCTCCCCAATCATAAAGATGTAGATCTCGTCGCAGGCTTCGATTTCATATGTGGTAGAGCTCAAACGGACACCCGGATCAAAAGTTATGGTCGTTTGAAGTTCGAGTTGCGTTTTCAACATATTTTGGATCTTTTTTTAATTTTTTAAATTTTTTTAGTCTTCAAATTGTTATTAAATGACTATTAATTCATAATAATTATCAAATTATTAATTAAAAATATTTTTTATATTTTTTAAGAATCCATTTTCACTAAATATCTTATATATTAAGTATAACAAGTGTAAATGTACATTTATACTTATCTAAAATATATTTAAAAATTATATATTATATTTATATCAATATAACTATATAACTATATTTATATATTAAATTTTTTTTAATTTTATTTGAAGTTGACCCTTTATCAGCGTTTTTAAAAAAAGCGCTGATAAAGGGGGGCCTTTATCAGCACTAAAAAAAAGCACTAATAAAGGGGTACTTTTATCAGCGCTTTTTTGAGCGCTGATAAAGCCCCCCCCCCTTTATCAACGCTTTTTTGTTAGCGCTGATAAAGGGGTGGGGCTGTCCTTGCCCAATTTTGTGGCAGTGATTAGTCTTGCCTTTGACACATAGATAGCATCCATGCCTCAGTGTTCTACTTTTATACTCAGGTTCATGGTCATCATCTGATGAAGAACCGTGATTTTCTACCAAATATCGAACATAATATTTTCATGTTAAATTCTAAATACCAATATCCAAATAGGATCTAATATATCCCTCAATGTTGTGGGATATAAATTCCTAGACTACAGGGTAATCCCTATAACCAACATCTTTTAGTTTCATCACTACATAAATAAACTCAACTTGTGAGTCAAACAAGTCTGAAAGATAATCATTGAGTCCCTAGGGCATCCTCTCTTCCTAAATCCCCTCTAGTGGAGTTTTAATTATAGATTTTTTAATCCTATCCTTGCTACATTATTCAATTGAGGCATTTCAAAAAATGTTATAAAAATCTTTCATTGAATTGGTAAAGTGTGGGGGGAGTACATCTTGATGCATCCCTTCTCTACATCAGTATCGTTTACTCTAGAAGTCGTAACCTTCTGATAAATCATGCCATCATCTCTCTTTTTCCACCTTATAAACCGGATTTATCACCATTACCTGTCATACAGGTGGAGTTTCCCAAAAGAAACTCTATTTTTAGGGAAGTTGAATGATTCACCTTGTCTCTAGGGAAAATCATTCCAGGACACTAACTTGATAAATCAAACCTCCCAAATTTGTCAAATTGCGTAGGGGTATCCAACATTCTAGTAGGGAAGTTCTATGTTATTGTAAACTAGGATTTCCTAGGAATGACATTTTTGTATCCCTCATCATTCACATCATTGACTATAATTTAATTTCCCTTCTTCAATGTAGACTTGAATGATAGTCCAATACCCTGATACTTAGGTCACTCATTACCTACTAAAATAGTAGGCAATAGAACCCCCTTAATACTCTCCAATGTTTCAAGAACAGAAAGTTGAGAGGAGGGAAAACACCCTGCTGTCAGCTCTAGAGCCTTCTTACTAGGCTTGAGACCAATAGCCTAGTTAACATTTCCTATTCCATAATTATTAAACTAAATTCCATTATTCTCTTCCAAAGTAGTGTATCTTTGGTGAAAAAGTCTATTATAGTGAGAACCTTTACTATTTTTGATTCAAATTATAGATTCACCATCCATCTTATGCTTCCCCTTATTCGCGATTGAATAAATTGATTACTTCTACCACACTTACTAGTCAGCAAAATCTTGTGTATCCATTTCACTATAATATTTCTCATCATTTTTATCATCACCACAATAATTTAACTTAGTGAGAATATACTTAAATGTATCATCAACATGATTATGCATTGCCTCATTAACTATGCCGACCAATGTACCCTAAGTAAGCCCCTTCACATTAGCATTAGCATGAGAAGTCCCTACTGTATACTAGGAAAGACCAACTTAAGTTGTACAAGATTCCCTAACCACAAAATAACTATAAAAAATTACCTCATCAACTGACATCAATTGTCTTTGTTCATCATAAGAAACGTGATAGGTTATTACATCATCCTCGATAGCTTCATCCAAGGAGAAAGCATCCCCTTATGATGTTGCAGCAGTATCTAGCTGGCCAAAAGAGGTGCATTAACTATATCCACCCTTCTTCTTCCAGCATCTAGTGGATTCATGTCCTTTCAAACTATAAAGAGAAAAATATATATCCCTACAACACTTACCCATGATATTCCCAACTTTCTGATATCTACTACTGAAGGAAGGTTATATCTTATATTTGATTCTCAACTTTAGATCAATGACAAAAGTAGAGAGAACCACTTTATCAATATGAGTAGAGATGATATCCACATTCATAATAATTTGAGAAAAATAACCAAAACAAATCTATTATGTCTTTTTATCCTTCCATTAGGTAAGCATACTTCAAATAACTTGGAAATGGATTAAGTTCAAGACATGGGAGTTGTTCAAGGGATGACATTGAATTAAGGTTTCATGTTCCTAAGGCTGGAATCTCTGGTATCATCTCATTTTCTTTTAGAAAATCATCAAAAAAATCAGATTTTACCTCATCATCTAACATGAGGTTAGGATTTTCAAGTTCTCGGGAATTGGAATTTTCAAATGAATAATGTTCTCCTAATGATAAGAAGTTAAGAAGCATACCTGAATCTTCAATTGGTTCTATACCTTATTCATGGAAGATTTCATAAAGTGAGTGATTACTGGAAGGATGCTTCATTGCATCAAGAATGTTGAAGTGTACTGTACTATCTCCAAGTTCCATTGTGATTATTCCTTCATGGACATTGATGATAGTCCTTGCTGTTTTTAGGAAGGGTCTCTCTAGGATGATGGGAGAGTGGCCTGGTGCTCTGTCTTCTTCCATGGTAAGGACATAAAAGTCTGCTGGAAAGATCAATCCACTTACTCTAATGAGTACATCTTCTATAACTCCAGCTGGGAAAACAATAGATCTGTTTTCTAATTGGATCACCACTCAAGTTGGTTTTATTTCTCTGATCTTCAAGGATGAAAATATTGAGTGAGGCATAACATTTATTGAAGCTCCTAGATCACATAATGCATCAGTAAAATTTAAAGACCCAATGGTATAAGGAATAGAGAATGTCCCTGGATCTTGAAATTTTTTGGGTATTTTTGGTGTGATCAGTGCTGAGAGGCTTCTTCCTAAGCTGATTCTATCATTTCCATCTATTCTCCTTCTTTTTTTTCATAGATCCTTTATAAACTTTGCATACATAGGGATTTTTCGTATGGAATCTAGTAGTGGGATATTTATCTCAACTTTCTGAAAGGATTCTTGAATTTATCATTAAATTAGTTCTTCTTCAACCTTCTTTGACTCAAATATTGCATATTGGAATGGTGCTTGGATATCCTTTTTCTCGATTTGTTGTTTTTGAAAAGGTGTTTCTGGCCTTTCCTTCCTAAACCTAATTCTTTATTATTTTTTATTTTGGTCCACTTCTTTTGGATAGATGGTTTTTACATCATTAGGTTTCTTAGAATCATTATCCTCACTTTGTTCAGGTGACATGAGCTCTTTTCCACTTCGGGTTGTAATGACACTCACACTTTCTTTGGGATTTGGAACTGTTTGGGATGGGAGTTTTCCTTGATTTTTTGTCAGAATATCCATAAGGATTTCAAATTTATTATCTAATTTTTTCACTGTCTTCTCTAGATATTCAATCTCCATTTCTTGGTGGTACTTATGATAACTTTTTTAAGGTTGTTCATATGGTTTCTTATGGTATGGTTGTTTATAGGGTTTTTGAAATGGTAGAGGGCTCTGGTATTGATGTTGTTGGAATGGAGGTTGATTTTGGAATTGATTATGAAAAAGAGGCATATCCTGATTATGTCTAAATACATATCCTTGTTGGGGTTGACGTGGTTGATTTGACTGGATTTTCTTTTCTTGATAGGAAGCAGCACAATTTTCAGTCCCTACACTTCTGAACATTGATTAGTGTAATGATAACTAGAAGAGCATAAACCACATACCGGATTTAGGTCTTGTTGTTCCTTTACTTTGTTCATAGAAAGTTGTCTCATCACACTAGTCATTTACTTAAGTTTTTCTTCAATTAAGGGTGAGGATGAATAAGAAGTTCTTACCTCATGGATACCTCTAGTGATTCTACCTCTAGTTCCGAATTGCTGTGAGTTTTGTGCAATCTTCTCAATTAGAACTCAGATATTAGCAGGCGATTTTTCAATCAGGGTTCCTCCAGATAAGGCATCTAGTAGATTTAAATCATTATAGAGAAATCCTTGGTATAATAACACAAGGAATTAGTTCTCTTCCATTTCTTGGTGTGGGAATCTTGCACAGAGTTTCTTGAAATGTTCCAAGTATTCATAGAGAGTCTCTCCAGTTGATTGATGTATGACATAAATCTCTTTTTTTATTGTTGTGATTCTAGATGTAGGGAAGAATCTCTGCAAGAAGCTTCTTTTGAGATCTTCACAATCATTTATCTCCCCTTGTTGGAGATTTTACATCCATTCTTTTGATTCTCCCTCAAGTGAGAAGGGGAATTCCCTCCACTTTACTTTCTCTTCTGCGACTCCTCGGGGTTTGAAGTTGGATCAGACATAGGTAAACTCTTGGATGTGTCGATTTGGGTCTTCACCTGTAAGACCATGAAATTTTGGTAGCACTTGAATCATATTAATGTGTATTTTAAAATCATTTTCTATGTCAGGGATAGTGAGTTGGTTATTTTGATTAGCAAATTGAGGTTTGCAAAGATCATGTAGAATTTGGTAGGGATTAATAGCCATTATTTTAGGTTCAGAGTGATCACTAAAAGTATCACTTGAATCCGTGAGGTGTATTTCTTGAAAATCTATTTATAAATTTTTTTTCTCAATTGGTTTATTGTGTGATCAATTTTAGGATCAAATTCAATTAAAGGGTTATTTGAACTATGAGTCATTCAAGAAAGTTTTTTTTAGTTTTTGGGTTTTTAGGCACTTCCTCACCGACAACGGTGCCAATTTTGATGCACACCTATTGTGGGGTGTGGAAAAATCAATTATTTACTAAGTTAAAATATAATATAGTGGTTAAACTAGGTTTTCTCCCAATGAGGAGTGCACATAAAATAGTTTTTCACTTTTTATTTAGATAAAACGTTGGGTGTTTTTTTTGAAATTTTTTGGTTTTAAAATCAAAGAGAGAAATGAAACAAAAGGAAGAAATTGAGAAAAATATTCAAGACAAAAATGGAATTAAAGTGATTTAAAAACTATTTTATGAGATGGTTGATCAAGTTGGGGTCGGTTTTATAATTTCAATTTTATCCTTGTTCTATTTTATTCAATCCTTTTCTACTGAGTTTATTTAAGTGAGATTCCTCAATTGATTCAACTCACTTCTCGGATCATGTGGTTATGATAATAATAGACCTTAACAAAATTCTATTTTTTTCTACACTCCTTTTAGTGTGTGATAGATTTGTATTGAATACCCCCAATTTACTTTTAAGAAATTCCCAATTGGGTATTGTTTATCCCAAATAATCAGGAATGTTCATCACCCCTCCCACGCGTACTAGTGATCGCTAAGTACTTCACCACTATGCCCTGATCTTATTCTATAAAATATAGAACAGAACCTAGTGGAGGAATAAAAATTATCACATATCAAATCAATTATAACAACAGATTATAAAATCAAATACGATCTGATAAGATAATAAATATTGTTATTAGAATTTGAAAACAACTTCGCAGAAGAGAGAATGTTTTTATTCAATAAAATACAAGAACTCAAGCATTACAAAAATAGAAAACATACCCTTTCCCAATAACCTCATATGTTTAACCAACCATGGTAAGGGTAATTGAGAATGATGATGAAGATGAAGTCATTACAAAAATAATAAGAAGAAAATAGCTTAAAAGAAAGAACAAAATTTTTCTCCTTCAGAATCTATCTTCCTGAATTTTAGCTTCAGTTCTCCCCTCTCATCGTAGAATGAAGCCAAGGTAACTTATTATAGAATTTTGGGAATGGAGTTGGTCATCTACCCTCAAAATATCAGAGCCATTGGATCCGTGTAAAGGGAGTTATGGCCGCCTAAATGGAAGATACTTTTCCTGGCCGCTAAACACTATTCCACCAACCCTTCTTTAACCACTGCATTGGTGGCCTTAATGAATGGATTTATTCCTGATATTTCGTGATCCTATGACCCTTCTAGTAAGATTTCAAACCCAGCTAGAACCACTTCATATGGAGTCCGGTGGTCCAAGATATACTTCATTGAATAAGTTATAGTTTATTCTGTCGTCCATAAAAACTATTCACATTGATAGAAATTGTTGGGCATGTAGAAATTCGAATTGGATCTTTTCATAGAAGAAAATTATTTAGAAAACAGATATATAAAACCTAAAAAAACAATCACTCAATAGGGTTCAAAAGATTAAAAGTTATGCCTGAAGCACAAAAGGTTCATAAAAATGTATATTTCCAGATTTGACCAATTTTGATATTTAAGCTCAAAACTTACCAAAAATAAAAAAATGATGTAAATAAGCTCAAATTAATTAATTTTAAGAGATTAAATAATTTAAAAACATATTAATTATTATGAAAATACTATCTCTGTCAATGACCCTTTTTCTTCCGTGTACTTTTTATTTTATTAATAAAATTTAAGTCATGGGTTTGGATCCCAAGCCTATGATTGAATCATTTTGTTATTACTAATTATCATTAATTATTAAAAATTATTACTAATTATTAATAATTATTACTAATTATTAAAAATTATCAGTAATTATTTCTATTTATCATTAATTATTAGTAAATATTAAAAACTATTACAATTTTTCTGTAATTATCAGTAATTATCTATAATTATCAACAATTATTACTAATTATTGATAATTATTACTAATTTATGGTAATTATTATTAATTATTGGTAATTATTACTAGATATTACTAATTATTATTATTTTTTACTAATTTTTACTATTTTTTACTAATTATTACTAATTATTACTAATTATCAGTAAATATTGTTAATTATTACTAATCATCGGTAATTATTACTAATTATCAATAATTATCAGCAATAATAATGTGGATTGATTCTACCCATCTAATTTTTCTGACCATGTGAAAAATGTATTTTATTTTTTTGGAAAAGCCTCAGATGAAGATTGTGACACTATACAGGATAAAAAGTCTTGCGTCATTCCCCCTGATGACTCTGGATGTAAAAGGCCTATTTAAGGCATTACCAAAGAGGATCCAAATTGGTTTTTCTTATAGATTTTTTAAATATATTCTATGATGGAACAATATTTTTTGGATTCAATGAGTACATTCTTATGTAGAATTTGATGGTTATTAATATAGAGGGTGGATTTTGAGCTAACCCGAAAATGGAAATTCAGGATATCTCTTGGAAGTTCAGGATTATGGAAGAGTCCTCTGAATCTATAGAGGACCATGTTCCACTACAATAGTTAAAGATGTGTCAGAGAGGATGACACCCAAAGGTAAGGGGTTATTTCCAAAAAAATCATCTATAGAGGGAAGTGAATTCTTGTTTTTTTTATGGTCAGACGTGATTTGGTTGACCTGATCTCCTCGTTGTTTATTACCTTTTTATTATTAAATTTTGATTCATGGATTTGGTTTCCAAATCCATTACTCAGTTCTTTGGATATTACAAATTATCAGTGATTATTACTAATTAATTAGTAATTAGCAATAATTATTACTAATTAATGGTAATTATTACTAATTATATATAATTATTACTAATTATCGGTCATTATTAGTAATTATTACTAATTATTGGTAATTATTACTAATTATTGATAATTATTGGAGATTATAACTAATTATTACTGATTACCTATAATTATAATTAACTATTACAAATTACTAATAATTATTGCTAATTACTGTTAATTAGTTCTAATTACTGTTAATTACTACTAGTTATGGATAATTATTGTTGATAACAACTAATTAACACTAATTACCACTAATTATATCTAATTACAACTAATTACTACTAATTACTATTATTTATTCAAATTACTACTATTTAATACCGATTATTCCTAAATATTACAGATTTTTACTAATTGTTTATAATTATTAGTAGCAACTATAAATTAATAATAATTATTCATTATCACTACAATTTATTATAATTTATTCCTAGTATAAAATAAAGTAAATAAATTAACAATTTAAAAAGTTTAAAATAAATATCTTAAAACGAATGCTTTACCGGAATATAGATATTGATGCAATCTTGAAAATGTTCTTGTATGAATTTAAATGTATACAGAGAGATGTAAGATAGGAATCAGAAGAGGATATCCGAAATTGTGATTATAGGGTGTTTCTTGGGGGTTTACATAGGTTATATTATTTGTGAGGAATGTTTGTGATGTGATATTGGTCACAAATAATAGTATTTTTTCTGAAAACCTTAACAATATTGTAGGTTACAAGGGAATCAAAATCACGATATTGGGCATGAACAACTCATCTTACTATGATAATCATTGAATAATCTGAGATGTACAAAATGAAAACATCATTGCCAACGGATTTAATTAAAGGATTAATTGGAACAAACATCGAAACCAGAAGAGGAGGATCATCACACGTAACTTATAGTTAATTTATAGGTAGATTTAGAATTACCTAAACTTGTAATTATTTCTTCATTGAGGATCTCGTTGACTTGATCTCATCATATTGTCCTTTCATTATAGGATCCAAGTGAGGAATACCTATAGTGATGATCCACACATGCCCCAAAATCTCTTAACGTCGTTATAGAATCATTGGGTTCAGGCACGATTGATCTCAATCACTTTCATCATTTGTGGTTGATCGCAACAAAATTATTTTTGAGGATGAATTATTCTTAGTTTTATATTGATGGATTGAGATAGGGGGATGATACAGAACACTCTAGATCTCTAGAAAACTCTAGGATTTGAGATAACTTCTCTCTATCTATTGTGAACAAAGAATATCACTTAGGAAATAGATACAATTGGATATATAACAAGGAAAGTTTTGGGTTTCCTATTTGCATATAATCCCCCTTAACAATTACATAATTCTTAGTGAACCTCATATCTTAATAATAATATAATTATTATACAATTGACATGTTCATTTCCTGATAATAAATAAGTATCATTTATATCATTTCTAGTCATCCCGTTAAAATTGTTCTGCTCATCCTCCTCAACATTTACCGAACCTTTAATAATGACTATTTATTTAATAAATAAATATAACTTCATTATTAATCGATAAATATAATTAATATTATATTTTTCAAACCTTTTAAATAAAAATTTATTATTATTATTTAAATCACTTATTCTTTTGAGTAAATTGTGATTAGGTCTTGGAGATCAACCAAATCCGAATAATTATTGAACCACAAAGAAAGAATAATATTTACTCTAACTTCTTAAATTCAACATTTAATTTAACTGAGATTCTAGATACACTTAGTGTGTGACCCTCTAGACCTCTTTATTAGTGGAAATATGTGGAGATTCCTAAGATACAAGGTTAGAATCTAGAAATACATAAAGGCACCCATAGAGTAATAAGTTAATGTCGCAACAACATAAAACCACCTACAAATGTTTACTGGGAAATGTAATCTCATTATTGTGATATCTCCAATCAAGTAGGTTTCATGATAGTGTCATCAAAATATGTGATTGACATCTCTTTATTTTTATTTTTAAAAATGAAATTTCCCATAGAGAACCATAACCATGGATTTATCTAGGAAATTCCATTATCATCAAAGGGCCTGAGATATTAACTTATGACAAGGGACAGAAGAGATAAATCCCTTCTTGTATTGTCCATTAATGAAATATAACTCATGGAACACCCAATGTATCCTACTTCACCACAACATATGTCATCACGATTTTCATCAATATATCAAAGTATGTAGCTTATGGTATTCATTAATGATAATATTAAATTCTAAGGATTAATACACACATCCATGGATAGGAAGATCCAATGACACATATAAATTTGGATTTCCTACTGGTGGGTCTCATCCTCAGAATATCCTTCTTTGAAAACTACCAAGGGTGCACACCAATTGAGGGTACCTCAAAGTCCTATGAGTATCCACCCCAAATAGAATATATAATTTGTGTCCCAACAATTTATATCATTTATTAATAGAACATACATTCAGGAATATTATTGTGGCACCTCCAGGTTCTCACCATAATGGGGAACAGTTATGACATTTAGTGTGACATATATTCTTAGGATATTATCGCATACTATAAAATGCATAGTAACAATCATGATGTGATAAGAAACTTTATTAATATTCAAGACAATGGATAAATGTAATCATTAAGTACTTATAATTTGTTTTTAGGCACCAACTCTAACTGACTCCCATATGCACTAGAGAAAATTGTTAACAATCCACAATCCCCTAGCTCTCACATGATACTCAAGACACTGCTAATATAGAGCCTTCATCAAGTGGTTTATAATGTTTTCCTATTTAGATACTCTATTCACTACAACTTCACCTACTTGATAAAAATATCTCAAGTGATGAAACTTCTATAGTATATTATTTTTCTATTGATGTGACCTTGGATCTTTAGATAGATTCGTCACTATAGTTTTTTTGAAATAATTTATGACAGGTTGTTGACTATATGGCACTACATCAAGCTCTTGTAAAAATTTAAAAATTTATATTGCTTCCATAGTTTCATCAAAATCTGAAATATGCTTGGAATTCACTATAGATTCAAAAACAACTTGTTGTTTTAAACTCTTATAACTCACAACTCCTCCATTGGGGCTAAAGAAATATCTTGATTTCATCTTAATATCATTATGATCTATCTGAAATACATCATTTTTATAACCCCTAAATACTATTTCTTCATCCCCTCTATACACTAGGAACATATCCTTAGTTCACCTCAGATACTTAAAGGATATCCTTAACATCAGTCCAATATTGTTCACCTGGATTGGATTGAAATCTAACTATAATTATTAAATCATAGGAAACATCAATCTTCATACATAACATGTAATACAAGATAGATCCTATCATAGAAGTATATGTGATCTTACTCATTTTCTCTCTATTTTGATGTGTTTGAGGACACATCTTCTTAGAATGATATATACCAAGTGGCACTAGAACTAATCCTTTATTGGATTGTTTTTTACTGAACCTAATTATTATTTGGTCAATTCATGTAATTTAACTTAGTCTAAGAATACTATTTGATCTATTACACATGATATTGATCCATAGAATATAGGTTACTTCACCTAATCATTTAATGGTGATGAACTTACTCGACCAAGCTTTAACCTCTTGTAAGGATATTATCTCATTTATAATTAGTAATATTTCATCAAAATATACTACTATGAAAATGACCATAATCCCATTAAACCACTTGTAAACACAGGGAACAAATTTCTTCTTAATGAAACAAAATTATTTTATAGCTTTATCAAACCAAATGCTCCATGACTTGGATCCTTTATTTAATCCATAAATGGATATTTTCAACTTAAATACCTTATTAGAATTTCTTAGAGTCACAAACCATTTTTTTTGTGTCAAATAAACATCTTCCAAAAGGTTCCCATTAAGGAAATTAGTTTTGGCATCCATCTTCCAAATTTCATTACCATGGAATATTACTATGGAAAGTATGATTCTGAAGGATTTAAGAATGGAAACTATAAAAAGTTTTTTTCATAGTCTATACTTTGATGTTGTATAAACCATTTAACCACTAGTTTTTCTTTATAGGTATTAACACAACCTTCCATGTCCAATTTTTTCTTAAATACCTATTGGAACCCAATGGGATTTATATCAACTGGAAGATCAACCAAACCCCACACACAGTATTGGTACATGGAATACATCTCATAATTCATGGTTTCTTTCCATTTTTACAGATTATGATCTCTATACAACCTCCTTATAGGATAGTGGGTCATTATTTTCAAACAATAATGAGCCACCATCTTCTATGACTATAAAACTATATCTTTCAATTTCAATAACCTATTTGGTAATCCTATACTATACTTGTGTTTCAGGAATTATATCTTCCAAAATGACATGTGGTGTCTATTACTATGCCAAATATTCTGTATCTTGAGCATCAAATTCCTAGAAGTCAACCTTTCTCCCACTATACATCTTGAGGATGTGTTCCCTCTCAAGTAATATAGCTTTCTTGAAAAATATAAACTTCTTATCTGAGGTATCATATAGGTAGTATCCCATTTTTTCCTTAGGTTAACCTATAAAGATATACTTTATATCCTAGGGTGTTAGATTGTTTCTTGATCTAGCCTTAAAAAACACCTTGTACCCACATGCACAAATATGTGACAAAACGGGTTTATTTCCACTATATAACTCAATAGGAATATCATTTTCTACTTTAGTTGGTACTCAGTTTAGTATGTATGTTTTTGTGTGTAATGTGTATCCCTAAAAAATAATGGAAGGCTTGTGTGATTCATCATAGACCATACCATGTCCTATAAGGTATGGATCCTCCTTTCAATAATTCCATTCCATTATGGTGTATAAGTAGTATTAGGTTGAGATAAATTCCCATACTCACATAAAAATTGATAAAATCTTAGTTATGATACTCACCACCTCAATCCAATCAAATTTTATTCATCTTCCTACCAAGATGATTCTCAAATTAATTCTTAAACTCTTTGAAATTCTAAAAGGATTCATACTTATACCTAATTAATTAGACATAACCATACTAGCTCATGGCATCTATAAAAATTATAAAGTATGTGAATCCACATCTATATTCTACTTGAAAAGTTCCACACACATCAGTGTGTACTAATTCTTGAATATATATGGACTTTTAACCTTGACCACTAAATGGTGGTTTATTCATCTTTCCTTGTAAAAAATCATGAAATATTTCAAGTGTTTTAATCACAAAAGAGTCTACGTAACCATTTTTATAGAGCTTCATCAAACACTTATCATTTATATGAACAGGATGGTGATTCCACAACTAGGTTTGAAATGGGTCATGTGGATTTGATTCTTTATCAATTTCTAATATTTTTTTATAATTCAATAAATAATTATTGTTATTAAACTATTACATACCATAATATATTCTATATTTATAAATATCATAGCTATTATTGTCAAAATTGAAAATAAAACATCCATCTCTAGACAAGAAATAGTGATAATGTTCTTGGTAACACTATGAACATGATAACGGTTCTATAAAACTAAAATCATTCATGTTGGAAATGTGATGTGGTAGTCTCTAATGGTTATAGCTACCAGCCTCTCTGCATTGGAAACCCATAGATCAACCTCACCTTTGTAAACCTTCATAAATCTACGTAGTTCTTATATTTGGATACAAATGTAAGCACCACATAAAGTATATAATACCCAACTTTTAGATATAGAAATATTACACTCGCTAACAAATACACCCGAATCTTCTCATAGCTTCTTTAGTTGGGTGAAATTCCTCTTCCAGGGGCCTTTCCTTCCACATGGAAAAACACCACATTCTGCACCTTCTCTTTCCACATGATCATCTTCTTCTTGGAATGATGGTGATCTATATATTTATACTTGGAATAATTCTTCAAACCCTTCAATTTGTTCTTTATTTTCTCATTCAACAAAATAATAATGGTTTTTTCACACCCTATGCCTTTATCTACTATAAAAATAAGAGTAAGAAGTTCTAAAAGAGTCTTCTCACTGTTGATCATATTATAATTCACAATAAATTTGGGGAAGGTTTTAGGTAGTGAAGATAGAATGAGATTTTTTTTAAACTATTTGGGGATCTTAAACCCAAATACATATAATTTTTTTATATATCTAATCATCTTGACCACATGAGGCCCAACTAGCACTGATTATCTAATATTTCACATGAATAATTTTTTGGAGATCTCATATCATCTTGTCTTTCCTTCTCCTAATAAATATCAAGAATGTGATATATTATGTTATATGCATTTGTATCCTCATATATATTTTGAAGATAAATGGAAATGGTGGATAAAATGAAACATTGGGAATCTATTATTTCATCCACATGTTTCAAGTAGAGGGATACTTCTTCCTCACTAGACTATTTCACAAGAGACTTAGGAAGTGGGGTTTCTAGTAGGTATAATTTTTTTCATGGTGTAACACAACACTTAAGCGCCTATACCATTACTAGAAGTTTGAGCTAGTGAGAAGGTATTCCTTCTTTAGTATGGATTGTAGTGATATGGTCGAAGATATGTGGTTTTACATTTCTATAAAATTTAAGAGAAATTTATTAATACTTCCTTTAATAAAAATTAGATTTACAAATTTTTAAAATTAAAATTTTATTAATCTCCCAATATTTTCTTGAAATCCAATATATATGACCAGTATTTTTAGAATATCTAGTTTCATGAATATTATAGTATCAAGGACCTATATTCCCCTTCTCATAACCAAAACTTGGGGCCTAATAAGTTAATTTAAGTGTTTTAGGTAGGCGTAACTCAAAAAATATATTAAAAATTAGTTCATAGATCAATTGAGTGAAATCCTCCATCCTAAAATCCTAGATAAAGGTTTCCTTAACCCTTTCCTCACTACTACACCAATTCTTACTTGTAAAGTCAACCCTTGATGTGAAATAAGTTAATTCACCCCAAAATTTCAAACTCAAAGTTCCCTAATAATTTAAAATAGCCCCCACTTGGTCTAGTCAAGCACTTCGATTTATGAGTTCAATTCTAACTAAAGTAGTGGAAGGCTATAATGACTTAATATTTTAGTTAAGGTATTTTTTTCCTTATGCATAAAATCCCAATCTTATTTATCACAATCCCTATTAATAATAAGTGAATTTTACTTAAGTGATTAACGATGTCTGATAAAATTTATACATAATCCATCTTTATTTTATTTCATATTGCATGCTTGTTAATTGATTTATTAAGTGATCATGTAGCATCTAAAAAAAATAAATAATCCACTATGAAACTGATAGAAATAAAATATAAATTTCATGGTTAGGGGCTTCTCTAATGGTTTTTTTATATAGAGTATTATAAACTAACCCTTGATCATAGGGGAAAACACCTTAAATCTTAGCTTGGTTCATTCCATAGCATTCCATATCATCTCCTATGTATCGCCTCAATTAGTTTTACCTTTAGTTTTGGGACTCGGACCACATCCTCTTTCCAAGGAGATTAATCCTTACATAATATTTTACTCACATGTATGTGAGGGGATCAAATGTATTGGATAAGGAGATTACATAAAATAAATCATAGGCACGCAAGCCCTTACATAATAAGGAAGAGGGGATGGAACACAGGACATCGTTTTACTTTAATAATAAATTATAAGGAAACCAATAAGATACACGGGTCTATTCTAAGCTCATGATCATCCACATAACATGAAACAAACATACATTTACAATCTAGTAATTATTTAATTTGATTATGCGGCATCCTTATCCTGGTTTACTTCTAAGTAACTAAACCCAGTTAGACACATGGCCTCAATATTGGCTCCCCATACACCAGAGTCTTATTAATTGTAGCAAGGTTCTATGGTGGTTCAGTGGGGAGACTATACCCTATTTATCAAAGTGAATCATAATAGAAAATAATAATAAATTAGTAATGGAAATAGTAAGGTAGTAGAAAATAAACCGTCCAAATAATGATAAACAAACATAATCAACAACATGATCATATATAGATGATGATGATGTCATGATCTAATACAAATATAAAATAGGAAGACATGGTATAGGGTATACAATATAATACCAGTATATTAAAAAGATTCAATAAAGATCAAAAACTTATATCTCAATGAGAATCCTGGGCACTGGATCAGTTATCTTCTCTAAATATCTCATACCAAAAATAAATCAAGAATCCATAGTTGGGTTCTTACCTTTATACTTACATGAATTCAAGTAATCTTCATGGGTACCAAGCGGTGGCCCAAATAGGGTGTGAGTAAAACTCTTTAGGCCACCACCAATGGTGTCTAATCCAAATCCATTTTGTGAATATAAAATGTAATATTGTTCTGGTAAAATAGATATAAAGAAATAAAGTAATTATAAACCATGTCGAGCCTAGGATCCTCATGGGATACCTAGTCAAACCTACCTTATTCACCCTAAGATAGATATCTCATATAATATAACCATTATTTTTTCAATAACCCAAGGAACATTGCCAATGTGTCTATGTATAATAATCACAAAGTATCCATGGAAGACCCATGGAATACAGGACCTTAGAAGGTGTCCATGTATAATAATCCAAGGTGTTTTGTGTCTGTCGACATCAAGATGAATCCAAAAAGATGATCCAAGGAATTATAATTTCTAGAAATGTAGGTGAATAGTTCATGTCAAGCTGAGGAATTCACAAATATAAGACATTGACCAGGCCTAGGTGTGGTTTCTCACTTTTCAATCCCATCAATGAATCTATAGGCATCTTACATGTTCTTCCAAGGCATTCTTGGTTGGGAATCCTAGTCTTACTCGAGGTAGGACACACCTTTAACAGTGATCTTAGACCAAAATAATAACCACACATTTCATTTAATAATCTAACACATTTCAAGTAAAAATATCCAAAATTATTCAAAATTCAATTCATTCCTTCACTCATTTCACTTGTAAGATTTAAAAAGGGTCAAGTGAAGTATCCATACCATATAAAAATTCAATTTGATCATTCAGGTCATTCATTTTACAATTGAATGAACAAACACACTCAAGGGGTTTTTGGTTAAAGGAAAGGAAGGTTTTCAAATCCATTTAATTTGATTCACCCTAAGGGGTGGTTTAGGATTATTTTTTCAACCTCTAATGGTTTCAAAGAGGCTTATATCCTTCTAGAACTAGGTTTAGATAAAAATTCAATGTAATATTAATTTTAGGATCAACATTTTGAAAGTTTGGAGTGCGTCATAATGGAAAAAATTATAAACCTCAACACTTTTAGGGGAAAGTAGTATACCACCTAAGTTATCCTTGTAGAATAATCCTCATCTAGTATTAGTCTTAGATTTAGGATAGAACAAGAGAAAATAGTAAAGCATACAAACACCCTAAAAATAGGGAATATGATTTCTCATGGAGATAGAACCCATGATGGAGAAGAAAAGTAAGAAAATAAACAATATGGGTGCTAGACTTACCAGGTGGGATCCAATGTGATAAATGGTGATTGATTTAGAATCTAAATGAGAGAGATATCTCAAGGCCTAGGAATAGGGAAATGGAGATCTCTTCCATTCTGATCAGTTTTGAAAATTATGGTATTGTAAGATGGGTTATAATTTTTAAATTCAAGGAGTTAAAAGAGTAATTTATAGGCTTCTTAAAGGGGTGAGTGGTTTGGCCGCATGGTTGTCCAAACTAGGCACCAACTCTGCAATACCCATTATCTATGAGCCCACACCTTGTACGGTCTATGTGTGCCATTAAACAAACTGTGTACAAACCATTTGTAGTGAACCTACAGTAAATTATAGTTTTTCATGGTTGTGTGTACCCTGTCACATGGTTTAAAAAACTATTCTTTTCCCTCTTAGGGTCACATTTTTGAAGTGAACAGTTAGTTCTAATCATGTGTTAACCATGATCCACACCCTGCTTTTTTAAAAATCCTTACTCTGGGCTCCGAACCAAGCCTAGATTCTCTTGAAACATCCATAAACCATTTATAAACTTACATTAAGGTAAAAAAATATGTTTGAATAAAAATAAAAGGATATGTACCTCTATGAAAAATTAGGATCGTACAACCACTCCTCCTTAAAATAACTTGTTCTCAGGTTTCCCTTCTGAGGTTGGTTGAGCTGCATCCAAGAATAACTATATCCACTGAGCACATATATCAGACTCCTATTCCTATGTTTCATCATGTACATTGTTGTGCTTCCATAGAACCAAAACTAGAGGAACCATCTTATCTCACAGCGCCTTTATTATATAGTCGAAGATATGAACTGGATACTCCTCATAAAAAGCATCAGCCTCTAACTCAATTTCCTTGAGATCAAATGAATGGGATGGATCATAGTAACAATGGTGGAGATGAGAAACATGGAATACATCATGAATATACCTATACTGATAAGGAAGAAATATCCAATAATCTATCGGTTTGACCCCCTCAAAAATCTAAAAAGTCCTGAAGAATCAAGGTGATACTTTACCTTGACTCTAAATTTGTCGATAACCCACTCTAGGAAAGACTCTCAAGAAGATTTGACCTCCCACCTCACACACTAGATGTCAGCGTCGATGATTGGCATACGAATGATCCCTTACTAAGTCTTAGATGTGTATTTCTTAATCAACTATACCTGTTTTGATGTATCCTAATTGAGAAGAGGTCCCAATAATGTTGTATCCCCTACCTCCAACCAGCACAGAGGCAAACAGAAAGTCCTACCATAGATAACCTCATGTAAATCCATTTAGATAGACACTTGAAAACTATTATTATGAGATATCTCATTCAGAGACAATTTTTCTTCCCATGAGACTACAAAATCAAGGACACACACATAGAGCATGTCCTTGAGTTCCTATATAGTGTGCTAAGAATAACCATCTGTCTGAAGGTGGTATACTATACTCAGAAGCACCTGTGAACCTGAATCCTTCTATAAAATCTACTAGAAACGAGAAGTGAAATGATTTTATTTTTCTGATACAATGGTAAATGGTACCCTGTGATGATGTATGATCTATTAGACATATATTCTACCTAGCTTTTCCATTAAGAAGGTCTCTCAAATTATTAATAAGTGGTTGAACTTTTTCATCCTATCCATGATTACCCACATAGATTCACTTACCTGAGGTTAATTTGGTAATATTGTCACAAAATTAATAGTGATTTAATAAAATTTCTACTCCAGAATGGGTAATGGATGTAAGATACCTAGAGGTTACTAGTGTTCCACCTTCACTTACTGACATGTGGAACACTAAGCCACAAAACCTACAACCACCTTTTTCTTCACAAGCTACCAATACTAGTGGAAGAAGTTATGGTACATCATAGTGATTATAGGATTTGTTTCACACTTTGTATAATTATTTTCTCATATCTACCCCTCTCACATGTTTGTAGGTACTTAGACACACCAAAGGATATAAATGATATCATTTTTATTAACAACTGAACCTAATAGTGGGTCCTCATCTAAAACACTTTCCCTTAGGACTATTCCCTTAGGGTCAAAAAGTTACATCCTATTAACTTGATCTAGAAGTGATTATTCCACTGATAAAATCATGAAAAAGGGATCATCATGACATTCTTGAACTTACAGATTCATTTTATAATGAATATTATCAACTACCATTCACTATTATCTTCCTGAACTACTTCAATCTAATTATTTCATCTCAATGTTTCAGTAATTTCATTTCCCTTCCCGAGAATGTAAAAAAATTAAAATTCAAAATAATGAAGTTATTCAATCTGTATCCACTTCCAAAGGTTTAATTATTTCTAAGAGAATATTTATTTGAGTCTCTTATGATTCGTGTCTACCACAAACCATTCCCCCAGTGAGTAAGGTATCTTGTAATGCAAATCATGAACAACATATGCTAACTCGAGATCATTTTTTGGATAATTATGATCTTGAGTCCTCAAATGATGAGACCCATATACTATGAATCATTCCACTTACATAAAATTATCTCCCAACCTAATGCATGATCCATCATAACAAAATGTTATCCTCTACTAGGCTCTGGTAGAATCAGGATCAGTGTTCCAGTCATCCTTCCCTTCAAATCTTAAAAGGCTTATCATAAGATTCATACCACATAGACTTTACACATTTCTTATTAAAGACTATAAGTGGTTTGGAAAGGCAAATTTTTTTAATGAAACACCAATAGTAGCCAAATATCCTAAAGAAACTCCATATATCAAGACATTCTTGGGATGATCCCAGGAAACAACAACTCTCACCTTCTCTAGATCTATAAATACTTCTGATTCATAGATAATGTGACCCAAGATATGAACCTTATCAAACCAAAAGTGAAATTTTGTGATATTGGAATAGAAACTATGCTCTCTTAGTGTATATAGTATGAATTCAAGATGTTTGGAATGATTGTGTCTAGTCTGATAATACACTATTATATCATCCATGAAAATTCCCACTAAATATAACGACCCATACATTTCATACATAGATATTTCATATTTTTATATGAATATTCATTCATTACATAATGATACATGATATAATTTTATAGTATGAGTTCCTTTTGAAGCTTATATGCATAAACAACTTGTTCATAAGAGATCTACATCATCACCCACTTAGTTCTTCATGATTAGCACCCTTATTAGACATATCATATTCAATACCATTATTTATAACCTAGGGAAGAGAAAACATAAGCAAGGTTGAGCTCAGATGATTAGTAAGGGTAGAAAATAGATATATCAATGATCAAATAATAATAACATGAGCATAAGGGTATGATAACATGAGCATAAGGGTATTATAACATGAGCTAAACATTTGAAAACCATACCCTGCATATCATAGATCATAATTTTGATTCATGTCATAAATAATGGTAGCTTATAAGACATGAATCAGAAAGGAATTAAATAACACGATCCATAATAGAATAAAATTGGTATAATACTAAGATTTTTTTCATACACATAAAGATAGAAAATCATTTTCTTAGTAGTCAACGTTCACTTCCAAGAATGTCATAGTATTTTGGGTTCACTCCCCCAAGCAATCATAGTAGTCAAGGTTCACTCCTAATAATATCATAGTGTATTGAGTTTACTCCCCCAAAAATCATAGTATTAAAGGTTAACTCTCAAGAAAATCATGGTGGATATATTTCCTTACAAAACTATGTTTACTCCCCATTACACTTACATTTATCCCATGAGATATCAATCTTCACCAAATGAATTGGAGGGAGATATAGGTCCCACCCATCACATAATAAAAATCATACATATGTGTGGAACAAGATTATAGTACATTCATCATATAAAAACACATGAAAATAAATGAGCTTCATAAACATTTCATTATACAATAATCTATAGAAAATAAATGGGTTTAATAAGGATTTCATCAATTCATCATAAAATAACCCATGAAAAAGAAAAAAAATTCATAAAAATATTTTCATCATAAACATAGAACATCCATAGAAAGAATAAGGATTTTATCCTTAGATCATATCTACATTAAATAATAAGTTAAATCAAGGGGTTTTATCTTTTATTAATATAAATACCATTAAAATATCAATAAAAGATTCTTAATTAAAATACCTTTCTATTTTGAAATCACTTCTTTAAAATTAAAAAAAAAATAAAAAATAATATGGAAAAAAAATTATTTGAAATTATTATTGGAAAAATATAAATTAAGATTCAAATCATCGAGTTTTAATGATGGTGGGAAATTCTATTCATGTCATACAAGTTAAAAGAAAACATTACTTTTACACTTTTATAAAAAAAGGTGAAAAAAAACTTGTTTTAAAAATGACAAGAAGATTCATTTTGAACCATTTTGTAGAAACTAAAATATGGGTAAAAATGAATTTAAAAAACCATTATATAATATAAAAATAATTCATGTAAACATTTTTATAAAACATAGAAATATAAGAGATTTTTTTGACCGAAGAGAAATATAGAGTCGATTTTCCTTAAAAACATTCTTTCAGCCTCTTGAGTACATAAAGAGGTAAAATAGAATTAAAGAATTTATTCTCCATAAATAAACATAGTATAAGAAAATTAATGATATTATTGAATGTTATATCATAATATTTCATCATTACAAATTAATCATAAACAATCTCAATAAGTAATGAGATTGTAACATAAAACCCTTACCACATTGGTATCATTTCAATTGTAATCCCCATGAAATAAATAAACTTATATGGATATTAAAATCCAAATAAATTTAATAATAATAATTATAAAATATATTCATGGGAATTATAGACACTACATATAAGAAACAAGTGGTTAATATGACATGCGTATTAGATAAATAAAAGTGAGACAAAATCCCTTCCCCCCCTGAATGGCCTGAAGGCCTTCATTTTTATTGATTTTTGATAACCCCCCTTTCAAGGGATGAGGGGGAACCCTTAAAAGGCCCATAGACTCATATATTACATGGCTCGTATGCTTAGGTTATTACATGACCTGAAGGTCTTTGGGAATTCAACCAGACTATCTACAAGGAACTACCCCTCCCTAGCATCTACATCGTGATAGTAGCTCTCCACCTTCGCATGGCCTTCTGGCAAAGCTTCCCATGCAAGCATAGGCTACTCTTGATGGAATATCCATACCCTATCATTCTGAAAAATCCATTTTGTCTCTACTCTGGTGAGTTCACCTGCTCTAAATCCTCTTCTAGGGCTACTCCATTTTTGTAGAGTCTTTCTGGGGAAACTACATATGGCCCGAAGGCCTTGAGGTGGCCCGAAGGCCTTAAAGTTGGCTCGAAATCCCTACTGACCCAAAGGCCTGGGTGGCCTGAAATCCTTAAGAACTCTAAGACCAAAATAGTCACCCAAGGTGAATAGTTCCATCTACTACAGTACCAAACAGTGCCTGCTACAGTGCCTGCTAGAGTACCCGCACAGTGTACAGTTCTGCTACAGTACCTGCACAGCTTGCAGTCTGCCACAGTACCCACACAGTGTACAGTCTGCTACAGTATTTCTACCGTGCCCACTATATTACTACTACAGTACCCAGAAATATTCCTCTACCTAGTTTTGAACCTGGGTCTCATGGATGCACTTAAGAATACCTCACCAACTGGGAGGAGGCTCATGTGCCAAAATCCCTTACCTCAGGTCCGAATTCCTTCATACTTGTTTAAACCTTAATAAATATAGATTTATTATAAATATATTCTAAAACCATAATATATATATATACCATACCATATATTATTTAATTTTAATATTTTATCAACTTATTGTTAACAATTCTTTATTAAAATCACTATTCCTGGTGATATATGCTTCGTTTTTTCATGTGTATTTTGGTCCCGTAATCTTGATACTTGTATATTGATCATGGTTAAATCATTTAAAAAAAATTAATCATGATATAAATATAAAATATATTCAATATATATATATTTAAAGTCTTCTATAAAATTTATAGATAGAAAAATAAATTACACCATTCAGGGAGATGGTAGGTCGTACATACGCTTGAACATTGTCTTCACTTTTCAAAGTATGGAATGAAAGAAATGTAAAAAATAATTCAGCATTACAAAATAATTATTATATAATTTAAATTATATATATTTATAAAATCCATCTTTATTACTATCCATGTAAAACAGACATGAAAAATGAATAACATCACTTCGTGAAGGTGGTAGTCCACATATATGCACGAGCGACGTTATCGTTTTCCTATAGTTTGGAATGTAAGAAGATAGATATTATATTATCATAAAATAAGAATAATTATATAATTAATATTATATATAAACATTATACCCATCATAATACTCTTCTATAAAATATTTTGATGGAAAAAAATTGTATCACTATATAAAGATGGTAATCCGTATATACGCATGAGTGATACTTTCACTTCCCATTTGATGTAAAGAGGGGGAATTAAAGTGGATTAATAAACATAAAAAAATAAGTATATATATTATAATGAATCTATTATTTTAGGAATAATATAATATATTTAGAGGAGGTAAAAGGAGGATTAAAAAGAAAGTGTTTGGTTAAGGTGATTACCTCTTATTTGAAACAAATCCCTTAGATCTCCTCTTAAGGGCCCTAGAGTTGGTATTTTGGGAAGACCATAACTTATAAAATGTGGATAAATAAGTTTAGAAAAGATTTTTTTAGGGTATGTTTGATCTAGAAGGATGAAAAGGTGTGAATAAGTTAGGGGAGGATGTTCCCTATTATAATTTAAGAGAGAGATGTTTTTGGAATTTCTTAAAATATTAAATTATAATAAGGTCATTATCTCAAAAAAAATGCCTAAAAAGTACATTAATTATAAACTAATATAATATGGGGTTTAAATCCAATCAAAAAATAAAGTTTTTATAGGTTTAATGGTCATTGTAAAACTTATCATTTAGTTTAACCCCTAGGTTAACTTATTTTAACATTAACCATGGTTACAACCTTTTCAAACATAAAGGGTTATGTTTTTAATTATAAGGTATATATTGAATAATAAATGGAAAATGATTTAATTTTATAAAATATCTATCCTAACTTTCCACTTTAAATATTTTTAATAAATTTAAATAATTTAATTAAATATTATTTTGATAAAATATTATTAATGTCAATTTTGACACAACTCAAATAATTTGACTTGAAAGTCTTAAAGAAAAATTTTGAATTCAAATATAATCATTTAAAATAATTATAATATATCATATTAATATATAAAGTTAACTTAATTATATAACCCACTCAAATTTTATTATTTACAATATTTTTTAAAATCATTTATTCTATTTTTCTAATAATTGAATAAATACTACATCGGTGTTTTATAAGAATATAATGTAATTATATAATTTTTAAAAATTAAAAATAAAATTATATCATTAAAATAATTACATTAATCTCAAAATATATATTTATATGTGTTCATAACTTTCTTTTATCCTTGTGTAGACACTCGAGAGATATTTAAAACTAAGAGGGTGACATTTTCTAACTTTCTTTGCATTAATTATTATATAGGTAATTTTCATATAATAGTGTCCATTTAAAAAATAAATTTATAATATATGATGATAAGGGTCAAATTAACTTCATACAATAATAATAAATATAAAAAATTATGGCCTTATCACATAGTTTTAACCTAAATTAACCTGATTTAACCTTTACTACGGTGATAAATTTTAACATGGTTATTATTCATATTAACAAAAAAGGGAACTATTTATAAAACTTGAGCATCATGAATCCAAATATGTAATCCATTTTATCAAATTAAATACCTATAATTTTCATAAATTAATTTTAAAATAAGTGTGAATAATTCAATGAAAACCGTATTTTAGAAAAAACACATTTTTAAACATCAAACATGGTTTATTTTGTCCCATGATTAGAAAAATACTGACTAAAAGTAAAAAATTTGATTGAATATATAATTTATAAATTTCATTAAAATAATTCAACAATATTTATTTATTTTATTTGTTAAGATAAAAATATATATTTCACGGATAAAAAATAGTTTTTCAGCAAAATTCCATTTTAAGTATAAAAATATTTTTTATCAAAATTTACAGTAAAATTGATTGAAATTAACTAAAAGAGATTATTAATAATATATTTGAACTAATTTTATATTTAAATTATTTTAAAATAAAATTAAACTTTGTAAATTCTTGAAAAAATACAGTTTTTAATATAAATTAGTATTTTCATTATTCATCAAAAAAATCAACCTTTTCAGAAAATTATCAAAAAATGTTCCTAAGTTAATTTTTATATGATGATTTCAAAAATTAATTTTATTTTATTGAATAAATTTTTTAAAAGTGTAAAAATTAAATATAATATTTTATCACAAAAATCAATAAAAAACATTTTTTGAAGGATGCGTATTTTTGACGCGTAATTTGACTTTACTAAAAATTTAGTGTTTATTTGATAAAAATTAATCAATACATTGGTATTTATTAGGATATATATTTCATAATTCTGTTACTTCTATTAATACCCACTAATCCAAAAGCTAATTTTTAACGATTATAATTAAATAATTTTATTTTGTAGTTCGTTTAAGCATAGTGTTGCATGTCATATACACTGTCAAATATAATGTCCTTATTTAAAAATATCAAGGTGTTATATTATCCCCCACCCCCCAATAAAGTTTTTCCTTTCAATTTGAACTCAAACTCAATAATCAATGTTTTTCAATCTAAATATACCGTTTTTGAAATCTCATATCATAAAAAGGGTCCATAAAACTTCTTCTTGAAAGGAGGGAAATGTAAATACGAAGGCCATATGGAATAATATATAACTAGGTTTCCAAATTTGAAAACATTGGTGGTAAGTGAATATAAATTCATGGAAGAGAAAACTAACACCCAAGTACTGATAAAGAGTGATAGAGAACATGGTTAGGATAAAGTTAATGACCACAAAAACATAAATCTGCGATAGGTGAAAAGACAGTCGATTCATAATAAATAAAGGTAATAGAAAAACAAAAAAAATCAAGATAATTTTCCTTGATTTGGGGAATTACTTCACCATATAGACTAAAAACATAAGGAAAAAATACTTACTTTACAAGTATAATTTCATCCTTTCATAGATTTCCACCACAAACCCATCATTTTCTCCAAGTGATGAGTATTCAAGATGATTTTTTTATGTAAAGAAATAAAATCAGTTTCATAATATACAAAAGGATATTAATATATTCCTTTTTTCTTTAAATATTAACCAAAACTTAATGTTAAGCACAAGGTAATATGATATCCAAAGTGTTTAAACCAATTTATTTAACTCCAAAATTTACCCAATAACAACAAAGTTTCTACTTGGATTATTTTATAAATAACCGTGCATCCTAAATAACCAAAATTATCCTAAAATTAAATAATGTTTTGACCTCAAAGGTTATCTCATAACTTTCCTCATACATCCCCAAAATTTAATTTCATTCATCCTAAATAATCTTATATGTTAAATTACAAGTTAAACCTAAGGGTTGTATATCCTTAAATCTAATGAAAAATATTCCTAAATATCATTAATCACCATGATAAATATTATGATGTATTGAAATTCACCAAAATATCATGAATCAGATTTAGATAATAACCTAAAATCTACTCATTATCTTGACCATAAATATCATCAAAATATATCCTTGTTGATGAATTACTTTTCAATAATAAAGATTATCTATATATCATTATCTAATATACCATAACTATATTAATAATCAGATTAACCCAAATGGTTATTTAAACCTCAATAGTGTATTATTCCAATAACCCAGTAAAAGTTTCAAGTCACTTAAAAATACCATTGCTTCAAACATTAAAAAGCGGGTGTTGATTCCTTTAGAATTATGATCAACCTTAAACTTTTAAACATGTGGGGGTATCCATAAATTTTGAATTAACTTAACATGAAAACATATATGCTTACAAAATTAACCCAATCCATATTCCTAAAATAACATCATAGACTATTGAATATATTCTATTAATCAAAAACTAAAAAAAAATCATCAAAGAAAACCTAAAACACCTTTTCATAAAATCATTACCCAAATTCTAGGTCACCAATATTATCCCATTAATGTAAATCGTATCTTTATCACAATTAAACACTATTTTTGTACCACTAAATCACTTGTGTTGGTTCCCAAAACCATTTAACATATGTTTTTAACTCCTTAATGAGAACTATTGTGGAATAATTCTTAGATGTTTCATAATTATTATATCCAAAATATCATTGATATAATTCTTGAACCCCAATACATAAAAACTTCAATCATTTCACTTAAAATATTTTAATAACATTTTTCCTTACTTAGTATAGGATTTAACCTTTGGATTAGGGAATTACCTCAAATAATTCCCACATTCCCTGTACATGAGACATTGAATTATAAATGGTACCTTAGGATAGACTTCATTTTACTCCATCAAGAACTTCATTTTTAATTGAAAATTAATTTTTCCTATGACCATAATTTTCACAAATAAAACATATTATTGTTCCTTTGAGACATTACCTTGAGTTATTCTCCACACATTCTCAACATATAGGAAACCAAGTCTTCTTTCATATATTCTTTACAACACCAGATCTCTCAGTGAACTCTATCATTCTCTTCTTTGATGAGTCTGGGAGTTGGTTGAGGTGCAAGTTTTTAATCACATATTGTGATAAATAATTAAGAATAATCAAAATATCCTTCACTTCAATTATCATCCCATTTTATTACTCATAAAAACAATGTCCAACGCATTCAATGCGAACCCAATTCTTTCTGGTTCCCACCATTGACTACAACCAAAAAGCATAGTGTGGTCAACCATAATCATAGTGTAAAACCCATAATCATGAAAAAATAATTTATTGAATGTCTAAATCAAGACACCTTTTATTAAATCTATGAAATATTAGGTTTAACCTAGTTCATCCATGATCATTAAAAAAAATTAGGGTTTTATCTTATACTTATAATTATCCCCGTGGTTCTCACTAAATTTTTCTCATCCTAGTGTCCAATGGTTAATTAAACCTTTCTCTAATGAAAACTATAGTGATCCATAATTTTCATTAATAGATATTTAATATTTTTAAATGAATATTCATTACATAAAATAACGATCCACAGTATAATTGTATAAGTCTAGTGCTTTTGGAGACTTTGATACATAAAAAACTGGTTCACATGAGAACTACATCATCTCCCACTTAGTTCTTCATAACTAGAAACCTTCTTATAAATATCATACTGAATACCATTCTTTATAACCTAAGGAAAGGAAAAATAATAAATGGTGATCTCATATTATTAGTAAGGTTAAGTAAGATTTATATCAATGATCACATAATCACAATAAGAGAATAAGGGTATGATAACATGATCTTAACATTTTAAATCCATACCCTGTATACCATAGATCATAATATTGAGTCATGGAATAAATATTGGAAGTTAATAAGACATGAATCATAAAGTAATCAAAGAACATGATCCATGAGAGAATAAAATTGGAATAATAATTTGATTTGTTTCATATATATAAGTATAGAAAATCATTTCTTTCATAGTCAAGAAACACTTTCAAGACTATCATAGTGGATTTCATTTACTCCCCAAACCATCATAGTAGTAAATTTTAAATCCTAATACTATCATAGTGGATTTTTTTCACTCTTAAACTCATCATTGTAGTCAATTTTCACTCCCAATACTATCATAGTGGACAAATTACCTTACTAAACTGGTTTTACTCCCCATTCCAGCCCTGTTTATCTCGTGAAATATCAATATTTACTCAATGAATTGAAGGGATATATATGTCCCACCTATCACATAAATAAAATAATATATATGTTTGACATAATATCATAATACATTCATCATATAAGAACCCATGAAATGAAATTATATTCAAAAACATTTCATCATAGAATAATCCATGGAAAAGAAACTAGTTTCATAAACATTTCATCATTCCATAACCCATGGAAAAGAAAAAGGTTTCATAAGTATCTTGTCATCATAAAGATAAACCATCCATATAATTGATAAGGATGGTATCCTTGAATAATATCCCAAAGAAATCACAAGTGAAATCAAGGGTTATTGTCTTTGATGTACAGAAATGCCAGTAAAATATCATTAAAATATTTTTGAGGAAAATAACTATTCCATTCTTTAAAATATAAAAAATTCCATAATATTAAAGAAAAAAATTTCCTTGAAAATAATAATGGATACTTGTAAAGTAAACTTAAAATAATTGAGCAATCATGATTATGGGAAATTCTATTTATGATGTATAATTTAAAAGAAAACATCACTTTTGCACATTTTTTTAAATAAGTAAAATAATTAGATCATTTAGAAAACTAAAATAAGTTTCATTTTAAATAATTTTATAAAAATTAAAACATGGGTAAAATGTATTTAAAATTTTATTGTATAATATCAAAAAAATTCTTGATTTTTTTTTAGAAAACACACACATGGAAGATAAAGTTTTTTTGACCGAAGAGAAAAAATATAGTGATTTTCTTTAAAAACATTTGTTTTCTCTCTTGAGTACTTAAAAAGAGTAAAATTAAAGGAAAATATTTATTCACAATAAATAACCATAGGATAAGAAAATTAATGATATTATTGAATCTTATATCTTAATATTTAATCATCAAAACTTAATCATGAACAGTCTTGATAAATAATGAGATTGTAACATAAAACACTTAGCACTTTGGTATCATTTGAATAGTAAGCCCCATGAAAGAAAGAACCTTATATAGATATGAAAATACATATAAATTTAATAATAAGAATAATAAAATACATTAATGTGTATTATATTCACCACAAAAAATAAATAAGTGGTGAATATGTTACGAGTCTCAGAAAAATAAAAGTGAGATGAAAATATCTAACCTCAAGTTTGAATTCCTTTGTACATATTTGGACATCCTGTATAATAAATATAAAATTATTATGAATATATTAAATAGAAATACTCATATATATCATACCATATATGATTTTTTTATATAGTTTTATTATAATTTTATTAATAATTCTTTATTAAAATCACTTTTTTGGGTGATATCTACATCATTTTTTCATGTATATTTTGGTCTGACAGTATTGATCCTTGTACATTTATCATGGTTACATAATTTAAAAAAAAATTAATGATGATTTAAATATCATATATATTCATTATATATATTTTTTATTTATCCAGAAAAGTTATATATATATATATATAAATGAATTACACCATTCATGAAGACGGTAGACTATACATACGCATGAACATTGCCTTAACATTTTGATGGATGGAATGAAAGAAAGGTAAATAATAATTCATCATTAATGAATCGTTATTATATCATTTAAATTATATATATTCATCAAATACATACTTTTAACATCCATGTAATGTGGAGAAAAAAAAAATAATGACATCACTTCATGGAGGTGGTAGTCCACACATACGCATGAGCGACGTTATAATTTTCCAATGGTTTGGAAGGTAATAAGGTGGATATGATATTATAATTATATAATAATTTTATTTAATATCATATATAAACATTATACCCATAAAAATAATCATCCATAAAATATGGTGATGGAAAATGAATTGTATCGCTATGTGGAGATGGTAAGTCATATGTACGCACAAACAATACTTTCACTTCTCATTTGATAAGAAGAGGGTGAATTAACATAGTTTAATAAACATAAAAAAATAATTATATTGAATAAACTTAATTTATTATTTTATGACAAATATAATATATTTAGAGGAGGTAAAAGTTTAATTACAAAGAAAGTGATTGGTTGAGGGGATTACCTCTTCTTTGAAACAATACCCCTAGATCTCCTCTTAAGGGCCCTAAAGTTGGTATTCTGAGAATGAAAACTCTTCTAGAATGTGGTTATAGAAGTTTATAAGGGATTTTGGTATTTTATAGTTGAGATATAAGGCTAAAAATGTTTGAATAAGTTAGTGGATGAGGTTCCCTTTTATAATTGAGGTGGGGAGATTTTTGAAATTTATTAAAATATTAAATTATAAAAAAGTAATTCTCTTTCCCAAATGCCTCAAAAATGACATGTATTGGAAGATAAGATATATGAAGTTGAAATAAAATAAAATAATAAAATTTGGACATGTTTCTGTGGTGTTTAAACCATATCATTTGGTCTAACCCCTTTGTTAACTTATTTTAAAAATAACTATGGTTACAACTTTTTCACTTTTAAGAGGTTATGATTTTAATTATAAGGTAACTATTGAATAATAAATGTAAAATGGATTAAATTTTAGACCATATATTATCATAAATTTTTCCTTCAAATATTTTTATAATTTTTAAATAATTTAATATATTATTATTTTGATAAAATTTTATTAATGTCAATTTTGACACTATTCATTTTATTTGAATTTAAAGGCATAAATAAAAAGTTATAATTCAAATATAATACATTAACACAAAACTAATATTTCGTATTAATATATAAAATTAATTTAATAATATAAATAAATCAAATTTTATTATTTTTAATATTTTTTAAAATCAATTATTTTATTTTTCTAATTATTGAATAAATATTACACCAGTGTTGCATAAGAATTTAAGGTAATTATATAATTTATAAAAAATTAAAAAAAATAAATCATGAAAATAATTTCATTAATCTCAAAATATATATTTATATTCATTCATAAATTTATTTTGTACCTATGTGGATATATAAGAGATATTTAAAACTAAGAGAGTAGCATTTTCTAACATTCTATGCATTAAATATCATATAGGTCATTTTCATGGGTAAGTGTACAAAAAAAATTAGATATTAAGGGGAAAAGGGTAAAATTATCTTCATTCAAAAAAAAATTAATATGAAAAATTATAGTCTTATCACTTAGTTTTAACCAAGATTAACCCGATTTACCATTTACCAAGTTGATAATTTTTAACACTGTTACTATTCATATTGACAAAAAATAAAAGAGGAATATTACCAAATTTTAACATAATAATTAAAAATATGAAATATATTATATAAAATTAAATACCTATATGTAGAAGATAATAATTTTAAAATAGGCAGACAAACCGTGATGAAAACCGCTTTTTAGAATAAATGCATTTTTAAACATAAAAATTGGTTTATAATTGTCCCATGTTGAGAAAAATTTTATTGTATATATAAAATATAAATTTTATTAAAATAATTCACCAATAGGTATTTATTTAGTTTATTAAGATAAAAAATACATTGTTCATATAAACACATTTTTTCATAAAAATGCTTTTTTAAGTATGAAAATATTTTTATACCAAAATTGACAATAAAATTGATTATAATGAAATTAATTTTATTATTAATAATATAATTAAACTAATTTTTCTTTTAAATTATTTTCATACAAAATTAAACTTTTTAAATTGTTGTAAAAAATAAATTTTTTAATCAAAATCATTATTTTTCACTATTCATCAAAAAAATCAATATTTTCATAAAATTATAAAAAACTCACCATAAGTTAATTTTGATATGATAATTTCCAAACTTAAGTTTATTTTATCAAATAAATTTTATAAATTTGGTAAAATTAAATATAATATTTTCTCATAAAAATAAATAAAAATCATTTTTTAAAGGAAACGTATTTTTAAAGCATAATATGACTTTACAAAAAATTGAATGCTTATTACTTAATAATTAATAAACACATTTGAATTATGTATGATATATATTTAATAATTTGGTTACTCATATTCATACCCACTAATTCAATGTCTACGATTTAACAATCATAATTAAATAATAATTATTTTTGGTCCCTTTAAGCTCGGTGTTACATGTCATATACATTATCGAACATAATGTAATTATTTAAAAATATCATGGTGTTACATGAAATAATCCAGGTATGGTTGGAAAAATGATTCATCAAGTCCATAAAGACAATAGGTGCATTCTTTAGATCGAATGATGTCACTAGATGTTCATATAGGCCATGCCTACTTAAAAAAGATGTATGTGGTATATTTGATAGTCTGGAACCTTACCTGATGATGTATGGATCTCAAATATAACTTTGAGAATAGTCTATAGCCCCATATATGGTCAAAAAGATCATATATTCATGTAATTGGGTACATATTATTAATGGTAAGATGATCCAACTACCGATAATCCACACATATCCTTAGGGTACCATCTACCTTCTTGGTAAAACGAGCAGGTGAACCCCAAGGATAAGTATTGGGTTGTATAAATCATTTGTCTTATAGTTACTCAAATAGGGTTATAAGTTCTTGAATCTTGTTAGTAGTTATCTTTTATAGAGTTATAGACACTGGTTATACTCCTGGAACAAGTTCTATGGTGAACGTTGCCTCTCTCTCAGGAGTTAACCCTAAATAGTTATTACGGAAAACATCTATGAATCGATCCAGCACCGGAGGAAAGATATCATTTAATACTCCTCGATCATAAAGAAAGAGAACAGAAATCAAGTTCAACACTCCATCCATTCCATGATACTCAGGTCTAGCTCATCATGCTTGGATATCTCATTCTACCTTATGAACATAGCTACCTCCCTCAAGTGATGTAAAAGACACCCTCTGGTGATAACCATCAATATGGACTAGATAAGGCACTAACCAGTTTATCCCAAGAATTATATCAAAACCCGTCATATTAATGATGAAAAGGTTCTATATAAAATCATTTCCATCTATCTCAAGGGGACACTCATTTCATTAGAGAACACTCTATGACTGCATTCCCAAAGGTCTTTCAAAATAAATCACCCTCCATAAGTATTCAATCTCGATACCAAGACTACTCATTAAGGTCATAGATATGAATTATTGTGAAGATCCTCTATCAAAAAATTAGATACTAGATTCAAGGATACTATGATCATACCTCTTACTATAGATGTTTTGACACTCTCCTCCCCAAGTGTAGGTTTCAATGTATATAACTGGATCGATCCATGTCCTAGAGTTATTACCTGACCTCATTAAATAGGTTTTCTTTTCTAGTGTTACACATCATAAGTCCAGCTTCCTCAACCCTATCCACCTCCTTGTCCTGTATGGTAGGGTGTTGTCCAGCACCAATCCAGGCATGGTGTTGTTGATCCCACACTATAATTCAAAGATAGTGTAGATCTCTTCCACTAGGAACCTATGGAAAGGTCCTATAAAATCCCTATAGATGGACCATTCTATTGAATGCTCAACAATCTAGTTGGGATTTTCCACACTAGGGTTTCATGTGACCCTATCTTCCACACTTATGTAATAAAAAATACATGTCAATGTTTATACTATAACTTTTACTGTCCTTATGAGTAGTATCATATAGATTCTTCCTACCACTGGGTGGTGCACTTCATAGCCTAGGTTTTGAACCACCTTTCCTTAGACATTCTTCTTCCCTAATTTTTCACTCAAAGATAAGGGCATCATTATCCATCTTGTAAATGGTAGTCAATCATAATAAGTTCACCTAAGAATGGATGGCATACCTAATCCCATACTCAAGGAATCTATCTATGGAAAACTCATCACCAGAAATAGTGGTCACAATGAACTGGTGCTTAGTGAAGTGACCTAAATAATCAATAATAGAAATAGTTTCCTAATTTGTATTCATAAATTCCCCAGTATGATTAGATCTCAACATCTTTGAGAAAAAGTAATCATAGATGGTAGTTTGGAAGTCCCTCTATACTATTCCCTGATGTTGATCTGCCTATATAAGAATATCCCACTATATCTTGGAAGATCCCTGAATAATATACACTAAAAACTTTAACCTCATTTCTAGAAGCGTCTATAGATGATAAAATATCAAAATAATAGCCTAAATACACAACTCAGTAGCTCGGGGACCGTCTTCCCCCAAAAAAGTATGTGGGTGTTGCTGTTGTAACCCCTTATTCAACTCTGACATAGTCATTTTATGTCATGATGATCCCTCCATGGACTACACTAGCTAAAGTAGACTCTCTTTGAAATAATCATCAGTTCCCAATCAAGGTATAACAGGTGGTATTACAGGAGGTTTTACTGATGGCACTATTGGTGGGTTAGGTCCCACCACCTTAGGATCATGGTCATTTCCACTAACCTGGTGATTGACTCGAGACCACTATTGAGGCATGTATCTATAATTCTAATCCTATGCCTCATAAAAAATACAAGGAATAAGAGATTACAAATATGGAACTCAAGGTTAGACTTAAGTCCTAAATACTATAGTCCCTCTATCTAACCACCCATTTTTAGGTTCAAGTTATGCAATCAAATTTCAGTATTCAATCATATGCTTCAGTTATATGTGGTTTCAATTACAGTTTATAAAGGAAAATATTCTTTAATTTTTAATTAGAATCCCCATTTTTCATTAACCATTTCATATAAAATTTAGAATTTATCAAATTTCATACATATATACAATGCTTCAGTTAGATGAATTTTTCATTCCCATGTTATAAAGACCTGATCTCTATAAGTTACAATTAGAATTTCATGTAACTTCAACCATCCTTTTACATCTAGACTCGGGATGTAACAATTACATATATAATGGCTCGATTATATGGACCACCATTCCCAATTTATAAAGTTATAAAGTTTATAAATTATAATTGGAATCCATTTAATCATAACCAACTACAAGTTCCATCTCATGAAACCAAGATTCCATAGATTAACTATATCATAATTGGTTAGTTAAGGTGACACTATCAAGTTATGTGGGAAAACACCATTTAGGTTGATGCAAAAACTTTAAGAAACCAATTATTTTTCTCCTTTTTCTCATTAGATTTGTTAGAAAAATTACAAGTATATCAAAAAAGATGCATACAATAAGTAACATGAAATACAAGAAATTAAACATGCATGGCATGGAATATGCATGACATATATAGACCTATGTTCCTGAAATAATTCATAAGTCAATGCTCCCTTGCAATACTAGACCAAGGGTAAAATCCATAAATATAACACCATAAATCATGTATGTCACTCAACAGTGAAAAATAATACAACTGTAACAAGAAAAACCCAAAACAACAAATCTTATCCCTGGAAACTTGGATTTTCCACCCAACATGTGTTAGCTACTCCTAGACATGGTTTATTACCAAGTTCCAACACATCATAGTCTCCTATCTACCAACCCAAAAATGTAAGACAAAATAAAAATAGACACCTATGATACCGCTTTGTGATTCCCCAAGACCGGTTAACTCATAAGTAACTAAACCCAGTTATCCACATAGCCCTAAGCATGCCTCCCCATATGCTAAAGTTTGCCAACTGGAAGTGAGGTTCTATGGTGGTATGGTGGGGAGACTATACCCACTTTATCATAGCGAAGCACAACGGTAAATAATAATAAATAAACAGCAAAAACAGTAAGTAAGCGGAAAATAAACCATCCAAATAATGATAATAAGGCATAAAAAATCAATTGTATCATATATAAGTGACGATGTTATGAGATAATATAGATATGAAACGAGCATAAATTATAGTAGGCATACAATAGCGTATAAATATATACAAAAGATTCAAAATTTACCAAAAAAATATATCTCCATGATAATCATGAGCACTAGATTAGTTATCATCTCCCAATATCCCACACTAAAAAGAAATAAAGAGTCTATAGCTTATCACTTCCTTTTATCATTACATACATCCAAGTAATCTTCTGAGGTATCAAATGGTGACCTGAATAGGGTGTGAGTAAAACTCGGTATGCCACCACCAATGGTGTATAATAAAAATCCATTATTTGAATATAAAATTCAATTGTGTATATATAAAATAGATATAAATCGGTAGAGTAATTATAAACCATAATGATCTTAGGTTGCTCATAGGATACCTTTCTAACCCTACCTGCTTTGGCCTAAGTCAGATGTCTTTGATCATATGACCATTAATTTCTCAAGGACCCAAGGAACATATCCAAGGTGTCCAAGTATAATAATAACAAAGGATACATGAAATACCCATGGAATTCATGACTATAGAAGGTCATGCTCACACACATTGATCAACCATCATGTTATGCTATAGGGTATGAGTGTATTCCAAGGGTTTAACCCTTGGCATTCAACCCTAAAAGTTTCTAATTGATCCCAAGATCAAGTAAAAGGTAATATTGGGATAGACTTGATTGGATACCAAGGATATAATCCAAGGTGTTTTTTATCTGAGGACATCAATCCAAATATAAGTATATTATCCAAGTCATTCTAATTTATGAAGTGTTGGTGAATCGTTGGTATCAATCTAAGGAATTCAAAAATATAAGACATTGATCAAGCCCAAGTGTGGTGTCTCACTTGGAGGTTTTATCAATGAATCTTCTGGTGTCCTGTGAGTTTTCTTAATTCATTTGAGGTCAAGAATCCAAGACTTACTCAAGGAAGGATATACCCTTAACAGTGATCGAGGTCCATAATAATAATCAATCATTTATTTCAATAATTTAACATGGGGAAATTGAAAATATCCAAACCACTTCAAAATAAAATTTATTCATTTATTTATTTCACTTAAAAGTAATAAAAAGTTCCATGTAAATTATACATACTAAATAAAAATTCAATTTAACAATTTGGGTCATTCCTTTTACAAGTGGTAGGCCAAACACACCTGAGGTTTTTTTTGGTTAAAGTAAAGGATGGTTGTCAAATATGTTTAATATGACATGCCATAAGGGGTGGTTCAGGTTGAGTTTTTTACCCTCTAATGGTGTAAAAGGGTCTTATAGAACATCTATAACTAGGTGTAGACAAAAATTTAAATTAATATTTATTTTAGGAGAAATTTATGAAATGTATAGTGTGTGGCACAATAGTGGAAAATTATAAACCTCAATACTTTTATGGAAAAGTATTATATTGACTACCTTTTCCTCATAGAATACTCCTCATATAGTATTGACATTGTATTTGGTCTATAATGATAGAAAATGGGAAAATATAAAAATTAATAGAGACAACACCCAATATAGTGAAGAAAGATAAGAAAAGAAATAAGAGGATTGTTAGACTTATCGAGGGGGTCCAACATGATGAATGGTGATTGAATTGGAGTTCAGGTGAGAGATATCTCCCAAATCCTAGGAAGAGGGAATGTGATATCTCTACCATGATGGTCTTCTATGAAAAATGAGAGTGGAGGAATATGAGTATTACTTTTTAAAGGATAAGAAGGAAAATAGTAATATCCAGGATGTTTAAACTAGTACATGGTTTGGCTGCATGGTTGTTCAAATCATACACCAACCATATGACGCCCCCTGTCTATAATCCCACACCGTTCATGATATAGGTTCATGGTTAAAGAAACCATGTACAAACCATGCATGTTACACATGCATTAAATTACAAGTTTTTCATCGTCATGTATCCCATGTTGCATGGTTTGAGAAACCATGGTTCACCGTCTTATAGACACACTATTGAGGTGCGTAGTTAGTTATAATTATGTGATAACCATGAACCTCACTCTAATTCATTAAAAAACCTTACTCCTGGCTCTGAACCAATCCCATATGCTCCTAAAACCTCCACAACTCCTTTACACACTTCCATTAACGTAAAACAAGAGGTTTTTACTAAAATTAAAAGGATTTATACCTATATAAAAACCTAGGATCTTACATATTCATTATTTAATTAATATAAAATACCAAAAATTAATCTCATTAATTCAATTTATCTTAATTCCATCATATAATCCTTGAATTATCATCATCCATAATTTTAAACAAATTAATTTTATTTAAAATTAGTAAAGTACACAAGTGTACTTGGAAGCAATGTCATGTACTCATGAAAACTACCCAACAAGATCCTTGTGCTTGTTGTAATATCTTGGATTTTCTATATATTATTTTTATATATTATATTGATTATTTTTTAGACAAGGTTCTAATACAGCGTGTGATTCTGAGGCACAGTGTTCCTGGAACAAATGTTTTAAAAATATTAAAATATTAATAGCATGCACGCACGGTTTTCCAGAAAATGTAGAATAAATCCTAAACTGGTGCTTAGATCAGAAATATGAGGCCTCCATTGAATCTAGAATAGTGACTTTACCTTAGGCGCGATCTAACATTGGTCAGCATGGGTCGTTTGTGAAAAAATCATCATGGGCATAAAACAAATAAAATAATTTAATTATTTTATTGACACAACGACTTGTTTCTTTAAATGTATACTTATGTCATAATTCTAGGGTTAGCCTTATAAACTTGTAACTTCTAGAGGATCATGGAGAGATAGATCTGGTAATTATTTCTGAAGAAGGAAGACAGATCAAGTATCCATGATCGACACACGTCGTTTTTTATGGGTCTCGCCAACGAATGAAACGCAGATTCGTTCTTCATCATTGATCGATCCAAATTGATGTAGGTAGTGTGTTTCAATTATTTAATTCCCCATTATTAATTTCTATGATGATCTCAAATAAATCAACGAATGGATTGGTTTTTGGATCGATCGCCTTGTGGGAAAGGTTTTATTCTACAAGGTTTGTGTGGGATATTTCCTCATGGTTATTCAATCCTTTTCATTTATAATTCTTGTAGAAAAGGATCATGGACGAAATGAAAAATGGATGAGGTTCATTCCTCAGGGTTTTTATTCGTGATTTTCTCCCTTTTTTCTCATTCATTGTGGGTGAACCCTTGGTTCGTGGTTCGACTCCCTACTAACAGATCAATCATTGTGTGCGCGATTCTTGGCTCAACGATTCAAGATTGTAGATCTAGACTTGGTACGATGTAACAGAGTTGTGATGGTGATGGAGGTGGATGGATTGAGGTAGTTTGGAATCCCCCAATTTTTGGGCTTCGTACATAGAAGATGAATTGGATGAACACCTTCGATTTTCGACCAGATTTAATGTTCGGAGTGTGTTTCTCATCAATGAAGAGGCTCAGCCAGAGCAGGTCTGCATATTTTGGGTTGATTGAATCCATATCCAAAGGTGGTGGAAATTCAGACACGAGCGGGAGGAAGAACTAGGGATTCTAGAATATCCCATAACACACATTGTGTAATTTAAGATTACAAGGAGTGTGGGGCCCCCTGGCTTCATCACTAGGGTTTGTCCGGAGTTAAGTATTACACAGTGTGTGACCCCTATCAAACCATGTCGGACCCTCCCCATACAACTAGACATGTAATCCGAAGAGTACATAGACATGTGTAATAGTACATGGCCAGATGGCATGTTGTGTACTTAGACAAGGACATGGCTTGGCATAGATAGACAGATACACAGACATGGGTTTGGTACACGGACATAGCCAGGCGACACGAGCAGGGAGCCATGTGTCTCTAAATACCATGTACTAATTCTACATGCTTTGTATACATATAATATATGTTGTGTGAGGATTTATACATGGGAAATACATAGGATAAAAAACACCTTGTACCCCCTATGAAACATCGTGTACTCTTCTACACGACATGAGTTGAATGACAAGGGTTGTTTTACATGGGTGGTATACTACTAGAAAAGAAGGTTATACCAACGGTTTTAAACCATTGGTATAGGCTGTAAAACCGTTGGTATAGCCTATACCAATGGTTTTCCAAACCGTTGGGTAGTAAGCCGTGAGGAAAGACTTATACCAACGGTTTGATCTAAACTGTTGGTATAATGTTTTTTTTAAAATTCTCCCAATGTATACCAATGGTTTAGAACCGTTGGTACTGTATTTTTTGAGAATTATTATACAAATGGTTTCCAACCGTTGGTAATGTGATTTTCCAGAACACCTATACCAACAGTTTAGAACCGTTGGTATTGTGTTTTTTCGGAATTACAGAACACCTATACCAACGGTTCTAAACCATTGGTATAGTGTTTTTCCAGAATTCCAGCACTCTTATACCAACGGTTTAAAACTGTTGGTATTGAGTTTTTCCAGAACTGTTGCATAGCAGACCTCCTCCAGTAGCCCCTCCACTATACACCTTCATAAAAAATATCACAAAAACCACATACAGACTTAAAACAGAATAAAAAACACCTAAAATATCATAAAAAACACATAAAACCATCAAACTCTTCCAACCATGTCATGTACTACAATTCCTTATTTCAATCTTCATATGACAACAATCATCCGGTAGTAATTCACCTCACCCCTGCACAAACCCCCAACCAGCACAGCCCCCCACCTCCCCGTCAAATTCTAATAGGAAGAATAGTATGAGAAATACCTATTAGAGTTGAATAAGAGTTTTAAATTGGCTTATATCCCATTTTTTTCTGATCCTAGATTTGGGTATGTAATGATTTGTGATGAATTTTTCATTGAACTTGTATTGTTTATAATATATGGTGAAAAGGTATTTTCTTAGGAGTCTCTTCACTTATGACCCCATGAATGAAACTACCCAACTCATGAAAAAGAGTTTTTGACTATCGTTGATGAGTGTAAATTTCAGTTGTATTCACTTAAAATGATGTCCTTTTTAAACAAAAGAGAGACTTTGAGCGGTTCCATCCACACCACGCCTCAGATTGAGGCGAGGTTGACTCATACACGTCACATATGACCCATGGATCATTTTCCTAAAGTTTCAATGGAATCTGAATGCATTTGGTCGGTTTTCCGTATGCCAGTAGTTGTTTTCACTTAAAATCCTGTCCATTTCAAATAAAAGTGAGATATTCTGAGTGGTACCGGCCACACCGTGCCTCAGATTGAGGCGGGTTTGACTCATACATGTCAAAAAAGACCCATGGATACTTTTCCTAAAGTATCAATAGAATCTGAATGTGTTTGGTCCGTTTTCCGTATGTCAGTTGTTGTTTTTACTTAAACTGTTGTCCATTTCAAATAAAATTGAGACACTTTGAGTGGTGTTGGCCACACCGCACCTCAAATTGAGGTGGGGTTGACTCGTACACGTCAAAAATGACCCATGGATCGTTTTCCTAAATTATCAACACAATCATAATGCGTTTGGTCAGTTTTCCATATGTCGTTTATTTTACTTAAAAGCACATCCATTTTAAACAAAAGAAAGACACTTTGAGTGGTACCGGCCACACCGGACCTCGGATTGAGGTGAGGTTGACTTGTACACGTCACAAATGACCCATGGAAACTTTTCCTAAATTATCAACAGAATCTGAATACGTTTGGTCAGTTTTCCGTATGTCGGTTGTTGTTTTCACTTAAAATCCTGTCCATTTCAAATAAAAGTGAGACACTTCGAGTGATACCGGCCACACCGTTACTCGGATTGAGGCGGGGTTGACTCGTACAAATCATATATGACCCATGTATATTTTTCCTAAAGTTTCAATTGAATTCGAATTCCTTTGGTTAGTTTTCCATATTTTCAGTTGTTGTATTCACTTAAAATGATGTCTTTTTGAAAAAAATTACAAATACATAATGGAGGAATAAAAGTTAATGATATTGAGGAAAAAAGTTACATAATGAGTAACAGTATATAAGGAATAAAATTTATAGAAAGACTGACTGCGTGGGAACTAATGTTAGGAATTTGAGGAATGATAGTTACATAATGTGCAATATCAATTGTAATAAGATGTTATAGAACCCAAAACCAGATTTGTTTATCTAGTTTACGGAAATCCAAACAACCTAAGAACTTTTGAATCCCTCTCTTGCTACACCAGAACCATCAATTTAGCATAACATCTAAGCCTGAATGCATCAAAATTAATTTACATTGTTCAGGATCAATTTCAGAGTACAACCTATCTATGTCATCAATGACATAGTGATCATGCAAAAAGAATCAAATGAAATATCCAAGCAGGTACCATTTATGGAGGGACATGATTTCCTTCATTATTGGTAGCACTTCATAAGCACTGACTTTGATAACTCTAACTGCATGGTCTGCATCAAAATATTACAAACCATTTTTTTTATCTTCTTATAGTAAGTGTTGAGTTTTATAAGACATTTGAAATAAGTGATCCTAATTCCATTAGAAGGCTAGAAAATACGTATAGAAATGGAAATATATCTAATAATATGTTGGAGTTATTCATAAATGGAAAGGACCATTATTCATTATAAATGATATAATTATTGGCGATAGTACCTTGAGAACCAAATGCATCCGCAACGAAGACACCCTCCCTAAAGGTCTGTTTGAAGAGGACATCATGAATGATCAATATTATGCACCTTATAACAATATTAGTTTCCAACCACGGAGAATTTTTTATACCATGTTTAAAACTCACAAGTTGGCCCAAATGAGATTCCACTTCAGCAATAACCATTTTGTGCTTACTTCATATCATAAATCCTAGCAGAAGAGACATGTCCTTTTCTTTAAGAGAAGACCCATCACAAAAGACACATTGAACTTCATAATAACCAAACTGCTGATTTCCCTGAATAATTTTCCACCACGCATCTGCACAGCTAAGCAATAGTTGTCCATGTTTAACTTCTACATTGTAATGGGTGCATTCCATCTATGAAATATCCCCAGTTTGACATACCTATCCTACCTCCCAATGAATGAAATTTGCAGCAACAATTTTATGGCCACCACAAATTCTCCCCCTACCACAAGAAACCCATGAAGATATTTTTCTCAGACTTAACACAAAAGTAGAAAGAATAAATTATATTGGAACAGGATTGAAATTTTATTCTAAAAAATTGAAATAGTAATCCTGAAGTAACATAAATTTAAAATAATAAAAGGAAACAAAATCAATGAAACGTGCAACACCACCCCCTCCCACCTCAGCCCCCCCCCCCTACGCAGCCCCTTCCCCCAGAACTCCCCCCTGGCCAACCTCTTCCCCCACCCTGCCCATCCCCTTCCCACAGCAGCCCTTCCCCCCTGCCTAAATATCCTCCTCCCGTCCCGCCCTGCCCATCTCTTCCATCAAGTATAACATATCTTCTCTAAAAATTTGCCATGTTTCGTTCAACACAACCTGTGCAATGAATGATGGAAACCTATGAGAAATCAATATGTATATAATTTTTCAACTGGATATGATCAACATGTGAAAATATAGGTAATCCACTACCTGTGATGGCTGGTAAGATTGAAGGCTGGTTGATTTTACATAGCCCATTTATTCCACCAATAGGATCATCAACATTTGTCAATGAAAAAAAAACAGTACTGCATCATGAGAAGTAATCGACCTGGAGAACATAAAAAAACAGTAGTAAATCATGTGAATTAAATGATAAGGAAAGCATCTAACCATAAAAAAAGTGGAAAACATAAAAAAATATTGACAACAACAGTGGAAAATGATATTAAAAACATGATGTAATACATTTGAAAACACACCAACCTGCCCATCCCCTGCCCCTCTCCTCCCCTCCCCCCCTGCCCAACCTTTTCCCCCAGCAGCCCCCTTCCTCCTGCCATCACCCAGACCCTCCCCTACCCTCCCCTACCCTCCCCTTCACTGCCCTCCCCTCCAACCTGCCCAGCCCCTACCCCTCCCCTCCCCTCCCCCCTACCCACCCTTTTCCTCTAGCAGCCCCCTGCCCCTCCCCTCCCCTCCCCCTACCCACCCTTTCCCCCAGCAGCCCCCTCCCCTCCCCTCCCCCCTGCCCAACCTCTTCCCCCGCACCCCCTCCCTCCTGCCATCATCCTCCTCTCCCCGACCCTCCCCTCCCCTCCCCTCCCCTTCCCTGCCCTCCCCTCCAACCTGCCCAGCCCCTGCCCCTCCCCTCCCCTCCCCCCCTGCCCACCCTTTTCCCCCAGAATCCCCCTCCCCCCTGCCCAACCTTTTCCCCCAGAAGCCACCACCCCTACCCTCCCCTCCCCTCCCCTTCCCTTCCCTCCCCTCCAACCTTCCCAGCCCCTGCCCCTCCCCTACCCTCCCCCATGCCCACCCTATTCCTCCAAGATCCCCCTGTCCCTCCCCTCCCCTCCCCCATACCCAACCTCTTCCCCCAGCACCCCCTCCCTCCTACCATCATCCTCCTCTCCCCTCCCCTCCCCTCCCCTCCCCTTCCCTGCCCTCCCCTCCAACCTGCCCAGCCCCAGCCCCTCCCCTCCCCCCCCCTTCCCACCCTTTTCCCCCAGCATCCCCCTCTCCCCTGCCCGACCTTTTCCCCCAGCAGCCCCCTCCCTCCTTCCATCACCCATCCCCTACCCTCCCCTCCCCTCCCCTCCCCTTCCCTTCCCTCCCCTCCAACCTACCCAGCCCCTGCCCCTCCCCTCCCCTCCCCCCCTGCCCATCCTTTTCCTCTAGTAGCCCCTGCCCATCCCCTCATGCCCACCCTTTTCACCCAGCAGCCCCCTCCCCTCCCCTCCCCCCTACCCAACCTCTTCCCCCAGCACCTTCCCATTCATGAAATAAGTTTACATGCAGACATAGTAAGATTTAAAAATAACAATACATACTATTTATGACTAATAGGTAAACACTTTAATAAGAAATTCATAAATATGTATAAGAAATCTGTTAAAACAGTAAGTATGATAAATTTGGAAACACTTCAATAAGCATTACAGAATTTAGTTGGCATCCCCAAAATTCCTAGAAGATCCACCATTACTAAAACAGAAATCATCCCCTGAACAGAATGGAAATTCAAAAATAGCACGATTCACTTCAAAAACAAAAAAATAAGAACATAATCAATAATATTTCGAGTGATTGTTTTTTAACATTAGGATGACCATATTAACTTATCAAACCAGATATCATACAGGGAATCATTTAGTTCATTCTAATTACATATATAAATCTATTCATATTAACCTACAATGGTGACCATAAGGAATATGGAAACTGTTTTTCATAATCATTAGAGAAACAGTTATTCATAAGAAGTCATTAAAAACACTATATATGAGAAATTGGGAAATAATTCTATAAGAAAGTGTAAGAGATAGTTTTGATGAAAGGTAACATAACAAAATGTGTATAGAAAAGGAATTATATCTGAAAATATGGTTGAGTTATTCTTAAACAGGGTCTACTTTTAAATGAGCAGAATACATGTAAATAACACAATCTCATATATAACTCTTAATAATGAATGGGAAAAATGTATAGGTGAAACTTGAAATCATTGAAGCACAAATATGATGTTTAATATTTGTAGGGTTTTAATATACCTTCACTAAATAAAAGATTACTGTGGATTTGAAATATTATATATACAATCAATAGTGTTGGTCCCAAGTAATGTTTTCATAAAGAATTAATACTTAAGTACAATTAAATGGTTTTTGCAACTACAACCAAGAAAAGACAATATTTCTTGTGATAAAGTATCCAAACCAAGTGTAGAAGGATCCTTGCAGGAAATTTTTATTACCAACACAGCTCTCTGAAATAGTGAAGCGTGAAGGCATTAAGGACAAGGTGCATTGGGAGAACATGTGAGACCTGAATAGAGGACGAAAAATAAAGCTACAATCATGACCTTGGTATGATCAAAACAATAATGTAAAATTACTAATTGAAAAATCACATTTATTTGCATGTGATTATTCCACGCATGTTACTATCAGGCATAAAACTATCAGGCATAAATGACATAAAATGCACTTCTATGGGAAAATGACATAAACATGAAATACATGGCTAACTAAGAAAGCTAGGTAATACAAAATAGAAGAATGGGTATCACAGTACCAAGGAATACTAAAGGTCTAGGTAGTAGACTAGTCCTACAATAAGAATCAAGTGCAAAAAAGAGATCTAATAACAACGTCCCTATGAAGCAGAGGAAAACCCCAGAGTGGAAAACCAGGTTCAAAAATAAAGAGTTATACAGAATTCAAAAATGTAAAGGATCAATCTTCCCATGATCACCATCACCATCACCACTGTCATCATCGGACTCATCCTCACCGCCATCTCTGTCCTCGTCGTCATCCTCATCATCATCCCCATGATCATCGTCGGCCTCATCCTCGTCCTCGACCCCATCCTCGCCCTCATCCCCATCCTCTCCCTCGGCCCCATCCTCTCCCTCGTCCTCGTCCTCATCCTCGTCCTCGTCCTCTTCAGCATCCTCGTCATCACCAGGAATGTCATCATCTCGACCGCCACTAGATCTGCCTCCTGGTGCATTGGATAATGCACCCATCGACAACATAAATGTCTGACAAGCCGCGTTGGCCTTTGGTGGAAGTGATGAAGATGAAGCTCTCATCAGTTTCATAAATTCTTTGTCCCTCGTTTGAACTTGTACTTCCAACTCTGTGACCCTTTTATCAGACTATCTTGCATGCTCCTTGACCTGTTCCAACCTTGGTGGTACTATAATGGATACCTGTAGAGGACCAATACCTCGTCGGGACTATATTCTTACCAGGTCGGCATCGTACTTGACCAGAGTGATCCTCTCCCAAAACCTGATATAAATGATCGTGTGGACCAAAATTTTCAGGATCCTAGGCATTAAGAGCCTCTAAATCATCCTGTTAAAAATATTAATAGATTATTAAATTTCAAATAGATATTAAACTTTTAAATAAACAAATTAATCTTACAATCTTTTCTTGGGTTGGTTCATTTACCGTAGTTCCATCTTTTTTTCTTATACTCGAGAAAAACAATTTTGCTTGAGGGATATGTCCTTCAATATTAAATTTGTGCTTCCATAATGAAATTGAAACAATATAAATTGAAAGTATAATCATATATTCAATATTCAATAAAGCACATAATTTAAGTAGGAAACAATAAAAAGGGAAATTTTTAAAGAAAAATTATAAACAACTATATCGTATCAGCTGCCTCCCATGATCTGACACAGTTGTACGCCCCAAAGTGTGGAGTTATTGCTTTGAATCAATGTTTTTTTTGTTTTTTTCAGAAGATTCCTAAATAATTTTTAATAATAAATAAGATTATATTAATGAAAAATATGAAAACTCTCATTTAAATACCTCAAATGAGATTAATACCTTAATTTGGCAGTCGCCCAATGGGTAATCATTTGGAGATATTGCTCTATCAGGAAGTAATCCATGATAGTTAATGTCTCTAACTCCGTGCCCACTCTATCACACCAGCCAACATACAGGTCATGATTATAAGCTCTCCAAAGCTCTCCTAACTCTTTTAAACACGCTGGTCGTGCACCTTCGCCATCAGGGAAGTTAAACTGAAGCTGAAACCCAATAGATTAGTTCATATAAATAAAAAAAAATACTACATTAAATCCAATAGATTTTTTACCCATATTTGTGTCCACGTGTTATCTTTGACTTTGTGTGGTAGGTGTATCTAAGAGAGAGGGCTGACTGGAATGATATCGGAGTATTTGGCTAGCGTCGCAAAAAACCCCGACATTCCTGCCCATATTTCTCAATCATTTGTCCATCAATATTGTATTCAACCATAAAATGTGTCTGGCAGTTCCATACCACACGTAAGCGAGTACGCCCCCTCCCCCACCTCCTATCTGTATATGAATCTATTATTAAAGAAAAATAATATCAGTACAAGTTATAATAAAAATAAATTTTGGTATAAAAAATTGATAGAGTTATATAAATATACCTGTGGTAGTCGGATCAATGGGAATCACTGGATCTGCAGAAGCTGAAGGAATATCCTGTACAGGAGGAGTGTCCCTTAGTGTATGCTCCTCAGCCACATACTGTGTCATAGCAGGATTCGAAGAAGGTGGAATATAATAGCTCAGAGATAATGAACCAGAAGCAAAAGATGATGGCATAGACGTCTGGACAACTGGTAGTGTAAACATCGGTGGTCTAAATATCCCGTGTGTCCCTGAAGACATGCTAGGATCAAAATGGGGCGAATAAGATACGTCTATGGCAGTGGATCGTCTAACTCTCTCCCCATGAGCCCTCGTACCACCAGCCTTAGTACCGGGACCACTAGATGATCGTCCATCTCTGACACCACCCCCTCCTACCACCAGCCTCTTTACTGGGAGCAATATCAGGCTCCTCTTCAGATATCTCTTATCTAGGGGGTCGATCCTAAAAATAAGTTTAACAAAAAAGTAAACACATGATATTATAAGTTATTGAAATATTTATATTTGAAATAAAATACTCACAATATGGATGAGTGGAGGAACACCCATCTGTATCATGCGACGATTATTATCTGTCATATTTTTCCATCGCCTCTCTTCAATGGGTGTCATTTCCTACAATGAAAACAAATATTGAAGTAATTAGAAACATATAACTAATGTGTAACCCAAAAAACAAAATATAGAAAAACCATTCTGATAAAAAAAATAAAGTAAAAGAATATTTATGGTGGTTTGAAGGTAAGTACTAGGATACACACTCTTAATTATGTAGGTGAAACATGTAGGTGAGAACACGACTGTATGATTCTATATATTTCCCACCACAACTTCGAGTTCACAATCAACTCTGACAATTGAGCTATTGGCGTCATCATAAATAATAAACGGATTGCTTCCAATTGCAGTAGTGATAGTGTCAACTTCATCATCACCATCATCAAAAACATGTCTAGGATTTACTTCAATAATTATACTGAATTTATGATGACGATGATATTTGACATAAAAAACTTGTTTCACCATTAATGCCAATACATATGGTTCATCTATGGCAAGAGTGTGAGTCATGTCAATAACTCAAAATCCACAATCATCAATAAAGGTGCCTTGCCTCGTCATTGAATCAAAACATTGACATTTCATCATCATGACTTGACCATGCGAGTAATAATCCAAAATTATTATTTTCTCAACGACTCCATAATAAGCAACATTTTTAGAACGAGGTCTAGTATCCGATGAACTGGCATAATAGTCTGTTGTGGCAGTTATCATAACACCATTATGCTGTGTTCTCATGTTTCTTGATCGTTCAGTGATAATAAATTTGTATCCATTGATCACAAGTGATTTACAAGCACAAACCATGTGTAAGTGTTGGTGTCCTGAGAACCAAATGTTTTGTACTTTGATTACATGAATGTTCACTTATTATATTGTTCATTGTTCTGCATGAATATAATTTAATAATGTCCTGGAATATTTTTTTCATTAATAAGGTCATGGCAGATCCCTGCTATGATGAGAACCTTGAAATGCTATAACAATATTCTTAAATAAAGTTCTAAGGTTGGATGACATACTATGATAGGACACATAGTATAAAGACCGTCATGTGCGAGTACTCGTAAGAATAAGAGACTCTCTCTCATGGAGTTCGCACTTGGTAATCTCTAAGATGGGAGATTATGAAAACAGACCTTCCAGTAGTAATTCTGCATGTCTTGGTGTCATCAGATATTACTATCTGTGAGCGTGTGTAATGGTCCTTAGACTGGAAGATTATCATTAACTCATGTCATGACTCGCGCACTTAGATTTACTGACAAAAACCGCCACATAGATAGTTGGCGGGAATTGGGGTATTTTGGGTGCGTCACGAGTGACATGTTGTTAATGGATAAGTCGAGGAAGGATTTTTCCCTTCTATTTATAGAAGTTGATATCTCGGCCCTTTTATTGAAATAGAACTATCGCATTAAATTCCATGGCCATGGTGTGAATGACGAGTTTATTCCAGGTAGTCAAAGAACGATGGATCAAGCATATAGGTTTATGAAACTACCATGAAACCTTCTTGATGAGATATCGAGACAAAGGTATTAAATTACACAGTAAGCGTTCGTATGAGGTGATACGTCAATGCGGCATCAACTTCTTTCTCTTGGGTGCCTTGGCCCGTTGCTAGATAGTAATCTTGGACTTTAGGCAAGCTCGCATAATGCCAATGAGAAAGAGGCCTAGAGGGTCACACACTAATCGTATTCAAGTATCTCAAGTAGAATAAAGATTATTCCCGTACGTGGTTTAATAATTATTCAAGGAAGCCTAAATTGTTTTGATGATGGAGGAATAAGGAAGTGAAAAACAAGATATACACGCCGTGTATTAAAGATTACACGTCGTGTAGTTTTTCATGGAAAACAAGTACACGTTGTGTATTAATAATTACACGCCATGTAGTTTTCTTTATGGAAAGGAAATGAATAAATTAAAACAAGATATACAAGCCGTGTACATTAAATGTACACGCTGTGTAGTTTTCAATGAAAAAAAAGTACACGTCGTGTATTTATTAATACACGTCGTGTAGTTTTTCCAGTTGGGATTTTGAGGATATAATGTTGTTTTAAATGATATTTATTATAATCAGTGTGGTCGCATGTCAAGGAATTAATTATTTGACATGGGGGTTTTAAATAAGAGTCAATGAAATAAATAAAATGAGTAACACTTTTATTTATTGTCATAACTCTACAACCTCAAACCCGATTATAAATATCCTCACAACCCCAACTCTTTTCCAACACACAAGAGAATCGTTGTGCACAACAACTCTGGAGAATTATTTCAAGGCCGAAAGAAACTCTTCTCCAAGAACATTCTCAAGACCTAGAGAGATCATCTTCCATCGGATCAAGATGATCTAAGGCGGACAACGCAAGCAAAGGTTTCTCCACGCTAGCACCCGGAGACTCCTTTGGCGACATCTCAATATACGATGTACACGTTTGGATCACCGCTAGAGGAAGTATACACTTGGCTTCTGTGACACAATGACGAATCACATCGGAATGTGATTAAGAACATCAATGAAGAAAGAATACCCAAAAGGTATTTCTTTTCAATTGATTAAATTAATTATAATCAACTTGTAACTATCCTTGTTTTGTGGTTCTGGGACAAACCTTCTTCTTTGTCTTTTTCTGTGATTCGATCCGTGGAGACTGGCATTTATCGTCGTATTGATCCCAGATTAATCCTTGATAATGACAAAAGGCCAAGTGGGAACATCCACCCACATGCTTCTGCTGCGCCCGGAACCTTCCAATGGTACCAGAGCCAGGTTGCAGCATTGATTATAATTATTTAATTTTCGTTGATAATTTACGCATTTATATTTGATTCAATTCGAAATAAATCATTCTATAAATCTGAATAAATGAGATCTATTCTTCCTCCTTCATTTCTCGATTCATATCATAGAAACGACCTTTTAATTTTAATTTTTGATTAAAATAAAAATGAGGAACTCATCCGGGGGAGTCGCTCTTTCTGTCTGTACAACACGGGATTACATGGCGTGTAATTAAAACTACACGCCGTGTACTTAGGTTCAATGAACCGGCACTGGTCTTCCAAACCACACCGTGTGAATTGAATATGCCTATGTATTAATCACGCCATGTTGATCAGAACTGATCAGCACATGGAAATCGGAATACACGACGTGTATGTTGGAGAAACACGCCGTGTAGTTCGTTCCGGCCCAGGTGAAACTGTGTACAAGGATAAGCCGCGTACCGCATACACGGGATCACCAGGCTGGTTACCGCATAACAAGGAAGTACATTCCATGTATGATTTATCTACACGTCGTGTACTCCAAATTTTCAAAGTACAGAAAACACGCCAAAGCCCCAGCATGTACTTTGTAAAAGAGTGAAAAGAAATACACATCGTGTAATTATAAACTACACGCCGTGTACTTTCCAGAAATGGAATTTCACCAGGTTTCCTCCAATGTAAAAAGAACCATACAAGGAATATAGATGAGAAGAATCTAAAGGAAATTCATAAAGGAATTTAAGATAAAAAATTGATTAATTATAAGATCATAATTAATTTAATTCGAGTGTGACTTATCTTAAATGAAAGAACGATTAAAAGAATTTGAATTCTAAATATGCGTAAATGTCGTTGCATGCTATGGATGATCATGAGCTAGAATAAAGACCCTTTTTATGTATATGGTTTCATTTAAATTTATTTAATTTAAATTTGTTGGCCTGCGAGCCTTCTTCCAATAAAATGTAGGGCCTGTGTGCCCATGGTTTCTTTAAAGTAAACCCCATGTAATGGAGGATCTCCCAAGCTGGAGGAGACGGTTCGAAACCCAAAGATGAGGCGAAACCAACGCAAGAAGATACAAAGGTGGATAGGTGGGAGATGCAAAACACGAACCATCAGGTTCAAGGTGTTTTCCCTAGGTCAGGGTTAGCTTATCAAAACTGCTAGATAAGCTAACCAATATAATCTCATGATCATTCCATATTATTTTATTTCTAAATTTCATGGTTTATTTATTATGTATGTGTTGTCGCGATCACATAGTTAATAAAATGAACAAGCATGCAAAGATGGAATAAAATAAAAACCGGACTATGCGTAAACATTATCAGAACATAGTTAATCACTTAAGCAAGCATCACTTAATATTAACAAGCATGTGATAATGAAAAACTACGCATAAATAATAAAATCCCTCAAATACCATATTAAGTCAGACCAGGACTTCAATTACTTGATTAAGGGCAAGACTCAATAAAACTATGTGTTCGACCAACCCTTGTTTGGACACTTACTTTTATAAAGGAAGCCCTTATGAAAGGTTTCGGGTTAACTTAACCATATTACATCAAGAGGAGTAGACCTTGCTAGACTTGATGTAATATTAGAGGCAAGAGTTGAGGAAATCCAAGTCAGGATTTTAGGATTGGGGAGTCCACTCAACAGATCAAGGAACTGTAAGCTCACAGTTTGCAAAGACCTGTCTACCTAAATACCTTCAAATAGCTCGACCAACCCTTGTTGGGGTTATGCGAAGGGGAATATGGATCCTTTCCACTAGAATTTCAAAGAAACTGGACATTTCGAGTTCAATGGTTAGGGCCATTGGGACTTGATAAAATAGTGGGAGAATTAATAAATTCATTTATTATTTTTCATAAAATGTAATCAAGAAAGTACTGATAAATCTGCTCTTTTAATTTGTAGAATCGAAATGAAAAACTCGTCAACCACATTTTCTCTGCGATCAATTCTGGATAAAGACAATATCCTCACCGGCAGTAACTTTCAGGAATGGTTTAGGCGCCTTCAGGTTATCCTATTCCATGAACGAAAGTTTTACGTGCTGGAGTCCTCACTTCCTGATTCTCCTACCCCAGGGGCGAGTGATGAATATTTCCTGGTCTATGATCAACATTTTAACGACGCTCTCGACATTCAATATGTGATGCTATCATCTATGTCTAGTGAGCTCATGAAGTCTCATTAAGACATGGATGCCTATAGCATGCTCGAGCACCTCCGTGGTCTATACCAGGAGAGATAAAGACAGGAAAGGTTTGAGATCTCCAAGGCTCTATTTTAGAGAAATCTTGGAGAGGGTGCCCGATCTAGGCCTCATGTAGTCAAGATCATTGGATACATTGAGCGCTTGGAGGTTCTAGGGTTTAAACTCCCCGAAGAACTGGGTACCGATCTCATTCTTGCATCACCTCCCTAGAGATTCTCTAACTTTGTTGTGAACTTCAACTTGAACAACATTGAGAAGTCTCTGTCTGATCTTCTTATCCTTATTCGCCAAGTGGACAATGACATGAAGCGTGAAAATCCTTTTGTACTCACGGTGAATAAAAGGAAAGGGAAGGCGAAGAGCTTTAAGTCCAAATATTCTTCAAGGCCTTCCAAGAAAAGGAAGATCAAAGGGGAGGAAAAGGAACAGGATGCTGTTTGTTTTGCATGTGGAAAGAAGGGCCACTGGAATAAAAATTTCACCCATCCAAGGAAGCAAGGGGAAGTTTCAGGTGCGTTTGTTATCGAATGGAATCTATTTGTTTCTACTAATTGGGTATTAGATACTACTTGTGGTGCTTACATCTGTATCCAAATATAGAAACCAAGTAGATTTAGAAATATTGACTGAGGTGAGGTGGATCTACGAGCATCCAACGGAGCCAGACTCGTTGTTGTAGCTATCGGAGACTACCACCTCACATTTCCTACTAGGATGATCTTAGTGTTAAAGGGTTGTTATTATGTGCCTTCTGTTACTAAAAAAATTATTTCAGTATCTAGATTAGATACTTATGGATTCATATTCAAGTTTGGAAATGAATGTTTCTACTTTTATAAAGATAACATTTGTTTTGGTAGGGAAAATTTATGTAACGACCTTTATGTGTTAGACTACACAAACCAAGTAATGGAAATCGATGAAAAAGTAAATTCACATGACTCATACCACACCCAACTTTGTCATCACCGGCTAGGTCATGTCAATGAGAAAAGTTTGACAAATTTACATCAAGATGGGTATTTATATTCTTTCGAACTAAAACCACTTGGTGTACGTCATGCGTGTCTACAAGGAAAAATGACCAAAGCCCCATTTAGTGGGAAAGGTGAAAGAGCTAAAGAGATTCTAGAATTAGTTCACACAGATGTGTGTGGGCCATTTCTAGTTGAAGCAAGGGGTGGGTTCTCATACTTCATAACTTTTACTGATGATTTTAGTAGATATGGATATATCTACTTAATGAGGTATAAGTCAGATTCTTTTGATCGGTTCAAAGAATACAAGAATGAAGTTGAGAACCATCTTGGTAAGAAGATTAAGAAACTCCACTCAGATAGAGGATTAGAATATCTTAATCAGGACTTCATTGATTTCTTACAGGAGTTTGGGATTCTATCTCAACTCACTCCTCCTTACACGCCACAGTGGAATGGTGTAAGTGAAAGGAGGAACTGCACCCTGTTGGACATGGTGAGATCAATGATGAGTCATGCGAGTCTTCCATTATCCTTTTGGGGATATGCATTGCAAAAAGAAGCACACATACTAAACCAAGTACCAACTAAATCAATAAATGGTATTCCATACGAGTTATGGAGTGGACGCAAAGCCATGTTATCGAATTTACATGTGTGGGGTAGCGAAGCATTTGTTAAGTTCTCTTCAGGTAACAAACTTTCACCCCGAGGAAAAAGTGTATCTTTATATGATATCCCAAGGAAACAAGGTGATATTACCTATACAACCCCTCAGACAAAAAGGTTATAGTGGAAAGACACGTCATATTCCTTGAGAGGTATCACATCTCCAAAAGAGATAGTGGGAGCGAGATAGACTTTCATGAAGTCAAGGCTCAAGATACACATGAGTTGGTACAAGAACAAATTCCACAAAGCCCCATGGAAGAAAAATCCGTTCCAGAGACACAAGAACTGCATAGGAGCACAAGAGAGGTGAGAGAACCAGAAAGATATGGTTTTCTTTTCACCGAGGATGGTGACTCATTATTGGTTGACAATGATGATCCTCTTACCTACAAGGAAGCAGTTGAAGGCATGGACATTTCCAAGTGGAAAGTAGCCACGAATTCTGAAATGGATTCCATGTACTAAAACCAAGTATGGATTTTGGAAGATCCTCCAGTTGATGTAAATCCTATTGGTAATAAATGGGTATTCAAGAAGAAACTGGACATGGAGGGGCAAGTTAGCACCTACAAGGCACGATTGGTTGCAAAAGGTTTTAGATAGAGTCAAGGAATTGACTATGATGAAACCTTTTCACCGGTTGTGATGCTGAAATCAATCAGAATCCTATTGTCCATTGTTGCTTACCATGACTATGAAATTTGTAAAATGGATGTCAAAATAGTTTTCCTTAATGGGAACCTCCAGGAAGATGTCTACATGACACAACCTGAAGGGTTTGTGACTCCAAAGGATGCAAAAAAAGTATGAAAGTTGTAGAAATCCATTTATGGATTAAAGAAAACATCAAGGTCATGGAACATTCATTTTGATGAAGCTCTAATGGAATTTGGCTTTGTTAAGGACGAATGTGAGCCTTATGTCTACAAAAGTTTTAGTGGAAGTGAAGTTGTTTTCCTAATAGTATATGTTGATGACATATTTCTAATTGGAAATGAAGTACCTCTCTTACAGTCAGTTAAGGCATGGTTGCATAAATGCTTCTCCATGAAAGACTTGGGTGAGGAGGCATATATTCTTGGGATCAAGATCCATCGTGATAGATCTAAGAGAATGCTGGGCCTGACTCAATGTACATACATTGACAAGATACTGAAGAGATTCAGTATGGAACAGTCCAAGAGGGGATTTTTTCCAGTGTCACATGGCATTTATCTTTCCAAGAAAATGTGTCCTCAGACACATGAGGAAAGAATATAATGGCAAGGATACCTTACGCATCCTCGATTGTGTCAGTCATGTATGTTATGCTATGTACAAGCCTAGATGTTGCTTATGCATTAAGTGTGGTAGGCAGATATCAAGCTGATCCAGGAGACCGCCATTGGATGGCAGTCAAGACTATCCTTAAGTATCTGAGGCTTACTAAGGATATGTTCCTGGTTTATGGAGGAGATGAGGAAATAGTCATCAGAGGACATGTAGATGCTAGTTTCCAGACTGATCAAGATGACATGAAGTCGCAGACTGGATACATCTTTAGTTTGAATGGAGGTGCAGTGAGCTGGAAGAGCTCAAAGCAAAGTGTGGTAGCAGATTCTACAGTGAAGTCCAAGTATATCGCAGCTTCTGAGGCAGCTAAAGAAGTAGTATGGATGTGAAGCTTCGTCCAAGAGTTGGATGTTGTACTGAGCAGTAAAGATCCTATCGCACTCTATTGTGATAATACTGCAGCGGTGGCACTTGAAAAAGAGCCAAGGTCACATCAGCGGACAAAGCACATACTTTGGAAGTATCATCTCTTAAGGAATTTTTCTCAGAGAGGTGAAGTTACAGTGAGCAGTATTTCCATGGAAGACAACGTGGTGGACCCCTTGACTAAAGCCTTGACTCAGCAGAAACATGATCATCATGTGAGGTCTAGTGGACTAAAAGTCATAGGCAGTTGGCTCTAGTCCAAGTGGGAGTTTTTAAGGGTTGGTGTCCTGAGAACCAATTGTTTTGTACTTTTATTACATGAATGTTCACTTATTATATTGTTCATTGTTCTGCATGAATATAATATAATAATGTCTTGGAATATTTGTTGCATTAATAAGGTCATGGAAGATCCTTGCTATGATGAGAACCTTGAAATTCTATAACAATATTATTAAATAAATTTCTGTGGTTGGATGACATACTATGATAGGACACATAGTATACAGACCGTCATGTGCGAGTACTCATAAGAAGACGAGATTATCTCTCATGGAGTTCGCACTTGGTAATCTCCAAGATGGGAGATTATGAGAACCGACCCGCCAGTAGTAATTCCACATGTCTTGGTGTCATCAGATATTACTATCTGCGAGCATGTGTAATGGTCCTTAGACTGGAAGATTATCATTAACTCATGTCATGACTCGCGCACTTAGATTTACTGACAAAAACCATCACGCAGATAGTTGGCGGGAAGTAGGGTACGTTTGGGTGCGTCACGAGTGGCATGTTGTTAATGGATAAGTTGAGGAAGGATTTTTTCATTACATTTATGGAAGTTGATATCTCGGCCCTTTGAGTGAAATAGAACTGTCTCATTAAATTCCATGGCCATGGTGTGAACGACGAGTTTATTTCAGGTAGTCAAAGAACGATGGATCAAGCATATAGTTTTATGACACTACCATAAAACCTTCTTGATGAGATATCAAGACAAAGGGATTAAATTACATAGTAAGCATTCTTATGAGTTGATATGTCAATGCAGCATCATCTACTTTCTCTTGGGTTCCTTGACCCATTGCTAGATAGTAATCTTGGACTTTAGGCAAGCTCGCCTAATGCCAACGAGAAAGAGGCCTAGAGGGTCACGCACTAAGTGTATTCAAGTATCTCAAGTAGAATAAAGATTATTCCCGTACGTGGTTTAATAATTATTCAAGGAAGCCTAAATCATTTTGATGATGGAGGAATAAGGAAATGAAAAACAAGATATACACGCCGTGTATTAATGATTACACGTCGTGTAGTTTTTCATGGAAAACAAGTACATGTCGTGTATTAATAATTACACGCCGTGCAGTTTTCTTTATGGAAAGGAAATGAATAAATTAAAACAAGATATACATGTTGTGTACATTAAAGTACACGCCGTGTATTTTTCAATGAAAAACAAGTAAACACCGTGTATTTATTAATACATGTCGTGTAGTTTTTTCAGTCGGGATTTTGAGGATATAAATATTTTTTTAAATGATATTTATTATAATCAGTATGGGCACATGTCAAGGAATTAATTATTTTACATGGGGGTTTTAAATAAGAGTAAATGAAATAAATAAATGTGTAACACATTTATTTATTGTCATAACTCTACAACCACAGACCCGATTATAAATATCCTCACAACCCCAACTCTTTTCCAACACACAAGAGAATTGTTGTGCACAACAAACTCTGGAGAATTCTTTCAAGGCCGAAAGAACCTCTTCCTCCAAGAACGCTCTCAAGACTGAGAGAGATCATCTACCATCGGATCAAGATGATATAAGTCGGAAAACGCAAGCAAAGGTTTCTCCATGCTAGCACCCGGAGACTCCTTTGGCGACATCCCAAGATATGAGGTACACGTGTGGACCACCGCTAGAGGAAGTCTACACTTGGCTTCTACGACGCAACGACGAATCACATCGGAATGTGATTAATAAAATCAATGAAGAAAGAACACCCAAAAGGTATTTATTTTCAATTGATTAAATTAATTATAATAAACTTGTAACGATCCTTGTTTGTGGTTCTGGGACAAAACCTTCTTCTTTGTCTTTTTCTGTGATTCGATCCATCGAGACTGAATTTATCGTCGTATTGATCCCGGATTAATCCTTGATAATGACAAAAGGCCAAGTGGGCACATCCACCCACCCGCTTCCGCTGCTCCCGGAACCTTCACCATGGTATTAAGACCAAAATCCAAAGATCTTATTTCCTCAGAAACAGAGTCTGCAGACAAACTCAATACCTGAAATATAAAAAAATAGTAAACTTAATTAAATATTATTTTTATTTAGTTATTACAGAAATATTTTTACCTTCTATTTCAACCAAGCAGAAAACCCTTTTCTATAAAAAGTCTCTTTCCTTCTCAAAGATAAAGAACGATGCTTTCTATATATCAATTCTTTATGTTCCCTATAGATAAAAATAATAATAGTTTAACAAATATTTAAAATTACAAGAGATAAGATAAGAGATACATGTATAATTTACTTACTTGATATACTCATCGAACAAATCACAATTGAACAACACTGTGCGATGTAAATCTCTCACTCTTCAAGGCTTAATGTCGTCAATGTATATGATCCCAGAATTCCTCCTGTATGAGGAAGTGATAGAAAACTGGGTTCAATTTTCCCATACTGTTCTTCTTCATTTATCATTGGTCTATTTATTCTCGTAGTAAGATCAAAAAAATACATTGAGCAGAAATCCATACATTCTTGAGCCAAGTAACTGTTCACAATAGAACCTTCGAGATAATTCCTGTTCCGAACATATGATTTCAATGTGCACATGTTTCTTTCAGTTGGATACATCCAACAAAAAGCAACGGGTCCTCCAAGAAGTATTTCGGTCGGAAGATGGACAGTCAGATGCAACATGCATGTAAAAAATGATGGAGGGAATATTTTCTCTAACTCACACAAAATCAATGGTGTCTCTGGAAATAGTTTTTGCAAGAAGGATTTGGACAACCTCTTAGCACAAAGATCTCTAAACAAATAGCACAACCGAATAACTGAGATTCTAACATTATTGGACAAGAGATGACAGATAGCTATTGGAATCAACTCATGCAAAAGGACGTGATAATCACGAGTCTTCAAAGATTTCATCTTCAACTCTTTTCTGTTGACCCGTTTTGATATATTTCTTAAATATCTATCAGGAACTTTAATAGTCTCTAGCACTTCCAGAAATTGTTTTTTTTTCAGCAGGTGTCATCACATAAGAAGCACATGGAACTTGCCATTTATTTTCACTGATACAGACAGGATGCAATTCTGGTCTGATCCCCCAATCTACCAAGTCACATCGAGATCGTAAATCATCTTTTGTTTTCCCCTTGACATTTAGAATAATAAAAAGAAACATTTCACATATATTATTTTCAATGTGAATTACATCTAAGCAATGACATAACAAGTTGGTTGACCAATACAACAACTCAAATAATATACTCTTCTTCTTCCAATTGTAACAGGTATCATTGGAAACATTTTTCCTCTTTCTAGATTTCATTACACCCTTCCCAAATGAATAACTAAAATCTTTCGATTCATTAAGCACATTAGTTCCAGACATACGCTGAGTTGGATCGTCATTCTCCATGGTATTGTCAAATCTTTGAAGATTGTTTCTATATGGATGGTTCATTGGCAAGAATCATCAATGTCCCATAAAACTAAAACTAAGACTATATTTCAGTCTTCTTGATCGAGTATTCTTCATAAAAACAGGACATGACAATTTTCCTTTTGTGCTCCATCCAGACATCATTGCATAAGTAGGAAAATCATTGATCATCCACAAAAGCGCAACACGCATCTGAAATATGTCTTTCGAACATGCATCATATGTGGGAACACCCACATCCCAAAGAAGTTTCAACTCTTTTATTAAAGGTTGCATGTATACATATATATCATTTTCGGGATCAGAAGGGCCAAATATCAGTATACTCAAGAAAGTGTAAGGATTTTTCATACACAACCAAGGGGGAAGTTTATAAATGTGTATGAAAACCAGCCATGTATTGTGTGAAGTAAGCATCTTCCCAAATGGATTAAAACTGTCACATGAAAGACCCAGTCTCACATTATGCACGTCGGCTGTAAATTCAGGATATCGAGCATCAAATCTCTGCCATGCAAATCTATATGCAGGGTGAACCAACTCTTCATTATTCTTTTTTCTCTCAGTGTCATGCCATCGCATTTTTACGGATATTTCATCAGACATGAAAAGGTTCTATAATCTGGGGATCAATGGAAAGTGCAACATTACTTTTTGTGGCACACGAGATGGTGTTCCATCATCTTTTGGATTCCATCGGGAGGTTCTACATTTTATACAATCATTTCTTTCAGTAGTTTCCTCCCAAAATAAGCTACAATCATTCGGGAAAGCATGATTTTTTTTTGATAATCCAAGTTCATCAACTAACTTCCATGCCATATAGTGGTTTGAGAGAATATCTATATCATCTAGAAGTAAGTCCTTCAAGAAAGTAAGAATGTAATCAATTGCAGTATTTGAAATCCCATACATAGTTTTTCCCATGAAACAATCAGATTAAAAATTCCAACTTTTTCATTTTACCACATTGCCGATATACTGGAGTCGTCGCAGCATCATTCAATTTTTTTCACCCTATCAACATCATCATTTTCATTGGACGCATCATGTGTGCTTGTATCTAAATCTTGTTGGATGGGCATTCTTTCATTCTCATGATGTCGAATAAATGGAAACTGATCATATATCAAACTCTTCAATTCAGTCCTATCATTTGGATTATCAACATTTTGAGATTCCATTTTCTCTCCATTGTGATACCACACATAATAGTTTGTTTGGAACCATATTTGGTTATATGATAGCTAACTAATTCACAACTCAACCAAGGTCTTCCAACACAATTAAAACATGGGCAGTGTATGCGAACACTATCTGAAGCCTTGTCAAATGCAAAATCTAGAAAACTGTTCAAATTATTTTGAAAATCGGTTGAAATCCGATCAGTTTTGTACATCCAACTTCTATCCATTATGTTAAAAAAATGATATAAGTCATTTCAAAGCAATTCAATAATATTGAAGTTTAATCAGAAAAATATTTAGGTAAATGACAATTGTTTACTTTATATAAAAGAATAACTGACGCATTACTCTATATGAGAATCATATTAAGAAATACAACAAAATACAGTGTATATAAGAAAATAAGATACAGAATTTATAATTCCTATATTCAAGGATTGCCCAGTAAGATATTGGAAGTGGATAAAGGAATACATAATCCTTAAGAGTCTTGTTGGAGTACATGAGTTTTATACTTTAACTTCTTCAGGGAGATTAGGAAGAGGAGTAGGATGAGGATCAGGGGAGTGGTGGGACTGTCCAAGGGGGTGCGGGGTTTACAGGGGGTACGGGGTGTCTAGGGGGGTGTTGGGCCTATCCGGGGGGTCGGAGGTGTCCAGGGGGTGGGGGTTGTCTAGGGGGGTCGGGGTGTCCAGGTGGGAGGGCTGCTCGTGGGGGTGGTCAGGCTGTCTAAGGGGGTAGGGGGAGTCCAGGGGGTGGGAGGGCTGTCCAAGGAGGTGAGCAGGGTGTCTAGGGGTGGGTGGGGATGTCCGGGGGGGTACGGGGTGTCCAGGGGGTGGGAGGTCTTCCCATGGGGGTGGCAGGGGCTGTCCAGGGGGTCTGGAGTGTCCAGGGGGGTGGGTGGGCTGTCCAGGGGGGTGGGCAGGTTGTCCACAGGGGGTGGACGGGCTGTCCACAGGGGTGGCAGTGTTGTCCAGTGGGTTGGGGGTGTCAAGGGGTGGGGGGGGGCTTTCCAGGGGTGGGGGGTGTTCGGGGGGATGGGGGTGTTCGGGGGCTGGTGGGCGGGTGTCCGGGGGTGGGGTGGGTGGGCTGTCAACAAGGGTGGGGGGGTTGTCCAGGGGCCACGGGTTGTCCAAGGTGGTGGGCGGGTGTCTGGGGGTGGGGTGGGCGGGCTTTCAACAAGGGTAGTGATAGGTGTGGAAATTGTACACCTAGAGTTTGATGAGGAAATACTTATGAGGATGGATTGGAATCTTGGTAGGTTCTTAGAGTGGGATGGTCCCTCTGAGTATATAAAATGTATTATGAAATGTTTTAGGGAAATATAATTATCATACAGGGCACATGTCTATAAGGTGATAAAATTATATTTTTCATAGATGTAAGATGGTATTTTATGGATTTTTTAGACTAAATGAATCTTAATTAGTTAATAGAGATGAAGAAGTTCTCTATAACAAATATTAGGAAAAATTGATCTGTTACAAGACATTTTGTTGCTTTATATGGATTAATATCCTTAAAAATACCATTAGTAGTGGGTCATATAAAGAATCATTCCCAAGATTGAGTTTAGGAGTATATATGGTTTTTATTATTTTTTCCCATGACTTTTGGGTTGATAAACACTATAATTATCTTCATAGATCTCATGAATATGATTTTCCATCCATATAATGTCTCTTTAATCATTATATTTATAGATGAAATGACAATATAGTTTATGAAATTATTTTTTAATGATTGACGATGTGAAATATTAATGATTACAATTCAATAAAATTTGATTTATAAAAATAATTTTGGGTGTCAATATTGGATACAACAGACTAAGAGCTATTGAAATTAGAGAAGCACCAGGATTTTGGTCTATCTCAATCTCAACATCATGTCAAGGGGGTATCATCACAACCACCTCATAAAAAACAAAAACAAAAACCCTAACAACCTTGGTATCCTCAAACATAATAGCTTTAATATATTCAATAAAAGTATGAACAATCACATAAACTAGGTTGTCCACATATCAACTTCCCACCTAAAATTCCCACTCAATAACAAAAACTACATTTTTTCTATCCCTATATGATTACACAACCCTCCTTCAGAATCATTTGATAAAAATATGTAAGGAATATAACTAGTTGATTCATTTGATGACATATTATAGGTATATTTATATGAAAAGAATACCCCCACAATAATCATGCAGCCCTGTCATCAGTCTAGACCCCTAGAACACATAAAAGAAGATAGTATACATTTACTAAAATATTTAACACCATAAGATTGAAAATGAACTCTAAATATAGTTTGAGAGGATATAATGTTGTGTGTGAAAAAAATGATATTAAATCAATTTAAATTAATATGAAACAAATGAGGGTTTACAATACACTAAGAGTGCCTCAAACAATCCAAAACCACTATAGCGCCACATATTAAACTTCATGAAATAGAACCTAGAAATCTTACCTACATCTTTATCGAGGAACACCTAATTGGAACACTCTATTTATGGTTCTTGAACACAAGGAACAAACTATATTTGGTCTCTACCAACTCAATCACCCCCTTGTAGATCATAATCTTGTTTCCCCTTATACTAAAATGGTCTCACTAGAAGCTACTTCTAATGCTGGTCCTAAACCATTCATTCTCCATAAAACAATGATCAAAGAACCATTGGACACATCTTAATGACGATACAATCTCATCACATATAGGTTAAATCAAAACAGAAACAAAAACATATACACATCAAAATCAAAACTAAAAACTGAAATATTAGATAAATTTCAATAAAAATAAGCTACCAGTTAATAAAATACCTAATTTAGGATGGGTCTGATAAGATTCGGCAGGAGATTCAGCAACTTGGATGGGATGGAGGAAGAGGAAGCTGAAGGAGCTCCAAGATCGCCAAACTGCTCCCACCGAAGGACCTCCAAGATCGCCTGCTCCCGTTTATGGTTCTGTATCGCGAATCGGGGAGAGGACGGGCCGCTGTTAATTTGGGGGAAAGTAATACCAACGATTTTTAAAAATCGTTGGTATATATCTTCAGACGAAACCTATACTGATGGTTCCTTAGAACCATTGGTAAAATCTTCCCCGAACCACACCTATACCAACGGTTCTCATTTAACTGTTGGTAAAACTCCCCTAAACTACATTTATACCAACGGTTCATTAGAACCATTGGTAAAAGCTCCCACAAACACACCTATACCAACGGTTCCTAAGAACCATTGGTAAAAGATTCCCTAAACAATCCTTTACCAATGATTTCATGAAACCGTTGGTATGGAAGTGTGGGGAAAAACCCACATTCCAGTAGTGGTACCTAAGGTCAAGGGACATGGTCTGTACCCTTACTACACACTATGTGCTCCCATAAAGAGTGATTAAGACTCTTAATTTTCCTATTTTTTACTAGTATATGTTGAGTGTGTTCCCATGGTCCTTTCCTCGAGAGTACAGTGCGATATTACATCCACATCACTGGATTGAAATCCCCTCTAGAGGTCGAGTCTAATATAGAGTTATGGTGTCCCTCTATGAGACTGTAGTGCGATCCTCTATCATCCATAGTGGAGTTTTTGGAATCATTGTAACCTCCATGAATAGGTAGTTGATCCTCTATCTAGTGGGATGAATCAATAGGTTTTGTGTAATCATTATCATATAATCCCCTATGTAGCGGGTTGATCCAGATTGGGTCTGTGGTGTCCCCCAGCGGTTCTGGGCGTGACCCCCAATCTATGTATCAAGGTTAATCCAGATCGGGTTCATGGTGTCCCCTAGTGGTCTTGGGCGTGACCCCCTATCTATGTATTATAGTATTCTTAGACCAACATGTTATCCTTGGGTGGGGCCCAAATTATTTAGACCTCTTTGTTTAGTGTCTCTGATGATAGCATGGATCGTGGAGTGGGATCTCCCAGAATAAGCGATGCTTCAAGTAGAATCCTATGGCTGGCAGTTGGTTATGACTTCCTAATAGCATGGTGTCTTTTCTGAGTATACCAGGGTTCTCTTTTTCTCTTGGAATCTATTATACATAGACTGTTACATCTTGTATTGAGTTTACATGATTGGTGTTTCCTTTTTAGTGTTGTTGGTGTGCTCTACTGAGTATTGTTATACTCACCCCTACACGGGTTTTCCCTCACATGTCATGTCTTATGCAGATGGCGGACATTTTGACAGTTTCCTAGGAGTAAAGGGAGTGGGTGGAGCATATATGGAGCTAGGAAGACCGAGGTGTTTACCGAGAGAATACCTTTGACTTAGTCCTCTACCTTGGAGTAGGTTGGACTCTTTACAGTTTCAGTTGGACTTGTGTATAAACTCTCTTTGTGGTGGATTTTTGTTTAGATATTTTTAATTTTCCTTTACTTCATGTTATACTCTAGTTGTGGGATCTTAGATGCATGTATGCATTATTTCAGTTGTTTTACATTTTAGCATTGTGTGCCTTGGATATGTGTGTGTGTGTGTACAGGTATTTTAGTCTAATGTATCCTACTTGTGAGATATGCCTACTCGGAACTGGTCTCCATCCCCTGGCCTATTGAAGGTGGGATTAGGGTAGTCATGTAATGAGTCCCTCTGGTACGAGACGTGACAGAGTGGAATCAAATGAGGTCAGTTCTACTTTAGGATCGGGAGTCTGTGAGATTGGTTTGGGGTAATAGTTTTAAGTGTTTTGAGTTCGTATTTCAGTCTAAAGACTCCAGTGTTGGTGTGACGACCAACATATCCATACACCATTACTCTGATCACTTTCTTTTTGACTCAGTACGTGAGAACATTATTTTCCATGTCCTTCTTGAGACAACTCCCCATATATACTCTATTGACCATGGTGTATCTTATTTTATTTAAATATCTATAAACATATACAACCAGCCATGATTACACTATTTGATCATGAGGATGATTCTTTGGGCGAGAATACATTGGTACAAATATTTTTACTGGATATAGCACCTTTAGGTGGTGCACCATCTATACCACCACCTGTAGAGAAGTACACGGTAGTCGTAGTACCAACAGATGAGGTGTGCAGGATGAGCACACATTATGAGTTTCAGCATGAGAAACCCCTTAGGTTCTAAGGTGATCCCGACCCATAGGTGGCTAAGGACTAGCTTGAGGAGGTGACCTTAGTTTTCCATCTTATTAGGACACTAGTAGATCAGATGGTGGTCCTGGCAGCAAGCCTTCTACATGAATCGGTAGGGCGATGGTGGGGTTTGGTTACCCAATATTAATATGAGGTGTCTCTTTCATGGAAAGAGTTTAAGTACCTTTATAGAGAGTATTTTTCACCATATAATCTAAAGGTTATTCTATCGAGGAGATTCTAAAGCTCCAGTAGGATGACATGTCAGTATCTGAGTATTCATCGAGGCATACCAACCTCTCTAGGTACTTGATGGATATGATACAAGATTAGTTCTATAGGGATCGGACCTTTGAGAGATGTCTGTGTAGCTAAATCCAAGCCATTTTTATCCATTTTTTATTCCTACCTATTCTAGGGTACTAGATCAGGCCTTGGCAGTTGAGAGTTCCTTGGCTAGGTAGATAAAACCCGTGGTAGTCAGTAGTGGGAAAGCAAGAGCATAGACATCATCGGTAGGAATTCGATGCCTATCTCAGTGACTTTGACATAGGATAAATCACTATATGAAGATACATGATAGTGGATCTGTAGTTTGGGTCTCATAGGGTGAGTCTAGTTAGCCTAGAGAGAGGTGACGCTACTCATGTGATGAGAGGGGAAATCTCACTCAAGATTGTCCAACCCGTCATAATGCTGATAGGAAGACCGTGGATGGACCACTGAGGTAGATATAGTGATAATAGAACCTAGATCTATAGGTAAAATGATGTTATGGAGGATCTATGATAGAAACATGAGGTGGTTAATGTTTCAACTTGTTACCACCACCACCCTTGGGTGGTCTACACCAGGTTCAGGGAGCTGGACGGCTGGGGAGTGGATAGCTGCATGAAGTTGAGGCATATGACCTAGGGGCTCCAAGAATTATTTGAGGTATGATCTGTGTCTTTTATACCTTAGTTGTTTTATCGATAGACATAGGTTCTAGTAATTATTTTCTTTCCATGAATCTTGTTCGAGACTCAGAGATTCTAGTTGAATAATTAACTCAACCCTTATGCTTGGAGACTCCTACTAAAGGAGACTCAATGATCACACACTAGTGCTGACAGTGTGACCTGACCCTTGGAGTTGAGAGTTTTGGATGGAACTTCTTGGTAGAGGCGTTGAGGCCTTACGACATCATTCTTGGTATGGATTGGTTATCTAAATTCCATGCCCAGATTGACAATTTTAGTATAAGAGTGTGGTGTGTCTGCAATAATGGAACAAGGTCTACCTTTGTTGGTGAAAAGGAAACCTAGGAAGCACAAGATGGGCTCATTCATAGGAGGGTGTATCTGATTACTCACTAGGTGTATAGCCTGACCCTTGTTATAGGGGATTTTATGAGTTTCCTATTTCCAATAGTGGTGGTGGAGTGTGAGGATGTCTTTTCTGAAGATATTCTAGGTTTACCTCTTGTAGGGAGATAAAATTATGCATTGATCTACACTCTGAGATGACATTGATACGTAAAATTTCATATAATATGGATCCCATATAGCTTCGTGAGCTAAGGGTAAAATTGGAGGACTTTTAGAAAAAAATATTTATGAGACCCAATGTTTCACCCTCAGAAGTCCCAATTTTTTTTATCAAAAATTCATAAGGGAGATTGAGGTTGTGTATAGACTACCAGTGCTTGAACCAGGCGAATGTGAAAAAAAATTATCAAATACTGAGGATTTATGACCCCCCCCCCCCGATCAGTTGAGAGGGGAACAATGGTTCTTGAAGGTTGACCTCAGATCAATGATTTCAGGAGCGGAGGTAGAGTTTGAAAAGTGATCCAATCTTGATATTTCCAGTGGAAGGTGTTAATAACATAGTAATCTACAATTCATCAAGAATCAGGATTGGTTGTGTCTTGATGCAGAGGAAAGAGGGAATTTCCTATGGTTTAGAACAGTTGAGACCCCATGAGAAGAATTATGTAACCCATGATATTGAGTTAGCAGTGGTAGTCTTCGCTTTGAAGATGTGGAAACACTACCTGGTGGGTGAGAGTTTTTTATTCTACTCTAACAATAAAAGTCTCAAGTATATATTCTCTCAAAAGGATATGAATTTTACACATAGATGATGGCTATATTTCTTCTAGGACTATGACTTTAAGATTTTCTATACTCTCAGGAAGGGGAACATGGTGGTATATGCTCTTAGTAGGAGATCTAGTTCACAGTTACTGAATGAGGAATCAGAGCAGTTTCCCTCGTTGTAGTTATCCTTTATGGATGGATATAGAGTAGTTTACCTCCATTTTATGGTTGTTACCCATCCACTCTTATAGTGAGTTAGGTAGTAACATCTTTGGGATACTGACTACGATACCCGACATGCTCAGATGTACACAAGGCATGCTCCTAATGGATATTAAAAATGTGGGGAGCACATCATTCACTTTAGAGGATTCCCGATGGTACCAGTGACATTACGGGAGGATGTTCTAAGGGTGTTTAATATGTACCCTTTGGTGGTACATCCAGGTGTGGTGAAGATATAACAAGACCTATGACATCAGTTTTGGTGTCCAATAATTAATAAAGGAGTTGCAAAGTTTGTTTATCGATGCCTTACTTGTCAGTAAGTAAAGGATAAGAACTAAGTTCCAATAGGTTTATATCAACCCCTTGAGGTTCCTAAATGGAATAGGTATGGGAAATTGATAGACTTCGTGATGGTTTTTCCACATATTTCCAAGGGACACGATTCTATCTGGGTGATCGTTGACTGACTCACCAAGTTGGCCCACTTCCTAGATATCTAAGAGCAGAGTTCAGTAGAGATCTTGCGGAACCTCTACGTTCATGAGATAGTTCGAATTCATGGAGTTCCATCGACGATTGTTTCAAATCGTGATTATCGCTTTGCATCCTGGTTATGGAAGTGACTAAAATAGGCATTTGGGACCCAATTACACTTGAGAACAACATTTCAACCACAAACATATGGCCAGATTGAGAAGGCCATTCAGGTTCGGGAGGACATGCTATGAGCTTACATGTTAGACTTTTTCCATAGTTGGCAGGATCACCTACCACTAGTGGAGTTTTAATATAAAAATAGCAACAATTATTCCATTGGTATGGCACCATTCAAGGCTTTGTATGGGTGACCCAACAGGTCACCACTTTGTTGGAATGATCCAGGAGAGTCAGCACTCATGGGCCCAGATTTAGTGCGTGCTTCTATAAAGAAGGTGCAAATCATCTAGGATTGGATGAAGACTTCACAGATCCATCAGAAGTCTTATGTTGATAGGTGATACATGCCTTTAGAGTTTGAGGAAGGAGACCATGTGTTCCTATAGTTTTCAAATCGATGTGGATTATGGAGATTTGGTTGGGTCAGCAAGCTATATCTGAGGTTCATAGTCCCTTTTCAGATAATGTGTAGAGTTGGTGAGGTGGCATATCACTTAGCTCTACCCCTGCAGTTAGACCGGGTACACAACATCTTCCACGTGTCGTAGCTGAGGAGGTATGTCCATGACCCATATCACTTCATCGACTGGGGAGATCTAGACATCAAGGATGGAGAGAATTTTGTTGATTACCCAGTAGATATTGAGAATCTAAAGGAGAGGATCCTTCATGGGTGATCAATTCCTTCAGTGTGTGTTTGATGGAAGCATGGGAATCTCTAAGAGAGAATATGGGAGCGAGAGACTTAGATTCATGCTCAGTACCCTCATCTGTTTGAGAAACCCTTATTTTAGATTTTCAAGGATGTAAAACCCCAAGGTGGGGAAAATGTAACATATCATATTTTCTGTGTATTATTTTTAGATATTATATAGATTATTTTCGAGATGAGGTGTTGAGACGACATGCAATTTCGAGGCCCGGTGTTCCTGAAACAAATGTTTGAAAAATATTAAAATATTAATATCATGTCTGCATAATTTTCTTGAAAAAGTGGAAAAGATCCTAAATAGGTTCTTGAATCAGAAATATGAGGGCACCATTGAATCTAGAATATCGTATTTACCTTAGGCACGACCTAACAATGGTCGGCATGGGTTGTTTGTGAAAAAATCATCGCGGGCGTAAAACAAATAAAATAATTTAATTATTTTATTGACATAGTGAATTGTTTATTTAAATATATCCTTATGTTATATTTACAGGGTTAGCCTCATAACCTTAGAACTTCTAGAGGATCATGGAGAGAGAGATCTAGGAATCATTTATAATGAACAATAACAGATCAAGGATCGACGATCGATGCACATCAATTTTAATGGGTCTCGCCAATGAACGCAATGCAGATTCATTCTACATTAGTGATCAATCAAAATTGAGGTAGGTTGTGTGTTTAAATTGTTTAATTCCCCATTCTTAATTTATGTGACAATTGAAAATAAATCGATGAATAGATTGGTTTGCAGATCGATCGCCTTGTGGGAAGGGTTTTATTCTGCAGGGTTTATGTGGGAGATTTTCTCATGGTAATTAAATCCTTTTAATTTATCATTATTATGGAAAAGGATCATGGATGAAACAAAAAATAGTTAAGATTCATTCCTCAGGGTTGTTCTTTGTGACTTATCCCTTTTTTCTCATTCATCACAGGTGACCCCTTGGTTCGTGATTCGACTTCCTACCGGTGGATCGATCGTTGTGTGCACGATTCTTGGCACAACGATCCAAGATTGTAGATCCGGACACGATGCAATGAAATGAAGTTGTGGAGATAATGGTGACATATAGATCGAGGCAGTTTGGAAACCCCTGATTTTTGAGATTCGGGCGTGGAAGATGAATCAGACAGAAACCTTAGATTTTTTACCAAATTCAATGGCCAAAGCGTGTTTCTCATTGACGGTGAGGCTCAACTAGAGTAGATCCACATATTTTGGATTGATTTAAGCTGGATCTGAAGGCGGTGGAAATGAGGAAAATAGAAAGAGTAATAACTAGGGATTTTGAAAAATCCAATAACACACGGTGTGTAATCCTAGGTTACACGGTGTGTGGGGCCCTATGGATATGGTGCAAGGGTTTGGTCAAAGTTAAGGATCACACAGTGTGTGACCCCTATCACACGGCATGTGACCCTCCTCAGATGACTCAGTGTGTAATCCAGAGAGTACAAAGACATGGGTGTACATGTCCAAATAGCATGTCGTGTACTGAGACACGGACACGACTTGGCATACAAGAATCAGTACATAAACACGGCTTCAGTACATAGACACGACTAGGAAACACAGGTAGGGAACTGTTTGTCTCTACATATCATGTACTAATCCTACACATCGTGTATATTAAGACTACATTCCATTTAATTATTTCCACATAGGAAAGACTTGGGATAGAATAAAATTCCATGTACCCCTGGGAAATTTCATGTACTCTTCTACACGACACGGGTTGAATGACATGGGGAATTTTACATAGGAAGTACCGAGGTTCAATGGACATGGAATGTACCCTTACTACACGTCGTGTACTCCCATAAAGAGTGATTAAGGCTCTTCATTTTCATAGTTTAGACTAGTATAGGTTGAGTGTGTTCCCTTGGTCCTTTCCTAAAGGGTACATTGCAGTATTACATCCACATCACTGGATTGTAATATCCTATAAAGTCCGAGACTCAGATAGAGTTGTGGTGTCTCTCTGTGATACTGAAGTGAAATCCTCTATCATCCCTAAAATATTTTATGGAATTGGTGTAACCTCCATAAGAAGGGTGTTGATCCTCTATCTAGCGGGCCGCATCAGTAGGGTTTGTAGATTCATTAGCATATGATCCCCTACATAGCATGTTGATCTAGATTGTGTTTGTGGTGTCCCCCAGTGGTTCTAGGTATGGCCCCCTCTCTATGAATCAAGGTTCATCCAAATAATATTTGTGTTGTCCAGTAAATGTCTTGTGCATGACCCCCTATCAATGTATCATAGTCTTCTTAGACCAACGTATTCCCTTTGGATGGGTCCCAAATGAGTTAGACCTCTTATTAGAGTGTCTCTGATGATAGCATGGCTCATGGAGTGGGATATACTGGAATGAGCGATGCTTCAATGATAATCCTATGGTTGGAAGTTGGTTATGACCACCTGATGGTGTGGGGTCTTTCTTGAGTATATCTAGGTTTACTTTTTCTCTTGAAATTTGTTATACATAGATTGTTACATCTTGTATTGACCTTAATTACTTGGTGCTTAATGTTTAGTATTTTTTTTGTCCTACTGAGTATTGTTATACTCACCCCCACACAATCTTTTCTTACACATCTCATGTCTTGTGAAGACGGTGGCCCTTTTGATGATGTATTAGTAGAATAGGGAGGGGGTGGATCATAGCTAAATCTGGGCAGACCGAGGTGCTTACTGGGAGAATACCCTTGACTTATTCCTCACCCTTGGAGCAGGTTGGACTCTTTATAGTTTTATTTGGACTTGTGTACAAACTCTCTTTGTTGTGGGACTATATTTGGCCCTGTTTACTTTTCCTTGACTTCTTGTTATAATCTGGTTGTGGGATCTTATATGTATTCATTAATTATTTTAGTTGTTTTACATGTCAGCATTTTTTGGATTGGAGATTTTTGTGTGTGTATAGGAATTTTAAGCTAATGCCTACCATTTGTAGGATATGCATACTCAGTGTTGGTCGCCAGCCCCTGACCTATTGGAGGCGGGCTTAGGGTAGTCACGACACGGGCCCCTCTGGGACGGGTCGTGAAACTTTTGTATTCCCTTTGCATACAACATGCATTGCATGGTAGGTAACTAAATGGTGTGTATTATTAAAAAATGAAACATGGAATGCATGTGAATTACAATCCATGTGATGCTCGTAATGTGCACATAGTACAATATAAGCAAAGACCATAAACAACTTGTAGATTTAGAATTTAACATGGAAATTAATTTAATATATAATCAAAGATCCTATTAAATGGAATTTTTAATCATATAAATGAAACATGGAATGTATAAATATAGGTTTAATTATATAATTAATTCTTCTCCCTTCATTAAATTAAGAACACTGGATGCAGTAGACTACATGACGTGTATTGGGTTACATAGTGTTTGATCTATTATTACCATGTTTGTGAAACATTACTAGGGATTGGGAATATTTTTCTACCACATAAATGTATGAGGTACCTTGAATATAATCTTCTTACACAATGTGGGCCTTCAATTTTCACGGTTTTTCATTCCCCATTTCATATAGCATATATACAACATGTTTGGACCCACATGTTATCCACCATAAGAACACAAGGACTATATGTCATGTACGTGAGTTGAAAAATGTGTAGTTATTTAAACCACATGAATTACGGTCAAAATCTACATATATTAGATTTTATTTTATATGATATGAATTAATTAGATTGATCTAATAACCACACAAGATACACGCCATATACACAGTTACACGGTGTGTAGCAGTGTGCACAACATGTAGTCTTGTATTATCCAACCAGAATTCTTGGTATCCCCATATGGAATTTTCAGGTGTTTATTCATTTTTATTTAATCCATTTATTGTTTGTGTGATTTATAGGAAAGAAATTGGGGAAAATTTTGTTTTCATGTTCCAAGAAATAATATATCTAAATTAAAAGAAAATTTAAATGAATACCATTCAATCAATGATTAATAAATAATTATATATTAATCATATTACATCTATAATACCACTTGAAGGTTTTGAGAATAGTGGGAGTGCCAGATTGGGCACAGAAAACTCATCTTTCTATCATAATTATTGAATAATCTGAGATATACATAATGAAAATTTCATCAGCAAAAGAACTAATTCAAGGATTTATTGACATGAATGTTAGAACTATAAGAGGAGGATCATCACATGTAATTTATAATTATATATATATATATATATATATATATTAAATATTTATGGGTACAATTAAAATGAAACATGCACCTCACACATGCAAAATCTCTCTAGTGATGATCCAAAGATGAACCAAAATCTTTGAATGTCGTCATAGAATCATCGGTTCTAGAATGGTTGACCATGATTGCTTGCATAATTAGTGATTGATTGTGATATAATTCTCTTTGGGGAAGAATAATTCTTGGTGTTATCTTGATTTCTTGATATATTAGAAGGATATATCACACTCTAGATCTATAGAAATCTCTATAGGGTAAGATATAAATTCTCTCCATTCGTTGTGCATAAAAAATATAACTTAGGAAAGTGGTATAACTATATATATATTAAGGAAAATATATGGTTTCCTATTTTCATATAATCTCCCTTACCAAATCCATAATTATTATTGAACCCCATATCATAATAATAATATAATTATTAATCCCTTGACATTTTCATCACTGAAGAATAAATAAATATCATTTATATCATTTCCAATTAGACCATTAAACTCGGTTCGCTTATCCTTCTTAATCTGTAATGAACCTTAAATAATGAATATTTGTTTAATAAATATATATCTATTTATTATTCATTGATAAATATAATAAATATTATATTTAAAAAATCATTAAAATAAATATTTATTATTATTATTTAAATCACTTGTTATTTCTAATAACTTGTGATCAAATCTTGGCGATCAACCAAACCAGAATAATTATTAAACCAAAAATTAGGAATAATATATATTTTAACTTATTAAATTAAACATTGAATTTAACTAATATTCCAGATACACTTAGTGTGTGACCCTCTAGGTCTATTTCTTAGTGGAAATAGTTGAATATGCCTAAAATACAAGGTTAGAATCTAAAAACACCTCATGTAACCCATAGAGAAATAATTTAATTTCAAAACGACATAAAACCACCTAAAAACACTTACTATGTAATTTAATCTCATTGTCATGGTATCTCCAATCAAGTAGGTTTCATGTCAGTCTCATCAACCAATGTGATTGAAGTCTATTACTTTTACTTTTTGGAGATTTACTTTCCAACAGAACCCCATAGCCATGGATTTATCTAGGAACTTCCATTCCCATCAAAGGACCTAATATATCAACTTCTATAAAGGGACAAAATGGATAAATACTTTTTCAAATTACCCATTAATACAATATCACTCATGGAACATCCAATGTATCCTACTTCACCACGATCATATGTAGTCATGGTTTTCACCAATACATCAAAGTAAATGACTTATGGTATTCATTAATGATAATATTAAAGTATAATGATCAATACACATGAATTAAGATATGAAAATATAATGACCCATAAAAAATATGGATTTCCTGCTAGCAATTCACATTCTCATAATGTACTACTCTGTAAATTACCATGGGACCACACCATGAGAGGGTTCCTTGAAGTGCTAAGAGTCTCCACCCCTGATATCTTATACCATTTTTTCCTTTTAAATGATATCATCAAGATATAAAATATATATTCCAGAATATTATCACAGAACCTCAAAGTTATCATCATATTGGGGAAATGTTGTGACCTTTAATTATGAAATATATTCTTATAAAATTATCACATAATATGTTTTGCAAAGGAACAATCATTATGTGATAAGAGACTTCATAAATATTCCAGAAAATGAATACATGTAATCATTAAGTACAAAGAAGGTGGTTCTAGGGAACCAACTCCAAAAAATACTATGCACCATAAATGGTTATAGAGGTAATCGAAAATTAATTTTTGATAGATGTCTAGATCCATCAAAAATCCTACCCACCATATTTAATTTTTATTTACTCTATAAAAAAATTATTTTTGATGGAAATATTTCCGTTGTAGATAATATTATTTATAGGTGAATGAGGATCTTCATCACAAATAGTGATTCCCCTCCATAGGGTGTGTGTTTTTGCCAAGACTATTTGTGAAGTAATAAGGATTTCATCATAAATACCATGAAATTCAGAGTTATTTACGATGAGACTCTCGTTAAATCACAAATAACTCCATATGTTTTATTATTTGTGATGGTTTTCTATTCCATTGTAAATAATTTATCATAAAATCCAATTTTTTCAGTAGTGATTGTAATTGAAAATATTTTACATGACATTATTTATTTTATCCACTTTTATTAAAAATTATTAATTTATTAAATAGAAAAGGAGTTTTGAAAATAAAAAGTGTGAATCAAAACCAATATACCCCTATTTTAAAGCAAGGATAGGGTATACTTCACTATAAAAGAAAATTGTATATATTTTAAATATATAGTAAAAAATTTATGTCATGTGAAACAACATATGTTCCTTTTTTATATACATATTGATTAATCAAAATAAAAATCTGTTTCTATCCCACATCATGTGTTATGGAAGGAGGCTCATGTGAATATATAATGAAATATAGTAGATGAAAACACACAAGCATTATAGGAATCATGTGTAAGTATTATATAATAGAAAATTTTTATGTTATATAATAGTATTAAAAAATATATATTTATGTTTGTATGTTTTTTATATGGTTTAGACATAAGAATTACCCTCGTCTATACTCGAAGAACAATTAATTTCATTATCTTTGAAGTGGCCAAGATAATATGGCTGCATTAGAGGTGAAGGTTTTAGAGTGTCACCTCAAGAATATTTTGAGAAGAAGTCACAAGGATATACATATGAGATAATAGAATACATGAAATCACAAATATATTATTGTCTAGTGTAGTTTGGAAGACTAGTATATGAAAAAGGGTCATAGAAAACCAGTAGTAGAACAATGGTCAGTACATGAAGAGCCAAACCCCACTAGCTTTAAGGCTATTCATTCCGTACAACTGTCTTCCATACCTAGGGAAATCAATTTTTTTATAACACTTTATTCTAAATGAAAATCAAACAACTACTAATAACTTTCTATTACTAAAATTTTTCATGGTGAAATTGTATGTGATTTATATCTATCAACACCCACTCACATCCATGTTGTGATGGATATGTTGTACAGTATCCAATGATACACGATACACAATAAATAACTCTAAAAAGGAGATGTTATGGGATTGAATTATATCAAAATCCAATAATTGAGTTCCATATGCCCTGTTTATTATTTAGATTTTAATAAGGTCAATAATTGTATTTGAACTTTCATAGAATTGCCATTTAATCTTATAAATATACGTGATGATAATAAGTTATGTCCTTTACATTTTTTTCAAATGAATTTTTTTTAATAATTTATAAAAAAAAGTATAAAATGTGGTATGGTATTACACATGGAAAACATGAATGGGAAATAGAAGGTCAGATCAAAAAATCTAGTGGATCAACCATGAAATCAAAAGGACCTTCTAACAGCACCTTCACCCCACCAGTTCCACTACTGCATATATTAACATTTCATGTTCATGTGGATATAACATTAAAAAATGGAAATGTGTCTGATATTAAACATTAATCAATAATATTTGGAGATACCTTTACGTGGATGATTGTCCTCAAGGGTGTAAATAAAATTATCACATTTGAAGGGATGGGCATCACAGTTTTGAATGCATACATGCTGTATATTTTCAAAGTATATTTTCTATAAAATGATCTATTATTTTCATTATATTTAATAACTATACAAATTTTATACAATATATATATTACTATAATATAAAGTGAAAATTCTATGAAAAAAATTTGGACTCATTACCGGCTGACATTTCTATACCAGAAGTTAATTTGAAAATAGAAGAAATTAAAAAAAAGAGAGAGATAAACTAAGTGAGGAATTTGAAAATAAAATAACATATGGTGAACTCTTATTGATTCCTACAATGTATGGGTAAATATCTATAATCTAATCATATAAAATATATTTTTATTTTTTCATCACTTATTTGTTTTTATTTTTTAGGAAGCATTGGCTGCTCATCACACACGATTTGGATACCCTAATTTTTTTGATCCAAATCATAGAAAAAATATGATTTACATTGTGAATTTTAATGCACTATAATGAAAATTTTATAAATAAACTTCAAATTATATTTTTTTGGTTATTTTTTAAGGAGAATTTTGTTAACATAGTATGATCCATTAATATTATCTAAATCATGGTATGAGGTCGGTTACTAGGAACATGTAGCATATGGAATTCTATAAATAGAGATATATTATTATATATATATATATAGTAATATTTAACAATCAAAACATATTTTAAAAAAATTACTTATTTTGGTTAATTTTTCTACAATGGCTGAAAAAAATAATGACAATGATTGTGCATATTATGTATGTAAATTTATGAAAAATAACATATATCATCAAAAAATTAACATCCCTAAATAGATATTTATGAATTTAATTACAATTTCATTTAAAATATTTGTTAGTAATTTTTTGTCAATATTTTCTAGGTACTACCAATATTTATGATAGTATATATACTCAAAAGAAGAAGTATATTTGTTTATAGATGAGTGGGAAGAGTGTGTGGTGTCAGAATGTTTACTGACATCAAGTTGAGGTGATTACATATTATGTTTTTAATTTTTTTCCCATAGATTGTGACGATTTAGCTGCATGTCAATTTGAAAAATGATGTGAATGGTAGGACTCCAAGTGAATGTTCATAATAAAAATGATGATTGAGTCTAAAACATGATTCATGCATCCAAAACTGAGAAAACAAGCTCATGTTGTATTGATACTTTCTAAAAAATATACATAATTAATTTCTGACATGAAGGAATCAATTGCATGTTGATCTGACACATGATGTGGGAAATATGACTCAAAGTGAATTTTTTCTCATTAAAAAGTTTCATTTTACTCAAAAACACATTTCAAATATCCAAGATTGATAAAAAGAGCTTGAATTGTCTTGATACTTTTTAAAAACGATCCATAATTTATTTTTGAAATGTATGAATAAACTAATCATAAATCTAACACATAATGTGTCCCATATGACTCAAATTGTGTGTTTTCACATTAAAAAGGTGTCATTTTACTCTAAAATAAACATACCATATCAAAAACTAAGAAAATGATATTATATTTTCTTAATAATTTATAAAAATTATATATAATTCATTTTTGATTTGTAACAACTAACCACATGTCAATTCAACACATGGTGTGTCCATTATTACTTAATGTGTGTGTTTTCAAATTAAAAAAAATCATTTTACTCTAAGAAACATGTCTCATAGCCAAAATAAAGAGAATAAACGTATATCTTCTTAATACTTTCGTAAAATGATTCATAATTCATTTTTTACATGTAGTAATTTACCGCACATCAATTTGATATACTACATGGAATGTATGACTCAAAATGTGTGTTTTCAATATTGGTTCCATTTTAGTATAAAACATGATTCACAAATCCAAAACCAAGAAAATGATCTTGAATTATCTTGATAATTTAGTAAAATGATCCATAATTAATTTTCGATGTGTATAAATTTATTGCACATCAATCCAAAGAACAACATGGTCAGTATGAATCAAAGTGTATTTTTTCAATATAATAGTGTCATTTTAGTCTGAAACGTGATTCAGATGGCCAAAACTAAGAAAAAAAGCTCTAATTGTCTTGATAGTTTATTAAAACGATCCATAACTATTTTTTAATGTGTAGGGATTAACCAAAAGTCATTCCAACACATGATGTGGATGGTATGACTCAAATTATTTGTTTTCAACACAAAAGTGTTATTTTAGTCTAAAACATGATTCACATAACAAATACTGAGAAAATTATCTTTTATTGACTTCATATATTAGAAAAATTATCCATAACAAATTTGGGATTCGTATGAAGGACTGCATGTCAATCTGACACATGATGTGGTTGGTATGACTCAAATTACATGTTTTCAATATAAAAGTTTCATTTTAGTTTAAAACAATATTCACATGTCCAAAATGAAAAAATGATCTTAAGTTGTCTTGATAATTTATTACAATGATCCATAATTAATTTTTTAGGAATAGGAATCAACCGCACGTCAATCTGACACATGTCGTGGCCAGTATGACTCAAAGTGCCAATTTTCAATATAAAGGTGTCATTTTAGTATAAAACACAATTCACATAGACAAAACCACAAAAATGATCTCATATTATCTTTATACTTTAGTAAAATTATCCATAATTCATTTTCTATCTTTAAGAATCAACCACGCATCAATCTAACACATGATGGGGTTGGTATGTGTAAAGACCCGGAAATTTCAAGGAAATTTTTTTCTTAATTTTCTTTGGAATTTTACAAGAACGCAATTTCTTGACGGCGTCTGATTCCGAGTCCCGGTGTGCCCGGAATCATTTTCCAAAGTTTGGCTCAGGTACGTTCAGTGAACGAATAAGCGAGTTTTTCTATCTTTTGAACCGGTACTCGGAATTGAAATCTGATGGCACCGATGAACTCGCAACGCCGATAATTGCTTAAGGGGATCTTAAGCGTAGTTCCATTTTGTCACATGAGGTGGTTAATTTTTGGGGATTAGATAAGTCTTAAATAAATTGTAGTGTTACAATTTATTTTATGTGGAAGTTAATTTCTTCATAGAGAAGTTGGAGGTGGGTCCACACCCCACCTAACTTCCCATGAGAGGGTATGACCAAGGGTGGTGGGGTCCGCACGAAACCCCAACCCTTCACCTTCCCTTTAACCCCCACGAACTTCCCCCCATTTAACACCCCTTGTGTTTAAATGTATAACTCTACAACCCCCCTTAAACTCCCTTTCTTTTAATGTTTCAACTCCCCATTAATCTCCTCTTCCATTAAGTTTGTTAACTCCTCTTATTTTGTGTAACCCTTCACCTTTTCCTTCCACCATTAATTCATGCCAACATGCCTTAATTAATGAGATGAGTCTCTTCATTTGTTTAATTAAGTGGTTTGGTTTGAATTTTAAATCTTTGTGGTGTGAATAAAAATAATATCATGGGATATTATTTTGAGTTAGATCTTTTGGTGTGGGAGAAAACTTCAGCAAAGTCCTAGAGTTTTTGGGAGAGCTTTGGTGTGAATAAGAAGAGAACTTTCCTTCGACGAAGAACGGTTCTTCTTCGATTAAGAACACCTTCCCTTCAACGTAGAATTACTCGGAGTCCACGGTTCTCCATCCTCTTCTTCCATAGCAACAAGTGAGGAGACATAGTTTCCTCCTCTGACGCACCCCGACGTCCACGGAATCTACGCCTGACCCCACGACGTCATTCTCACGACACCGATTTCCGCGCCGACGACGAACGAAACTTGAATCGAGGTAGGGGAATTTATTTTTGTGTTATCTTATCTTTTGAGAAAAGAACGACGAGCGCGGACCAACCAATTCTAGGTTGATCCGCGGATCGTTCGTTCATGCGGATTGATGTTGAGGATTATTGTTTTTGTCCGTGAATTATTTCTTGCCGTACGTCAACTTCTATTAGATGGCCACTTGATATCATTATAACGGGAGGAGGTCGGACCGCATGAACACAGCCGACCCTCCTCCCCCCTTGTTGTTTGAATTTTTTGCGGCACGTGAAAGGTGGTGCGGTGTCGTTGCACCGCGCGGAAATTATGTGGAAGGGCTAAGAAGTGTGGTGCCGTCGTGCCGCGCCGATAAAGTTGAACAAGCCACGGCGCCATCGCGCCGCGCCGGAAAACGAAAAACAAAGCCGCACGGGCATTGTGGGATCTTTGCAGCGAAGGTCGGGTCCCGGGATGATGACTGGCGAAGACCGCAGGCGAATCGGACCACCGGAGCGTGTCCGGTGGTCCGCGGAACCCCTGCCGGCGCGCCACGTCGGTGCGGCGGCGTCGGCGGTCGGGGGCGGCGGCCCCCGGAGCGCCGCCAGAATAATCCGCCGCGGCTGAAGCCGCGGCGGCGGAGCATGGTCCTGCGACCGCGCGGGACCAGAGGGGAGCGGCGGGACGCGACCGGCTGCCGCGTCCGCTGGCACGGGCGGCCCCACGCGGGGTCGCGGCTCTTCACGCGGAGGCAGCGCCCCCCACACGGTTCGGCCGTTCGGCCGAACCCCCGACCGAGCCGGGCCGGCTTGGGAATACCGGTCCGGGCCGCGCTGGCCGGGTCGGACCCGCACCCGGGTCGGGTCGGCCCGGTTCGGGTCGGGTCGGCCCGGTTCGGGTCGGGTCGGCCCGGGCCCGAAACCCCTGTTTTCGGACCCCTCACGGTCTTTCGCCTATATCATGAGCTGTAGACCTCCAATCGATGCACCGTCTGTGGTGATGCGATCCTTGGATCGATCTGGTCGTTTTAGTATATTTCACTCAAGGTTTTGGAATAATTTTGGTTCGGCCGGGTTGGTTCGGATACGAAACCAACCGGGCCCTCAGAGCGGAAACACTTATATCTTGAGCTCCGGACGTCCGATTGATGTGCCATCGACTTTGATGGATTCCTATAAGTGAGACGGATCTTTTGGCTTACTCCGCTCGAGGTTTGGATGCCGTCGGAGTGTGGTGGAGTTGGTTCGCTCACGAAACCAACCGGGCCCCTGGAACGAAAAAGCCAATAACTCACAGACCGGGCGTCCGATTGACGCGTCGTCTGTCTCGTTGATTTCCTCTTGATGAGACGGAACTTTTGGCATACTTCACCTGAGTTTTGGTTTCTGTGGGAAAGTGGCCGGGTTGGAACGTACCTGAAATCCAACCGGGCCCCTGGAACGGAAAAGCTGATATCTTTCAGACCGGACGTCCGTTTGACGAACCGTCAGCGGTGTTGGTGATCACGTTGAGAAATGGTCCCTATGAGTATACCCTATGAGAGTTCGGGGTACAGTTGAGATACGGCCGAATTGGTTCACTCACGAAACCAACCGGGCCCCTGGGACGAAAAGCCTAATAACTCACAGACCGGGCGTCTGATTGACGTGCCGTCTGTTGCGTTGAGACCCCTATGACGAGGAGGTCCTTTGAGATACTTATTCGTGGGACTTTGAGATACTTGGAGTATCGACCTGTAGATCGTGGAGCAGACCCTCCTAGAGACGAGCGTGCAGAGTACGGATACCATGTAGACGACTGAGACCTGACGACTGCTTGACCGACTCGACTTGGAGTGAGTCGAATAGCCCAGTGGATGGAGCGCCCGGTATTTGGCAGCAGACCCACGGCGGACGGAGAACCTGGTAGTTGGCAGCAGACCCACGGTACTCGACCAGAGGAGTACCTCTGTAGGCTATTAGGGGGAGGGCCCGGTATTTGGCGGTAGACCCACAGCGGATAGAGCGCCCAGTATTTGGCAGCAGACCCGCGGTACTCGATAGAAGGAGTACCTCAGAGACTTGGATTAGTGAGAAGTACCTTGGAGTCGTGACAGGACCACTGTACACTCCAGAGACGGGGCTCTTCAGCAGTTACGGTTTCGATAATGAAAATCCTGGTTTGATCTGAGTCTATAACCTTGTGTTTGCCTCATGATTGAGATGGGTCACTTGATAACTTAGGTATATGTATGGGCATATACCTGGGTAGTGGTTATCCGTTGATTTCATAAATTTTGTGTTACCTCATGATTGAGATGGGTTACTTGATAACTTAGGTATATGTATGGGCATATACCTAAGTAGAGGTTATCTGTTGAGATCTTCTTTGTGGTTATCCTTGTTGGTTTTAGTGAGACCTTGAGGGTCTCGGGGTCCCTATTGAGTATCGTTATACTCACCCCTGCACGGGCTATGCCCGCACCTCATTGTGTTGGTTGCAGACGACGGGCAGTGCTGACAGAGGCCGAGTGTTCGAGGACTGGATGGTACCCGGAGGTGGACTACACGACGAGTCAGTATCTGGAGGTGGACTTCACGGTGAGACGACACTCAGAGGAGGTTGACGGGCGGGAGCGTTGTGGAGGCTATCTGTACCTACCCTTCAGGTAGGATCCGTGGTGGACGATCCAGGAGCTGCGCCATCTGTACCTACCCTTCAGGTAGGATCCAAGGAGGACGTCCCAGGAGCCGCTTCCGTTCTTCCAGATGTTGTCTTTTTCTGTTGTACTTTTGTTTAGTTGTAATTGTACTTTCAGTTGGGTTTGTATTCTGGCCCATTTACTTTTCAGCACTTCTCTTTGTACTTAGTGTTTTACTTCCTCTTGTACTCTATGGTGTTTTGTTTACTTTTATAAAGGCAATGTCTTCCCAGTTATCGGGATTTACGTATTTGGTGCTAGTCGCCAGCCCCTGGCCTATGGAAGGCGGGCTTGGGGTAGTCACGGCACGGGCCCCGAGGACGGGTCGTGGCAAATTGGTATCAGAGGAGTCGGTTCTACCGCAGAACTTATGACTCTGATATTTTCTTTCTGTGAAGCAATAGTGTTAAGAGTACCGAGTGTGATTTTTAGTTCAGGGAGTCCAGTGTTGGTGCGGGCGGCTGATGTATCCATACACCAGGACCCTGACAACTGATTTCCGACTTTGTGCACGAAAACACTGATTGCGTGTGTGTTTCCAGAAGTTTTTAAATATCATCTCAAACCAGGTCATCTCACCAGGTATAAGTCTTTTGACCGTGTCATGTTTGTTTCTTTCAGGATGCCTCCCCGCGGACGACCAGCTAGAGCCCCGAGAGTTGTTCGTACTGACAGCCCGCCGAGCGATGTGACCTTAGTACATGGCCCTATCCCAGTTGAGGCACCAGTAAGCGCACCAGCGGTACTACTACCCATTGGGCCACCGATTCCACCAGCCCCAGCAGCAGAGGGTGCACGTCTCTTGAACGCACTGCACGAGTTCCAGCACCAGAGGCCACCCAGGTTCCGGGGAGAGATGGACCCGCAGGCGGCTGAGGATTGGCTAGAGGCTGTGGTGAGAGTCTTCATGCTAGTGGGGACACCGGCAGACTTCATGGTGATCCTTGCTGCCAGCCTTCTTCATACAGCAGCAGGAAGATGGTGGAGCCTGATTCTCCAGATGCATGACGAGGCGACACTTCTTTGGGCAGACTTCGAGAGCCTGTTCCGGGCAGAGTTTTTACCAGCCACCCTTCGAGAAGTGCGTATAAAGGAGCTACTTCAGCTACGGCAGGGAAGCATGAAAGTGGCACAGTATTCAGCGAGGTTCACAGACCACTCGTGCTACTCCACAGATATGGTACGGGACCCGTTCTTCAGGGCCCGAACCTTCGAGCAGGGGCCCAGGCGGGAGATTAGAGCTTCTGTTGTTTCTCATAGCATTCCGACCCAGACAGGGGTGTTGGAGAGAGCCCTCTTAGTGGAGAGTTTCCTTGCTGAGCAGTCTCCAGCAGCACGACCCACCACTAGCCGGCTTGCAGCAGAGTCTTCTGCAGCAGACAGTAGACAGATGACGCAGAGGTCCAAGAGGACCAGACCTACCGGTGGCCGACTGCACGACTCAGGTTCAGTTGTGCAGGGGAACCGGGGTGGAGTCAGAGCCAGTCATGCCGAGAGTGGATAGTGTTACTCCTGAGGAGGGATTGGTCACATGGCACGTGACTGTCCGACCCACCATGCAGATGACCAGCAGTTAAATGAAGAACCTCCCAAGCAGAGGCAGAGGTTCGATCAGGGCAGACCGCAAGGAGCAGGCAGCCATGGAAGAGGAGCTGGTCGTGCAGCTAGAGGTGGACGACGCTTCGGGGTGTTGCCACCACCACCACCAGGAGGAAATGGGAGAGCTCAGCTTCAGGTAGCTGAGGCCTATGGTCATGGAGATCTGGAAGCAGATGGACAGGAGCGGGACTAGCTCCAGACCTGGAGGATATTGATCATGTTTCTTCTAATTTTTTTATTGTTACATTTGTGTCTTTGTACTATGATATGCAATAATGAAAAGACACTTATCTTTGTAAATTTTTCTTTCCTGTCCTTTTGTTTGGTTGATACTGAGTGGTCCCAGTTAAGACTGTTGACTTGACCCTCGCTTTCGAGATTTCTACTGGAGGAGAGCTAGTGACCTCACACTGATGCTGACAGTGTGACTCGACCCTTAGAGGCGAGAGTGACAGTTGGATCTCTTGGTAGTTACGTCGAGGCCTTACGACGTCATCCATGGAATGAAAGCATCATTCATGTCAGGATTGACTGTATTAGGCAATGAATGTGGTTCATCCAGGGGAAGAGAACGGATTTATCTTATCAGCAAAGAAGAAATCATAGCTCTTGTGAGACTAGAGAAGGTCCAGGTCATCCAAGAGCGGATGAGGACAGCACAGGGCCGACAGAAGCCTTATGCTGACAGGAATTGGAGGCCTCTAGAGTTCGAGGATGATGATCACGTCCTTATATGGGTTTCACCTCAACGAGGTTTACGGAGATGTGTCCAAGGCGACAAGTTATCCCGGAGGTTTAGTGGACCACTTCTAGGTCCTCAGCTGGGTAGGCAAGGTGGTTTACCGCTTGACCCATCCACCTCAGTTGCACCATGTGCACGACGACTTCCGTGTATCACAACTGAGGAGATACGTGCGTGATCTTTCACACATCATCGACCATGGGAAGCTGGATGATGGTGGTGGGGTGTCTTTCATGGAGGTTCCAATGGGGATTGAGGATCGACAGGAGCAGATCCTACAAGGACGGCTGATTCCTCGAGTGCGCTTTCACTAGCAGTATGGGAACCTCCAGGTGAGAACATGAGAGCGGGAGGCTCAGATGTGTTCTCAGTACCACTTTTGTATCCCTAGTTTGTGTTTAAGCTTTACGGGGACGTAAATCCCTGAGGTGGGAGTAATGTAAAGACCTGGAAATTTCAAGGAAAATTTTTACTTAATTTTCTTTGGAATTTTACAAGAACACAGTTTCTTGACGGCGTCTGATTCCGAGGCCCAGTGTGCCCGGAATCATTTTCCAAAGTTTGGCTCGGGTACGTTCAGTGAATGAATGAGCGAGTTTTTCTATCTTTTGAATCGGTACTCGGAATTGAAATCTGAGGGCACTGATGAACTCGCAGCGCCGATAATTGCTTAAGGGGACCTTAAGCGCAGTTGCATTTTGTCGCATGAGGTGGTTACTTTTTGGGGATTCGATAAGTCTTAAATAAATTGTAGTGTTACAATTTATTTTATGTGGAAGTTAATTTCTTCATAGAGAAGTTGGAGGTGGGGCCACTCCCCACCTAACTTACCATGAGAGGGTATGACCAAGGGTGGTGCGGTCTGCACGAAACCCCGACCCTTCACCTTCCCTTTAACCCCAACGAACTTCCCCCCATTTAACACACCTTGTGTTTAAATGTATAACTCTACAACCCCCACTTAAACTCCCTTGATTTTAATGTGTAAACTCCCCATTAATCTCCTCTTCCATTAAGTTTGTTAACTCCTCTTATTTTGTGTAACCCTTCACCTTTTCCTTCCACCATTAATTCATGCCAACATGCCTTAATTAATGAGATGAGTCTCTTCATTTGTTTAATTAATTGGTTTGGTTTGAATTTTAAATCTTTGTGGTGTGAATAAAAATAATATCATGGGATATTATTTTGATTTAGAGCTTTTGGTGTGCGAGAAAACTTTAGCAAAGTCCTAGAGTTTTTGGGAGATCTTTGGTGTGAAGAAGAAGAGAACTTTCCTTCGATGAAGAATGGTTCTTATTCGATTAAGAACACCTTCCCTTCAACGTAGAATGACTCAGTGTCCACGGTTCTCCATCCTCTTCTTCCATAGAAACAAGTGAGGAGACGTCGTTTCCTCCTCGGACGCACCCCGACGTCCACGGAATCTACGCCCAACCCCGCGATGTCATTCTCGCGACACCGATTTCCGCACCGATGACGAACGAACCTTGAATCGAGGTAGGGGAATTTATTTTGGTGTTCTATTATCTTTTGAGAAAATAATGACGAGCGCAGACCAACCAATTCCATGTTGATCCGCGGATCGTTCGTTCATGCGGATTGATGTTGAGGATTATTGTTTTTTTCCGTGAATTATTTCTTGTCGTACGTCAACTTCTATTAGATGGCCGCTTGCTATCATTATAACGGGAGGAGGTCGGACCGCACGAACACGGCCAACCCTCCTCCCCCCTTGTTGTTTGAATTTGTTGCGGCACGTGAAAGGTGGTGCGGTGCCATTGCACCGCGCGAAAATTATGTGGAAGGGCTAAGAAGCGTGGCGCCGTCGCGCCATGCCGATAAAGTTGAACAAGCCACGGCGCCGTCGCGCCGCGCCGAAAAACAACAAACGAAGCCGCACGGGCATTGTGGGATCTTTGCAGTGAAGGTCGGGTCCCGAGATGATGACTGGCAAAGACTGCAGGCGAATCGGACCACCGGAGCGCGTTCGGTGGTCCGCGGAAGCCCCAGTCGGCGCGCCACGCTGGTGCGGCGGCGTCGGCGGTTGGGGGCGGCGGCGCCCGGAGCGCCACCAGAAGAATCTGTTGCGGCTGAAGACGTGGCGGCGGAGCGCGGTCCCGCGACCGCACGGGACTGGAGGGGAGCAGCGGGACGCGACCGGCTGCCGCGTCCGCTGGCACGGGCGGCCCCACGCAGGGCCGCGGCTCTTCACGGGGGGGCAGCGCCCCCCGCACGGTTCGGTCGTTCAGCCGAACCCCCGGCCGAGCCGGGCCAGCTTGGGCAGACCGGGCCTGGCCGCGCCGGCCGGGTCGGACCCGCATCCGGGTCGGGTCGACCCGGTTCTGGCCGGGTCGGTCCGGGCCCAAAACCCCCGTTTTCGGACCCCTCACGGTCTTTCGCCTATATCTTGAGCTGTAGACCTATGATCGACGCACCGTCACCGGAGATGCGATCCTTATATCGAGACGGTCGTTTTGGTATATCGCACTCAAGGTTTCGAAATACTTTGGGTTCGTCCAGGTTGGTTCGGATACGAAACCAACCAGGCCCTCGGAGCAGAAACACTTATATCTTGAGCTCCGGACGTCCGATTGACGTGCCGTCAACTTTGATGGATTCCTATAAGTTAGAAGAATCTTTTTCCTTACTCCTCTCGAGGTTTGGATGTCGTCGGAGTGCGGTCGGGTTGGTTCTCTCACGAAACCAACCGGGCCCCTAGAACGAAAAAAGCCAATAACTCACAGATCGGGCGTCCGATTGACGCGCCGTCTGTCTCGTTGATTTCCTCTTGATGAGATGGAACTTTTGGCATACTTCACCTGAGTTTTGGTTGCTGTGGGATAGTGGCCGGGTTGGAACGTACCCGAAATCCAACCGGGCCCCTGGAACGGAAAAGATGATATCTTTCAGACCGGACGTCCGTTTGACGAACCGTCAGCGGCGTTGGTGATCACGTTGAGAAACGGTCCCTATCAGTATAACCTATGAGAGTTTGGGGTACAGTTGAGATACGTCCGTGTTGGTTCACTCACGAAACCAACCGGGCCTCTGGGACGAAAAGCCTAATAACTCACAGACCGGGCGTCCGATTGACGCGCCGTCTGTTGCGTTGAGACCCCTATGACGAGGCGGTCCTTTGAGATACTTCTTCGTGGGACTTTGAGATACTTGGAGTATTGACCTGTAGCTCATGGATCGGACCCTCCCAGAGACGAGCGTGCGGAGTACGGAGACCGTGTAGACGACTGAGACCTGACGACTGCTTGACCGACTCGACTTGGAGTGAGTCGAATAGCCCAGTGGATGGAGCGCCTAGTATTTGGCGGCCGACCCACGACAGACGGAGCACCTGGTAGTTGGCAGCAGACCCGCAGTACTCGACCGGAGGAGTACCTCTGTAGGCTATTAGGGGGAGCGCCCGGTATTTGGCGGCAGACCCATAGCGGACGGAGCGCCCAGTATTTGGAAGCAAACCCACGATACTCAACAGAAGGAGTACCTTAGAGACTTGGATTAGTGAGCAGTACCTTGGAGTCGTGACAGGACCACTGTACACTCCAGAGACGGGGCTCTTCAGCAGTTACGGTTTCGATAATGAAAATCCTAGTTTGAGCTGAGTCTATGACCTTGTGTTTGCCTCATGATTGAGATGGGTCACTGATAACTTAGGTATATGTATGGGAATATACCTGGGTAGTGGTTATCCGTTGATTTCATAATCTTTGTGTTACCTCATGATTGAGATGGGTTACTTGATAACTTAGGTATATGTATGGACATATACCTAAGTAGAGGTTATCTGTTGAGATCTTGTTTGTGGTTATCCTTGTTGGTTTTAGTGAGACCTTGAGGGTCTCGGGGTCCCTACTGAGTATCATTATACTCACCCCTGCACCGGCTATGCCCGCACCTCGTTGTGTTGGTTGCAAACGATGGGCAGTGCTGACAGAGGCTAAGTGTTCGAGGACTGGACGGTACCCGGAGGTGGACTACACGACGAGTCAGTATCCGGAGGTGGACTTCACAGTGAGACGACACTCGGAGGAGGTTGACGGGCGAGAGCGTTGTGGAGGCTATCTGTACCTACCCTTCAGGTAGGATCCGTGGTGGACGATCTAGGAGCTGCACCATCTGTACCTACCCTTCAGGTAGGATCCAAGGAGGACGTCCCAGGAGCCGCTTCTGTTCTTCCAGCTGTTGTCTTTTTCTATTGTACTTTTTTTTCAGTTGTAGTTGTACTTTCAGTTGGGTTTGTATTCTGGACCATTTACTTTTCAGCACTTCTCTTTGTACTTAGTGTTTTACTTCCGCTTGTACTCTGTGGTGTTTTGTTTACTTTTATAAAGGCAATGTCTTCCTAGTTATCGACATTTACGCCTTTGGTGCTAGTCGCCAGCCCCTGGCCTATGGAAGGCGGGCTTGGGGTAGTCACGACACGGGCCCTGAGGATGGGTCATGACAGTATGACTCAAAGTGCTTGTTTTCAATATAAGTGTCATTTTAGTCTAAAACATGATTCACATAGCCAAAATTGAGAAAACGGGAACTTATTATCATGATAATTTTGGAAAATTATCCATAATTCATCTTTGGTGTATAGGAATCTATCAAACATCAATCTGACATATGATGTGGATGATATGACTAAAAGTGCATGTCTTCAATATAAAAGTGTCATTTTAGTCTAAAACTTGATTCACATAGATAAAAAAATAAAATGAGCTCTTATTTCCTTGATACTTTAGGAAAATGATCCATAACTCATTTTGGATGTGTAGGGATCTACCTCACATCAATATGACATATGATGTGGCTGGTATGATTCAAAGTGCATGTTTTCCCATTAAAAAAGTGTCATTTTACTCAAAAACATGAATCACAAAGATGAAATAGAGAAAAAGTAATTATAATGTCTTGGTAATTTAGGAAAATAATATATAAATCATTTTTGGAGTGTAGGAATTGACCTCACATTAATCTGACACATCATGTGTCCAGTATGACTCAAAATGTGTGTTTTCACATTAGAAAATCTCATTTAACTCTAAAACACATGACACTTTTCCAAAACCAAGAAAATGATCTCAAATTGTCTTGATACTTTAGGTAAATTATCCATAATTCATTTGTGACATGTTAAAAATGATTGCACGTCAATTTGATACATGATGTGGCCAATATGACTTGAAGTTCTTGTTTTCACATTAAAAAAGTGTCATTTTAGTCTAAAAAGAGATTCTCATATCTAAAACTGAGAAAACGATCTTGGATTTTTTTGATGCTTTAGGTAAATGATTCATAATTCATTTTTTACATGTAGTAATTATTCGCACATCAATCTAATTCATGATGTGGCAAGTATGACTCAATGTGCATGTTTTCAATATAAGTGTTAATTTAATCTAAAACGCAATTTACATAGCCAAATTCGAGAAAAATAGATTGTATTTTAATTTATACTTTATGAAAATGATCCATAATTAATTTTTGATTTTTAAAAATCATCCAAATATAAATCTGACACATGATGTGGTTGATATGACTCGAATTTATTGTTTTCAATATGAAAGTTTCATTTTAGTCTAAAACATTATTCACATAGCCAAAATCAAGAACCCATGACATGACCATATTATATAGTAAAGTTATCAGTATCTGACTGATTCAAATTTTATAGAAAAAATTATGTCAAAATTAATTACCTCTGGTAATGACAACCTTTGAGGGTAATGGATCACCTCATTGTTGGGGGCATGGATCATCATGTAGTGGTTGTTGTTGTGTTTCTTCTTCTCTTTGATTCCTTCTAATAAAATTATCTAACAACTCAAACCACCAATTAATTCGTTCTTTTAGAGATTTTTTTGTGCATCTCCTCCATTTTCCAAGATTTATCCCCTTCCACATTTTTTTTATAAAAATATGTTCGAGGAGACACTCCAAAACCCTAACCTCTAACATGAACATATTTTCCCAGTCGCATAAAGGTTTCTAAAATTAGTCATTAATCTGGTAAATCTGAAGAAAATTCTTATATCTAAACTAAATAAAAAATAGTAAAAAAAGTAGTTGTTTCTATATAATACCGATTTAAATCTGAACAATATATTATTATGTCATAATTATACATGATTACCATATTTTTGTCTATTTTCATCCACTATTATTTCATATTTATTTTCACAATCCTCCTTATATATCACATGATGTGGGATGCGAGTGGATTTTGATTTTGATTCATCTATATGAATATAAACAAAGAAACAATTGTTTTTTCAAGCCACACAAGTGAAGTATAACCCATATTTACTTTATAATAGGGGTACGTTGGTTTTAATAAATTATGCTTGATTCTTGCACTCAGTTGTTGTTTCATAAATTAAAAATTCTTAATCAAAGTGATCAATACACATATTTCCAAGAAAAGTATTACCAAACGCAATGAACCTAAAATGATACCTCCTCATGATGACTAATAAATTCATTATAGGTTTCTTAGTTTATGATGTGTGCATATATATGTGGTGGGTGAGAGTTTAATCTCCCTTTAGAAACCTAATAATATGCTTCATGATAATTTTCTGAAAGTATCTATGAGATTTCCAGTGACCATTAAGACAAATTTCATTCGATGGTCATCTAGTAAAAATTCACTCTATAAGGGATAATTAAGATTTAATTAATGTTTTATCATTTTATTTTTTAATAAAATTGATAATGCATATCATAATTTTACCCTAATATCTTCCCAAATTAGTGTATTAGTCATGGTAACAAAATTGTTCCATGTATCTACATCAATCGACACGTTCATTTGAGTGGTGACCCCAATATAACTAATGAAAATGGACTTGTTGGGGTCAACATGATGGTTGTGTTCATTCCATATATCCTCAAATTTTATGTCTCTGCTTCTCACCTTAAAAAATTTGGTTAACATAATCGCACTATGATGGTCCTGTTTTTTCTGGGATATAGGTTGTTCACCGCCTACTATTTACTTGGTTTTAACATCATCAATATATTGTTCCTTAGGATCAGTAGCATCAGCAAGTGGAGAAACATGTTGTTCCTATATATTGGGAGCATCAGTATATTGATAAACATGTTGTTCCTTATTATTTGTATCATCATCATGTGGATAATACATTATCTAAAAAAGTGGTTGAAATTTTAATTTAAATTACATAAATGTAATAGTGAAAAAATAATATTAGGAAGTAACATAATGTATATTACAAAAAAAATATAACTTTATTATTGAATTTTTATTTAAAGGTTGAAGAGATTTAACCCCTCTATCGAGTATCCAAATCATATTATTATAGTATCCTATTATATATAAAACCTCATCTATATTCGGACCCCCACGAAATGAATATGACATCCCAATAAAAGGGTCATCCATAGCTAAATTTACATCTAACCCTGTAGTGATTTTCCTTAATAAAATAATAATTGAACACTTTTATTTGTAGGATCCAGGACATAAAATTCTTTTACTATCAATGATTTCATTATGAATTATTCATCTTTGTACCCATCCTTACTAAATTCCATGTTCATGAATCCCAATTCATCTATTTTAACTGTGCTCATAATATCAAACAATTGTATTGAAAAAAAACAGTTGGAATGTTCTATAATCCAACTCCAATATTTTTTAGATGATTACAATGTATGAAATATTCACAAAAAAATTGGATTTATGTCCTTATTACTAGATATATGCATCACTTAATCCACAAGAGTGACTCTGAAATTTTTCATTGTACTGTGTTCATCATATTCCTTTCTATAGAATGTATAACCATTAATTACATAATAATTATAAAATAATATGTGTATTTTATATCCATTTTTTCCCTTTATAGATTCAAATTCCTAGTAATTACTTTGCGGGTTTAAAAATATGTCACAAACACTAAACTATTATATAAAACATAAAAGAGATACCTTTCCATCTCTGTAATGGTAATTTAGACAATATCTATTCTAGAAATTCCTTTAACCATAAGTCTCCCTCTGTTATTAGATTTTGGAAGACTAATTATAGTGACCCAAGCCTCTTGCATATAAAATTACATGATTTTAAGCATAATTATACATCAGAGTACAAGCCAAGGGTTGTTAAGACTAGTGTCTTGGAAGACTATGTACATAAAAAATAAAACATGGGGCTAAAAAAATTCTTTATTTAATCTCCATAAAGAGATCCTAACTTAATTTGAGACCTTACATATGCACATGGTACCCTAGGGAACACATGAACAAAGGGATGAACTGAAAATCCTAGTAAGGGAATGAACATAAGGATACTTCTTAAGCACATGAGTTAGGAGGCATGACATAATGATGTCCAAAGCATAGAACATATAAAATCGTATCATATAAGCAGGGAATCATATAAAAATGGAATCATATAAACATGGAATCATATAAATGTGGAATAATCATAAACATGTATTTAGTATGGGTCAAGGCTAACTGCCAGTCCCATTTCCCCTTTTAGTACGGGTCAAGGCTTACCGCCAATCCTGTTTCCCATTTTAGTATGGGTCAAGGATAACTGCCAATCCCGTTTCACATCACATCTCATGAGACCAAACTTTACCCAATTCATTGGAGCTCTATCTGGGTTCACCCATCTCAAAATTTTCACGAATATTCTTTCCACATAAATAATTATACATAATCAACCATACATACACATAAGGATACCCAAGGAAAGAATTGGGTACCACAATCATGTCATAAAGCATAACCAATGGGCATATCATAAAAGTGTCCATGAAAGAAAGGATTTAGAACATACATGGATGTTCATAAGGTAAAATAGGTATATAAATTGTTAATATGTGTCAAACATAAGTGAAAACATATAAGAAATGTATTTGAGAAACATTACCATTACAACATTTTTGTGCGATTTTAAGGAAAATACTATAGAGATTTTAAAATAAAAAAGAGGAAAATATCTTATATAAAACTAGAGTTGAACCAAGAATGTTATCATAATAAAGATAATTATTTTATAAAGATAATTTTGGCTTAAAATAGAGGATACAGTTCACTTTAAATTGGGTAAATATTTGGGATGTTCCCTTAAAACAGGTTTTCTTATCAGAAAGTTCTAAGGAGGGAATCTTTTAAAAACATGTATATCCCCAAAACAAAGTGATGAAAGGGTATTTGAAAATGAATTTTGTAAAAATAAACATAATTTTAAATATGTACATAAATAGATAAGATGACTCCATTTTGATATAAAGAAATACAAGGAAACCCGAAAGAACAAAGAAGGTTCAGGTAGAATTTTTTACGGTTTATCGGTATGGTATCGGGTATACCTACGAGGGATTGATGAGAGAGAAAAGGGGTTTCTCATAACTTATAAATCATGAGGGAAGTATGGGATAGGTGAGAAATCATACCCCATCATATGGTATTACACATAAAAAGTCATATCATAGAGGACAATTTTGATTTAAGAGTGAAAAGGATAGGATCCCTTACATTAAATTCGTTGGTGTTCTCCACTTGTTATTAAAGACCTGAATAAAAAAATTAGGTTTATTAATTAATAATTACAGAACCTCTTATATATTTAATTGTTTTGTTATAATCATTTTAAGTTCATTTATAACCATTTTTATTGGTTATGATGTTCAATTTCATTGTTCGGTCACGTTTGTTTACTTGGTTTTAATGACCGGTTCGCTTATATTCATGTTTGGATAAACATGTAAAATGAAAGTGGTTGTCCAGAATTGAAGTTATATTCTATTAGTGTACATATAGGATATTACATGGTTTTAAATTTAATTTGGTTACTTAGAGTGAGGTTGAATTATTATATATATAACCTTAGTGATAACCCATTTGGTTAATCGGTGGGTTTGATTACAATGAACATGTTTTGATTTATAACTTAATACCATTTGTAGAAAATGATTACAGAACCAAAAATAGAATATATTACATATATAATATTCTGGTTCAACCATAACACAAATGGTTTCATGGCCAGAATTAAATATAATAATATAAATTTATAAATTGTTGTCCTTGAATGTGCTAAATTAGCACATCTCAAATGGTGCTTTCATTTATTTCAAATAAAAGGTGGGGAAAGGAGAGAAGATAATGAAATATCCCATTAGCATAAAAACATTCCAGTACATGTATGTTACTGGAGTTATCATACTATTTGGGTGAAGGGTGGTGAGGAAAGAAACAAAAAAGAAAAGAACTTAAAAGAAATGAAGGAATTGGAAAGAGGAATTTACCTCTTGATACTTCCTCCTTTGAGAACCTCTTAAGGAGATATGTTTTGGTATTTTGAAGAGGATAGGGGATTTTGGATGTGGGGGAGGATCTTGGGGAGATATTTGGGTAGAATATTGTCAAGGCACAATGCTTGAGAGGAGTGAAGAGAAGAGGGAGTGAGGGGGGTTATAGTGGAGGAGAGGAGGGTTTTCATAATTTTTTAATCATTAGTTTATTATTTTTTCACAAGACAAGGAATAGTAAGTATTCCATGACCAAGAACAGTAATAAATTCATTTGACTTCGAACCAATTAGGTTTACATCATCAGATCATCATTAATGACTCAATAAATCTCTTATTTAGCATTTATTGTAAATTTTCGCATATTACTATTCATCAAAAATTAAATCATTTCAGAAAAATATTAAAAATTTACCCTAACCATTTTTATATGTGTAGAATCAAAAAATGAAGCCCATTTTTCAAAAATAATTTTCTAAATATGATTATTTTAATATTTAATTAAAATCATAATTTATTATTAAAAACCAGTTTTAAAACATTCATTTACTTATTCTAAAATATAGGTATATCGTACTTTCAACTTGAATATTATTTATATACTATCATAGGTAAGGTTACTATTCATTATGTTATATCACTGTTCATAAGGGTATGTTAATATTCATAAGATTAGGTTATTATTCACTAAAATTATTTTTTTCTTATCAGACTCCAGATAACTTACGTATTGAAATCGTGTATGTTAGATTTTTGAAATTCCAAACACAGAAGTGACAAACTTATGTTTAAAGGTTACTTAGCACTTAGTAGTTTATTATGTTGTGTTTTCATGTGATTTTATGACATATTTATAAAAATGGAATTTCCATTTATAAAATATTATGTCGTTACATTCTTCCCCCTTATGAAATTTCGCCCTCGAAATTTCATTTTACATTCTAAGACAAAAACAATTATGGTTACTTTTCCTTCATTGGTTCCTCTAGTTCTCATGTTGCCTCTTCATACTTATGGTTTTTCCATAGTACCTTGACCATATGAGTAGTATTTTTGTGTAGAAATTTGTCTCTACGATCCAAGATATTTACTGGATGCTCCTCATAGGAAAGATCATCCTCCAACTGTACCACCTCTAAATAGAGTACATGTGAAGAGTCTGGTATGTACTTCCTTAAGATGGATACATGAAAGACATAATTTACTTTCAACATGGTAGGTGGAAATTCCGGTCTATAAGTCACAGCTCCGACTCGATCAAGGATCTCAAAGGTGCCGATGTACCTGGGAATTAACTTCCCTTTCTTTCCAAACCTCATGACCTTCTTCCATGGAGATATGTGTAAAAATACCATGTCACCAACTTTAAACTCAAGGTCTCATCGACGATTGTCTGCATAACTTTTATGTCATCTTTGGGCTGCCTTGATATACTGCTGAATGGTTTTCACCTTCTCCAAAATTTCTTCGACCATTTCAGGTCCTATCAGCTTATTCTCACTAACTTCATCCCAACACGTCGGTGTTCTTCACCTTTTCCCATAAAGGGATTCATATGGTGCCATTCGGATACTCGAGTGGAAACTGTTTTTGTAGGAGAATTCAACCAGTGGAAGATGTTGGTCCCACCCTCCTTTGAATTCCATAGAACACACTCTCAACATTTCTTTCAGTGTATGAGTAGTTTTCTCATATTGGCTATCAGTTTGAGGATGATAGGTTGTACTGAAGTTCAGTTTAGTGCTTAGAGCATGTTGGAGACTCTTCCAGAACTTCAAGGTGAATCTTGGATCACGATTGGATACAATAGATAGTGGTACTCCATGCAGCCTTACCACTTCTTTGATGTAAATCTGTGCAAGTTGATCCAATAAGAAGTCCTCTCGAATCACGATAAAGTGATTTGTCTTTGTAAGACAATCCACAACGACCCATATAGAATTATTTTCTCTGGATGTCCTTGTAAGTCCAGTGACAAAGTATAAGGTAATGTTCTCCCACTTCCATGCTGTTATGGGTAGTGGTTGCATCATCCCCTTAGACTTTTGCCTCTCAGCCTTCACTTTCTGACATACCAGGCACTTTGATGTATATTCAGCAATATCCCTTTTCATATTGTCCCACCAAAAGTTTTCTCGGAGATCTCAATACATCTTTGTGATCCTTGAGTGTATAGAGAAGGTTGAGCTATGTGCGTCATTCAGAAGCTCCTTCTTTATCTCTGGATCATATGGTACACTTAATTGTGACCCAAATATTACAACTCCTTCCTCGTAAATTTTGAAATTGGAGTATTTCCCACTTCTGATAGCTTTCACCCTTTTCTGAATTTCCACATCTTTTATTTGACAATCCTTTATTTTCTCCAAGAGGGATGGTTGAGCAATCATTTGAGAAAGGATTGATGATGTTCCTCCCTTAATGATTCACATGTCCATCCTTTTAAAATCTAAGAAGATCAGATCCTTTTCAATTATCATCATTGATAAAGATGTAGGATCCTTTCTACTTAGAGCATCTGCCACCTTGTTTGCCTTACCAGGATGGTAGTGGATTGATCAGTCATAATCCTTGATGAGATCTATCCATCTTCGCTGGCCCATAGTAATCTCTTTCTGTGTGAATATATATTTGAGACTCTTGTGGTTAGTATATATGTCACACTTCTCCCTATAGAGATAATGCCGCTAGATTTTCAACGCAAAGATCACAACTTCCAACTCTAGATCATGCGTGGGATAGTTTTACTCATGGATTTTTAGCTTCGTTGACGCATAGGTTATCACTTTATCATTTTGAATTAGCACACATCTTAATCCCTTACTAGAATCATCACTATACACCACAAAGAGTTCTCCACTTGTAGGGAGTGTGAGTACTGACACAGTGATAAGCCTCTTTTTCAACTCCTTGAAATAGTCTTCACATTCCTATGTCCAGACAAACTTTACTCCCTTGTCATCTTGGTCATTGGGTTTTACAATCATGAAAAGTTCTTCAAAAATCGTCAATAATACCCATCTAGACCAAAAAAATCTGCAGATCTCTATTACAGAAGTTGGCCTGGGCCACTCTTTAATTGCCTTTGTCTTGGAAGGGTCTACATATATCCCTTTGTCGGTGATAACATTCCCCAAGAATGATACTTCCTCCATCCAGAACTCACATTTACTATACATTTAATACAAATTCTCCCTTACCAAAGTCTTTAACACAATATTCAAATACTCCTGATATTCCTCCTTTCTCTTAGAGTATATTAGAATATCATCAATAAAGAATATCACAAATTTTTCGAGGTAATCTCTAAAGAATATTCATTAAATCCATGAAAATTTATGGGGAATTAGTGATTTCGAAGGGCATCACTATGAAATCATATTTTCTATACCTCGTTCGAAATAAATTCTTGGGAATATCTTCCTTCCTCACCTTTAATTGGTGATATTCCAACCGAAGGTCCACCTTAGAGAAATAACTAGCCCCACAAAGTTGATCGAACAAGTCATCTATCTGTGGCAGGGGATACTTTTTCTTTATCGTGATTTTATTGAGCTCGCGATAATCAATTCAGAGGCGCATTGATTGGTCCTTCTTCTTGACGAAGAGGACTGGCGCACCCCACGGTGAAGAACTTGGGCACATAAAACTCTTCTCCATATTCTCCTATAACCGCTTCTTCAGCTCTTCCAGCTCTATGGTGGCCATTCTGTAAGGTGTCTTTAAGATAGGCATAGATCCAGGGATATGTTCAATTGATAACTCAGCCTCTCAGTCATGAGGAAGACCAGGCAACTCTTCAGGGAATATATCAGTGTAATACCTCATGATGGGCATGTATTCAAGCATTATTCTCTCCTTTGTCTCAATCGTTTGAGTTAGATATGTCTGCTCACAAGGTAGTAATATCCACACTTGAGATGATGATTCTAAAGGAGATTCATCTTCCTCCTTACACTTGTAAAGAATCGGAGGATGCTTCGGGATGTGAAAAGTGATCTCCCTTTCCTGACAGTTGATGTTATATTTGTATAATGATAGTCAATCCATGCCCAAGATAGCATCAAACTCCACTAAAGGAAGTATGAAAAGATTAGGTGGGAGGTTAAGTCCACAAACATTAACCATGGAGGAGTTATAAACCATGGAAACAACGATTTCCCCATTCACTATTCTAACAGATAACCTTTCCTCCAAAATTGGAGGTGGTGTTTGAATAGTTATACTAAACTTGAAAGATGTGAAAGAATGTGTAAAACTAGAATCAAATAGTATGTTCTCTATTCTTAAATGAATAACTAGCGTACCTTTCACCACATCATTGTATGACTCCACCTCAGCAGTAGTGATAGCATAATCCATTCCTTGTTGTCTTGGAGGTTGTTGATGATTGCCTCCGACAACCCTAGACTTAGGGAAATTGTTTACATAATGCCCATGCTCCTTGCAGTTGTAACACTACACTGAAGTCTGAGTGTTGATCTGAACCTTCCTTTCTTCTTCCACATTAGTGGGATTTTTCATATCCCTTCGGCAGTTCTTGGACAGATGAACAAACTTTCCACATTTGAAGCAATTCTTGGTTCCCTTCAGACAATTACCAGGATGCTTCTTCCCACAACTTTTAGAAGGGGAAAATTCAGTCTTCTTTCTATTATCGGATTTGTTTGATGAACCACCCATGTTGTTCTCCATTCTTTGCTTCTTTTCACTGGGCCCATGAGACCACTGAGAGTCTCCAGTATCCATTTCAACCTTGAGAGAACAATGAAAAATATCCTCATAATTGTCGAAGTCTCGAATCACCAACACTTTTCACAGACTCATATTTAGTCCTCTAAAGAAGCGATCCACCTTGCTTTCAGTGTTCATGAAAAAGCCAGAGGCATACCTTGCAAGCCTTGTAAAGTTTTCTTCATACGCCCCAATGGACTCATATTTCTTCTGCTTGGGTCTGAGGAACTCTCTTTCCATCTTGAGATGGAGGGTTAGAGTAAAATATTTGTTAAAAAAATCCTATTTAATTCCTCCTGATCAATGGAATCAACTTCTTATTGGGACTTTGTATTCTTGATTAGTGTCCACTACTGATCAACTTCCCTATCAAAACGATAGACCGCAAGTACAACCTTCTATTCTTCCGAGCACTAGAGGACAGGGAATATATTTTCAATAGAGTTAATCCATTGTTCCTCAAGGAGGGGATCATAAGATCTATTGAACATGTGAGGCCTTTGTTGTATGAAGGATTCTATGGAAACTTGCTCTTTTCTTGGAGGAGGAGGGCGTTCCGCATTATTCAAGTTATTATTCATAACTCGAGCCAGCTGAGAAAGTACTGTCATGAAGTTTTGAGCACCCGCACCCGTCATATCAGGCATATCATTAAGAAAATCTTCACATTTCCTATCACATTGGTTGTTGGAACATGTTCTTCTATTTCCCACCATTAACTAGGAAAAATAATGTATTATTAGAGGTCTTGAATACTTATCTATTGAGCATAAAAAAAGAAACTTTGAACATAAATGGATAAACTTATAAAGAAAAAGTATATCCCAACTTGTGATTCCTTAGGTTTATATCTAGGTTATGCTCGATCTATTTCTTAACTTATATTCTTATGGGATTTTTTTGTCCCTTAATAATGGTTTTTATTAAGATCATGAATCTACCAAAGAATATCCCCCAGGAGTGTCGTAACCAAGAGTACAGCAAGTTCCGTTGTCGTGTACCAGGATACCCTGAGTTAAGCTCGAAACTCCTTGTCGGAGTTTTCACTCCTAGGTACATCTGTGCTAGAGCCGCCTCTACTTGCTCATATCCAGACAGGGATGTATTTTCTTGATGAATCACTTACACAATACTAACCAAAATTTAGGAATGTTTTCTTATACTTAGTCTCATCATTAAGGTTCTCACTAAGGTGATCTATTCCTAATATCCAAAAATAACTAGACCACCCTCTGATACCAACTATAGTAACCCAAGCCTATTACATATAACATTACATGATTTTAAGCATAATTATACATCAGAGTACAAGCCAAGGATCGTTAAGTCTAGTGTCTTGGAAGACTAGGTACATAAAACATAAAACATGGGGCTAAAAACATTTCTTTATTTAATCTCTATAAAGAGCTCATAACTTCCTTTGATCTCTTACATCTTTACATGGTACCCTGGGGAATACATGAACAAAGGGATGAGCTGAAAAGCCCAGTAAGGGAATGAACATAAGGATACGTCTTAAGCACATGAGTTAGGAGACATGATATAATGATGTCTAAAGCATGAAACATATAAAATTGTATCATATAAGCATGAAATCATATAAACATAGAATCATATAAATGTGGAAGAATCATAAAACTTTTCTTTAGTATGAGTCAAGTCTAATGAAACACACACACACATATCTAAGAAAACATCATATCTCATGTCATGTTTTTATAAAAAAAACATTACTCATACTCGATGATCATTCTTATTTAAAATATAGTTACTAGTTTGATCCAAACAATAACTCAATCAATAATTTTGAGTATCGCCAAGTTCGAGTCTCGTCGAGTTCTTCTTTGCAAATAGTGCATGTTTTTTTTTTTTTTTTTCCTCCTCTTTGACCATTGTAATAATAAATCCTACCCTTATTTATAACATTACAAAGATAAAGTTTAATGACTTGGAATTGAGAGTAGCTGAGAGATTCGCTCTCTAGAAATGGTGATTATGGCCCCGATTCAATGGCGCTCGACCTTGATTGCTACTTCAATATGGATGAGGTTTTCGTTGGTCCTGCGAGACGCGTTGATGATGTTATTCCCTTTGTTGGAGACAATATTTCTAATTCTGTGAATGTTCCGGTGGGTTCGGTAAAGGGGCGTTACTTCTATGGTGTGAATAACAATCCTTCTTCTGCCAAGGATGGTGTTGCTGATGGAAAATCGAAGATCTCAGATGGGCAGAAGAAGGGTGCTGGTTACATACTGGGACATTATTCTCTGATTTTAGGAGGCATTGAATTTCCGTCCAAGCAGATAATAAAGAACGGAACCCTCACCTTCCTCGAAGCTGAATGGGATATCCTTTTTGAACGTCTTGAGGAATGTAAGTTCTCTATCATTACTCGTGTAATGGGTCTATAGAATGAAAATCCATGGAAATTAGAGGATCTGAAATGTCTTCTAACCCAATTTTGTGGGTTTGATGATTGGAAGATCACGTCACTTGTCAAGGTATCTTTTCACGACGTCTCCCTCTCAGAATATCTTAAATCGAAGGTCCAAGGAATGGGTTTTATATCACTCGAGCTAGAATTTCTAAGACTTAAGGATTGAGGACCCCTTATTCAATCCTGATTTAGTAAAGAATGCGATTTTTCAAGACTAGATCCGGATTAAGGGTCTAAGTTGGTTCTTTTGGCACCCAGAAATCAAGTGGGATATCGCTTTTGCCTTAGGAATCCCTATCAAATTTGATAGAGAGATAGAATGGGCCATATTCAGCCACTTTGCCCATGTTTTGGTTGAAATTGATTGATGCTCCCCATTCATTGACACAATCATCCTAGTGGTTGTTGGTAAGCAAGTAAAATTATCTGTTGATGTTGAAAAATTACCCTATTTCTATAGAATTTGTAACTGCATTGGGAACTCAGATGAGGGATACCACTGGAAATTGACTTCCACCAACTACAAGAAATATGGCCATGTGCTTGACTGTTGAAAATTTAAAAACCCCATCAATGAGACAAGCAACTCCATTGATAGGGTGGATGGCCCTAGGGATGTTTCACTGGGTAAGGTAGTCCAGGTGCAAAGAAGGGTTGCATCACCAATGATTAGAGAAGGGATGTCCTTTAAGAACATTGCTCAAGATTCATCTCCTTCTATCATGAAGGTTAAGGCTGTGATTTCCACAGTTCCAGGCATTGATGGTCAGGGAAGGTCTGTAAAGGTAGTTAACAATATACGTCAAGGATCCTCTGCTCATATACATGAGGAATCCTTCCTGAGATCGGGTGCTAGCAAGGAAAAGAAGGCCCTTTCTTTTGTAGTCTCATTACCTTTCCATTTGAAGAAGCTAAATAAGGCTGTTGAAGTTCATCCAGTGCAGGCTGTTGTTGCTGGACCAATTGTCTAGGGCATGGTGCCTATTCCAGGTTTGCAGCAGGCCACTAAAGAGGACTTAAAGGTGACTGAAAATCTGGGTACACCTGCTGCCCAGGATTCATCTTTAAGTGAAGAGACTCAGGAAGCTGCATTGGATGTTATCCAGGCTAACACTAGGTGGTCTGCTCGTGTAATGGTTCGGGATTCCAAGGTGGATACTTGGAGCGCTGCTGTGGAATCATCTACTCAGTCTGGGGTTGACACAAAAGCACAGACTATTTCCCCTTTTGGTGTTGAAGTTATGGGAATTCCCAGCTTTTTTTTAATGTTGGAATCTATTAATTCGCAATAATTTGATAGAACATACCTTATGGACTCGAAAATAGTGGTTGTCATAATAAGATGAGGTCGACACCCCTGATTGTTGATACAAACCCTCCCGCATGGAATGATGAACCTGGCTTGGTGAAGCAAGGTGATCCTATCCCTGCCTTGTATCAGTATATGGACAATCCATCTTCACTGGATGGGGAATCTTCAAAGGAGGTTCTACAAAGGAATTATGACATGGATATCTGTGCGGGCCACTCCCAATCAGTAGAGCAATCAGCAGGAGTCTTCTTGGCAGACTTTTTTTTCTTCTGTCGGCACCAACCTCTTCCGGTTTGGCAGCCAACCCATGGACCGTTGAAGCAGCCATCGTTGAAGCAGCCACCAACCGAAGGAGAAAACGGATTTGCTTCATCTTTATAACGGGATTAATTCCCATGAAATTGTAACTGAAATCCTGCTGTAACACTGAGTGATCCTCCGACGTTATTATCCGGAGAGAATAATAGAAACAAGGCCCCCTTCTCCCGTGGACGTAGCCATACTGTCGTACCACGTTAAATCTTGTGTGTTCTTCGTTTTTCTTCTTGTTTTGTGTTCGTTTTCATCCCCACGACGCTCCGCTGCCCCAAAAAGCGGTGTCAGAGGGTTCGGGTACGAAACAGCGAAGCGACAACAACGTTTTCCGGTGAATGGAAAATTGAAGTTGCTCGAAAAAAAATTTGAGCCCAAATCTGTGAAGAGCACGGCGAGACGATTCCAACAGCGCAAACAGCGTAAAAAACAGAGCTGAAACGAAGGCAGTAGAGTTGTTCAAAGTTTTGGCCAAACCGCGGGTGCTACAGTACCCCTTGTCGGAGAAGACGACATTGTTCACATGCACATTCCAGTGACTTTTCCGAGCACTGTTCCGGTGAGCCACGTCAGCGTCACGTCAGCACCACGTAAGTGGTTAATCTATACCACTGAAACTGTTTTGGCCATATCTCGACCAATCAGAGTCTGTAGCGATCCAAGAGTCGATTCCAGCTATTTCGACCGTTTCAGACACATCCATACGGTTAGATTTTCGAAATTCACACTCCAACAATGGATGAAAATATCAGTAACATGATTAAGCTTATCGTGTTTAATTATGCAATTTGGAAACCGAAAATGGAGGATCTTTTATATATTAAAGACTTGTGGAAACCAATAGTGGAGACCACTAAGCCCATTGCAACACAAGTGGAGGAAACGTCAACAGACGATCAATCCGGTGAGGAGATGACAGCTGGTACCCTATCAGTTGATGCAGAGTGGGTCGTGCTCAACAGGAAGTGCACTATCCAAATCAGACAGTGGATTGACAAGAGAATCTTCCATAATTTTCCCAACGGACACGATACTTCCTTTCTTTGGTGAAAATTGGAAAAGATGTATGCGAGGACAACCGTGTAGAACAAAACAAACTTGACACGTCGTCTTGTCAACTTGAAATACAAAGACGAGACCAACGTATCAGAGCATATGAGCGAGTTTCAAGGTACTGTTGATCCGTTGAATTCTATGAAAATGATGATTGATGATGAGTTGTAGGCACTGTTGATGTTGAGTTCTTTATCAAAGACGTGGGACACATTAGTTGTGTCGGTCAACAATTCAATTCCAGATGGAACTCTCACCGTGAAGATGGTGAAAGATAGAATGCTGAATGAAGAGTCCTGAAGAAATGATAGAGGACATACACCAGAATCAGAGGCTCTTGTCACTGAAGGACAAGGGAAGCAAAAATGGTAGGGAAGAAGCAGAGGAAGAGAACTCTGTGACCAAAGTCTGCAAAGAAGGAAGCGATCAAAATTCCGATCAAGATATGACATGAAGTTCCACCACTATGGCAAGCCCGAACATTTCATCCGAGAGTGTAGAAAGATGAAAGTAGAGCAGAGGAATCAAGATGGTAAGACTCAAAATAATGATGTTGCAAAGAAATCATTATTGTTCAGGAAGACAATCAGGTCAGTCTGGCACGTCAAGACTCGACATGGGTGATTGATTTCGGTGCCTCCTACCATGTCACTGCCAGAAGAAATTTTTTCTCATCTTACTATTCAGGGAGTTTTGGACATATAAAGATGAAAAATAACAGTGAATTCAAAATTTATTGGTATTGGTAATATTTTTCTGGAAACTAATTTTGGATACATGTTATTGTTGAAGGATGTGAGGCACGTTTCTGATATTCGCCTCAATCTAATATCCACTGGAATGCTTGCCGACGAGGGATATGTCAGTTCCTTCGGTGATGGGAAATGGAAGTTTACCAAAGGTAACTTGGTAATTGCTAAAGGCAAAAAAGATATTTCTCTTTATCTCACAGATACTAGACCGTATAGAGGAGAAGTCAATGCAGCCAGGAAAATATTCCTACAGAAGTTTGGCACAGGCGGCTAGGTCACATGAGCGAGAGAGGAATCAGAATGCTCTCTAGGAAAGATCTCTTGTCAGGAATAAAAGGTATACATTTGGATACTTGTGTTGATTGCATCATGGGAAAACAACATAGAGTATCATTTCGTGGTTATATACCATCCAGAAAAGCAAATGTTTTATATTTGATTCACACTGATGTCTGCATGATGAGCACTAAGACATTGAGAGGTGCTATTTATTTTGTTACCTTCATAGATGGTCATTCTAGAAAAGTATGAGCATTTTCTTTGAAAACTAAAGATCAAGTGCAGAATGTTTTCAAGTAGTTTCATGTGAAGGTGGAAAGAGAAACAAACAGACAGTTAAAGTGTGTACGGACAGACAATAGAGGAGAGTATCGTGGTCCGTTTGAGGAGTACTGTAGGAGTTTTAGCTTTAGGCTGAAAAAATCGGTACCGAAGACACCTCTGCATAACGGTCTTGCTGAGAGGATGAACAGAACAATTTGCGAGAGAATCAGATGTATGCTCTCAAATGCAAAGTTGTCAAACACCTTTTGGGGGGAGACAATGGTGACCGCAGTTGATCTTATCAACATTTCTCCATCAGTTCCACTAAACTACGACGTTCCAGAAAGTGTCTGGACGGGTAAAGATTTTTCTTACCAACACTTGAGAGTATTTGGCTGTAGGACATTTGTACACATCCCGAAAGATGAGCAGACAAAGTTGGATGGAAAAGGAATGTAGTGTATCTTTTTAGGATATGCTCATGAGGAGTTTGGATACCGACTCTGGGATCCTATCAACAGGAGGATCATCAGAAGCAGAGATGTGGCGCTTCTTGAGGATCAGACGATTGATGATTTTGATAAGCCATAAAATGCAAAGAAGTTGTAGTTTGAGGAAATTCCAGTCAGTCTGGAACCAGTCTCACCACCATCAGTACCAGCTAGCGCTAGAGGGATACATGACCTTTATGATACATCGCTACCAGGTAATATGTCTCCTTCATATGATATTTCAGAGCAGATTCCCCCCGAAGCGCAGTTGATGAAATCCACCAGAGAACGACAACTGATTCGTAGATACTCACCACATGAGTATGTGATGCTCACTGACGGGGAGAGCCAGATAGTTATGAGGATGCTATTGAGAGTGAGAAGAAGATGGAATGAAAGAAGGTCATGCAAGAGGAGATGAGATCCTTGCACAAGAACCGTACATTTGATTTGGTAGAGTTACCACATGGAAAGAAGACACTCAAGAACAAGTGGGTGTACATAATCAAAGGAGAACATGACAGCTCAAAGCTGCGCTATCGAGCCAGAATGGTTGTGAAGGGATTCAGTCAGAAGAAAGGTATTGACTTTGATGAATTTTTTTCTCCTGTGGTTAAAATGTCTTATATCAGAGTTGTTCTTAGATTGGTGGCTAGTTTGAACCTGGGGGTTCAACAACTGGATGTAAAGACAACGTTCATACATGGTGATCTTGAGGAGGAGATATACACGGAGCAGCCAAAGGGATTTCAGGTAAAAGGGAAAGAAAACCTAGTATGCAAGCTTAAGAAAAGTTTATATGGTTTGAAACAGGCATCAAGGCAATGATACATGAAATTTGACTCATTCATGGAGAAAAATGAGTACAAAAGGATGATTGTTGATCATTGTATTTTCATCAAACTGTTTTCTGATGGTGATTTCATTATCTTGTTGCTTTATGTTGATGATATGCTGATTATTGGACCAAGATTGACAGGTTGAAGAAAGAGTTGAACAAGTCTTTTGAAATGAATGACTTGGGAGATGCTATTCAGATTCTTAGTATGACGATTACTCGTGATAAGAGGAATCACAAGATTTGGCTATCCCAGGAGCGATACACTGAAAAGATTCTTGAAAGATTACATGAGCAAGACGAAACCAGTTAGCACTCCACTTAGTCATTTCAGGCTCACGACAGGTCAGAGTCTTTCAAGTGAAGAGGAGAAAGTAGAAATGGAAAAAGTTCCTTATCAGTCAGCAGTTGGCAGTATTGTGTATGTCATGGTGTGCACCAGACCATATATTGCTCACGTTGTTGGAATTGCGAGCAGATTCTTATCAGATCCAAGAAAGGAGCATTGGACAACAGTCAAATGGATATTGAGGTATCTCTGAGGTACATCTAGTCATTGTTTATGTTTTGGAAATGGAAAACCTGTTTTGGAAGGATACACGGATGCAGATATGACTGGAGATGTAGACACAAGGAAATTCATATCCAGATACTTGATATCATTTGCAGGGGAAGCGGTCTAATGGCAATCACGACTTCAGAAGTGTGCTGCCTTATCCACCACAGAAGCAGCGTATATTGCAATCACTGAGAGCTGCAAGGAGACGTTGTGGATGAAGAATTTTTTACAGGAGCTAGGATAGAGTTAGGAGAATTATATTCTTTATTGCGATAGTCAAAGTGTTATTCATCTCAGCGAGAACCCGACATTTCATTCCAGGTCTAAACACATCGACGTGCGATGCCACCGAATCCGAAATGCAATGGAATAATAATTGTTGAAAGTTGAGAAAATTCACACCAATGATAATGGGGCAGACATGATGACGGAGGTTCTACTGAAAGAGAAGTTGGACACCTTCAAGGAGACGACCGATCTAGCTTCTACCCCAAATTGTTCGTGATGACGAGATTTGTGGAGGTCACTCCCAATCAGGGGAACAATCAGCAGGAGTCTTCTTGGCATGCTGTTTTTTTTCTTTTGTCGGCAGCAGCCTCTTCCGGTTTGGCATCCAACCTATGGACTATTGAAGTAGACATTGTTGAAGCAACAACCAATCGAAGGAGAAAACGGATTTGCTTCATCTTTATAACGAGATTAATTCCCATGAAATTGTAACTGAAATCCTGTTGTAACATTGAGTGATCCTCCAACGTTTTATCCGGAGAGAATAATAGAAACAGGGACCCCCTTCTCTCGTGGACGTATGCTTACTGCCGAACCACGTTAAATCTTGTGTGTTCTTCATTTTTCTTCTTATTTTGGGTTCGTTTTCATCGCCACGATGCTCCGCTGCCCCAACAATATCTAAGAGGTCTCTCTTGAGGGCGATTTTTCCAAAAAAGAGAATGGCTAAAGATATCAACACTGAGGAGGCTTCTAATACTGTTCCAACTCCATGTGAGAAAGAAGAATCTTCAGACACTAATGATCATTTCCATCTGGGGATGCCTATTAATCAGGGGAGGAGAGGTTGACACCCAACAAATTGAGGTGGTTCACAGAGCAGGGTGTTGTAGAAACGTCGGGAGCAATGAAGCAAAGAACGGATCACAGAAGAGTAAAAGGGAAAAAAGGAATAAGGACACAAAGATTTACGTGGTTCAAGAATAATCCCTACGTCCACGGAGAGGCAGAATAACTTCACTATGAAAAAATCCGAGAGCACAAATTACAAGAGTTTCTCTCACACACACTAAAACCCTAGTCTGAAATGGGCTAATGTAGAGGATGAATCACTGTTCCACAAACCATGGTAGTTTGTTTGTCTACTATTTTTTTGTCTCCTTTGTGTGCCAATTTTCACAAACTCATAACCCCTCCTTTGTACTTTACTTTTCAATAATATTTCATGAGGGTCGAGCATGCTCGACCTTGAGCTTTCCTGACCATAACATTACGAACATTGATTTCTTATAAAAAAAAACCCAGGCTATTAATTTTCCACCTAATTAATAGAAACCATTTTCATTCCACTGAACCCCATTTAAATTTTGAAATAATATCAAATAAAAAAATAATTATCAATCCCTATCTATAGTATAAATTTATATATGTGAAGAGGAATAATAACCCAAAATCGGGAAAATCAAGCAAGACCAACGAGCCACAATGGAAAGGTAAGATAAACTCAAAAAAATCATGAAAAACAAGTTTGAAATATCATATCTTCGGTTTTGAGGTTTGATTTTTTAATAAAAAACAAGTTTGGCGGCTGTAGATGAGCAAGAGAAGATCAACCCAAAAAAATCATGAAAAATACAAGAAATATCAACTAAGAATTCTTAAAAACAAGTTCTGAATTTCATATCTTTGATTTTAAAGTTTGATTTTCCTAAAACAATCAACTTCGTCTACAACCGATCTTTAGTTCCACAAGATCTTGATTGTGGTCTGAGGAAGAAGCGATATGCTAGGGTTATTTTTAAAAAAGGGTGAAGGGTTTTATTAGCGCTTATTGAAAAGCGTTGATAAAATCTCATTTTATCAGCGCTAAAAATATAATCGCTGAGAAATACCACTTTTGACGGTTTTTTCTTAGCGCTGATAAATCATCACTTCTATCAGCACTAAAAAAGCGCGAACACTAGTGGTATTTCTTAGCGCTTATGTTTTAGTGCTGATGAAATAAACTTTTACGAGCCCTTAACCTAACATGGTTAAAAATGTCAAAAATGAATAAAAATGAATAAATGAATAATATTAATTATATAAAAAATTAAATTATTAAAACTAAACTATACTAACTGTTTAAATTAAATAATATTAAAAAAATGCATTTAAATAATTTAATTATTTAAATTACAAACATATTGAAAGTATTAAAACATAATATGTAAATATGAAAAATAAATATTAAAAAATGAATAAATTCTGAAAATATTAAAAATTAATAAATATAAAAAAATAAATAACATTGAATGAATGAATATTAAAATGAATAAATGAATTTTAATAAAATACAAAAATATTAAAAAAACAAAATTCATAAAATTGATTACATAAATTACACACATATAAAATGAATAAAAATGAATAAATAAATAATATTAATTATATAAATAAAAAATTATTAAAAAAGAATAATATTCACTATTTAAATTAAAAAAAATATATTGAAAATGCATTTAAATAAATTAATTATATAAATTTCAAACATATTAAAAAACATTAAAACTTAATAAACAAAACTAAAAAAATATTATTCATATAAATTACAAAAAATATTGAAATTATTAAAGCATGGTGAATACATATGTATAAATAAATATTAAAATATGATTAATTTCCCCAAAAAATATAAAAAATAATAAATATTAAAAATGAATAAATAATATTAAATGAAAGAATATAAAAAATGAATAAATAAAATTTATTAGATTACAATTTAAAAAAAATGAATTCATAAGATTAATTACATGAATTGTAAACACTTAAAAATGAAGAAAAAAGAATAAATAAATAGTGTAAATTATTTAAATAAAAAATATTAAAAATAAATTATATTAACTATTTAAATTACAAAAATATTAAAAAATGCATTTAAATAAATTAATTATATAAATTTCAAACATTTTAAAAAATATTAAAACTTAATAAATAAAATTGAATAAATATTAATCATATAAATTACAAACATATTGAAAATATTAAAACACAGTAAATAAATATGTATAAATAAATATTAAAAATGCATAAATTCCAAAAAATAATAATTATTAATAATTATTAAAAATAAATAGATAATATTGAATGAAGGAATATTAAAAATGAATAAATAAGATTGAATAAATTAAAATACTTAAAAAGTGAATTCTGTACATTAATTACATGAATTAGTGGCACATAAAAATGAATAAAAGATAATATTAATTATACAAATAAAAAATTATTGAAAATGAATTATATTAACTATATAAAAATATTAAAATAAAAATGCATTTAAATAAATCAATTATATAAATTTCAAATATATTCAAAATATTAAAATATAATAAATAAAAATGAATAAATAATAATCGTCTAAATTACAAACATATTGAAAATATTAAAACTTATTAAATAAAAATGTTTAAATTTTAAAAAATGAATAAATTCCAGAAATATAAAAAAAATTAATATAAAAAATGAAAGAAAATAATATTAAATGAAAGAATGTTAAAAATGAATAAATAAAATTGAAAAAATTGAAAAAATATAAAAAACTGAATTTATAACATTAATTACAAGAATTTTAAACACATAAAAAATGAATAAAATGAATAAATAAATAACAATGTTATTGCTAATTATTGATGTATGTATTTTATTGATTGTATATAAAAAAATATAATTATTTATTAACATTTATAATTTATAATAATAATTAGAATAATATTATTTAATTAAATATATAAATATTTTGAAATGTATAAATAACTATCAAAATTGAATATATTACAAAAATAGTAAATGAAAAAATATTAAAAATGAATCAATATTAAAAATGAATAAATTACATAAAATACTAAAAATTGAAAAATATTTAAAATGAATAAATCATATTAAATGGAGACATGCACATTACACACACACACACACACACACACATACATACATACGAATAGAGCCAACGAGCCCGTATCAGAGTGGTAAGGGCTCCTGCTTGGCATCCAAGGGACCTGAGTTCAAAACCGGGTAGAGGCGAATTTTCGGGTACTGTAGCAGTCACTGTCCGGCACTGTAGCAGCTGAAACTATTCACCTAATTTGGGTCTTTGGGCCACCGGTTTGGGCCTACGGGTCTCCAGGGCCTTCGGGTCATCAAAGGCCTTTGGGCCACAGGGCCTTCGGGTCACGTAGACCATGGAGTAGCCCAGTTCACACAGAACATGTCCCAAAAAAGGATCAGAGCAAAAGGAGTAGCAACCACCAGATGCAGAGCTAACCTGATTGGAAGAATGAGAGGGTATGACAGCCGCCATCGGGACCAGACACCGTGCAGCTTTGTACGGGGCAATGCTAGCCGATCAACAATGCAATGTGGGGAGCTAGGTGATCAATGATGCAAAAAGCTGAGGAGGGGTAGTTCAAGTGGGCTGGGCCTACGAGTCATGTATTGGGCATGGTATGCCTCTGGGCCTTCGGATCATGTATTGCGGGTTTGTCGGGCCTAGTGCCTTGGGCCTACGGGTCATGTACGGGTTCTCCTTCAACCCTTAAAAGGGGGATTATCCATAATAAAATAAAAAAGAAGGCTTTCGGGCCATTCGAGCTCACATACGAATAGACATTCATATACACATGCATACACAGACACACAGACAGACAGACAGACACACACACACACACACACACACACATACACATACACACACTTACATTCATATTCATACACATACGTGTGCGCACATGTATTCACATACACATACATGCAATTACATACATGTGCATGCACATACGTACACATACATATGCGTACATAAACATACTACATAAACATACATGCACATAAACATACGCATACACATACACATAAACATACACATACACATAAACATACATATGCATATATACACATACTACATAAACATACACAATCATACACATATACACATACATATGCATACACATACACATACACATACACACATACATACACATAGACATACATGCGCACATACATACAAATACAGATACGAATACAAACACACACACACACACACAAACATACACATACACATACTCATACACATATACATATACTTACACGTGCATACATGCACACACACACACACATGTATACATATACACATACACATACATATAATTACATGCACGTTCATGCACATACAAACACATACACATGCATACATACACATACCGCATAAACATACACATGCCCCATAAACATATACATACATACATATATACACGTGTCATATATATACATACACGTACATGCACATACATATACACATACAAATATACATACACACATACATGCACATACATCTGCATGTATACACATACACATACACATACACATACACATACACATACACATACACATACACATACACATACACATACACATACACATACACATACACATACACATACACATACACATACACATACACATACACATACACATACACATACATATTCACATACATACACGTACATATGTGCATACATACACATACATAGATACATACACGTGCACATAAACATACACACACACACAACACAACACATATATACACATACAACACATACATGCATGCACATATAAACGTACACATGCATATACATACATATAAATATATGTAGGTATATTTTAAATTATTTAATATGATTATAAATATATAATTCAAATATGGACTATTTAAATAAATATATTCATTTATATATTCATATAATTTTATAAATAAAATATCAATATATTATATTAATATTTATATATACATTTTGTAATTAATGTTTTTAAATATACTATTAAACATTTTTATTGATTAATATAAATTTGATAACTTTTTACATATAAAATTATTAAAATAATATTGATAGTATTTTTTATTGTAATATATTTATATAAATCATAGTTATATATTTTATTAATATATATAAACTTTTTATTATATAAATATTATTAAAAAAATATAACTATCTATATATAAATTAAATTATTCATTATACCAATTATTATTACTTTTTTCATACGGTTAAAGGCGGAGATTTAATCAATGCTAAAAAAGAACTGATGAAGGGGAACCTAGTGCTAAAAGAGTGCTGACAAAAGGTACCCTTATATGAACACTATTGGAACCGATGGAGGTCACTTTTATCAACTCTTTTAGCTAGTGCTAATAAAAGTCCTCTCTTTATCAATGCTTTTTATTTCGCACTAATAAATGTAAGGGATGAATATCGCGTGATCTGTTGTAGTATCATTTAAAAAATAATAATTTATGTGTTTGAATAATATAAAAAATATATTTTTTATATGTTTATATGTATTTTATTAAACACAAGCTAACATTACACCAAACATCTATGTGTTTGAGATGTAGTTTGGAAAACATAAAACTATATATATATATATACATACATACATACATATATACATATATAACACATAACTTACACACACACACACACTATTATCCAATTACCCTCACTATAATAGAAATTCCCTTTATCAGCACTCAAAATGGGTAGTGTTAGCGCTATAAAAGCAGTGACGTGATAAGTGATAATAAAGTCGATCGCTGATAAGGTCCCCCATTTATCAGTATTTTTTAGTGTCGATAAAGGCTATATTTATCAGTACTGATATATGGGTCCTTTATCAATGTTTTTTAGCGTTTATAAAGGGTTCTTTTATCAGTGCTAAAAAATCTCTGATAAATTTAGAAAGATATATATTTTCAAATTATTGAGGTAATCTACGCACCCCCCCCCATCAACACTCACCACCCATATTCTCCCCCCCACCCCCTCCTACTCATGCGTGATTCCCCAGTATCAGTGTTGCCCCTCTCCCTACTCACCCGTACGGGATTGGATTCAAACCATGGACCTCCATGTGCAAAGTGAATGCCCTTACCATTGCTCAATCTTGTTTTCTTATTTATTTTATGATATATCTATTTATTTATACATATTTACATACATATTTATTATCCATATATTTTCATATATTTATATAATTAAGTTTAAATACATTTATAAAATATATGTTTATGTATGTGTGTTTATGTATATATATATACACATATGTATGTGTGTGTAATATATACATATTTATATTTATTTAAATATATCATATATTAATATTCATTTACATATATTAAAGTATATACATAAATATTTATTACTTCGTCAACACACACACACAAATATTTATAGGTATGCACATATTCATACATTTGTATAAGGTAAATAAAATGGACTTTTTTTTATTTTAAATAAAATAGATAATTATTTTTTGTTTACATAGGTTTTATATATTTAAAAATATTTTTTACATGGGAATATTTTTTAAATATTTATTTATAAAATTATATTTTTATATGTAAATAAATAAATAAATAAATAAATATATGTATATATTTAATTATAAATAAAACTAAAATATGAAAAATGGTAAAATTTAAACACTATAATATCCATATGAAAGTAATACATGGTAATAAATTATGTCACTCTCGAAAATAGATAAGAAGACGCTCTTAAACAAAGTTTAAATCTAATCAAATGTTTAAAAATTGTGGTATCCCAAATAAAAACTTGGTTTGGGAGGCCTTTTTGACCTTTTTTACCAAAAAAAATAGATATCACGGTCCTCCCTAATTTGAATGACATAGATATCTTTGTATGATTCGATTTTACATCTAATTGAGCCAAAAATGACACCCAAATCAAAAGTTATGGTTATTTTAAGTTTAAGTCATTTTTTAACTTTTCATAAGATCCTAATTACTTTATCAAATTTTTACATCACGAACTTATTATTAAATGTCTATTATTCAATACTAATTAGAAAATTATTAAATAATATTAATTTTTAATTATTTTATAAACCATTTTCACTAAATATAATATATATTAATTGGAAATACTTATTTAGTATTATATATATCATATTTAAGAAAATATTATATATATATATACATATCAATATAAATGTATTTTTATATTAAAATATTATTTTTAATAATGTATAATTTTTTTTTATTTTATAAGAGTCGATAAAGACCTTTATCAGTGCTAAAAAAGCGCTCATAAAAGTTTCCCTTTATCAATGTTAAAAAACATTGATAAAGGTGGATTTTTATCAGTAGTTTTTAGCACTGATAAAGGTACTCTTTATTAGCAATTTTAACTAGCACTAATAAAAGTGTGGAACTGAATAGACATGATTATTTAGTAGGGACTTTATCAAAATTCAAAATGATTTTTATCTATGATTTAAAAGCATTGATGTTACCAACATTGATAAAGGAAAAAGTCTTTTATCAATATTAAAAAACACCAATAAAATAAAACCTTTATTAGTGCAAAGTTACTGCTGATAAAGGTTGGATATTATTAACACTTTTTAGTACTATTAAAATATACCCTTTATTAGAATCAAGAAACACCCATTACCTAAGATCTATCACATGGAACCACATGATTGCTGCTCAACCTGCAACTCCTTCACCGTTCCTCCCCTCACAAAATTTGAATTGATTTTCATGGGGCAAGATTCAAACCTACACCCAAACCACTTGTCCGGGTGGTCTTTTGTTATATACTTGTATAATAATATACTTTGATATGTGTGTGTGTCTATATCAATATATATTTATATTAATATATATATATATATATATATATATATATATATATATTCTAGATTATTAAATTCAACATTGAATTTAATTAAGATTCCAAATACACTTAGTGTGTGACCCTATAAACCTCTTTCTCAGTGGTAATAGGTGAAGATGCCTAAAGTCAAAGGTTAGTGTCTAGAAGCACGTCAAGATACCCATTGAGAAAGAAGTTAACATCGCAATGACATACAACCATCTACAAACTCTTACTATGTAATATAATCCCCTTATAATGACATCTTCAGTCAACTAGGTTACATGTTGGTTTCATCAACCTATGTGATTAATGTTTCATTCTTTGACTTTTTAGAAATGAAATTTCCCACAGAACACCATGACCATGGATTTATCCAAGAAAATATACTCCCATCAAAGGGCATGAGATATCAACTTCTACCAAGGTACAGAAGGGATAAATCCTTTCTCGCATTATCCATTAATGCAATATCACTTTTGATGCACCCAATGTATCTCACTTCACCGCGATCATATGTCGTCATGGTTTTCATCAATATATAAAATTACAAGACTTATGGTATTCATTAATGATAATATTAATGTAAAATGATCAATACACACATCTGTAGGTTGGAACATCTAATGGAACATATAAATGTGGATTTCCTACTAGAGGGTCTTGTTCTTATAATCTGCTTATCTGAAAATTCCCAAGGGAGCACACCATGAAAGGGGAATCAATGTTCGATAAGTCTCTAACCCCGATATCTTGTATCATTTGTGTCCTGTCAAATGATATCATCTGAATATAGAACATATATTCAATAATATTATCATAGAATCTCTATGTTCTCATCATAGAAAGGAATTGCGATTACCTTTCAGTGCGGCGGGTATTCTTAGGACATTATCACATATTATGTCATGTAGAGGAATAATCATGATATGATTAGAATATTCATTAATATTCAAGACAATAAATACATGTAATCATTAAGTATATAGAAATTAGTTCTTGGTAACCAACTCCAGCAAATAATCCCCACCATAGATATTTACGGTGGAAAACAAAAAGGATTTTTCAATGGATGTCCAGATCCATCATAAATTCTACCCACCATATTTAATTTTTTTACTCTTTTGATAAAGTATTTGCAACGGGATTATTTCCATAAAAAAATAGTGCTTCCCATCTATATGGTATAAGTTTCCACCAAGACTATTTTTGATGGGATATGAATTCCATCACAAATACCATGAAATCTAGATTTATTTGCGACAAGACTCTCATTTCACTGAAAATAACTCCATATTTTTTATTATTTGCGATAGGTTCCTATTCTATCATAAATATCCCATTGTAAAAACAATTTTTTCTTACAGTTATTTTAATTGATAGTATTTTATATGATATTATTTATTTTATCCACTTTGATTCAAAATTGTTAATTTATGAAGTATAAAAGGAGTTTTAAAAATAAGAAGTTTGCATCAAAACCAATATACCCCTAAGACGATGTGCAATTACAAGGAACAGTGTGCCCAGAATAAATGTTTGAAATATATTAAATAGCACACACACAGAGTTTTCATGAAAAAAGTGGAATAACTTCTAAACGGGTGCTCAGATTAGAAACTTAAGGGCATCGTTGAGTTCAAAACATGTGGTTTACCCTTAGCGTGACTTAACATTAGTCGGCGCGGGTTGTTATTGGAAAAGTCATCGTGGACACGAAAATGAATAAAATAATTAAATAAAATTAGTTTATTTCATTTTCATTGACACAGAAATTCACAGCCTTTAAAAAGACTATTATGACAAAATCCCAAGGTTATTCAGATAACCCTAAAATTCTTAGAGGATCGTTGGAGAGAGATTTGAGGATTCTCTCTTAGGCGAACGAAACCAAGATCATGGATCAAATATCTATGATCCTAAGATTCAATGGATCTTTTCAACGATGATGATGACACATCTTTATTCATTAGTGATTGAACCGAAATGAGGCAGGGAATGTGTTTTGATTTTTTATTCCCCATTCATGATTTCTATGAAGAACGTGAATCAATCAATGAACATATTGATACACGGTTTGATCATCTTGTGTGATGGGATTATTTTGAAGGATTTAATCAGGATAATTACTTATGTTTATTGATTTCTTAATTTTTCATTCTAATGGAAAAATATTGAGATCGATACAAACATCAATTGAGGTTTGTTTCTCTAATGTGTTCTTGTTCTTTTCTCCCCCAGTTCATCATTCGTTGTGGGCATTCTTCGTTTGTCTTGTGGCTCAAAAAATACCAATCAATCAATAATTTCACACCCATTTCTTGGTGAAATGATCCGATATCATAGATATGGGATTAGTACAACACAACGGAGGTGCGACAATAGAAACAGAGCAATTCAGATGGCGGTTGATACCTGATTTTGTGTTCTTTAGTGCGAAGTGGAGAATGATGATGATCTTGTTTTCCAAGAGTATTGAAGTCCCAAATATTGTTGATTTGATGATGGATAGTCTTGATGAGGCTTGATCTATAGTTTTTCATCAAGGAGACTACTAGATTGAAGGCCGAATCATCGATCGGGACATGCAGTCGAAGAACCATGGATTATGAAAAATATCGATCCACACGGCATGTAATCCAAGATTACACGATGTGTGGTATCCCCTGAGCGGAGGCTAGGGTTTTTGGAGGAATCTAAACATCACACGGCCTGTGGCTCACCCAATACACTGTGTGTTCCCTCCCTAGATACTTGGTGTGTACTTAGGAGACAACACAGACATGGGGTAGAGTACATGGATTGCCTACACGACATGTACTCCCACACATGGACATGGGTTGGACCAAGTACACGGGATAAGCATTGTACTGATACACGAACTTGGGTAAACGGGATTAAGTCTTGTACTGACACATGGGTAGATTATACATGATACCAACATGGTATGTAATACTATACAGACATAACTTGATGACATGAGTCATTTACACGGGCCGTACCCGAGGTCAAGGGATACAATGTGTGACCCCTACTATACACTGTGTACTCTTTTATACATGGATTAGAGATCTTGTCCTCAATGACTTGGGAAATTTTTTTTAGGGTTCATTCCCCTTATCTTTTCCCTGAAGGTTGGTATGGAATCATTTCCTACTTCTAGGACAATGATCCCTTCAGCATGACTTCTTGGATAGAGTCATTGGAATCCCTCCAAGAAGCTTAGAGTGAGATCCTCTATTCATCTTTTTGATCTAGGTTGAGTTCTTGGTATCATCATGACCAACACTATACGAGCATTGATCCTCTACTTAGTGGGTTAATCCGTATTGAGTTTGTTAGTATCTCCCCAGGGCCTTGACAGTGATACTCATCTATGTATCGTATCTCTTCAAACTATCAGCGTGTTCTATATCATGAAGAGGCACGAAGAGCAGTACCTCTATGATAGACATCATCAATGCTATCAGAATTATGAGTGTGTTTTCCTAGATGAGTGCTTCGTGGATCCTTATAGATGGAACCCTAAAGATGGTATACTATGACTGTGACTTACCTTTAGACTGTGTGTCTTTGTTGAGTATATCTTGATATTCTTGTTGAATGTATTATAAAAATATAAATATGTAGAGATGATTGCATTTCCTTTGTTGTATGATTTGTGTTTTGGGGGTGTTCTTATGAGTATTGTTATACTCATCCCTACACGGTCTTTTCCCACAGGTGTCATGTCTTTTGCTGATGATCGATATTTTGACAGAGTTCTCGGCGGTCCAGGACCAGAAGATGCTTAGTGAGACCGAACAGCCCGAGGTGTGTTCCTATGGATTTTCAGATATCAGTCACTTTACTTTCAGGTTGGATTTTTTTCATACTCTTTGTGGTGGGATTGTATTTGGCCATGTTTACTTTATTTACTTACTATTGTACTCTGGTTGTGGGATATAGATGTATGCATTATTTTTTCATTCAGTTTTTTTCACATTTAGTTATTTTTTGGGCTTGGAGATGTGTGTGTGTGTGTGTGTGTGTGTATAAGTACATAGGAAATTCCTCCCATGTTAGTGATATTCCAACTCGGTGCTAGTAAAAAACCCCTGACCTATTGGAGGTGGGCTTGGAGAGTCAAGGAATGGGCCCCACTGGGACAGGTCCTGAATGAGTGGTATCAGAGGAGTCGATTCTACCTTAGGAACGAGAGTTTGTGAGATTGGTTTGGGGAAACAGTGTTCATTATTTTAAGTTAATCTTTCAGGACAGGGACCCCAGTGTTGGTGCAGTGGCCGACATATCCATACACCAGAACTAAAAACATCTGCTTTTCGACTCGGTACATGAAAACATTGGTTTCGGGGAAAACAATGGTACATGCATCATATAGGAATGATTTGTAGTTTCTATGTCCTTCTTGAGTCAGCTCTCCAGATATAATCATTGACCTTGGTATATTTTTTTATTTCAGGATTCCTTTGTGACATATACTAGCTAGGATTTAACATGATGATCATAAGGATGATCCCCTCAGTGATGAGGTGTTGATACAGTGACAAGTTCTCAAGATTTTACCTCTAGATGGTGCACCAACCATACCAAAACCTATAGAGTAGCACGTAGTACCCACAATACCAGTAGATGAGGTGTATGGGATAAGAGTGCTTCATGAGTTTCAGAGATAAAGACCCACCAGGTTCTGAGGTTAGCTCTACTCATAGGCAGCTAAGGATTGGCTGGAGGCGGTGACCTAAGTTTTTTATCTATTCAGGACACCCAAAGATCATATGGTGGTATTGGCAGTAATCCTTCCCAATGGCTCAGTAGGTAGATGGTGGGGTTTGGTTACCCAGTATTATAATGAGGTGAATCTTTCATGAAAAAAGTTCTATCACCACTTTGGAGAGGATTTCTCACTATCTACGCTGAGGGTTGTACGTATCCAGGAGCTTCTTTAGATCCAGTAGGGCAGCACGATAGTAGTTGAGTATTCATCGAGGTTTACCAACCTCTCTAGGTACTCAATAGATATAGTTTGAGATCTGTTCTTCAGGGCTCGTACCTTTGAGCGAGGTCTGTGTAGAGACATTTGAGATAGTGTTATTCCTCTATGCATTCCTACCTATGATGTGGTGCTAGAGTGATCCTTTATGGTTGAGATTTTATTAGATGAGCAGATATAGTTAGTGGTTGTTAGTAGTGGGAAAGTAGGAGAATATACCTTAGCAATAGGTAGTCAATTTTAGTCCTAGGGAACTGGATGTGGGATACATTTCAGGAGAAAGTCCCAAGAAATAGGATCTACATTTCAATTCTCACAGGGTGGGTCCAGTCATCCCATAGATAGGCGGTGCTACTCATGTGATGGTAGGGGACATCTTGACTGAGATTGTCTGACCCACAATACAACTGATAGAGAGACCATAGACGGTCCACCTAGGTAGAGGTTGTGGCTGGAGTAGGAAAGTCCACAGGGAGGATAACATAGAAGAGGAGCTAGGAGAGTAGCAGGAGGTGGTTTATGCATTGACATGTTACCACCTCCACCCCTATGTGCTCCACACCAGGCTTAGAGACCTAGAGGACATGGGAGGGGATAACTATAGGAGGTCAAATCTTATAACCCACAGGCTCCATGAATGATTCAAGGTACAATTTTTGTATTCTATACTTTAGATTTAGTATTAATAGACATAGGTGTTATTCATTCCTTTCTCTCCACATATCTTGTTTGATACTTAGAGATTCTGGTTGAACTATTGACTCGACCCTTACGCTTGGAGACTCATACTGGAGAAGACTCTGTGATCATGCACTTATGACGACAGTGTGAAATGACTCTTGGAGGTGAGAGTTTCTGTTTGAATCTATTGTTAGTAGCATATAGGCCTTACAATTTCATTCTTGGTATGGATTGGTTATTTACAGTTCATGCCCAGATTGACTATTTTAGGTGAAGGGTGTGGTGTGTCCACAGTAATGGAACTAGGTTTTCCTTTTTCAGTAAAAAGGAAACCCAAACAGTGTGGGGTGGACTCATGAATAAGAGGGTACAACTTATTTCTCATCATTTGGATATCCCAACCCTTGGTGCAGTGGATGTTATGAGTTTTCAATTTCCATCAGTGGTGGAGGAGTATGAGGACGTATTCCTTGAGGATGTTCTAGGCTTACCTCTCCAACAAGATATAGGATTCTACATTGCTCTAAACCTTATGATGACACTGATATTTATGTCATCATATTAGATGGCTCCCATAGAGCTTCACAAAATGAGGGTACTATGGAAGACTTACAGAGGAAGGGCTTTTTTAGACCCAGTGTTTCACCCTGGGTAGCCCCGGTTTTGTTTTCCAAGAAGGAAGATGGGAGGTTGAGGTTGTGTGTGGATTACTGGTGCTTGAACTAGGTGACCATGAAAAATAAGTATCCACTATCAATGATCAATGAACTCTTTGGTTAGTTTAGAAGGACATGATGGTTCTCAAAGGTTGACCTTAAGTCAGACTATCACCAGTTGCGAGTACAATATAAGGATATACCGAAGACAACTTTCAGATGTTTCTATGATCACTATAAGTACTTAGTGATTCCCTTTGGCATGACGAACACACTAATAGTGTTCATGGGACTCATTAAAAAGATATTTCAGACTTTATTGGATCATTTCATGGTAGTCCTCATAGACGATATGCTTGTGTACTCGACGTCCAAGGAGGAGCATGCGAAACACTTAAGGATGGTTCTGGACGTACTCCGAGAGCACCACCTTTATGGAAATCTCTCTAAGTGACACTTCTGGATACATGTGGTCCACTTTATGGGACATATTATCTCAAATATCCATAGGGAATGCTCCTGATGGATATTCTAAATGTGGGGAGCACATCATTATTTTTTGAGGATATATGATGGTACTAGTGAAATTGTGGGAATAGGTTGTGAGAGAGTTTCATATGTCCCCTTTGTCAGTACATCTAGGTGTGTAAAAGATATACCAAGACCTCCAAAATAATTTTTTGTGTCTAGGGATGAATAAAGGAGTTACAGAGTTTGTTTCTCGATGCCTTTCTTTTCAGCAGGTGAAGAATGAGCACCAAGTTCCAGTGGTTTTGGCTCAACCAATTGAGGTGCCATAATGGAAGTGGGATGGGATATCTATGGACTTCATGATAGGATTACCACATACAACCGGGGGACATGATGAAATATGGGTGATCGTATACAAACTCACCAATTCGGCCCACTTTCTATCTATATGAGAGAAAATTTTAGTAGAGAATTTGGGACGCCTCTATGTTTTGGAGATAGTTCGACTCCATGGAGTTCCATTGACGATTGTTTTTGATCATGATGATCTCTTCACATCCCAGTTGTGGAAGGGATTATAGGAGGAGTTTGGGACCCAATTACTCTTGAGCATAGTGTTTCACCCCCAAAATGATGGCCAACCCAATCGGAACATTCATGTTCCGAGGGACATGTTACGAGCTTGTATGCTATACTTTGGTCGTAGTTGGGAGGATCACCTACCACTTGTTGAGTTTGCGTACAACAACAGCTACCATTCCACCATCGGTATGGATCCATTTGAGTCTTTATACAAGAGAACTTTTAGGTCACCACTGTGTTAGAATGAATCAGGAGAGTCAACACTCATGGGCCAAAAGTTGGTGTGATCTACAATAGAGAAAGTGCAGATCATCCAAGAGTGAATAAAGACTACACAGAGCCATAAAAAGTCTTATGCTGGCAGGAAACTAAGGCCTTTGGAGTTTGATGAAGGAGACCATGTGTTCCTATGGGTTTCACCTCAATGTGGACTATGGAGATTTTTTTGGGGTGGAAAGATATCTACGAGGTTCATTGGACCTTTTTAGATACCTCATAGAGTTTGTGAGGTGGAATACCGCTTATCTATACCTCTCCAGTTAGATCGGGTGCACGACACCTTCCACATGTTGTATCTAAGGAGTTACATTCATAACTCATCATATGTTATTGACTGGGGCGATCTAGAAATCAAGGATGGAGAGACCTTTTCTATTTATTGGGTGGAGATCGAGGATCGATAGGAGAGGATCCTTAATGGGTGATCGATTCCTTTAGTGCATGTCTGATGGAAACACAAGAATCTCCAGGAGATCACATGTGAGTGGGAGGCTCAGATTCATGCTCAATACCCACATCTTTTTTAGTATCCATTGTTTTGGATTTTCAAGGACGTAAATCCACAAGGTGGGGAGAATGTAATGTCTCAGATTTTCTATATTTTATTTTTGGATATTATATAAATTATTTATGAGATCAAGAACTAAGATGGCATGCAATTCTAAGGCCCTATGTTCCCAGAATAAATTTTTGAAATATGTTAAATAGAACATATGCATGATTTTCCTAAAAAAGTGTAATAACTTCTAAACAGATGCTCGGATCAGAAATATGAGGGAACCATTGAGTTAAAAACATGAGGTTCACCCTACGTATGACTTAACCTTAGTCGGCGCAGGTTGTTTATGGAAAAGTCATCATAGGCATGGAAATGAATATAATAATTATATAAAGTTATTTTATTTCATTTCCATTGATGCAACGATTTAAAGTATTTAAAAATGCTATTATGATAGAATCTAGGGTTTATCCGCATAACCCTGGAATTCTTGGAGGACTGTTGGAGAGAGCTTAGAGGATTCCCTCTCAGGAGAACGATGATGAGATCATGGATCGACAATCGACACACCTCTGATTTGATAGATCTTGCCAACGACGATGATGACACTTAATTATTCATTAGTGATCAAACCAAATATTGGTAGGTTGTGTGTTTTGATTTTTTTATTCCCCATTCTTGAATTCTATGATGAACACAAATCAACCAATGAACAGATTGATCTGCGGTTCGATCATTTTGCGGGATGAGATTATTTTGCGGGGTTTAATTGGGTGGATTACTTATGTTTATTGATTTATTCATTTTTAATTATAATTTCAATGGATTGATATCAACACAAACATAGATCGAGGATCGGTACTCTAATATTTTATTATGATTTTCTCCCCCCATTCATCGTTCGTCGCAGGCATTCTTTGTTTCTCTTACGGCTTGATAAATCCTGATCAATCGATCATTGTGCACCCGTTTCATGGTGCAAAAATTTGATATCATATATTTGGGATCAGCACAACATGATGGAGGTGAGATGATGAAAACAGATCAATTTAGATGATGGTTGATACCCGATTTTGTGTTCTTCGGCGCACAGTGAAGAGCAATGATGATCTTATTTTTTGAGTGGATGAAAGGCCTGAATCTTGTTGATTATATGATGGATAGGATCAATGAAGATCAATCTATATTTTTATGGAAATTTGACCACCAAATCGAAGGTCGTAGCATCATTCAGGACCATGATGGAAGAACCAAGGATTTTGGAAAATCCTAATTCACACAGTGTGTAATCCAGGATTAAATGGTGTGTGGGTCCCAATGAGTAGTGGCTAGGGATTCTAGAGGAATTTAAACATCACCCGACATATGGCCCATCCTACATGGTGTGTGGTCCCTCCCCGTATACTCGAACTACACTTCCAAGAGTATATAGACATGAGGTGGAGTACACGGGTTCCAACATGGTGTGTACTCCCCCACATGGACATGGGTTGGACCAAGTACACGAGCTAAGCCATATATTGGTACACAAACTTGGGCACATGGGATGAAGCCATGTACTGACACACAGGTAGAGTACACAGGATTCCTATATGGAGTATATTACGACACGGACATGGATTGATGACATGTGTAGGACTCGGGGTCAAGGAACACAACATGTGACCCCTACAACAGGTCATGTACTCTTTTATACATGGATTAGAGTTCTTTTACTCAATGAATTGGGGAAGTTTCTTTAGGGTATTTTCTCCTTATCCATTCCTTGAAGGTCGGTATGGAATTGTTTCCTAATTCTAGGATAATAACCCATTTAGAATGACTTTATGGATAGAGTCATTGGAATCCCTATGAGAGGCTCAGAGTGAGATCATATATTCATCATTGTACCCTAGGTGGAGTTCTTAGTATCTTTGTGGCCAATACTATGCAGTCATAAATCCTCTAATTAGTGGGTTAATCTGAATTGATTTTGTTAGTATCAACCAATGGACCTATCAGTGATCTTCATATGTATATCATATCTCTTCGAACTATCAGCATATTCTATCTCATGATGAGACCCGAAGAGAAATACCTCTAGGATAGACATCATCAGTGCTATCAGACTCAGGAGTGTGTTCTAACGGATGAGTGCTTCGTGGATCCTTCGAGCTGGAATCCTAGGGCTGGTATACTATGATTATGACTTACCTTTAGACTGTCTTTTTGAGTATATATAGATATTATTGTTATATTTATTGTAGACATATAACTATGTAGAGCTGATTTTATTTCCTTTGTTGTATGCTTTGTGGTTTTGGGGTGTCCTGCTAAGTATTTTTATACTCACCCCTGTATTGGATTTGCCTACACATGTCATGCCTTGTGAAGACAATCTACCTTTTGATATATTCTTAGGAGGAATAGTACTATACAATGATTAGTGAGACCGAACAGATTGAGGTGTGTTCCTGCAGCTTTTCAGACAACAATCCCTTTACTTTCATGTTGGACTTGTGGTTCATACTCTTTGTGGTGGGCTTGTATTTGGCCCTGTTTACTTTTTTTAATTTCTGTCGTACTCTGGTTGTGGGATATAGATGTATGCATGCATTGGTCATTCATTTGTTTTTACATTTATGAATTTTGTGGGATTATATATATATGTGTGTGTGTACAGGTACTTAGGTAATGCCTCACATGTTAGTGATAAGTCTACTTGGTGATAGTCACTAGCCCCTATCCTATTGGAGGCGGACTTGGGGAGTTGTGGCATGGGCCCCACTGGGATGGGTCATGAAAAAAATAAAATTGTATCTATTTTAAATATAAAGTAAATGTTTTATGTGATGTGAAACAATATATGTTCCTTTTCTCATATGTAGATTGATGAATCATAATCCAACGTAACTACCATCCCACATCAAGTTCTATAGAAGGAGGGTCATGTAAATGAAGAAGGAAAACTAATTAATGGAAACATATAAGTATTATAGTAATCATGTGTAATTATGAAATAATAGTACATTGTTATGATTTATAATACTATTATATAAAAATATTTATTTATGACTGTATATTTTTATATGGTTTAGACATAATAATTGTCATAAATTGTACCTGATGAACATTTACTTTCCGTAGCTTCAATGAAACTGAAAAAATATATCCATGTCATAGGTGTTGGTTTTGGAGTGTCACCTAGAGAATATTTTGATAATAAAAAGTCACATGGGTATAATATGAGATAATGAAAGACATGCAATAAAAAATAGATGCTCTAAAAGATATTATTCTCTAATCTATTTTGGAAAACCATTATATGTGAAATGGTCAAAGTGAACCAAAACTATAACAATGATCAGTACAAGAAGTGCCAGACCCCACTAGCTTTGAGGATAGCCATTCCCCTCATCCACCTTCCTTACTCAATGAAATAATTTTTTTCATAACACTTTCTGCTAAATGTAATTAAATTAACTACTGATAACTTTATATTATTAAGATTATTTAGGGTAAAATTGAATGTGATTTATATCTAACAACACTCACTCATTGTATTTTTGTGAGGGGTATGATGTAAAATATCCAAGGATACATGATATTTACTAAAAAAAAATCAAAAGATCATGTGAGAGTGTGGATTCAAGTTACTCACGAGTGGAGTTCTGAGTTGCCTATTTCTCTTGATGATCATGATGTCAACAGAATTTATAATACTATTTGAAATTTCATAGAATGGTTATTTAATCTTATAAAGATACTTGGTAATAATAAGGTATATCATTTAAAAAAATTCAAACCTTTATCAGTTGATGAAAAAAGGTCTTAAATGAGGTATGGTATTAAAAATGGATAAAATGAGGGGGAAACAAATGTTAATATGAAAATAATCTAGTGGATAAACTAATAAATAAAAAGGAACTTCTGAGAGTACCTTTGTAACGACCCAAACATTATTAATGAAAATTCATCTTGATCTAATTAAATGTATTATTATGTAAAATGGTTATATAACCTATGAAATTCCTTGGTTTTATGTTTTTTTCTTTTAAAATAAAATTAAGAATTATTACCATTGCTAATATAGCTGTTGAATAGTGACCACATGATTAATATAAATATAGGGCTTTAACAAATCCAATTTACTCAGAAAAAGGAAGCGATGACCTCATCTAGTAGAATTTCTCCATATGAAGCCCATTTTTTGGAGATTAGAAAGGATATGGTGTCACTGAGATTCTCTCTTGACCAAGCCCAATACAATCTTCAACACATTAAGCTCTAACGGAACCGCATGGGAGAAGTGGAAGTTGATAGAGATTTCCACCCGAATGATGTTATCCAAGCCACCCCAAGAGTTTGTCACTATCACACACCTTACCCTTATGTATTATGTGGGTGTTATAAGGGGTTTTGTAACAAGACCCTATCACTATGATTATGTAAATTATTTTTGTATAGAGAATATAAATTCATCTTACTATTGTTACTTTGTAAATATTTTTTTAAAGCAAAAATAGTATTTTTAGTTAATATTCAATTAAGAAATATATTTTGATGAATTAATGTATTTTTGAATTAGATAATATTTTAATAAAAAATTATTAATAATTTATTTTTTATTAAATATAAATGATCATATAATTTTTAGGAATACAATTGTAATTTTTATTAAGGTTTGAAAGCTGTTTTTGTCAAAACCCATGAATTTTCGATAAATGTTGTTTTTTAATTTAAAAGTAAAAATTCACATATTTAGAAAATTATTTAGATAAAATGAATATTATTTTTGAAATCAGGACATAGAAATTATCCAACGGTGAATTTTTCATAATTGTCTTAGACAGTCGAAGTTTTGGGTAAAAATTAAATACTGTTTAATTATATAAAGTGTTTTATGACATCATAATGACCCAATAGTGATGTAATAAAATAATATAAATGGGATATTAGGAAAATATATGTTTTACCATTAAAATAATTTTATTTTAGGTTTGTTTTATTTATTTTACAAAGCTTTAGTGGACCCTCCAAGGCTTATAAAATATTATAACCCTTTAAAATGTTTTCCTTGAGAGTGTGATGCACCTACACATAAGCAAGCCAAATATTTTAAGATGTAGGGAAATTTTCCTTATAAATAATGTTTTACAATCCCCTTTGTAAAAAAACATGGGAAAAACCATGGTTTAGTTTGTGGTTTTGATTAGTTTAATGTGTGGTGTCCAAAACCTAAATAATAGAGAATTCCCTCTTTTTTCCTATATAAACCCACCCGAGATCCCACTTCCTCTTCACTTAAATCCTTTGGATATAGACCAAACCCTAACTTCCTATTTATATAATCCTCCTAAGGTGCCCCAATCTCTCAAGAATCCTCTCTCAGGCCTCTCCCAAGCCTTTGGGATCACATTTCCAAGTAAGGGATTTCTTCCTTTCTTATTTCTGTCTAAATTTCATTATGTTGTTATACCATTTTGTTTTCAATTAAAAATGTTAGAGTATGATTTATAAAATCCCACATATTTCCCTAATTATTTTTTAATTATGATATACTCCTTTCTATCTCATTAATGCCTCCCATGTACACCTGTTACCATGCCGAAATTCCGTAAGGAATTTCCATCTTCTCATTTACATTCAAGAAATTCTTTTGTATTATTAATCTAAATTCCATTAAATATGTTGGGAAATGTATCTATATGACCCCATTACTTTCCATTTCATGTAAATATTATTATATACCCCTTTCTCTCTCATAATGGTTTTTATAAATTCTTATATCACGCCGTTATGCTGTCGAAATTGCACCACGAGTTTCGTAGCCAAAGTCATTGTGTAGTGAATACCATGCCCATTTATCTATCAAGGGTATTAAACTTTATGAAAATTTGATTATTTATTATAGAGTTTCATTTATGAATTCCAAATTCCTTTATCGTGGAATAAATTATGATGTTTAATGACTCCATGTTGTATGATCTATGTGGTACACTTATGCATGAAATGAAATGATTAAGAAGGGTGCGCCCTGATAGCGCTCCAATGCATTGGGTAAAGATCAGTATCATGATACGTCAAGTGAAATTAGGGTTTACTCATTATAATTCAACTTCAATGAGGGTTTACTCATGATCCATGTGCAATGGGCCTTGGATCATGCTAATATCATGTTAAATGTTGTTGCCACATTTCCATGTTATGGTAATCATGTTATATCATGCCTTTATGTTCATGTTTATATTATGATCCATTGATATGACTATTACCTAACATGTACTATATTATTAATGTTATGCCTTTTTTACTACTTTACTAGTCTTTATAGCTCACCCTTTTCTTATTTATGTCCTCAGGTTATCTCATGCAATGCTAAGTATGAAGGAATGTTGTGGTCATGTAACAGAAGTTTTCAATAAATATATTGTGTTTTATGTTCTAAGTTGTTATGTAATGTTCCTAATCCCCAAATACACTAGACCCATAGATATTATATATTGTATTAAGTGAAGAGTTTTATGTAGTAAATTATGTTTAAGAGTTTAATAAAGAGCAGGGTTGTTATAGTGGTATCAGAGGATATGTTTAGTTATTTTTGGGATTAGGATTAGAAAACCCTAGTGAAAGCCTTAGGGATAAGACTAAGTATAATAAAATCATCCCTAAATTTTTGTGAGTAACAAGTAAGTGGTTTATCAAGGAAATACATCCATGTATGGATACGAGTAGGTAGAGGCGGCTCTAGCACAGATGTATCTAGGGGTAAAACCTGAAAACACCACTTTGAGCTAGACTTGAATGAGAACTGGTGCACGACAACGGGACTTGATGCACTCTTGGTTATGAAACTATTGGAGGTTATGATTTGGTAAATTCACAATCTTAGTATGAACCATTATTAAGGGAATAAAAAAAATCCCCTAAGAATATATGTTGGGAAGTAGATCACAGATAACATAGATTGAAGCCTATAAATTTATAAGTTAAGGAAATAAAAGTAATTTATAAGTCATCTGTTTTTGTCTTTGGATTACCCTTTATGTGTTACCCCTAACTTTCCTTTTATTCCATCCAATGGTCGATAATAGGAGGACTTGGGCTAACAACCGATACGAAGATCATTGTGATGATTTTTCTAATGATATTCCCAATCCAATGGGAGCAGGAATCACAAACTTTTCCATGATAATCTCTCAATTAAATCAAGTTTTGAATAGAAACATGGGTCAAGAGGAACATTCAACCCCCTACTAATAAATAACAATTCATAATCGAGATATTCATGAGACAAATACCTCCTACTTTTAATGGATCATCCAATCCCTTAATCACTGAACAATGGATCAACTCCATTGTGAAGATATTCTCCATCCTTCAATGTTCTAAACAAGAGAAAGTACTTCTAGCTTCTTATCATATGGAAGGTGAAGCTGATCAATGGTGTAAATTGATAAAAAATATGAATCCTAAGGTGGATATTTAGGCATTGTAATATAAGGATTTCCGGAAAATATTTTTCGACAAATATTTTCCTCACACCCTCTGACTTAAGATGGAAATGGACTTCCTTGACCTCAAGAAAAAAGACAATGAATCCATCGAAGCATAAGAGGAAAACTTCACAAGGCTTACACAATATGCCTCCGGATTTGTTGTTACCCCTGAATGAAAGGTTGACCACTTCTTTGGTGGGATAAAACATAGCCTACAAAAATCCCTAGTGATCCGTGACTTTGAGAGCTATAAGGAAATTGTCTGATGTTCCCTCAAAGTCGAAATGGAGGTTGGAAAATCTCATGGGTATCTTGGGGATAAGAAGAGTAAGGTGGACTTCAATTTTGGTAGTCCAATGGATAAATCCAATGGTTCTAATAAAATCCAGCACCCCACTTTCCAAAGGTTCGGAAAGAAGAACCCCGAAAATTTCCTGAAGGGGATGGGGAAATTCTTTAGGTGTGGAAGAGAATGGCACCTGGCCATTAACTACCGACAAGAAAAACTTGTGGCTTCGATAGTGGAGAGGAAGGCTCCGTTTGACCCTCAAAGTGTTGTTCATTTCATCAACTACAAAGAACCGGGGCACTTTGCAAACAATTTCCCTAAGCCAAGGGTTTTCAGAGACAACCAAAAACCTCTATGGAAGAAAGGGCGGGATTTTTCCATCACTACTGCCGAAGTGAACCCCGACAATGAACTGGTGACAGGTATGCTAGTTATTCATTCAATAATAGTGAAAGTACTTCTTGATTCTAGTTCTAAACATTCTTTTATATCCCGAATGTTTAGTAGAACAATACCAAAACCACCACAAGTCATGGAAGTAAAGATTTCGGTGAGAATTCCAAATGGGGCAATCATTGCATCCCATGAATATAACTCCTCCCCTGTCATAATTTGTCGATTGAACTTCCCGGTGAACCTTTTAATAATCCATTTGGTGTAATTTGATGCAATTCTTGGCATGAATTGACTTTCTTTATATAGAGCCAACATAAATTTTCATGAGAGGGAAATAAATCTCCATATGGAGAATCAACCCCCCAATTATGTACAAGTGAAAGGAGGAGGATGAATCTTCTTTAGGACCATCATCTCAAGCATGGATATTACTACCCTATGAGAACACATATCTTTCTCAGATGATTGAGTCTAAGGAAGCAACCATCCTTTAAGACATTCCTATTGTGAGGGAATTCACTGAAGTGTTTCTCAAGGAATTTCCTGGTTTTCCTCCTAGAAGAGATATTGAATTGTCAATTGATATTATACCTAGGGAGTTTCCAATATTCAAGACTCCATATAGAATGGCTATTGTGGAGCTTGAGGAGATGAAAAAACAACTACAGGAGAATCTGGATAAAGGGTTTATACGCCCAAGTGATTTTCCATGGGGTGAACCAGTCCTCTTCGTCAAAAAGAAGGATGGGTCAATGTGCCTTTTCATTGATTATCGTGAGCTCAAAAAATCCTGATAAAGAACAATTATTCTCTTCCCCTAATTGATGACTTGTTCGATCAGCTACGTGGAGCACAATACTTTTCCAAGTTTGATCTGCGGTTGGGATATTACCAAGTATGGGTAAAGAAATAGGATATCCCCAAGACTGCTTTTCATACAAGATACGAGAACTATGAATTCATAGTAATGCCTTTCAGACTCACTAATTCTCTAGGAATCTTCATGGACTTGATTAATAGAGTCTTTAGACATTAACTTGACAAATTTGTGGTATTATTTATATAAGATATTCTAATATACTCCAAAACCAAGGAGGATCATTAGGAGCATCTAAGCGTTGTACTAGAGACCTTGCAAATGGAGATACTTTATGAAAAGTACATCAAGTGTGAGTTCTGGTTGAAGGAGGTCTCATTATTAGGTCATATAATCACAAGAAATGGGATATATATGGATCCCTCCAAGATAGCTACAATAGAGAGATGGCTGAGGCCAACATCAGTAACGAATATTCGTAGCTTCCTAGGGTTAGCTGGATATTATCACCGATTTTTAAGAAATTTATTACGATTGTCCAACCCTCTTACCAAGATTACTCATAAGGAGTAAAGTTTGCTTGGAGTGATGAATGCGAAGATAGTTTCAAGAATTTTAAAAGGAGGCTTATCACTGCACCCATTCTCACACTACCCACAAGTTGAGAAATTTTTGTGGTATTTAGTGATGCTTTGAAGAAGGGATTGGGTTGTGTGTTGATACAAAATGAAAAAGTCATTGCATATGATTCAAGGAAATTGAAATTTCATGAGAAAAAATATCCAACACATGATCTAGAGTTGGATACAATAATCTTCACTATGAAAATTTGGTGACATTACCTCTTTGGAGAGAAGTGTGAAATATATACAGACCACAAAAGACTCAAGTATATATTCAAACAAAAAGAGTTGAATATACACCGACGAAGATGGTTAGAGCTTATCAAAGACTATGACTGCTCAATCCATTACCACCATGGGAAAGAGAACAAGGTGGCGGATGCTCTAAGGAGAAAGGACCCAGAAATTCTATCATTGATGGGAATTGAAAAGGATCCAATCTTCTTAGATTGGATGAAGATGGAAATGATAATCATAAATAAGGGAACATCATTAATCCTTTCACAAATGATTGATCAATTGTATCTTTTGGAAAGGTTGAAGGATGATAAAAAGGATGATGTGGGAATTTAGAAGAAAGTGGAAACTATCAAAAAAGGGAAATCCTCAGAGTTCAATGTTAATGAAGAATGAATTGTGGGATTTGGGTTAAGACTATGTGTTCCATCAAATCCAGAGTTAAAGAAAGAACTTTTGGATGATGCACATAGTTCAAATTTCTCCATTCACCCAGGAAACAAAAATATGTATCAAGATCTATGAGAGAATTATTGGTGGGATAACATGAATAAGGAGATCATTGAGTATACATCAAAGTGCCTGGTATGCCAGCAAGTGAAGGATGAGAGGCAGAAGTCTAAGAGGATTATGCAACCATTACCCATACTAGCATAGAAATGGGAGAACATCACCATGGACTTTTTCACCCGAATTCTGAAGATATCCAAAGGAAATAGTGCAATTTGGCTTATTGTGGATCATCTTATAAAGACTGCACACTTCATTGAAATTCAAGAGGATTTCTCATTGGATCAAATGGAACAGATATACATTAGAGATGTGGTAAGGTTTCATGGAGTACCACTATCGATTGTATCCGATCGAGATCCAAGATTCACCTCTATGTTTTGGAAGAGTATTAAACATGCTCTGAATACTGAACTGAACTTCAGTAAGGATTATCATCCTCAAACTAATGGTCAATATGAGCAGACTATCCAAACACTTGAGGATATGTTGAGAGCATGCTCAATAGACTTCAAAGGAGGATGGGATCAACATAATCCTCTAGTTGAGTTCTCTTACAACAATAGTTTCTACTCAAGAATCGAAATGGATCCTTATGAAGCCCTTTATGGGAATATGTGCAAGACACCAGCATGTTGGGATGAAGTTGGGGAGAAAAAACTCCTAGGTCCAGAAATTCTCTAAGAAATGGTGGATAAGGATAAGACCATCCATCAACACATTAAACCTGCTCAAAGTCGACAAAATAGCTATGTTGATAATCGTTGACGAGACCTATATATTGATGTAGGAGACATGTTATTCCTATAAATATCATTGTGGAAGAGATTTATGAGATTTGGGAAGAAGGGAAAGCTTATTCCAAGGTACATCAGCCCTTTTGAGATCCTTGATCGCATTGGAGGAGTGTCCTATCAACTAGCACTCCCACCGAACCTATATCAAGTACATGATGTATTCCATGTATCACTCTTGAGGAAGTAAATACCTGACACATCACATGTACTCAATCCAGAGGTGGTACCATTAGAGAATGAACTATCCTATGAAGAGAAGCTGGTGAAGATATTAGATCATAGGGAAAAAGTTCTACAAAATAAGACAATTCCCCTCGTAAAAGTGTTTTGGAGAAACCACAAGTTTAAAGTGGCAACATGGGAATTAGAGGAAATGATGAAGTAGAGTTACCCGCATCTGTTTTAGTGTGGGAAAAGGAAATTTCGAGGGAAAAATTTCTTTAGTGCGAAAGATTGTAATGACCCAAAATTTTATTAATGAAAATTTCTCTTGATCTAATTAAATGTCTTATTATGTAAAATGGTTGTATAACCTATGAAATTACTTGGTTTTATGTTTTTGGCCTTTAAAATAACATTAATAATTGTTAACATTTCTAATATAGTCTTGGAACAGTGATCACATGATTAGTATAAATACAGGGCTTTAACAAATCCAATTTACTTAGACAAAGGAAGCGATGACCTCATCTAGTAGAATTGCTCCATACAAAACCCATTTTTCAGAGATCAGAAAGGTGGTGGCATCAATGGGCTTTGCTCTTGACCAATCCCAAGCTGAGCTTCAACACTTTAAGCTCGAACGGAACCGCATACGAGAGAAGTAGAAGTTGATAGAGATTACCACCTGAGCTATGTTATCTGAGCCACCCCAAGAGTCAGTCACCATTGCACACCTTACCCTTTGATCTTATGTGGGAATTATAAGGGGTTATGTAATAATACTATATCACTATGATTATGTAAATTATTTTTTATAGAGAATATACATTCATTTTATTATTGTTACTTTGTAAATAGTTTTTTAAAGCAAAAATAGTATTTTTAGTTAATATTCAATTAAGAAATATATTTTGATGAATTAATGGATTTTTTAATTATATAATATTTTAATAAAATATTATTAATAAATTAATTTTTATTAAATATAAATTATCATATAATTTTTAGGAATACAATTGTAATTTTTATTAAGCTTTGAAAGCTGTTTTTGTCAAAACCCATGAATTTTCGATAAATGTCAGTTTTTATTTTAAAAGTAAAAATTCAAATATTTAGAAAATTATTTATATAAAATGAATATTATTTTTGGAATCAAGACATATAAAATATCTAATGGTTAATTTTTCATAATTTTCTGAGATAGTCGGATTTTTGGGTAAAAATTAAATATCGTTTAATTATATAATGTGTTTTATGACATCATAATGACCCAGTAGTGTTGTAATAAAATACTATAAATGGGATGTTCGGCCAATATATGTTTTACCATTAAAATAATATGATTTTAGGTTTTTTTCATTTATTTTACAAAGATTTAGTGGACCCTCCAAGGCTTATAAAATATTATAACCTTTTAAAATGTTTTCGTTGAGAGCGTGACTCACCTCCACATAAGAAAGGATAATATTTTAAGAAGTTAGGCCATTGGAATTATAAAATAATGTTTTATACTCCCCTTTGAAAAAACCCATGGGCAAAAACCATGGTTTGGTTTGTGGTTTTTATTAGTTTAATGTGTGGTGTCCAAAACCTAAATAATAAAGAATTCCCTCTATTTTCCTATATAAACCTAACCAAGCTCCCACTTCATCTTCACTAAAATCCTTTTAAGCTCGACCAAACCATGAAATCATCTCTCTATAATCCTCCCAAGGTTCCCCAAGATCCAAATAATCCTCTCTCAAGCCTCTCCCAAGCCTTTGGGATCACACTTCCAAGTAAGGGATTTCTTCCTTTCTCATTTTTGTCTAAATTTAATTATGTTGTTATACCCTTTTGTTTTCAATTAAAAATGTTAAGGTATGATTTTTCACCTCCCCCATACTTTCCTAATTTTTTTTGAATGATGAGACACCCTTTTCTCTCTCATTAATTCCTCCCATGTACACCCATTACCATGCCAAAATTCTGTAAGGAATTTCTCTCTTCTCATTTACATTGAAGCGATTATTTTGTATTATGAATATAAATTACATTATATATGTTGGGACATGTATCTATATGAACCCATTAATATAAATTTCATGTAAATATGATTATATACCCCTTTATCTCTCATAAACCATTTTTATGAATTATTATGTCACACTATTATGCTGTCGAAATGGCACCGCTAGTTTCCAAGCCAAAGTCATTGTGTAGTGAATACCATGCCCATTTCTCTATCAAGGGTATTCACCTTTTTGAACATTTACTTATTGATTATAGAGTTTCATGTATGAATTCCACATTCCTTTATTTTGGAATAAATGATGATGTTTAATGACTCCATGTTGTATGATCTATATGGCACACTTATGCATGAAATGAAATGATTAAGAATGGTGCACCCTGATAGCACTCCAATTCATATGGTAAAGATTAATATCATGATACATAAATTGAAATTAGGGTTTACTCATTCTAATTCAAGTTAAATGTGGTTTCACTCATTCTCCATGTGCAATGGGCCTTGGCTCATGCTAATATCATGTTGAACGTTGTTTCCACATTTCCATGTTATGATAATCATGCTATATCATGACTTTATGTTAATGTTTCTATTATGATCCATTGATATAAATATGGCCTAACATGTACTATATTATTCATGTTATGACTTTTTTACTCCCTTACTGGGCTTTATAGATCACCCTTTTCTTATGCATGTCCTCAGGTTATCACATGCAATGCTAAGTATGAAGGAATGTTGTGGTCATGTAAAATAAGTTTTCAATAAAGATGTTGTGTTTTATATTCTAAGTTATTATGTAATGTTTCTAATACCAAAATATACTATACCTATCGATCTTATATGTTTTATCAAGTGAAGAGTTTTGTGTAATAAATTATTTTTAAGTGTTTAATAAAGAGAAGGGTTGTTATAACCTTCACCCCACCCATTTCAATACAACATATATTAACAATACAAGTTCATGTGGATAAAACATTGAAAGATAGAAATGTGTCCTACATTAAAAGTTAAGAATAAATATTTGGAGAGAACATTATAGGCATGATTTTTCTCAAGAGTATAATCGAAATTATCATACTTTAATAGTTGTGAGTCTTGGTTGTGAATGCATACATGAGGTACATTTTCATAGTTTGTTTTTCCAAAAAATGGTCTACTATGTTCATTATAATTAATAACTATTCATATTTCCTATAGGAATATATATTAATACTATATAAATGGAAAAAACAGTAAATCAATTCTTGGACTCATTATTCCCACTATCATTTCTATGCCAGATGTTAATTTGAAAATGGAAGAAATTGAAAAAAAATGATAAACTAAGCATGATGCTCGAAAAGAAAGTAACAAAATGAAGACTCATCTTGATTCCTATAATTCATGGGTAAAACTCTAAAATATAATCATATAAAGTATATTTTTCTTTTTTTCATTACTTTTTTTGTTTTTTAAGGAATCACTGGATTATCATTGCACTCAATTTGGATACCTTGAATGTTTTTTTATCCAAATCATGGGCCACAAAAGATGTCCATTGAGAATTTAAAATGCACTATAATCAAAATTTTACAGATAAACATCAAATTATAAATTTTATTTTATGTCTTAATGATAATTTTTCTATGATATGGAGATCTATAAATATAATTTAAATCATGGTATGTGGTTGGGTATTGAAGATAAGAAGATATGGATTTCTATAAATGGAGATATATTATGGTATATATAGTAATATTTAACCATCAAATCGTATTTAAAAACAATTTATTTGTTTTGGTTAATGTTTCTGCAGTGCTTGAAACAAAATAATGACAATGATTATGCGCATTATGTTTTTAAATTTATGATATATATCATATACCATCAACAAACTAGCATCCTTGAATAGGTATTTCCAAAGATAAATAAAATTTCATTTAAAATATGTGTTAATCATTTGTGCCTTTATATTTTCTCAATAATATCAGGATTGCTGGTATTTTACATACTCAAAAGAAGAAGTAGATTTGTTTAGAGATGAGTGTGAAAAGTATGTGGCGTCAGAATGTTTACCGACATCAAGTTGAGGTGAGTACCAATTATATTTTTAAATATTTTTATTTCACAGAGATCAGGGTGAGTTTTTCACACATCAATCTGACCACTAGTAGAAAATCGAGTATTCAGGGAGAATGGTTTCGGGCGACCACCATTTGGTGGTCACTATTGGTATCATTAGAGACCTCCATTATATGGTCACTATAATTTCTCACTCCCTAACCCAAAATCCATCCCATTATCTCCCTTTCAACCTCCCATGACCTTACGACCCCGCTCCCTCGACACTGCTCCTCCCACCACCCACCTTGTGTCAACCCTCCTCCATCCCCCCACTATCAAACCTCTCCAGCCCCATCTGTCGCGATCCATCACCCGGGGCTCATGCCGTGACTACCCCAAACTCGCCTTCCATAGGCCAGGGGCTAGAGACTAGCACCAAAAAGGCATATACCTTAACGGGAATACATTGCCTTTAAACCTGTACAAACACACAATATGAGAACACAAAAGAAGCAACCACCAAGTAAACTACTGTAGTAAAAGTGTTTTTAAAGTAAAGGGTCCGGAATACAATCCAAACTGGAAAGTACAAGTACAACTGAAAAAAGAAAAACAGCTCTTGGATTGTCCACCGAGGATCCTACCTAAAGGGTAGGTACAGTTCACGATCAGTAGTCCTGCGTCATGCCACATCAAATGGTCCACCTCTGATCACCTTACGGTCCTGGCTCCCTCAGCCTCGATCAATGTTGTCTGTCATCTGCACAAGACACAACAAGGTGCAAGAGAAGCCCGTGTAGGGGTGAGTATAACAATACTCAGTAGGGACCCCGAGACCCTCAGAGGTCTCCCGTAGTTCCACAAAGGAAAAACCACAAAGCAAGACCTCAATCACAAAGCACAAAATAGTCATAAACTCTACTTAGGTATATTCCCATAAATATACCTAAGTTACCAAGATATAATCATCTCATACACGAGGGAAGACTATCACAAAGGTAACACCATAAAGGTAAAAGTACCACACATGTAAGACTACAAAGATAACACCACAAAGGTAAAAGAACTACACAGGTAACACCATGAAGATATCACCACGAAGGTAAAAGTACCACAAAGGTATCACCTTGAAGATATCAAAATGAAGGTAAAAGTACCAAATAGGTATCACCATGAAGGTAAAAAACTCAGCTCACACCAGGTATTAGTGAAGTATAGAAGTACAGGTGATCCGTCGCGAAGCTAGATCATCTTATTCTATCAAGAGGCACTGCTGCTGGCCATATGAAGTATGAACCACATAGGATCAATAGATACTAACCCCCACAATGATACACATATGATCTGATCCGCCCAAAGTTGATAGGTACTAACCCCTGAAATGACCCACACAGGATCTGACCCACACATGATCGGTATGCGCTGACCCACAAAGGATTGCTGAGCATTGAACCACACAGGATCTAACCCACACAGGATAAGTATGTGCAGAACCACATAGGATCACTGAGCGCTAACCCACACAGGATCTGTCCCACATAGGATCGGTGCTGACCCACACACGATCGCTCGGTACTAACCTCCATATGATTTGTCTCCAACCTCCTCCTTACTGCCAGCCATTGGATTCCCACTCATTAGCACATTAGGGAGGACCAATCCTCAAGACATCGGTCATAACTCAACCACCATGATGTTTCACAAAGAAGTATCCCAAAGGATCTCCATATCGTAAGGGTTCCCACGCATCAGACTACACATCAATCTGATGCCCGATCTGTGAATATAAGCATTTTAGTTACGAGGGGACAGTTGAATTTGGGTTCGATCAACCCAGATGCACTCCAAAAATTTCTAAAACTCAAGTGAATTATACCAAAAGGTCTTCCTCTCCCTAAGGGTTCTGTCACCGTAGACGGTTCGTCAAACGGACACCTGATCTGCTAGTTACACCCCTTTTCGTGAAATGGGGGTGATCAAACCTTAGTCCGACCTAGCTTGGTCAGGCCCACCAGAATATGCCAAAGGGAGATCTTCCCAAAAGGGATCCCAACTCCACTGATAGTGTGTCGAACAGACACCCGGTTTTTCAGTTATTGGCATTTCTTTATTCGGGGACCTAGTTGGGTCTGGGCCCGATCCGACTTGGTCAGGTCGGCCCGACGCAATAGGTCTCGGGGTCTACCTGACCCTGTTCAGGTCCAGCACACTAAGGGTTGGCCTAATTCACTGGCTCCGGCCCATCGGGGTCAGCCCGGTTCAGTTAGCGGGCCCAAGTCGTGGTTGGCCTTGCTCGTCGGGTGAGGCTCAACCCACCCGCGTTGGCCCACTGGGCCGCGGGTTCGGCTCGGCCCGCTCGCGGGTCCGGTTTGCTGGGCGGGTCTGGCTCGGTTGGTTGGCCCACGTCCAGCACGGTTGATCGGCCCGCGTCCGGCCTGGTCTGTCATAAGGTGGAACAGTCTTCCAAGCTGGCCCTACGGGTGCGGGGCCGTTTTGGCCAGCCGGTGGGGCGCTGCCCCATTGCAATTATTGGATCAGGGGATCTGCCAACCTAGCACGGCACGTGGGCCATGCCATTCTCCACCTTTAGTGGCTAGATAGTTCCGGAAACTCTACAAACCTCTGCGTCGTAGTGCTACGACCTCCTCCTGCGGGGCACGATGGCGTGTTGCCTCCATCATGGTCAGCCGGTGCCGCCGCGCCGACGGTCTTTCACGGAGGGAGAGAGCAAGGGTAAACAAGGTAGAGGGGGGTCCATGCCATGTTTTTTTGGCCCGCGCTCTCCGAATTATCTTGAAAACATGAGGGAGGGGAAAATAATTCAACAATCACTTGAAATTATAACAAAAATAAATATGTACATCAACCTGCAATATTTATTCCCAATCCACAAGAAGAAAACTTTTGCGGATCAACTAGTTAGTAAGTTGATCTGCGTTATTCATTTAGAAGATAAGAACATGGGAAACAATAATCACAAAGAATTAAACCCCTACCTCAATATCATTGGAGAACGCTCGTGATTAAGGAAGAGTCGTTGTTCGTCATCCCCGCAATAAGTCGCCAATGTTGTCGTTCGAACGTCATCCTTTGGTTTGTGATTCGGTTTCACTCATCACCTCCCGCTGGAACCGACTCCTTCCTCTATGTTTTGGGTATCGTGACACTTTACCAGAGCTTCCTTGCTTGGTGAATCCATGCCAATACCTCCCCCCAAGCTTCATATAAATAGGAGAGGGGGAGGGTAAGTAACGATCATTGAATTTATAGGGGTTCATTTAATAGGAACCTTCCTAAATTCGAACGATGATGTTACTTAGGATTTGAAGGTTCAATCCATTTAATGGCTTGGCTCGTCTCTAATCCCACACTATGGCTTGTCCGTTGGAGGAAAAGAAAAGAAACAAATAAAATAACAAAGTTATTTTATTATTCTTTTAAAAAGTCCCAAAATCTAAATTTTTCTCCAGACCTAATGAGGTCGAAGTGAAGCCTCCCTTAAGCGAATCCCGGTAGTGCAGATTCAACGGTGCCCTCTGATTTTTAATCCGAGCACTGGTTCAAAAGTTAGAAAATTCTGCATGTGCGTTTACTGAACGTACCCGAAAAAAAGTTCAGAAAATTGTTAACAGTCACCCTCGACTCGGGCCGATCGAGGTTAGGCTCTACCTAAGGAGAAAATACCCTCACGAGATCAACAATACTCTCATATTTTAAACCCTATTTAATATTTAGAAGTTATGGATTTTATAATAAAATAATTTTCACTTAATTATTTTATTTACGGTAAAAAACTAACTTTCACCGGTGGCCTGCGCCGACCAATATTAGTATCAGCCTAAGGAAAGAATACCCTCACGAGTTTAGTGATGGTATCATATTTTCAATCTGAGTTACCATTCGTGAGTTATGATCATTTTAAAAATAAAATAATTTTATTTAATAATTTTATTTATGGTTATGCCATTTTCAGGTTTTTCCACTGGAGGTCGGCGCAGAATAATATTATGTAACACCTAGGGTAAACCCGCCATCCTGAATGAAATGGTTCCCTCAGATTTATAATCCAGGAAACTATTTGAGATTTATTCTAATTTTTCAGGAAAACTACTTACACGCACTAATTAAAGCTTAGCAAAACTTTGACGGATTATTCTGGGAACTCCGAGCCTCAGAATCATGCGCCGTTAGATTTTTTAGTCTCAAAATAATTCCATATAATTTAAAAACATTATACAGAAATTCTGGGAAATTACATTCTCCCCACCTTAGGGATTTACATCCCCAAAATCCAAAACAAAGGAAAATAAAAAAAATAGGGTACTGAGCACGAATCTGAGCCTCCCGCTCCCATGTTCTCTCATGGAGGTTTCCGTGCTTCCACCAAACTCGCACCTGAGGGATCGAATGTACACAAAGAATGTGGTCCTATAGAACCTCTATCTCCACCGAGAACTCTGTAAAAGTCCCCCCATCGTCAAAGTCCAACTCACCCTAGTCGATAACATGTGATGGATTTTTCACTTATCTCCTCAACTACAGCACATGGGAATCATTATGCACCTGATGTATCTGTGAGGGAAGAGTTAGACAGTATGCCACCTTAACAACTCTGTTGAAAATATTGAAAGGTCCATTGAACCTCAGAGAAAGTTTTCCACCCCAGCCAAACCTTCGTAATCCTCGTTGGGGTGAGACCCATAGGAAGACATGGTCTCCCTCCTCGGACTCCAAGGGTCTTCGTATCCTGTCAGCATAAGAATTATGTTGGCTATGTGTAGTCTTCACTTTTTGAAAAGTGAGGCATCATGATACAAAATTTTCCACTAGTTCCTTCATCCTTGGCTACCAGTACTGACGCTGGAGGTCCTGGTACACTTTCTCCACTCCAGGATGTACCGTTAAAGGGGGTGTATGGAACTCCCTCAACACCTCCTTCTGAAGCATCACCAGTACCATAGTGCATCCTCTGAAGAGAATGATGTGATCCCCACCTTCAGAAAATCCTTCAGGAGACCAACCTGAGGATATCTGAGCACGTCGGGTCTCAAAGTTAACATCCCCATGCTATGCCTCCCAAACTCACTGAAGAAGTGGGGGAGTGATAGTCATAGACTAGAGGTAAGCTGCTCCATCCTTATCTGTGAAGGATATCCGCGGTGCGAATAGCTGCTCTGACGCTTCACTCAGCAGTTGTAGACCAGACCTCCTGCTGAGTGTGTCTGATACCAATTTCCCCTTACCAGGAGTATAGACTATATCAAATTCATAGTCCTGGAGGAACTCTAGACATCATTACTATCTCAGGTTCAGGTCCCTATGTAAGAAGGTATACCTGCGACTTTGTGATCAGAGTAAATAGTAAATCGTTCACCCATCACGTAGTGCCGCCGCATCTTTAGCACAAAGACCACTGCTACTAACTCCAGGTCATGGATAGTGTAGTTCTACTCATGTCGTCACAAATTCCATGAGCCAAAGGTGGTCACTGCCTGCTTCTGCATCAGGAATCAACCTATCCTAGTCCCTGATGCACTACAGTAGACTACATACCCAAATCCCTCTTCTGGTGGCCTCAAGATGGGGGAACTCATCAGTCTCTATCTCAGCTCCTGAAATATTTAATGACACTTCTCCGTCTATAGTAAAGGCTCCCCTTATTCATCAAAGCTGAAATGGGTGTTGCTACCTTGGTGAAGTTAGGTAAAAATCTTCAGTAGTACCCAGGTAAAGTAGAAGTCCCTCCCCCCTCAGGGAGGTAATCTTGAAAACATATTTTGTAAAGATGTCCCCACACTCTTCCCCAACTGTTGGGAACTGAAAACTCAAAACTCTAACTATTACGAGGGTAAGGTTGGATGACTCAAGAGTGATCGGCTGCACCCTCCTATACATGAGCTTATCCTGTGCTGATTGAGTTTCCTTTTTCGCCAACCCAAGAAAACCCATTCTAACGTTGTAGATATACTACATCCTTTTTTCCTAATATATTCAATATGAGTATGAACTATGGATGTCCAATCCATACCCAAACTAACATCGTAGGGCCTCGATGCTTCCACAAATAGGTTCCAACCGAAACTCTCACCTCAAGGGTCAGATCACACTGTCAGCATAAGTGTGATTATCGAGTCTCCTCCCAAAGGAATCTACAGACGTAAGGGTCAATTCTTCGGTTTAACCGGAAACTCGAGGTCTTGAACAAGATTCATGGTAAGAAGGAATGATTGTTACCTATGTCTATTAATAAAGAAACTCATAGTAGACACAGGTCATACCATGAATCATTCCTGGATCCCTTGGGTCACACTCTTTGACCGCATGCAGCTACTCCCTTCCCCTGTCCTTCAGCTCCCTGAGCCTGGTGGGTACCACATTGGGGTGGTGGTTGTAACATGTCAAAATGTATATCACCTCATGCTTCTCTCCTAGATCAACTTACATGTCTGATGCCCCGTATATTCATCTTTCCCTATCACTTCCTCTTCCCGAAACATTTTATATGCCCAAGTCTCTGAGACTGACATCTGTTTCCTACTTTCCCACTACTAACAATCACTGGATGTATCCTCTCATCCAAGGAACATTCACCCAAAAAGGTTCTATCTAGAACCCTAACATAAGTAGGAATGCATAGAGGAAAAGTGATGGCTCAGATGTCCCTAAACACACCTCGATCGGAGGTCTGAGCCCTGAAGCACTGACCGTACTATATTTATTGAGTACCTGGGATGGTCGATACACCTCTATGAATACTCAGATACTGACATGTCATCCTACCGAAGCTGTAGAAGCTATAGGGAACACCAATCCTTTAGCTTTTTATGGAAAGTGACCCCCTTCTCTGAGGAAGGTTCTCAAACATGTCCACAGAAAATTCACCACTTTGCAAGATCAAGGTAATCTAAACCCTATCATAGTCCTGCTGATCCATGTAAAAGGACCTCTACCAGGACCGCCATTTGATCAAATAACACCCTAGATAGATGGAAACTCAGCCACCTCCTCAGGCCAGTCCTTAGCCGCCTGTGAGTCGAGATTGCCTAGGAACCTGAGGGGTATCTGATGCTGAAACACGTATAAGGAACTAAGCCTACATGGGTACTCTACTGGTACCACCGGTTGTAACTGCTAACCAACAGGTAGTGATATAGATGGTACACTACCTGAAGGTACCACCTCGGGCAACGGTCCATGTACCGAATCCTCATCACCATGTGGACCATCCTCATGGTCATGCACTGATACAAACTAGCATCTTGGATCACCATCTGATCTACTGGTGTCCCAAATAGGAAGAAAACTCTAGCCATAACCTCCATCCATTCCTCAGCTGCCTGGGGATCTTTCTCGCCTTGGAACCTTGGAGGCATCTGCCACTCAAACTCATGCAATGCGCTCAATCGGCATGCACCGTCCACCAGTGAGGATGGTGGTAACTGCTGCCCAATGGGTCGTGGTGCTGTTGGTACACCACCCGAAGGTGACAACATAGTAAGAGGGTCCTACACCGTAGCCTCATCACTCAGGGGGGTGTCATCATGTACTCTTTCGGGAATCCTAGCTGGCTGTCTACATAGCGGCATCCTAATAAGGAACATGTGCACCACAATCATTAAGTTATACCTGGTGAGATGACTCTAAAGAAACCAAGGAAAAGCATTTCAAAACACATGCAATCAGTGTTTTCGTGCACTAAGCTGGAAATCAAAATTCAGAGTCCTGGTGTATGGATATTTTGTCCATCACACCAACACTGGATTCCCCAACTAAAAACCACACTCATAACACTTAACATTATTGACACATAGAAAAGATCAGAGTCCTAGTTCTTCAATAGAACCGACTCCTCTGATACAACTTTGTCACAAACCGTCCCCCAGGTCCCATACTGTGACTACCCCAAGCCCACCTTCCATAGGATAGGGGCTGGCGACTAGCACTGAAAAGGCGTATCCCTTAACAGGAAGACATTTACTTTAAACCTGTACAAACACATAATCTGAGAACACAAAGGAAACAACCACCAAATAAAATACTGTAGTAAAAGTGAGATGAAAGTAAAGGGGATGAAATACAATCCCAAATGGAAAGTACAAGTATAACTGAAAAGGGAAAAACATCTCCTGGATCGTCCACCGAGGATCCTACCTGAAGGGTAGGTACAGTTCACGATCAGTAGTCCTACGTCACGCCACGTCAAATGGTCCACCTATGAGAACCATCTAGTCCTATCTCCCTCAGCCTCAATCAACACTGTCTGTCGTCTACACAAGACACAACAAGGTAAGGGAGAAGCCTGTGTAGGGGTGAGTATAATAATACTCATTAGGGACCCCAAGACCCCCAAAGGTCTCCCAGAGTTTCCCAAAGGAAAAACTACAAAGAAAGACCTCAATCACAAAGCACGAAATAGTCATCAACTAAACTTAAGTATATGCCCATACATATACCTAAGTCACCATGATATACTCATCTCAAACATGAGGGAATAATATCACAAAGGTAACACCACGAAGGTAACACCATGAAGGTAAAAGTACCACACAGGTAACACCATAAAGATAACACCATGAAGGTAAAAGTACAACACAGGTAACACCACGAAGATATCACCATGAAGGTAAAAGTACCAAATAGGTATCACCATGAAGATATCACCACGAAGGTAAAAGTACCACACATATATCACCACGAAGGTAAAAGACTCAGATCACACCAAGTGTTAGTGAATTATAGAAGTACATATGATCAATTGCGAAGCTAGATCATCTTATTATGTCAAGAGGAACTAGTTCTGACCATACAGAGTCTGACCCACACAAGATCCATAGATAATAACCCCCACAATGATCCGCACAGGATCCGACCCACCCAGAGTTGATAGGTACTAACCCCCACAATTAACCACATAGGATATCACCCACATAGGATCTGACCCACACAGGATCGGTATGTGCTGACCCACACAGAATCGCTGAGCACTGACCCACACAGGATCTGAACCACATAGGATTGGTACTGACCCACACAAGATCACTCGGTAGTAACCTATGTATGATCTTTCTTCAACCTCCGCCTCACTTCCAGCCACTAGATTCCCACTCATAGCACGTTTGGGAGGACCGATCCTCAATACATCGGTCATATCTCAACCACCACGAAGTTCCATGAAAAATTATCCCAAAGGACTACCATGTCATAAGGGTTCCAACATGTTAGATGGCGTGTCAATCGGACGCCCGGTCTATGACTTATAAGCGTTTTAGTTTTGAGGATCCGGTTGGATTTGAGTTTGATCCAACTCGGAAACACTCCAAATTTATCCAAAACTAAATTGGAGTATACCAAAAGGGCCTCCTCACCCTAAGGGTTCTGGCGCCACAGATGGTTCATCCAACGGACACCCGATCTATTAGTTACACCCCTTTCCGTGAAACAGGGGTGATCACACCTCGATTCGGAACAGCTCAGTTGGGCCCGCCGGAATACGTCAAAGGGACCACTTCCCAAAAGGGATCCCAATGACAGTGATGGCGTGTCTAATGGACACCTGGTTTGTTAGTTATGTGCATTTCTTTATTCAGGGACCTGGTTGGGTCTGGGCCCGGTCTGACTTGGTCAAGAGTATCAGGGTCTACTTGACCTCGCTAGGGTCCAGCCCTCTAAGGGTCGACCCGATTCACTGGGTCCATCCCATCGGGGTCGGCCCTGTTCAGTTTGTGGGCCCGGGCCATAGTTTTCCAGGCCTGTCGGGTGGGGCTCGGCCCACCCGTGATGGCCCACTGGGCAGCGGGTTCAGCCCAGCCCACTGGGCAGGTCTGGTTCGGTTGGTTGGCCCACGTCCGGCTCGGTCCACCAGAAGGTGGATCGGTCTTCCCAACTAGCTCCACAGGTGTGGGGCTGTTTCGGACAGCCAGTGGGGTGTTGCCCCACCTCAATTACAGTTCGGCCATTTCGGCCGACCTGGGGGGTTCACCAACCTGGTGCGGCACAGGGGCCGCACCGTTATCTACCTACCACGACTTTGAGCTGCGGCCTCCTCCAGCAGCGCGCGATGGCGTGTCGCTCCACCTCCCACAGCTGGCTCGGGCTGACTGCCTTCTTCACCTGCTATGGGTTCGACCGAAACCCTTGCCCATCGGCAGTGCGTGATGGTGCGCCGCACCACCTCTGCGGCCATCCGGTGCTGGCCACTCTGCTAACCGCCATGACGCAGTGCCGCAACCTCCTCCTGCGGCATGTGACGATGCGCCGCCTCCATCATGACTGAATGGTTCCGCTGCGCTGATGGTGTTTCACGGAGGGAGGGAGCAAGTGTAAACAAGGTTGCGAGGGATCCGGGTCATGTTCATTTGGCCCGCACCCTCCGCGTTATCTTGAAAACATGAGGGAGGGGAAAAGGATTCAACAATCACTTGAAATTATAAAAAAATCCCTACATCACCCTATAATATTTATTCCCAATCCGCAAGAAGAAAACATCCGTGGATCAACTAGTTAGTGAGTTGATCCGCGTTCTTCGTTTAGAAGAGAAGAACATGGGAAAAAATAATCACACAGATTTAAACCCCTACTTCAAGATCGTTGGAGAATTCCCGCGATTGAGGAAGAGTCTTTGTTCATCATCCCCGCAACAAGCCACCAACATTGTCGCTCAAACATCATCCTTTGGTTCATGATTCAGTGTCGCTCGTCACCACTCGCTGGAACCGGCTCTATCCTCCAAGTGTTGGGATTCGCAGAACTTTACCAGAGTTTTGTCGCTTGGTGAATCCGTGCCAATACCTCCCCCCAAGCTTCATATAAATAGGAGAGGGGGAGGGTAAGTAAAAATCATGGAATTTATGGGGGTTCATTTAATAGGAACCTTCCTAAATTCCAACAATGCTATTACTTAGGATTTAAAGGGTCAAGAAATTTAATGGCTTGACTCGTCACTGGTCCCACACTACCATTTGTCCGTTGGAAGAAAAGAAAAGAAACAAATAAAATAACAAAGTTATTTTATTATTCTTATAAAAAGTCCCAAAATATAAAATTTTCTCCAGATCTATTGCGGTCGAAGTTAAACCTCTCTTAAGAGAATATCAACGATGCAGATTCAATGTTTCCCTCATATTTTTAATTCGAGCACTGGTTCAAAAGTTAGAAAACGCTGCCTGCGCGTTTACTGAACGTACCCAAAAAAAAGTTCATAAAATTATTAACAGTCACCCTCGACTCGCGCCGGTGGAGGTTATGCTCCACCTAAGGAGAACACACCCTCACGTGCTCAATGGTTTTCTCAGATTTTCAATCCTAGTTACCGTTTAAAAGTTATAGATTTTATAATGAAATAATTATCACTTAATTATTTTATTTACAGTCAAAACTAACTTTCACTGGTGGCCTGTGCTGACCAATATTAGTATAAACCTAAGGAAAACATAACCTCATGAGTTTAGCGGTGGTCTCATATTTTCAATCTGAGTTACTGTTCTTAATTTATATGCATTTTAAAAATAAAATAATTTTATTTATGGTTATTCCATTTTTGGGTTTTCCCACCGGAGGCCTATGCCGACTAATCTTATGTTGCACCTAGGGTAAACCTGCCATCCTGAACGCAACAGTGCCCTCAAATTTCTGATCTGGGAAACTTTTTAAGATTTATTCCACTTTTTTAGGAAAATTTATTATGAGCAATAATTAAAGCTTAACAAAACTTCGATGGATCATTCCGGGCACTCCAGGCCTCAGAATCATGCGCTGTCAGATTTTGTGGTCTCGAAATAATTCCATATAATTCAAAAATATATACATAAATTCTGGGACATTACACCATCCTCCCTCGTATAGCCCCATCCTCCCTCGCATAACCTTTTCCACCCTCGACCCCGATCCCTTTCACCCTACCACGACCCCTCTCCCCCAACCCCGCTCCCCCCACCTCCTACCTCTATGCCACATCTGTGCTGCCTCGTCCTCCGTCCCGCAGCTGTTGAACCACTATGACCCCATCCTACCTCACACATACCCTCCTCCATTGACCCCTCTCCCGTCCTCCCCCACCTTCATCGATCTGCCCTACCTCCGTCGAGTTTCCCCTCCTCCATCCAGCTTCCCCACCTCCATCGAGATGCCCCACCTCCGTCGTTCTCCCCCACCTCTGTTGAGATTCCCCACCTCCATCATGCTATCTCTCCTCCATTGAGCATCCCCTCCTCCATCCAGCTTCCCCACCTCTGTTGATCCCTCAGGTCTGAATTTATCTATTTCCAATCCTTTTTAATACACGTCAGGATTTCACTGATTTCACTGATTTATGTTATCAGGAACGTTTTATTCAATTTTGGATCTCTAATATCCACATATGATTTGTTTCTATGAGGGTTTAATTTCTTTATTTATTATTCGGGTACAACTTCTTTTGATTTCTCATCTAATTTTCACGGTTTTTCATTGTCTCATTTGTTTTATTTTTCCCCAATCCCCTACAACATTCCCCTTGTATCCTAAGTAAATCAATTGCATATTTATCCATGTAATTGTAAGCAGTAACCCAATTTCCCCAATTTAATAACTTTTCCACTACTAAAAATGTTCTACTATAGTTCTCTCACTAGTAGAATTTGAATGGTTGTGTGGGATGCAACATCTAAATATAGAAAATAATACAACACACAATTAATTTTCTAAAATATGGTGCATGAAATATTTTTTACATATGGAATAAAAACAACTTTCTAAGATAACTTTTTTTAGAACTGTTAGTAGAGTGCCTTATCTATGCTGTATTCTTGGTGTTGATAATATTAAAATATTCATCTGGCTCCATCATGTTACCCACTTCCACCACCTAATTCATTCTATGATGTGTAGGGATGCATAATTGTGTTTATTTGAGTATAAAAATCTTGATAACATTTTTCATTGCTACCTAAAACTTGAATAAGAAATACCCACAAAATCCAATGCTTGCTCATCGTTGCATTACACATGGGATGGTATAATCACATTTTGAAGTTTGTGTATGTATACCGATGCCTTATTTCAACTTGTTTTGAACTTAAACTAATGATTTTGATTTTTTTCAGCCTGGTAAATATGTATGGATAACATACAAAGAATTTTATGATTTATTAATGGAATTTGTGAAATCAATCCAAAGCTTCGGGCTCAAGAAAGTATGTTAAAAACTAAAATGCTCTCATCAGTACCTGGATTTTGTTAATTATTCAATTTGACTTTATTGTTACTGATCGGTGATTTTTATGGAGGATGCTATGGAATTTATGGTGTCAACTACCCAAAGTGGGTTATGAGCATTGAGGTATACTTCAGTGATAGGCTCATGGACCATACTATGTTCCATTACATGAAATATTTGGATGTTTTTTGCAGGAATGTAGTGCTCATGGACTATATTGTGTTCCTCTATATGAATCATTCGGTATGAATTATTATTATTATTATGATTTTTATTTTCTTAAACTTATGTTCTTCACAATATAACTTTTTATAATTTACTAGTATCCTATCTCATTTCATTCCAAACAGAACTATTCATGGGAAATGGTACTATGTTTGGTTAGGTTAAAAGAGGAAATGATACATCATTCCACCACTTGGTTGGATGAATATGAAATTTGATGGATATATGGTTCACAAAAACAATTTAATATTTAATGAAACCTAAAGGAGTGTTAGACAGGTTTCCTAGGTATAAGAAGGGAACTAAAAAGACAAATATGACCCTTACCTTTTTTATTTTAACCCAGGGATATATTTTCCATTAAAAAAATACCATTTGGAAAGTAACCAAATGTACTGTTATTATTTATTCATTCTGATCAATTCCATTCCACATCATTCCAAATTCACTTCATTTCATTACACTCCAATTCATTTCATACCATTATCAATCATTTTATGAACCAAACATAGAATTCATTTTGTTGCTTTACTGTTTTATTTTAGGTACTGATGTTGTAGAATTCATCATATTCCATGCGGAGGTCTCTATTTCATTTTTAGTGGAGAAAAGGATTACCAAGGTACATTAATGAGTATCAAGTGATGTATTTACTTTACTATTTATAACTATTTTTTTAATGTTTTATAGTTCTTTGTCATCCCATTCCCTTCCTTTTCAGATTTTGAAGACATTACCTAAGGCAACAATTTTTTTCCATGTAAGTTCCATGTAACTTTGAAGTTTTGATGCCAATACAAGTGGTTGTTGGTAGCCCATATGCTTCTCTTTGTGTAGAAATTGTTAGATTTGGAAGGGTTATTCCAGAGTAAAGGGACATGGTTGAGGATTTTGGATTGACTATATTTTCATGGGATGATTTTTTATGATTGGTAGGCTGTATTTCTTCCATATCTAGTCCATACACATGATATTTAATATTGAAAAAAAACTTCAATCAATAGCATGTTATTGTATATTAATCCACATGTTATTGGTATTTGTGGCCATGTAGTTCAATCAACATCAAATTTCCTCCCATATGTTGTCTCCTACTTTTCCCTTAAACCTCATATTTATGATGGAACATTCATTTCATTAGCCTCATCACCAAAACAATTTCTGCATTGTTCCTTCACCCATTATTTTTCTCATGTCATTTATTGTTTTTAATTCTATTATTTTTCAATACTTTCAGGGACATAACGTGCATATTGATCTACCAATAAAAAGGAAGAGTTAAATTTTTACAATCAAGTATATAAGTGGAATGACTGGAGAACCCAAGGGTGTGATGATTTCTAATGAAATCATTACTAATTTTTAAGCTGGTGTGAAACATCACCTGGAGAGTGTGAATGAAGTAATAAGCTCCTCTCATTTCATATCTCTAGCATAAAAAATGATATGATCATTAAATTTATTTCTCTATTTATACATGTATTTATTATCATTTTTTCATTTCTTCTTGTATGAATATAGAGAAAAACTATGGTCTCATCAGGGGATCCATACACACTGGTAACTTCTTATGGATTTTATGTTACCTATTTTGTGCATGTTGAAGTTGTATTAATTTGATTCTTTCTGATAAAATAACTCAAATGAACTAACATTGAACAAATTCTTACTCCTGCAACTATATCAACTCCTAATATTATTTCTACACCACCTGAAGCTCTTGTAAATGAATATAAATCTTATGAAAATGCTCTCGAAGTTCTTGAAAAATCCATGTGAGTTGATATTTTGGTAAACGATTCTCCCTTTTTTTTATTTCAAAGTTCATACCTGTTCTAGATTATTGTTTTACAGAGATGCAAAGGGAACCCCTTCTACTTTTGATGACATAGAATAAAAGTAAGTAATCAAGTTCCATATTTATTTTCTTATAATTTTGTAATTTCCTTAAATTTTGGATGTGGAGGTTGATATTTTACCAAATCTTAAACCTCCACATCTTAATGAAACCCTGGCTGAATTAGATGGAGATTGAAGACCGAATATGAAATGGAAGTCTTTGTTAGAGGTGAAAATTCTGGTTCACGGGCTCGGTTCATGGTGGGTTGACCTTTTTATGAACCCATTTAAGATCAAACCTATTCTTCATTCATTATTTATTTCTTAGAAAACTGTTTTTAATTCTTAATATTGGATTTGGGAGATTGTGTTTGATTAAAGGTAATAATTTGGGTTTATAGATTAGGTTGACTGTCTTGTAAACCCATTTTAACTCAATCCTTTTTCAATCTATTTAATTTAATGGGTTGATCTGATACAATATATTTATGAAGGGGTCAATTATAACTCATCTCTCCAAATTATTTAAATTAAAATATATAACTTACTATATCATGTCAAAAGATTATATGGGTAAAGAATGGTCGACCTAAATCCTATATGAATATTATTCATATTCCAGATTACCTAACCCAATGACAATCTAAATCCATTTATGATTGACTCAAACCTATTTAACTCATGTTGTGTTCTATAGGGTTCAAAATTTTCATCTCTACATTTGATGCCAATTATTGGATTAAGCATAACCATCAATACACCTGCATCTGAAAACATGAAAAGATACCTCATGATTTTCCTATGCATTTACATGATGTTTCTTATGAAACTAAGGTATAATCGGGAGTTTTGACATTTTTATCACTCGTAGGATCACTTAGGATGTAGTTAACACCAGGGGTGAATCAATGATGATAGATTTTCTCTTCCAAATCCCAACCGCTCTCCTACTTATTCATCATTTCTCTCTTTAACTCAAAATGGTGGAAAAATAAAAAGAACACAATGCATTTTTTAATGTTGTGTATGAGCAGAAGAAACTTCATTCAGACATGCAGTCTGCCCATTTGTTAGGGATGAAGAAAAATGAACTTTTAGTGTCATAAAAAATAAAAACATGCGTTTAACAGTCATATATATAGAAAAAACCCCAGAATGATGTGAAATCATAGGAAGATAATCTTATTATTATTCTTGATGCATAAAAATAGATGAAAACTACCGTAGTGTGAATTGGAAATGGTCAAGTAGACATAACATCAATCGAGATGTCGTTTTCCCAAGATGACCTAAAATGAACTTTTAGTGTCATAAAATACTTTTAATGACCTGAAATCATAGGAATAGGATCTTATTATTATTCATGTTTTGTATAAGAATATGAAACATCAATCAGATGTGTGATCTTGTCCAGAATGACGAAATATGCAATTTTTAAAGGTTTGATGCCCTATAAAAGAACATGGGGGGGGGGGTCAAAACCAACCAAACAACCACCAAATGTGCTGAAATCAGACTAAAAAAACATAGAGTTAATTTTGAAATGGTTGAGTAGATGGTACGTCAATCAAAGTTTCCAATTGTCCGAGATGACAGAAAATTCACTTTTAGTGTTGTAAAACACTAAAACATGCATTTAAGGGTCATATATATAGAAAGTGACCTCATAATTACTTTAATTCATAGTAAAAACATATTATTATTATTATTTATGTGTAAAAGGATACTAAAACAACCTTAGAGTGAATTTTGAAATGGTCGAGCAGACATAACGTCAATCGAAGATTTCTTTTGCCCGGGATGACTGAAAACACACTTTAGTGTCATAAAATAGAAAAACGTGTGTTTGGTCAATTAAATATAAAAAAACCTATGAATTAACTGAAATCATAGTAATACTATCTTATTATTATTCATGTTTTGTATGAGAAGATGAAACATTAATCGGATGTGCGGTCTTGTACAAAATGATTGAATATGCGGTTTTTAAAGGTTTGACACCCTTTAAAAGCACATGGATGGTCAAAACTAAACGAAAGACCACCGAATGTGATGAAATAAGACTGAAAAAACATAGAGTTAATTTTGAAATGTTTTAGTAGAAGTTATGTCAATCAGAGTTTCCGCTTTTTCAGGATGATAGGAAATGCACTTTTAGTGTCAGAAAACACCAAAACATGCGTTTAACGGTCAAATCACTATTAGAAAAACAGGTATTTGCGACGGGTCATTTGCGACGGGATCCCGTCGCAAATGCCTTGTTGCGACGGGGGCCTGTCGCAAATGACCCGTTGCTGAAAACGGCGTCGCAACAACACTTATTTGCGACGGGCCCGTCGCTAAAACCCTTTTTTGCGACGGGTATTCTTCCCGTCGCAAATAGTGCTCCGTATATTTGTAAAAAACTTTTAAAATAGTTTTGCGACGGGTCCCGTCGCAAATACCTGTTGCGACGGGCCCGTCGCAAACACTATTTGCGACGGGCCTGTCGCATAAACTATTTTTAAAAATAAAATAAAAACTATTAATAAATACAATAATAAAACTATTTGCGACGGGACCCGTCGCAATACTATTTGTGACGGGCATAGCATCCCGTCACAAATAATATAAAAAAAATAAAAAAAATAAAAAAAATAAATTATTTTAATTAATATAATAATAATCCAATTATAATTCAAAAATAAAAAATAATAAAATATTAATAAATGATTTTAATTAATATAATAATAGAATTATAATTCACAAATAAAAATAATAAATTATTTTAATTAATATAATAATAATAGAATTATAATTCAAAAATAAAAAATAATAGAATATTAATAAATGATTTAATTAATATAATAATATTAGAATTATAATTCATAAATAAAAAAATATTAATAAGTTATTTTAATTAATATAAAAATAATAGAATTATTTTACATTCAAATATTAAAATAATTCAAGTAAAAAAAAATATAATTAAATTATAATATTATAAAATTTTAATATATATATAAAATTTAATATTTTAAAATATAAATAATATTATTATTCATATTAATATTGTTATTTAAAAATATAATATTATTAATATTTTATAATGATACAGAAACTACGAATAGAAAAAAAATCATATTTTGATTTCACAAATTTTATAACATAAATACAAACTCTAATCTGAAGGGGGGGGGGATCTGCAGATGGTGGTGGAGGAAACTCCATCCCTAAAGCATGAGTGAGTCGGCGCATGTACTCCATCTGCTCCTGATGCTGCTGCTGCCACCGACTCGTCTGCTCCTTGTACAGCTGCTGCTGGCGTCGACGCTCCTCCTCATGCTGCTGACGCATCTGCTCCTGCTCCTGTCGGAGACTCTCTATCAGTGCAGTCTGAGATCGTAACTGATCCTCATACTGTGTAGTAGAAGAAGATGCACGAGCTCCTCTCGAGCTGGACGCCGACATCGCAGCACTGCCATAATAATCTTCGAGAGTCATTCGAGAGCCGATACCAACTACCCGGCCCTTCTCGAAGGCATACTGGGTGGCCTGCATCCATGCCGCCTCATCAAACTGACGGCCAGTGGTCTGATCTGATGACTCGGCCTGACTCTCAGGTCGGGCCTGTGACGCTGCGGCCTCATATGACTCCTGTAGTTGCAATTTAAAATTAAAATTGTGAATATATTATATGCAGTTAATTTTTAAACTTGAAAACAAATAATACTGACCACGATGTGATGCTGACGATCACCTCTGAGCTCCCCAGTAGCAGGATCACTATACATCCTCCGATATACGTCGTACTCCGTAATATCGGGGTGCTCAACAGCCTATAAGAATAAAAAATAAACTGTTAATATTTATAGTTATATAAAATATTTATAAATAATGTACGTACCAGATGCTGTCTATGAGTACTGAAAGAACGACTCCCAGCTCGATGAGTCACCTCCTATCTCTCCCGATTCTGCCTCCCCACTGATGATCTCCTCTGAAAGGCACCACTCAACCAGTGCTCACATAATCCATCCCATACATGGGATGAAATGTACTCTGGTCGGTGTGCTCTACATGACTCGTCAAAATCTGACACTCTTGCTTTCTTCATGGAAGCTTTTCTTAAATTGTGCAAAAACTGACAAAGGCGATCACGCATGGCCACCTCCCATGCCTCGTGGATGGCGTCACGCATGGTATCCTCGATCGGATACCATAAACCCTACAAATAAATCAAAATATCAAGTTAGAAATGAAATAATTTTCAAAATAAAAATTATTTATTTACGTACGTACTAACCAATGGCCGAACATGGCCTGCTGCACATCAATGGGAATCTGCTCCCATGTGGTCCACGACTGAGAGAAATAGTTGCGCAAAATAGCGCTGCCCTGTCCGACTGCTATATGCGAAAAACTGTAAAAATAATAAACATTTATTATGTGAATAGATTAATGAAATCTTAGTCAAATCCACAGGTTATCACACAGGTTATCACACCTTCGTGTGCGTGGATCAAACCCAAGACGTGGACGTCGCTCGGGGACGGGGTCAAGAATCATCAATCGTGCAAGACCGCGCCCCCTCCGCGTACTCCCTGGAGCGCCTGCAGGCTGAGGGTCATCTGCCAGCAACTCATCCGCATCGAAAGGCAGGTCAGCATCCGTCAACTCACGAAATGTGGCGTCGTCCATCTGAAACAGAAAATGTTAATGTTAGCAAATAATTGATAATTACTATTATATATACATATATACATATTATGATTGTATATAAATACCATAGAATTCTATCAGTGTTCATCTTCATCATCATCTTAATATATGTCAATGTCATCTTCATATTCCTCCTCAACATCATCGATATCCATTCGAGATACAGTTGCTTCATCTCTTACCATTTCAAATTCATTTGTGACATCATTAACATCATCGTCATCACCGACTCTTAAATGTGGGGTGTCGTCATCGATACTCATGTCTCTTTGTAAAAAAGATTTATTTTGAGTACTCTCTTGAAAAACTTCAATTCTTTGCACATCAGTGAAAGCACATTCACTTTGACTAAACTGATTGTCTCGAATTTTGATTTTTATTACACTCCACCAATCAGTCAAATCTCTTGATGTAGCACAGTACTTTGCGTAAACTCCACCAAAAACCAAGCTCTGACTGGTTGAAAACAGATAATTGATTGTCGATTTCATCAATATTCCTCTCGTTCCATCCCATTCGGTTGTGTTTTGAAGGATACTCAGATTCAAAATAATGGGAGCAGAAAAAAGATATTTCCTCTTGAAAATAAGCTTCTGCAATAGATCCTTCAACAGATGCTTCGTTACGTACTTTTCTTTTCAATTTTTGCATACATCTTTCAAATGGTTACATCCATCGAAACTGTACTGGACCTCCACATTTGGCTTCATATGGCAAATGTAACATCAAATATTCCATTGAGTCGAAGAAAGACGGCGGAAATATTTTTTCCAGTTTACATATAATTACAAAAACATCTTTTTCAAGTTTTCCTAGAGCATCATAATCTGCCGTAGCCGCACAAATTTCCCGAAAAAAATGAGACATGTCTGTTATGGAATCCCAAATCACAGAATTCAACAGACCTCTTAATCCAATGGGTAGAAGTCTCTCCATTATAACATGACAATCATGAATTTTTAATCCAGTAATATGACCATTCTTTACACATCTACCCAAATTGGAAGCACAACCATCTGGAAGTCTCAAATCTGCAATCCACTGACAAAATAATAAACGGTTTTCTTTAGACAGTGTATAAGCTGCTTTTGGTTTCAGTAACCTTTCTGTTCTGACATTCTCAAATAGTTCCAATTCTGGACGCCTACAAATTTGGGCAAGATCTAAACGTGCATTTACATTGTCTTTGCTCTTTCCTGGCGTATCCAAAACTGTATGAAACAAATTATCAAAACAGTTCTTCTCAATATGCATGACATCTAACATGTGTCGGACCAACAAATCAGACCAATATGGAAAATCCCAAAATATGATATGTTTAATCCAATTATGTTCTTTCCCAAAACCAGAAATTTTCTGTTGGTTTATTGTGGGACCAAAAGTGATGGGAGGTAATGAAAATACAACTGATTTTAACTCCAAACCTGATAGCATTTTTGGAGGTTCATCCCTTTCAACTGTTCCTTTTCTGAAATGAGATCTGTTTCTGCGAAAAGGATGATCAGCTGGAAGAAATCTGCGATGACAGTCAAAATAACAAGGTTTCTTTCCATGAATGAGCATAAATGCTTTGTTCTCTCCCATACAGTAAGGACATGATTTCTAACCATGTGTACTCCAGCCAGATAACATCCCATAAGCCGGGAAGTCACTTATTGTCCACATCAATGCTGCTCTCAGTATAAAATTCTGTTTCATTGCAACATCATATGTACTGACACCAGTACTCCATAATAAATTTAAATCATCAATCAATGGTTTCAAATAAACATCAATATTTTTCTTCGAATGTCCTGGAATTAGTAAAGTCAAAAAGATATATGGCTCCTTCATCAACATCCATAGAGGTAAATTGTACGGAGTTAAAAAAACAGGCCAACGTGAATATTGACTACCATAAGATCCAAACGGACAGAAACCATCAGTGGAAAGGCCCAGTCGAACATTTCTAGCTTCTAAAGCAAAGGATGGATGCACCCTATCAAAATGTTTCCATGAATCACCATCGGCTGGATGATTCAAGCTTTTATCGGTTGAAATATTATCTTTATGCCATGACATCATTGTCACTGTATTCTTAGACATGAATAAACGCTGAAGTCTGGATGTAAGCGGAAAATATCTCAACTATTTTACAGGAATCAAACCAGACTTCCTGTGTTGTCCTTCTTTATATCTCAGTTGCCCACATGTGGGACAACTATCCAATGACTCATTTTCCCCAGAATATAAAATGCAGTCATTTGAACATGCATGAATCTTCTGACAAGTAAGTCCCAAATTTCGAACCAGCCTCTTACTCTCATAGTAATTTGCAGGTAAAACATTTCCTTCGGGTAACAGTGTTTTAAGCAAAGAAAATATATGGTCAAAATAGGTGTTAGACATTCCGTTATCTGATTTGATAGCCATAAATTTTGCAACTGCTTCTAATTTGCTCATCTTGCAGCCAGGATATAATGCATCCTCAGCAGACTTCAATAACTCATAAAATTCGGATGGTGCCAACTCAGAATTTGAAGCTACATCATCCAGAGTTTCTGTATGTTGAACAGATGAACCTGCAACATCATGTACTAAATCTTGAAACCGGGATGGATCCGAAATCAAGTTGGTATCACCTGCTCTGGAACTGCGTTCACCGTGTTGATACCAAAAAACATAATCTGGTTGAAAACCAAAACGCAAGAGATGTTCTCCCACTTTGTCAAACGTGTCAAACGTTCTCAATGCACATTTTCTGCAAGGGCATTTTATTTTGCCTTCTGAAACAAATTCTGGATTTGATGCCGCAAATGATAAAAAAGTCTCCACACCCTCTACATATACTGGATTTAAACCAGAACCGTTTGGATTTCTACGTTGATTTATCCATATGCGGTCACCTAATAATGATTGTTGACGACCTCGTTGTTCCATATTTCTATATAAAATATAAAAGCATTACTGGTTTTGAATAATTTGTTAGAAAAAACACTAAAGCTAGGATAATTATAGAGTTTAGATCATACACGACTGACGCAAACTTTTTATTGAGATAGACCTAAAAATTGACCCTTTAAGAATTAAATATGTTGAGAATAAAGCAAAACATGTTACAAATATTGATAATTTTAATATTATATAAATTTTTTATTATTTTCATAGTACTAATATTATTGGTAATTAATACTAATTATTGATAATTATTACTAATTATTGGTAATTATTGGTAATTATTGGTAATTATTGGTAATTATTACTAATTATTGGTAATTATTACTAATTATTGGTAATTATTACTAATTATTGGTAATTAATACTAATTATTGATAATTATTACTAATTATTGGCAATTATTACTAATTATTACTAATTATTCCTAATTATTGTTAATTATTACTAATTATTGGTAATTAGTACTAATTATTACTAATTATTACTAATTATTACGAATTATTGGTAATTATTACTAATTATTACTAATTATTACTAATTATTACCAATTATTGGTAATTATTGGTAATTATTGGTAATTATTACTAATTATTGATAATTATTACTAATTATTGGTAATTATTATTAATTATTACTAATTATTACTAATTATTACTAATTATTGTTAATTATTACTAATTATTACTAATTATTACTAATTATTGTTAATTATTACTAATTATTACTAATTATTACTTATTATTACTAATTATTACGAATTATTGGTAATTATTACTAATTATTACCAATTATTGGTAATTATTGGTAATTAATACTAATTATTGGTAATTATTACTAATTATTGGTAATTATTGTTAATTATTACTAATTATTGTTAATTATTACGAATTATTGGTAATTATTGGTAATTATTACTAATTATTACTAATTATTACTAATTATTGGTAATTATTACTAATTATTCGTATTTATTCCTAATTATTCCTAATTATTGTTATTTATTCCTAATTATTGTTAATTATTACTAATTATTGTTAATTATTACTAATTATTACTAATTATTACTAATTATTACTAATTATTGGCACTTATTACTAATTATTACTAATTATTACTAATTATTGGTAATTATTGGTAATTATTTGTAATTATTGGTAATTATTACTAATTATTGGTAATTATTGATAATTATTACTAATTATTGGTAATTATAGGTAATTATTGGTAATTATTACTAATTAATACTAATTATTGGTAATTATTGATAATTATTACTAATTATTGATAATTATTACTAATTATTAGTAATTATTACTAATTATTACTAATTATTACTAATTATTGGTAATTATTACTAATTATTACCAATTATTACTAATTATTACCAATTATTGGTAATTATTACTATTTATTACTAATTATTACCAATTATTGGTAATTATTAGGAATTATTACCAATTATTGGTAATTATTGGTAATTATTGGTAATTATTGGTAATTAATACTAATTATTGGTAATTAATACTAATTATTGGTAATTATTACTAATTATTGGTAATTATTGGTCATTATTGGTAATTATTATTAATTATTGGTAATTATTGGTAATTATTGGTAAGTATTGGTAATTATTACTAAGTATTGTTAATTATTACTAATTATTGTTAATTATTACTAATTATTGGTAATTATTACTAATTATTGGTAATTATTACTAATTATTGGTAATTATTACGAATTATTGGTAATTATTACGAATTATTGGTAATTATTACGAATTATTGGTAATTATTATGAATTATTGGTAATTATTACTAGTTATTGGTAATTATTACTAGTTATTGATAATTAATACTAGTTATTGGTAATTAGTACTAATTATTGGTAATTATTACTAATTAGTACTAATTATTGGTAGTTATTACTAATTATTGGTAGTTATTACTAATTATTGGTAGTTATTACTAATTATTGGTAGTTATTACTAATTATTGATACTTATTATTAATTATTGGTACTTATTACTAATTATTGGTAATTATTACTAATTATTCCTAATTATTACTAATTATTGGTAATTATTACTAATTATTGGTAATTATTACTAATTATTGGTAATTATTACTAATTATTGGTAATTATTACTAATACTTGGTAATTATTACTAATTATTGGTAATTATTACTAATTATTGGTAATTATTAGTAATTATTGGTAATTATTGGCAATTATTACTAATTATTGGCAATTATGACTAATTATTGGTAATTATTACGAATTATTACTAATTATTACCAATTATTACTAATTATTACCAATTATTACTAATTATTACCAATTATTACTAATTATTACCAATTATTACTAATTATTACCAATTATTACTAATTATAACCAATTATTGGTAATTATTGGTAAATAATACTAATTATTGTTAATTATTACTAATTATTGGTAATTATTGGTAATTATTGGTAATTATTGGTAATTATTGGTAATTATTGGTAATTATTGGTAATTATTGGTAATTATTACTAATTATTGGTAATTATTACTAATTATTACTAATTATTATGAATTATTACTAATTATTACGAATTATTACTAATTATTACGAATTATTACTAATTATTGGTAATTATTACTAATTATTGGTAATTATTACTAATTATTACTAATTAGTTGTAATTATTACTAATTATTGGTAATTATTACTAATTAGTACTAATTAATGATAATTATTACTAATTATTGGTATTTATTATTAATTATTGGTAGTTATTACTAATTATTGGTAGTTATTACTAATTAGTAGTAATTAAATGAATAATTACCAATAATTAGGAATAATTACCAATAATTAGGAATAAGTACCAATAATTACGAATAATAACATTATTAGTATATTTTATTATTAATATTAAAATAATATAATTTTATAATTTATATACAATTCTCCTTTCATCTGTGTGTTTTCTATCTCCACATACAAATAATACATGTGGAGACAGCAAACACACATATGAAAAGAGAATTGTATATATATAAAAAAATTATATTATTTTAATATTAATAATAAAATATAGCAATAATTTAATAATTTTATTATTCCTAATTATTAATATTTATTACTAATTATTAATATTTATTCTTAATTATTAAAAATTATTACTAATTATTCCTAATTAGTATTAACTATGAACAATACTAATAATTTAAATTTATTAAGTAACAAAACAATGTAAACATAATTAAATTACAACTAATTAAGAATAATTAAAACTAATAAAAAATTAAAAATAAATATTAAATTAAAATGAACATAAATACCTTGAAAATTGATCTGCTCTGATCGTTCTTCAAAACTTTAATATCGACTCCGAAAAAAAAAATCAAACTTGAGAAAAACTGAACTTTAGAAATAAAACTTTGGGAGAAGAAGATGGAATTTGAGAATGATTTGAAAAAAACGGATGAGGGTATTTATAGGTTAGAGTATTTGCGACGGGATTCCCGTCGCAAATAATACTATTTGCGACGGTACCCGTCGCAAATACCTTAGCCATCATTTATTACGGTCAACGGTTAAATAGTTATTTGCGACGGGACCCGTCGCAAATAACCACCTGCCGACACACTAGTTGCGACGAGGGGATATTCCCGTCGCAAATACCTTTTACCGCCGCCGGTTATTTGCGACGGGAATATTCCCCCGTCGCAAATAGGTTTCCCGCGATTTGGCGCGCAAACCGCGCCAGTCCTTTTGCGACGGGGAAAGCTATCCCGTCGCAAAAGGCTACTTATTTGCGACGGGCAAATATTCCTGTCGCAAATAAGTTTTTAACAGGACTATTTGCGACGGGAATAAATCCCGTCGCAAATAACCCGTCGCAAATACCCCTTTTTCCCGTAGTGGATATATAGAAAAAAACCTCAAAATGACTTGAAATAATAGTATAAACATATTATTATTATTCTTTATGTGTACTATTAGATAATACATCAATCAAACATGTGGTATGCCCAGAACTACTGAATGTGCAATTTTTAATGGTTTGATGCCCTTTAAAAAGGAGCGTCTGAGGGTCAAAACCAACCAAACGACCTCTGAATGTGGTAAAATTAGACAAAAAAATCATAGAGTGAATTTTGAAATGGTAAAGTAGACATAACATCTTTCAGATATGTCGTTTTCTCGGGATGACCAAAAGCGCACTTTTAGTGTCATAAAACAACAAAAGGAGCGTTTAACGGTCAATTCAATATCGAACGACCTTAGAATGACCTGAAATCATAGGAAGATCTTATTATTATTATTATTATTATTATTGTTATTATTAATGTTGTGTATGAGTATACAAAACATCAATAGGATGCGTGGTCTATCCAGAATGACCAAATATATGGTTTTTAAATGTTTGACGCCCTTTAAAAGATCGCATGGGTCAAAACCAATTGAATGACCACCGAATGCGATGAAATCATATAGAAACAACCATAAATTGAATTGTTAAATGTTTAAGTAGACGGTATGTAAATCGGAGATTTTGTTTGTCTGGAATGATGAAAAATGTACTTTTTGTGTTATAAAACACTAAATCATGCATTTAATAGTTAGATATATAGAAAATGACCTCATAGTGACTTGAAATCATAGTAAAAATATCTTATTATTATTCATGTTGTGTATGAGTAGAAGAGACATCAATAGGACATGCGGTCTTCCCGGAACTACAGAATATGCATTTTTTAAAGTTTTGATGTCGTTTAAAAGGTGCGTCTGGGGGTCAAAACTAACCAAAAGACCTAAAAATGTGGTGAAATGATACTGAAATAACTATAGAGTGAATTTTGAAATGTAAGAGCAGATGGAACATCAATCAGAGGCATCGTTTTCCTAGGATGGATGAAACGCACTTTTAGTGCCGTAAAACACCAAAATGTGCGTTTAATAGTCAATTCAATATCAAATGACCTCAGAATGACCTTAAAAAATAGGAATATCATATTATTGTTATTTATATTGTATATGAGTATACGGAATGTCAATCAGATTGTGGTCTGCCCGGAATGACTGAATATGAGGTTTTTAAAGGTTGAACACCCTTTAAAAGCACGTGGGTGGGGGTGGGGGGGGGGGGGGGTCAAAACCAGCTGAACGAACACCTTATGTGGTGAAATTAGATGAAAAAAACCATATAGTTAATTGTAAAATGGTTTATAAGATGGTACTTCAATTAGAGTTTTTGTTTGTTCGAGATGACGTAAAACACACTTTTAGTGTCGTAAAATGGAAAAACATGCGTTTAACGGTTAGATATATAGAAAATGACCTCATAATGACTTCAAATCATAGGAAAACCATATTATTGTTATTATTGATGTGTATGAGTAGATAAGACATCAATCAGACATGCAGTCTACCCAGAACTACTGAATTTACGGTTATTAAAGGTTTGAAGCCCTTTGAAAAGGACTATATGGGGGTCAAAACCCACCAAAAGACCTCCAAATGTGGTGAAATCAGACAAAAAAACTATATAGTGAATTTTGAAATGGTTGAGTAGACAGAACATAAATATGATATGTCGTTTACTCTAGATGAATGAAAACACACTTTTAGTGCCATAAAACACCAAAACATGTGTTTAATTATCAATTAAATATCAAATGACCTCTTAATGACCTGAAATCATAGTAAGACTATTTTATTTTTAGTCATGTTGTATACGAGTAGACGAAACGTCAATCATAAGTGTGGTCTATTTAGAATGACCGAATGTGCAGTTTTTAAAGGTTTAACGCCCTTTAAAAGCATGTGGTGGTGGGGGGGGGGGGGGGGGTTAAAACCAACTGAACAACCACCAAATATGGTGAAATCAGAGGAAAAAAATACCATAGAGTGAATTGTGAAATGTTCGAGTAGATGGTACATCAATCGGAGATGTCTTTTGTCCGGGAAGATGAAAAATGCACTTTTAGTATCATAAAACACCAAAACATGCATTTAATGGCTAGATATATAGAAAACAACCTAAAAATGGCTTGAAATCACAGGAAAACCACCTTATTATTATTCATGTTGTCTATGAGTATACAAGATGTCAATCAAATATGAGGTCTACCTGGAACTACAGAATATGCGGTTTTTAAAGGTTTGACGCTGTTTAAAAATGTGCATCTGGGGGTCAAAACTAACCAAAAAACCTCCAAATGTGGTAAAATGATAATAAAATAACCATAGAGTGAATTTTGAAATGTTTGAGTAGACTAAACATCAATAAGATATTCCATTTTCCTGGGATGATTGAAAATGCACTTTTAGTTTCATAAAACACCAAAACGTGCGTTTAACAGTCAATTTAATATCAAAAAACCTTATAATGACCTAAAAAAATATGAAGAACATCTTATTATTATTCATGTTGTGTACGAGTATATAGAATGTAAATCAGACGCGTGGTATGCCCGAAATGACCGAATACCCTGTTTTTAAAGGCTGAACACCCTTTAAAAGAATGCAGGGGGTCAAAACCAGCTGAACGACCACCATATGTGGTGAAATCAGAATAAAGAATCCTTAGAGTTAATTTTTTAATGGTTGAGAAGATAGTACATTAATCCGGATCTCCATTTGTCTAGGATGATGGAAAACACACTTTCATTGTCGTAAAACAACAAAACATGCAATTAACTATCATATATATAGAAAACGACCTCAGAATGAATTGAAATCACTGGAAAATGATATTATTGTTATTATTGATGTTTAAAAGTATACAAGATGTCAGTAGGACGTGCGGTCTACCTAGAACTACTGAATGTGTGGTTTTTAAAGGTTTGACGCCCTTTAAAAAGGAGAATCTAGGGGTCAAAACCAACCAAAAAACCTTCAAATACAGTAAAATCATAAAAAACAACCGTAGAGTGAATTTTGAAATGTTTAATCATACAGAATGTCAATCGGAGTTTCTGTTTTCCTAGGATGACTAAAAATTCACTTTTAGTGTCATAAAACACCAAAACACGTGTTTAACAGTCAATTCAATATCTAATGACCTCATAATGACCTTAAATAATAATAATATCGTCTTATTATTATTCATATTGTGTATGATAATAAAAAATTTCAATTGGATGTGTGTTCTGTCCAAAATGACTAAATATGCACTTTTTAAAGGTTTGACACCTTTTAAAAGCATGTTGGAGGTCAAAACTAACCGAACGACCACCAAATATGGTTATATCATGAAAAAATGACCATAAAGTGAATTTTAAAATGGTAGAGTAGACGGTATGTTAATAGAACATTTTGTTTGTTTGGGATGATGAAAAGCACACTTTAAGTGTCAAAAAATACCAAAACATGTGTTTAACGGTCAGATATGTAGCAAACGAACTCAAAATGACTTGAAATCATAGGAAAACAATATTATTATTATTCATGTTGTATACAAGTATAATACACATCAATCAGATGTACGGTCTTCCTAGAACTACAAAATATTCATTTTCTAAAGGTTTGATGCATTTAAAAAAGTGCGCCTGGGGGTCAAAACCAACCAAACGACCTCCGAATGCAGTGCAATGAGACATCAACAACCATATAGTGAATTCTGAAATGGTCGATCATACACAATGTAAATAGGAGATTCCATTTTATTTAATTGAAATATTTTATTGCATTTCAATTATTAGTTGAGGTATTTTTTTGTGCTAATTATCTTATTAAATTTTGTCATGCGGTTTTATTCGATGATGAGTGTGGAGCTTGGAAGATGATGAGGCAAAGAGATTTATGTGCTCATAGTTTTAGGTAATTTGGAAATATTTTCTTATTTTTGAAATATAGTGGTTTTTTAATGTTGCTGTGATTTAAAAAAAAATAAATAAAACCTATAGCAGCCGCCATATAACGGTCACTATATGTCATGCCTAGCTGGTCTATAACGATCGCTATATGGAGGTATCTATAGAAGATCCCAAATTAGGATATAGAAACTTCCAAAAAGAGGTCTCTATATCTAAACTCAGTATAGTCTATAGCGACTTCCATTTGGAAATCTCTATAGGTAACCCCTATCTCATTTATAGCATCCACCAAATGGCAGACGTTATAGACAACAATGACGAGCCTAAAGTGTCCACCATCTGGCGGCCACAATAGGACTTTAACAAAGAATTTTGGAGGCTGCTAAAGGCCTTTTTTTTACTAGTGGACACATGATATGACTGATAGGAATCCAAGTGCATGTTCATAATAAAAAATGTCATTTTTTTTCCAAAACATGATTCACATAGTCAAAACTGAGAAAATGAGATCAAATTATATTAAAAATTTGACAATGATCCATAATTTATTTTTTAAATATAGGAATCAATCACCCAAAAATATAAAAAATTGCATGTCCAATATTACTCAAAGTATATATTTTCTCATTTTAAAAGTGTCATTTTACTCAAAAACACATGTTGCATATCCAAAACTGATAAAATGAGCTCACATTATCTTTATATTTTAAGAAAACAATCCATAATTAATTTTTGATGTATAGGAATAAACCAAACATCAATACAACACATGATTTATATTTTATAACTCAAAGTGCATGTTTTCACATTAAAAAAGTGTCATTTTACTCTAAAACATGAGTCATATATCAAAAAATGAGAAAACAAGTTCGAATTGTCTTAATAATTTAGAAAAATGATCCATAATTAATTTTTTTGTATGAATTGATCTCATGTAAATATAACACACAATGTGGTCGGTATGGCTTAAAGTGAATGTTTTCATATTTAAAAAGTTTCATTTTACAATGAAATGTGTATCACATAGCCAAAACTGATAAAAAAGATTTAATTTTCTTGATATTTTAAGAAAATGATCCATAATTCATTTTTTACATGTAAGAATTGACCACACATCAATCTGACACATGAAATGTATGGTATGAGTCAAAGTGTGTGTGTTCAATATAAGTTTCATTTTATTCTAAAACAATTTTCACATAACCAAAATTGAGCCAACGATCTTGTATTATCTTAATACTTTCATACAATGGTCCATAATTCATTTTTGATCTGTAGGAATTGACTTCAGGTTAATCCAATATGAGGCATAACTGATGTGACTCAAAGTGCATGTTTTCAATATAATATCACCATTTTAGTCTAAAAAGAGATTGAGATAGCCAAAACTGAGAAAACAGGCTCGAATTGTGTTGATAATTTTTGAAAATTATCTATAATTTATTTTGGTGTATAGTAATCAACCACATGTCTATCCAAAAGATGATGTGGATGATATAACTCAAAGTGATTATTTTTAATACAAAAGTGTCATTTTAGTATAAAATGTGATTCCCATAGACAAAACTGAGGAAAAGAGATCTGATTGACTTGATATTTTTGGAAAACAAGCCTTAGTTAATTTATGACGTGTAGGGATTGACTGCATGTCAGTCTGACACACGTTGTGACCGGCATGACTCAAAATGATTGTTTTCAATAGAAAAGTGTCATTTTAGTCTAAAACATGATTTACATAGATAAAACAAATAAAATTAGCTCAGGTTGTCTTGACTATTTAGGTAAATTATATAGAGTTAGTTTTTGACACATAGGAATAAACCGCACATCAATCTAACACACAACATGGTCGGTATGACTCAAAGTGTTTGTTTTCAATATATAAGTGTCAGTTTAGTCTAAAATGAAATTCACATAGACAAAACTGAGAAAAAAAGATCGTATTGTCTTGATAATTTATTAAAACTATCTATAATTCATTTGTGATGTGTAGAAATTGACCGCATGTCAATTCAACACACAACGTGACAAGTATGACTCAAAGTGCATGTGTTCAATATAAAAGTGTCATTTTAGTCTAAAACACAATTCACATATCCAAAATTTAAAAATGAGATATTATTGTCCTAATACATTAGAAAAATTATCCATAATTCATATATGATGTGTAGGAATCATCTGCACATCAATCTGTCACACGATGTGGCCGATATGTCTCAAAGTGCATGTTTTCAATAAAAAAATGTCATTTTAGTAAAAAATTTGATTCACATAGCTAAAACTAATAAAACAATCTGGATTTTCTTGATAATTTGGGAAAATAATCCAGAATTCATTTTTGATGTGTAATAATTTTCCTCACATCAATCTGACACAAGATGTGAATAGTGTGGTTCAAAGTGCATGTTTTCACATTAAAAAAGTGTCATTTTTCTCTAAAAAAAGTTCCACATATCCAAAACTAAGAAAAAATATAGGTTTTTCTTGATAATTTAACATAATGATAAGTAATATATTTCTATCTTATAGGAATTTATTGCATGTTAATCTGACACACGATGTGACCAGTATGGCTCAAAGTGCATGTTTTCACATTAAAAAGATCTCTTTTAACTCTAAAATAGGTGTCACATATCCAAAACCAAGAAAAAGAGATCAGGTTATCTTAATACATTATACCAATGATTCATAATTCATTTTTAACATTCATAAATAAATCGCATATCAATATGACACACGATGTGGACAGTATGACTCAAAGTGCTTGTTTTCACATTAAAAAGGTATCATTTTTGTCTAAAACATTATTCACATTTCCAAAACTAATAAAAAAAGATCGTATTATTTTTATAGTTTCAATCAATGGTCCATAATTCATTTATGACATATATTAATTGACCGTACGTCCATCTGACACACTATGTGGCCAATATAACTCAAAGTGTGTGTGTTTTTAATATAAGTGTCATTTTAGTAAAAAATGCAATTCACATATCCAAAACAGAGAAAAAAATATCTGATTATATTGATACCTGAATGGACCGAAGGCCTTATTTTTTTATTTTATGATAGATAATCCACCTTTTAAGGATTTAAGGGGAACCCATATATGACTCATAGGCCCAAGGAACAAGGCCTGACATGACCCAAAATACATGACCTGAAGGCCCAGAGCTATACCATTCCCATTACATGAGTGTACATCAATCTGACACACAATGTGGATGATATAAATCAAATTTCTTTCTTTCAATATGAAAGTTTGATTTTAGTCTAAAACACAATTCACATATCCAAAAGCAAGAAAACGAGTTCATATTTTCTTTATACTTTAGGAAACTCATCCATAATTCATTTGTGATATGTAAGAATAAACCACACATCAATATGACACACAATGTGGTCGGTATGACTCAATGTGCTTGTTTTCGATGTAATAGTGTTATTTTAGACTAAAACATGATTCAGATATCCAAAATCTAGCAAAAAAGATCACATTATAATGATACTTTAGAAAAATGACCCGTTATTCATTTTTGGTATTTGGGAATTGACCGTACATCAATATGACATACGACATAACCGTTATGACTCAAAGTGTTTATTTTCAATGTAAAAGTGTCATTTTAGTCTAAAATGTGACTCACATAGCCAAAACTAAGAAAATGAGATCGAAATGTCTTTATACTTTATTAAAATGATCCATAATTCATTTTTGACATGTAGGAATTGATTTCTCATCAATCTGACACATGATGCGGCCGATATGACTCAAAGTTCACATTTTCAATATAAAAGTGTCATTTTAGTCTAAAATATGATTCGCATATCCAAAACCATAAAAATGGGCTCTGATTGTCCTAAATCTTTAGAATAATGATAAATAATTCATTTTTGGCATGTAGTAATCGACCACACATGAATCTGACACACGATGTGCCCGGTATAACTCAAAGTGTGTGTTTTCAATATAAAAGTGTCATTTTTATTTAAATCACACGTCATAATTTCAAAACCAAGAAAATAATATCATTTTTTCAAACATTAGGAAAACAATCCATATTTTATAAAATGAGTCTTAGGAAGCATGAACGATGACCCCCAACAAAAGTCACGAACCACGTTCATGTCTTGTGCGCAAAATCTAATAACTAATAATATAATTAATGTAATTAATTATATCAATAACTAACAATAAAAAATAAAAAATAAATATAATTAATAAATAATAATATAATTAATGAAATAATTAATAATTAATAATGTAATTAAAATATTAGTAATTCATGATATAATTATTAACAACTATTAAAGTAATTAAGATAATTAATAATTGATAATATCAATAATATATTTAGTAATTAAAAATATAATTTATATAGATTATTAATTTACACTACAATTAATAATTCATAATATAATCATTAATGAATAGTATAACTAATAATTAATAATATAATTAACAATATAATCCTTAATTATATAATTAATAGTATAATAGAAAATATCATTAATATATTTAGTAATTAATAATATAGTTTATCATATGCTGATTATATAAAATTACAATTACAATTACAATTTATTTTTATTTTTTATGTATTGTTACTAAAATAAAAAAAAATTACTGTAGGGACACAATTTTGTATAGATTTTGGTTAATGGTTAGAAAAATCCAACTATTTGAGTTTTGTTTTTGTATCGGGTTGTAATTTTTTTTGATTAATTGTAAATATCACATCAATGTAAATATTTTGTAGGAATTTCAATAATGTAAATTTTGAATTGAAATGATGGTGCAATGAAATATTTGTATTGAAATTGTGTTTAATTGTAATATTTAATTTTTTTTTCTATGATAGCTAATTTTTTGTTTTTCTGCTTGGGCTGCTAGAGGGCTATGGGTATGAAACATCCAGTAAGAGATTTATCAGTTCTAATAATAGCACTGATAAAATCCACCATTATCAGCACTAACAAAAGCTATGATAAAGGGGGTATTAATAAATGATTTTGTTAGTGTTGATACAAGGATCACACTTTTTAGGGCGCTTAGATTGTCAATGCTTTTTAAAGCGGACAATGGTCATTTCAACCGCTGACTACAGATGAACATGTAGTAGTCACTACCATAAAACTTGAGATAATTAACACTACCCTTTATGAGAGCAAGGAAAAAGTGATGAAAAAGTGTGACCTTTATTCATACTAAAAAAAGTTCTAATAAACATTCCATTTATCTCTACATTTTTCCTAGTTCTGATAAAGGAAATCTTTGGTAGCACTTCTTTTAGCACTGATAATGGTTGCCCTTTATCAGTGTTAATAATCGCAGACAAAAGGTATATTTATATAAATATTTTCGATGGACAGAAATATAATAATATATTTTATCAAATATGATTTATATATGAATAAATATATATTTACACGTGATATATAATATATTTAGAGAAAAATGAAATATAAAATAATTAGAAAAAATTATGTATTATTAAAAATCATATTTAATATAGAAATTTATTTCATATATATATATATATATATTAATTTTATTAAATAATATTAATAAATACTAAATATGTATAATTCTCAATATATCTGTTTCTTTCAGAAATGGGGATGACCTTGTTTGTTTAAGGTTTAAACTTTCAAATCATTTTCTAATGGGTTTATTCATAGAACCGAAAACATCCAATGATTCTATCTCCATTTGGACCTACTTTCCAAAGGTAGGTGCTCATTAGTTGTGAACTGATGAGACTTAAGAATTTGCATTGGTCGAGAGGATGGGAGGTCAGAATCATCACACCTTTTTTGGGGGAATTATTGTCTACTCATGGACTCTCTTATAGATTTAAGTTATGTTCATGAATCCTTATTAATTTACCAAGCATGAAAATGCGTTTTTCCCTTTAGATTTAGCAATCAATAATTTATAGGTATGGAATTTAGAGAATATTTTATATGTATTTGAGGTTCTTCATCGATTGACAATCATCAGTTTTTATTAGAGATTCATAGTCAATGGTATCCTTCAACACATTATATAGAAATCTCTTAGTCATTATGATAACCATACTGGTTTTAAAGCCACTTAGTGGGGTACTTGAAGTTTATTGTCGTTCAGAAAGACAAGGATTATTTCAGAGTTGTGATCGTACCCACAGATGGGCTACCTATGTATCCTTGTTAAAAAGAAAGGAATCAAAACCCACGTATTTAGATTGGAAGGATATAGTTTAACGTCACATGGGACAGAAATGAATTAATGAAATATGGGATTGAACCTTAGAAAGGCTTCCTAAGTACTCTACTTTTAAGGCAGAGATCAAAGTTCACATAGTTTGGGTATTGAAGTATGAGATTTATGCATCATTAATAGACCAAAGAGAGATGTCATGGTTACTTTTACACTCTAATCCCACATGAGTCATACTCAGTGTGAGAAACAAGAGGTATCAGTAAATTTGAAGATTATTCCATGAAATATGCAGTCATAAGAAATGATGTGGGGCTTACGTATGTATGACGACCCAAGTAAATTAAGATCAGTACTTAGTTCAGAAGAGAAGCCCATGAGCAGGGTCCATAAAAGTATTTGTAATTTATGGAGCTTTGGAATTTTAACCTGGGACTTACTCCTAAGAAGGAGGCCCAAAGTTAAAGGAAATTAAGGTTGGGAGGATTCCCAATTAAAGGGAACTCAGGGATTACTCCTAAAGAGGATGACCAAATTAAAGGGGACTTATAACTTGGGACTTACTCCTGAGAAGGAGGCCCAATGAAATGAAATTATGATTGGGGCTTACTCCTAAGGAGGATGCCCAGATTAGAGAACTTGGGGCTTACTTCTAAGGAGGATTCCCAGATTAGGGAACTCGGGGCTTACTCCTAAGGAGGATGCCCAGATTAAAGATCTTCTCATCTTAAAGGATGAGGTTGAATGAAAGAAATATCAAACCTTAGTGACATAAAGTTATGTAAATCACGAGGTTTTGAGATATGTTCCACAGAATTCCTTTCAGATAAGGAAGCCAACAAAGGAACCATGCCGTAAATGGATTTTAAGAGTGTTTTGAACGATAAATCTTGAAGAGGAGAGGTGGATTTGAGGAAAGGAAGTGGATTGGAAGGAGGCATGCAAGTATTGGTCTGGCGCGCTAGTTCTGGTCGAGCAAGTATACTTGCACGACATGAGTTCACTTGGGATATGGAGAACCTATAGGGTAATACTTGGGCGAGACTTGGCTCAAGCCCTTAGTATTATCCCTAGATGCTTCCAGAAGGGCGGTGTGCAATTTTTCATGCGAGTACAAGGCGGCGCGCAAGTGTCTTCATTTCCTTTAAGAGCTGGACACTTAGGCGCGCAAGTATTGATGAGTTCTAACACTTAAGCCTTATTATTCCTCTTTAGATCTTCCATTCTAGGTAAGAAATTACATTACAAGTGTTCGGAAGACTTCAGGCAGAGACTAGGGCACCCAAAGCTTAATTCTGAGTTCTAAAAAATCCGTCCTCCTAAATGGGGGGGTCCCACAGGGGGTATATATAGGCCTCTTGAAGTTTGGGAGAAATTTCACTTTGGGAGCGCAAGTGACTTGCGTGCCTCATGTCTGGCGCGCCCAAGGTTGGCACGCATGTATACTTGCATGCCTTAATGCCTTTGTAAATTTTGATGAATCTTACCTCTTCTTTGCTTGAGGTACTCTCCTTAGTCAATATTTGGACTCTGTGATGGAACGGAGTGTCAAAAAAAGCCCCCCCTCAGAGTTGGATCCGAAAAAGGAAAGAGGATTTGACTCTGAGGTAAAGGAGAAAACCAAGGATTTTTGGGCATGCAGGTTTTGAGCGTGCAGGTAGCGGCGCGCAGGTGCGAGGCACGCAGGTTACGGTGCTCAAGGGTACTGCTTTGCCTATAAATATGGGTGCCACTATTGCACAAAGCACCCAGTTTCCAAAGCTTCTAGCTCTTTTCGCACAAGTGAGATCTCGTCGCGCATGTGCTGCTGTCCGTGGTTGATTGATTCTTCTAATTTGTGTCGTGCTTCTGCAGAGGTATTTTGACTTGTGTAACAATACTTTCACGACCACACTTGCACGACCACACTTGCGCGACCACACTTGCGCAACCACACTTGCACACCTTAATTCCTTATCAATTTTTTTTATTTTCTTCACAAGTATTATGAAAAACCAACTTACTTAAAATTTAATTATTCGATCTTTGAGAAGATTCAATGGATCCCATAAGAATTGGATCGGCTGATGAATTGGCTAGCAAGAGAATTGATGATATCCTGAACATCATTGTCCATGACTACTATGATTTATGCGACATCACTCTCCCAGATTTGGATAAGTACTTGATGAAATATCATGTCAATTTCCCACAGAGCATTTACTTGCCTTTATATGGCCATGGTCATCTGCAAGGAGTCAATGTTCCAGAGCCAAATAATTATCTCCCGCATTACTGGTTTCAGACTTACACAAATTTAGCTTCATCCAATGTCTCAGTTTCAAGATCATTTATTAATGTTGGAACAGTGGAGAAGGCATACATAATACATCACAGTCTTTGTGCACTAGATCTAAAATCTCATACGCTCGAGATGCAGCCACACTATTATCCCTCTATTTTGGTTATGCTTTGAATTAAGGGAAACAACAATGGTATGAACTTTCAAATTTTTTATCCATGCCATTTACTTGTAGATATGAAAATGGAAAACCCATGGGCTAATATGTTTTCCACTTCCGGTTGGTGGAGAGAAGGCTATCATGACATTAGAACAATATCTGAAAAGAGTACTCTCTCCAAATGGATCTTTACTTCCAATGCTCCATTCTCAAATCCATGTATCCATCTTTCAATTCTCTTGGAAAGAAACAGAGTCACTATTTGATCAACAGAAAATTTTCTCAAACCGCACTTAAGAACATTCTTTTAAAATTGTTCCAAGAAGAGCCGGTATCACTGCGTCTCTTATTGTATCCAGTTGAATGAATGAACTCCAGGTGGCTTCCGATGAAGCTCAGAATTCCGTAAATCAAATGAAGAGTTATGCTGAAAGCCTCTTGTAATTATTGAAAAAGAGAAGAGACTCCAATCTGTGGATGTCCTTCTAACTCTTGTGCATCAATGAAAAATACTTTCATCTTCAATAATTTGTGCCTGAATTCTCTTTCTACTTGCTTTAATTAATTTTACCTAAGCCAATGGGCCTAGTAATCATAGTTTGATTTTTTCTATGGTGATACAAACAACCCTACAAACTTTGTATCTTTTGTTTCTCAATATTGCCTAAATCATACAATATGTATGTTTAGCGAGCTGGGACTCGACTTTTATTCAGAGTTCCTTTCCCAAGTTCCCAATTTAATGAGTACCCTGTCTTTTGTTGGTAGTTTAAAGTCATGCATGTTGGACATAAAAAGGCTAATGTTTAAGGTCAAATAGATTTGACCTAATGGATTAAAAATTAACTCAATTCCTTGATATTTTTTTTGAAAACATATTACCACATTCAAGTATGGGGTAAACATGTAAACTATGACCTAATAAATTTTGAATCTGAGGGATGATATAAAAAAGGGCTAAAATGAATTAGAGGAAGTATTTCTTAAGATAAAGTTACCACTATTTGAAAAACCCGTTAGGGGGTTGAAGTATGCAGGGACACTTAAGGGCATTGGCTGCATAGTCAAATAATAGCATCTTTTGGATGAAATGTCCGTTATGTAGACTACTTATGCATGGCCACCTAGGGGAACATACTGCATAGTCTGGCAAAGGAACTCTCAGAAATTTTACTTTTCTATTTCTAAAATCCAGTGAATGTTTATGGAGATTCAAATTTTCCAAATCACAGAGTTTGTTGTATGGAGAGAGGTACTTGAATATGGAGAGGATATTCTCAATCAAGATTATCAAAGAATTGGATGAATGTCACTCCTGTGAAGGTCTGACCCAAACGTAGGGAAGGTAAATATAAACCATAGACTTGAATACTTTCATATCATGAAAAAGAGTATGGGAAGAATATGTTAGGGATGAATATTTTTTTTGCAGATCCCTACATATTGTCGTTAAGACCAATAAGGAAAAAAAAGGGTTTCTCCCCAAGAATGAAGTTACCACTATTTGAAAAACCCGTTAGGGGGTTTGAAATATGTAGGGCCACTTAAGGGCATTAGCTGCATAGTCACATAATAGCATCTTTTGGATGATAGGTCCATTATATATACTACTTATACAAGGCTACCTAAGGGCACATACTGCATAGTCAGGAAAAAGAATTCCTGGGTATCAGACATTTTGTGACCAGAAGTCAAGAAAAGGGTTATGGAGATCTGGAAGTATTTAAGGTTAGGAGTATGACACATAAAAATGGGTATTGTCCAATGCATGAAGGAGATACATAGACCAATGTTGACCATAATCATGTTGTGGCTGGGTCCTGAATCAAGATGCTGGACTTCACTACATATCTCATTAGAATGAGAAGCAAGCCATATGTAGTTCTTGAAATATAGTTTAACGTCATGTGGGAAAAGAGCTTGGGAGATCATAGTTTAGGGTCGAAGAGTTCAGACCATAATGAGGAAGACACATTGTGTGTTTGTTATAAACCTGATGTAAATAAAACCAGGGTTTTCATACCACATTCATGTGCTCACAGGGGGACTTCTCAGCCAAGGGACTGAAAGTGGAATTTGGGGTTAGGCCCAAAGACTTAGGGCTGGGTTTGAGGGATGCTCGAACATTCCTACGTATCCCATAAGGATGGGAATCAATCCATACATAGTTCTTGAAATACCCTCTATACAGATTTAGTACGTACATGTGAAGGGTGAAAGGGGACTTTAGTGCAATGATGGTTGGATCCAAGATTAAAGGTTCAGGCATTGTCATGTATGCATGTAATCCATGGAATATAACATTATTGGGGATCAATGTTAATAATTATTCCCTCTCAGGTGAGGGTGTTAGAGACTGTTGTAGTTTATTGTCGTACAAGACAAAAGTGCGAATAGTTTAAAGTCATATGCATGGACCGATGCTGCATATTTTAACGTCATGTAGCTAGGATGTATTGCTATGCAGTTTAATTTCTTGCAGCAAGGACAATGGGGGAATGTATAGTTTAACATCGTATAGCAAGGACGATGATGAAACAATGTAAAGATATTGGTTTTGGGGGGAGGCTTCATGGATCAACATCGTGTGAGATGGAGATGAATCTATGTGAAGATATTGGTTTTGGGCTTGAACCTCGAGAGATTGCCTACGTACCCAACCTAGAAGGCAAGGATCAAAGTCTTCATAGTTCAATTGAGAATGAATTGGTGATAAAGTTGTATTTGAGGACAACCTGAAGATGATGTTAGGACTTACGCGTGGTTAGCGGCCCAGAGAGGGTGTTATGGTTGAGGCTTACTCTAAGCTCACGTGATTCATGCTCGATGTGAGAAACAAGAGGTAACAACAACCTTAACGATGCACAGTTTAACATCATGTGGGACAAAAGGGTGTTGTACAGTTTCGCATAATGTAGCTAGGACATATTTTAGTTTAACATCTTGCAGGACATTTGCACAGTTTAACATCATGTAGGACAATAGAGGGACCATGCAGTTTAAAGTCTTACAGTGAGGACTAAGGGGACCATGCAATTAAAAGTCTTGCAGTGAGGACTAAGGGGACTATGCAGTTTAAAGTCTTTTTGTGAGGACTAAGGGGACTATGTAGTTTAAAGTATTGTAGTGAGGACTAAGGGGACTATGCATTTTAAAGTCTTGCGGTGAGGACTAAGGGGACCATGTAGTTTAAAGTCTTACAGTGAGGACTAAGGGGACTAAGCAGTTTAAAGTCTTGTAGTGAGGACTAAGGGGACTATGCAGTTTCAAGTCTTGCAGTGAGGAATATAGGGTGTATTTGTATTACACAAAATACTTCTTCAATAATCTTTCATTGGTTGGAGTATTAATGAGTTCTCCATCCATTGAGATTAAAGAATAAGCTCCATTGGAGTAGACCTTATGTATTGAATAAGGTCCTTCCCACTTTGGCTCAAGCATGGGAGGTTTCTTTCCTGGTATCATTGGGGTTCTGAGGACCAATACCAATTCTCCTTGAATGAATGAACAAAGACAAACTTTTTTATTAAAATCCCGTTCTATTCGATTCTTATAGACTTCCAAGTGGTGTAGGGTGCATAATCTTTTTTCATCTAATCATTCCAATTCATCAAATCACTTCTGAGATTAATCATATGTGGATTACTGATCACAAATGGATACTCTGAGTGAAGGTAATTGAACCTCAATGGGAAATACTGCTTCTGTTCCATATACCAATGAGTATGGAGTTGACCGTGTAGCAGTGCGGGTGGTGGTCTGATAAACCCATAAAGCATGAAAAAGTTTATCAGGCCATGATTTCTTATCTTTATCCACCATCTTTTACAGTATGTTTGAAAGAGTCTTATTGAAATCTTCTATTTGTCCATTGGCCGATGCATGATACCGAGATGAATGGTTGGATTTGATGTTGTATTCTTGATACAACTTTCTCATCTTTGATGAACAAAAGTTGGTGCCATTGTCCGTCAATATGGTATGAGGGACACCAAATCTGGTAATGATGTTAGACTTGACTAAGCTAACAATGCCTTTAGAACTAACTTCTTTGAGAGGTATTGCCTCTGCCCATTTGGAAAAGAAGTCAGTAGCAGTAAGAATATACTTAAACTTCTTGGATGTAGCTGGAGGATAAGGTCCTACTACATCCATTCCCCATGTAGAAAATGGCCATGAGTATTTAGATCTATGAAGAAACTCTGGGGGTTGATGAATTAAGTTGGCACATACTTGGAAATAATGACACTTCTTAGTGAAATCAACACAATCTTGCATCATTGAAGGCCATAAGTATCCAAGCCTTCAGATTTGACCAGAAAGCCTATGTCCAGACTGGTGGGCACCAAAAACTCCTGCATATTCTTCATTTATGACAGCCATTTTCTCTTCACCATAAATACATATGAAGATAATTCCATCAAAACCTTGCTTGTAGAGGATTTTTTTGGTGATGTGGGCTATCATAAAGAGTAAAATTGACCACACGTTGCCAGATTTGTTCTTTCCCGGCTCTATTAGGTCCATTTTGAAGGTATTCCCTAATAGGTGTCATTCATCCTGTAGTATAACCATATGGTTTAGAAATGGGACTGATTTCATTGATTTCCTCCATTATGATTTGAACAAAAGGTGAAACTACACGACGGTGGGAAATACTGATGATTGTTTCATCCTGATTTGGATCTGCCAGGGCTATGGCTACATTATCTAGTGCATCAGCTTGGGAATTTTGTGATCGCGGGACATAAGAAAATGTTGGTTCTGAGGGAAATTCCTCCATTAATTCTCTGATGTAATCACACAAAGGGATTAAATCTTCCTTTCTGATAGAATAATCCCCATTTATTTGTTTTATTACCAAGTATGAATCACATTTTACCTTCAAGTGATTCACCTATGCCTGAAGCGCCAATTCCAAGCTTGTGATGAGATCTTGATATTCTACTTAATTATTTGTACCACCTTCTGATAATAAAAAGGAGTAAGGAAACACTACCTTTTCTGGGAAAATAAGTATTATTCCTATTCCAACTTTATTGAGTTTAGGATTTTCCATTCTCTTCCCTGCTGGACTTCTGGAGGCACCATCAAAGCACATTTCCCATGTTTGAGGAGTATCCTGAATAGAGAAGACCTATTCATAAAGAAATTCAGTATTAAATGATGTATCTTCCATGGATGGATGGTCAGTAAGGAAATCATCCAGGGCTTGTCCCTTTATTTCCTTTTGAGATACATACTGGATATCAAACTGCTATAAAATAACTGCCCACCTTACCAGACGTCCTGTAATCATTGGACAACTGAGGATAAATTTGAGTGGGTTATTGCGAGATACCAATTGGACCTCATGATGTTACAAGTAGTGTCTCAATTTCTGAACTGCAAAGATTAATTCTAGGCAGCACTTTTCAATACTCGAATATCGAGTTTCTGCCTCAAGCATAGTCCGACTGAGATAGTAAAAGCTATTTTCATTCCCGACATCATTCTTTTGGGCAAGTAAGACACCCAATGATCACTCTAAAGCTGTCACATAGAGGATAAGTGGTCTTCCTTCAATAGGTGGAATTAATACTGGTGGACTCAAGAGATATTTCTTAAGGATATCAAATGCCTCTTGGAAATATTTGGTTCATTGGTTGGTGACTCCCTTCTTCATTAATTTGGTGAAGGGTAAAAACTTGCCTGCCAAATTGGCAGTGAAATGCCGAATATAGGACAAGTGTCCTTGAAGTCCTCTTAATTATCTTAAATTTTGGGGAGGTGACATACCAAGGATTGATTTTTTCTTTTCAAGATCAACTTTAATACCAATATGGTGTACAATAAAGCTGAGAAATTTTCATGAGGTTACCCCGAAAGCACATTTCAAGGGGTTCATCTTCAAATTGTGTTGTTGAGGTTTGTTGAATATGATTTCCAAATCAGCCAAGTGATTAGAATGTTGTCTAGATTTAACCACCAAATCATCCACATAACATTCAACAAATTTTCCTAAAAAGGGTTTAAAGATATGGTGCATGGCACGTTGATACGTTGCACCTGCATTCTTCAAGCCAAAGGGAATTACCCGATAGAAAAACACACCTTGAGGGGCTATGAAGGCTATATATTCTTAATATTCTGGAGCCATTCAGATTTTATTATACCCAGAATATCCATCCATGAAGGAAAGTGGTTCATATCCAGCTATTGCATCAATTAAGAGTTCTGTGATCAGAACTGGAAAATCATCCTTAGGACAATGCCGATTAAGATCTCTGAATTCAATGAAAACTCTAATTTGTCCATTCTTATTTTTCACATGTACAATTTTAGCCAACCATTTGGGATACTGAACTTCTTTGATGATATTAGCTTTGATAATATTATCAACTTCAGCTTTAATTTTGGAGGCATAAGTTGGGTGTGTTCTTCTTGCTGCTTGCTTGAATCCTTTATGTTCTTCTGGAAAACCCAAATGATGAGTGGAAACATCGGGATCAAGACCTGGAATTTATGTATAATTCCAAGCAAATACATCTCAATTTTTCTTTAAAAAATAAGTATACATTTCTTGCTCTTCAAGAGTCATGGTCGCACTAATTAAAGTTGGATGTGGGTCTTCTTTTGTACCCAGATTTATTTCTCTGAGTTCATACATAGTGGTAGAGATAACCTCTTTAAATTCTGGAGGAGAATCCCTGAGATCTTCCTCTTCTACTTCAATATGTGTTACTTCCTCTGTTTCTACTTGCATATTAGATGATGAAGTAGAACTTCTATAGTCAAGGGAGAAGTTAAAACTTGAAAATCTTGAAAAAGAGGCTTCTATTTCTGACCTTATTGATGATGAAGGGTCTTTCTGAGGTGATAGAGAGGATATAATGGATTGATAATCGACATCATTATTTTCCACTGGCATTGCTATAACTTCTTCTGGCCTGGTTGATGAAGTATAGAATTACTGTATTTTAGTGGATGAAATGAAGACATCTCTATGTAAGCTTTCATCATTGCTTGGCCAATCAAAAATTTCTCTCATGCTGTCTGGATCAATTTCCGTAATTGACATTATGGAAGTTTCCATAAGACTGTTTTGATTTGGTTTTATCCCATCAATTTTACTGATAGGAAACACATAATCTATACTCACCTGTATGAATGGGTTTACTGGAATATTTTCCAAACCATATGAAGCATTGATTATGGTGACCTTCTTCGCTATTTATTTTTCCTTTCCCTCCATGTGATAAAATTCTACCTCAATGTATTGAGATTCACATGTTTTGAATGGGGATTTTCACCATAAAATGTACCAATTTGACCATTGAAACAATATTTGAGACATTGATGGTATGACGAAGGTACGAACACATGTTGATGTAGCCAAGGTCTTCTAAGAAAAATGTTGAAGGCTGTGTCCTGATGAAAAAACATGAAATCTGAATTAGATACAAGGTCTCCAAACTGAATTCTGAGTGTAATTTTTCCCAGATATTCTTGTTCATTCTTATCGTATCCTTACAACATCAAAGTAGAAGGAGATAAATCAGATTCAGTGAGGCCCAATCGATGAAGTGTATGAATAGGAATGAGATTGACTCCTAAGACATTATCAATGAAAGATCGTCGAATGTCTATATCATTGAATTTTCCTGATAGATACAAAGGTCTGATATGTCCATGTACAACATCATCTTTATCTTCATCTGTAAAAGATATCACTTCATGGAATTCTACAGGATCATTCTCTATATGGTAGACCTCAGCTGCAGCAATTTCAGTTTCGAATTCTTGAGGACTTGAAAAAGCCTCAATAAGCACCTCCCAAAGATATTTTGATAGATTAAAGGCATCCAGAATTGATAACTTGGCCGGTACTTGAGACAAATGTTTCAAGACAACATAATTTTTATCCAAAGGTATGCGTTTCCCAATAGGAAATTTTGGTTTTGTAGGTGCCTTAGAAGTTGATTCTTTGGAAGTAGATGCATCTTGTATTGGGGTAGGAGTTGGAAATACTTTTGGATTTGGAATATTAGACTGACTAGGTATATTTATTTGCTGAGAGGAATAAGGTGTAACCTCTAACCGATACTCCAAAATAACTTTTCCAGGACTGAATATACCATGTGTGGAAGAACTTTCTTGTTCCCGTTGAGCCCACTTAAGGTATTTTCCATGAGTTTCTTCCACATATACAATTCTAGTAGGGGTAGGATTGAAATAGTGGCTTCTGGAATATCCAAATATTCCCCTGTATCCTAGACCTCTGTCTCTTCCTCTAATTCCTCTGTTTGATATAGGGAACTCAGGCTCATCAAGATCGAAATTGTGGCTGGAATACAGATCTGTTAAGTGAATCATGTTAATGGAACCAAAGATTAATTCTTCATCTGATGAATATTCTGCCTGATTATCCAGCTCAGGCTATGTTGTTTGGTGGGGCGGTACCCGTGATTTTGAAGAAAATGGCATAAAATCTGCTAGAGTCAAAGAAAATTTAGGCTTTCACATGAACTCATCTTCTTCTGACTACTCTTATTTCTTTGAATTATGCCACCTATTTGAGGATTTCTCTTCTGATGAAGGGGGTTTTGCTGCGGCATTCATAGTAGAAGACACAATTGGTTGATTCAATTGTGTTCATAAAATGGCATGAGTCCGGTTGATCATTTTCCTGACCACCCAATCATCATATTTCTTCGCATTTTTTACTTTTGACTTCATGCCACTCACCCTATTCCTCTGGATTAGTAGTAGTAACACATGCTACCTGGGATGAAGAACCTTTCATTTTTACCTATCTAGAGTCCACCATCTTTTGTAGGAGGTCTTTGAAGACAAAACACTCCTGAATGGGATTCCCCAACATCTGATGAAATGGGAAATAGTTGGGGAGGTCTTCATCTCCTTCCTTGTTCGGCCTTTTTAGCCTTGGTAACTAAACCAGATTGTTCTCCAGATCCGAGATAAAGTAACCCGGAACTTGTTCATTCCAGAAAGAATAAACTTTGTTATTAAATTATTCAAACTATTTCCTCATTTGATCTTTTTGATCATATTGAAGAAGAAGCCGTTGTTTTTGACGTTCAGGAGGTGGAGCCCTTCGATATGATGAAGGTCTTAAAGTGGAAGTTGGTACGGGTGCTTGTTTAAGTGTAATTGTTTTAGTCTCTACTTTCCCTATTATCCTTCTTGGAACTGATGGAATTACATGAGTTTTAGCCTTAGTATTCATACGAGAGTCTTCTATCTGCTGAGCGATTGAAGTAAGGTCTCGAAACCCTCCTCTGTATTTCACAGGGATGAACAGTGTGTGTAATTCATCATGCAAATTTTCCACACATATTGGCAATAATTCTTTTTAAGGGAGTGATAAGCTTAAGAAATATGTTAATCCCTTCTAGCAAGCAATGAAATCTGAAACACTTTCATTTTCCCTTTGCTTACAATTTTTAAGATAAAAAATTGTCATCTTTGGAAATATTGATCTAAATTTAAGGAGGAACCTTTGATGGAGATCTTCCCACCCAGTAATTGATCAGGATTTCAAGCATGTATACTAGACAAAAGCAGGCCCTTGTAATGACTGTACAAAACACCTGAGATTAACTGATTCTTGTTTTTGAGGAGTTCCCATCATAGGATCACAACGAGAAACAAAATGTGTCAAGTGTTTTTCTGGATCTCCCGAACCATTAAAAATTGGGAATGTGGTACTTGAAAAACTTGATGGGGGAGGAATTGCATCCACCCATTTTGGGTAAGCTCTCTTTTCTGGTTGAATTTGTGCACTCTTTCCTTCCATAGCTTCCAAACGAGCTGTTAATGACTCAATGGTAGTCATTAATTTTTGAGAAACATCTGGTTGAGCTTGGACCTGAGCAGGTGAAATAACTAGAGTTTGGACGGGTGTGGCAATCGGGACTGTCACTGATGGTAGTATTATCGATTGTTGTTGCGTATGACCCATAGGATTGGACCTGTGAGGGTGTACTGGTAAAGGGGGATATTCTTGATCCACCCCAGTAGCTGCAACAAATTCCCTTGATTGATTAACTCCAGCATGATTAAAAGGAAGAATACCTTGAAGTAGCTCTGCATTTAACCTCGTTAACTCCTTTATTTCTTCTTCCTATTGTGCGAACCTTTCCTCTAATGAGAGTGATTGGCCTTCTCTAGAGGAAGGGTGGAATGTAACCTGACTTTTACCCTTGTCCTTGGTATGTTCCTTTCTGAAGTATGGAAGGGAATTACCCAAAGTAATATCTTTCCCTTGGGCAACCCTCTGTCTTCTAGTACACACACCTCCTTCATTCATTTCTATGTGCACAGCCTATTGAACATGAACTTCTTCATCTGATCCCTCTGAGTGAGCCTCATGTTCTGGGGGATCAATGACAACAGAATTGATGACATTTATCGATGCATAACACATTACAGCCCTTCTATCAGTGCTTCTGCGATACTGTCTTCCTCCATGTCCTTTATGAGACATTGCCTTTGGTTTAGTTGATCCCTTCGAAACTTCTTGATGAACTGTAATTTAGAGGGAATATCCTGATAATTTGTCTCTACATTCCTCTTTTGGATTCTTTTCTAATCGATAGAAGACAAACTTTCACTAAGGAAGAGATTGCGAATTTGAAAAAGTCCCCAGTCTAGTGGACTGGGGCTGTTCCTATTTTTCCTGATCAACTCCTTGAATCCTATCTTTTGATCCCGAGGGTTGGATTAAAAGAGCCCCTAGCCTGGAAAGCTAAGGTGGCTCTTGAGCTGCTACATCTGAAACTTTCTTAAAAGCTCTCCTGATTTTGCGGACTTTAGTCCGGAAATTGGCCAGATGCATCAACCTACATCCACTCAAATCACCTGGCTGAGATGACCATTGGATTATTTCTAACACTTCTGTCAATTGATGATGTGATTGTTCTAAATGAGAAGCATGTTCGATATTCTCATTTGCTTGATGCAAGAGTAATTTGAAAACTTGTTATTTATATGCCTGATTTTGGGAAGAACTAGTTGAGGCCTGTTCTTGGGCAAGACTTTGATTACACACAAAACCATGTATCTGTGGTTAGACATGGGAAATAACATTTCACGAGACCACTTTTTGCAGGATTTGTTGACTGGAGAGTATAGTGAAATGCAGTGCTCCATGAACACCCCATCCCCTGATATGAATACCGGATGGGGCATTGTTAATTAACAGGTGCAACCTTTTCAATGCGCCAAGGCATGAACGCTGAAGGGCTCTCTACTGATTTTCAACCTTTGGATGTTGGGAAACTGAGAGATATTCCAAGTCAATTTGGTGTTGAAACCCTTCTATTATCTTGACATGATTTTTGATCTTCATCATAAGATAATATTTTTGCTTTTAAGTGTCAAAGAGTTTTCCATATGTTGAGATGAATATCGTGAATAAAATCTTCTATCAACGTTTCTGGAATATCATACTGAGAGTCATCCAAAGGCCAAAACATGAATGGTATTTCACCTTTAGCTAGTTGTTCTATCATATTCAGTAATTCCTCTTTGTCATTCGATGAAGATTCTTATACCTGATTGAACCAAATATGGCACTTCTTTGTTGCTTTATCAGATTCAACAAGATTGGTAGAGAATTCATTTGTCAAATTAGAAGATGAATGACCCAGGGGTGATTCAAAGAATGACCTACACCCCAGGCTATCTTCTGATTGAGAAATTATTTCACCCACTAGTGGTAAGGCAACAGACATGACTTGCTTTGCATTTCAAGTGCCTCAAGATAAGAGGGATTTATCATTACTACATTGTCCATTGAAGAATTTTACAGGAAATGTGAATTACTACTGTGGAGAGGACTTTTTCAGATAAATTCATCATCAACATCGGGAGGAACACTATGGTGGGTTACAACAAAAGATTAAACCTCTTGCTCCTTGGTCTTCTTTCCATGTAGAGGGTTATCGTGGCTCTCATCTGAGGATGATACTTCGAGATCGACCGAATTGTCATGAAGCAAGCCTTTATGAGGAAATGTCTGATGAAGACCTTAAGAATTATTGTTGTTACTTCTGGAATCTGGAAATGAGAGAGTAAAATCTTGATTTGCAAGAGACAATTGTATGAGTGCATCAAGAACTCCAGCATCGAGCAAGGCCTTATTGCAAATTGGCTCTTGATTTCTCGACTGTGCTGGACGGGTCTTTTTCTTAGACACCTTCTTACACACTTTGGAAACCACTTGTTGATGAAAGTGGTTATTATGGGAAGGTGTATGTGCCTGCTCTGGAGTAATGGTCAGGTTAGGCTGATTATCTCCATTCAAATCAGGTGTATGTGTCCAAATTGATTGTCCGTATGACATGGGGGAGTATGCCCCATGAACCTACTGGACTAGAACAGAGGTGTGTATCTGTTCTGGGGTGACATGTTGATGAGTCACTACACTGATAGAGATATATTTTTATTTCTTTCCCTGTGATGTTGTTGAAGTTGTTATAATATTCTGACAGGTATCAAGAATATGGGAAGGAATTTTATTCTACTCTTTCACCATTGTCATAATGTGCTTGGTGACTTCAGCTGCTGGAACGGAAATATACGTCCATTCCATGTCTGGAGTAGTTTTATTTTCCTACTCCTGTCAATAGATATTGACAGTACTTATGCATAGGGGCAGAGAGTTGAGTCTGCTCCAAATTTGTCATCGGAGCTTTCCGACTGACTTCTTCGGGTGCTACCAAACGAGACTATTAGCAGGCTTGATGAACATTGGCAGGTGTATGTGCCTGCTATGTATTCTCCGTCAATTATGGTTGATGGGTTTCATTAAATACTGGCAGACGAGACTGCTGACAAAATTGGTGATTGTAAACAGGTGTATGTTCCTGCTTATCAGTTGCCACCATATTATATTGGCGAACTTCTTTGGATATAGTCAGACGAGCCTGCTGACTGGCTAATGAATTATAAATAGGTGTATGTGTCTGCCTATAGTACTCCACCGGAATTGCCTGGTGGGATTGATGTGTTACTGCCAGATGAGTCTGCTGGGTAGTGAAATTAGGACGTACGGGTGTATATGCCTGCTCTTTGCTTGCCATCAAGTTATGTTAATGTACTTCTTCGGAGGGGGTATAGGTAAGAACCTTCTCCCAATTGGATGAATTTCACCTCAGATGATTTTTCTTGCGTGCTTGGGTCTGAGGAACCTGAGCCGAACCCCTAGAGGTGATACCCTCATCATATTGAGAATGCACTACCGCATGAGTCTGGCAGTGATTCTTTGTGGGAGTCCTCTGGAATGAATCCTTCATTCTTGAACTAAGGCCTTGAGTGACCTCTTCATTCACCTTTCTATAATATGGGAGGGACTATTTTTTGTGTTCTGGGGATAACGACCCGAAACGGTTGGAAACGGTGGTTGGTACCACCTGCTTCTTGACCACTGGTCATCGCTGTCCGGATAACCAGGGTGAATTGTTAACTTGGAGGGCTTGTCGAGCGGCCTCCAGAGTCGGGATGGTACCATGTTGATGGTATTACCTCACTAGTGAATTTGAGACCCAGCGTTGCAGATGCTAATTAGGTGATGTCATCCTCATAGCGGATGAAGATCCAGTAGGAGTAGAGGCAGAGGCATTCACAAGTGTGAATTTTAAAGAATCCATTTCATATTGCAAAGGGATCTTGAAAAAGAGTTCCTGTTTGATATAGCAGAAATAATCAAGATAATTTTGACCAGAATACATCTTTTGGATGAGCATATATGTTTTGTTAATTACTTTTTTGGACCTCATATTGAGTTTAATAGGGGCCTAAAAAATAAGTAAAACATCATTTTAACTTGGTTAAGGATTCACGTCGGGTTCACCATTTTTGTTTCTTCCGGAAATGGGGATGACCTTGTTTATTTAAGGTTCAAACATTCCAATCAGTTTCTAATGGGTTTATTCATAGAACCAGAAACATCCAATGATCCTATATCCATTTGGACCTACTTTCCAAAGGTAGGTTATCATTAGTTGTGAACTTATGAGGCTTAAGAATTTGCATTGGTCGAGAGGATGCGAGGTCAGACTCATCACACCTTTTTGGGGGGAATTATTGTCTACTCCAGGACTCTCTTATAGATTTAAGTTATGTTCATGAATCCTTATTAATTTACCAAGCATGAAAATGAGTTTTTCCCTTTAGATTTAGCAATCAATAATTGATAGGCATGAAATTTAGAGAATCTTTTATATGTATTTGAGGTTCTTCATCGATAGATAATCATCCATATTTATTAGATATTCTTAGTCAATGGTATCCTTCAACACATTATATAGAAATATCTTGGTCATTATGATAACCATACTGGTTTTAAAGACACTCAGTGGGGAACTTGAAGTTTATTGTCGTTCAGAAAGACAAGGATTATTTCAGAGTTGGGATCGTACCCGCAGATGGGCTACCTATGTATTATTGTTAAAAAGAAAAGAATCAAAAACCATGTAGTTCGATTGGAAGGATATATTTTAACGTCACATGGGTCAGAAATGAATTAATTAAATATGGGATTGAACCTTAGAAAGGCTTCCTACATACTCTACTTTTAAGGTAGATATCAAAGTCCACGTAGTTCGGGTATTCAAGTATGAGGTTTATGCTTGATTAATGGCCCAAATAGAGATGTCGTAGTTACTTTTACACTCTAATCCCACGTGAGTCATACTCGGTGTGAGAAACAATAGGTATCAGTAAATTTGATGATTGTTCCATGAAAGATGCAGTCATAAGAAATGATGTGGGGCTTACGTATGTATGATGGCCTAAGTAAATTAAGATCAGGACTTAGTTCAGGAGAGAATCCCAAGAGCAGGGTCCATAAAAATATTTGTACTTTATAGAGATTTGGAATTTTAACCCGGGACTTACTCCTGAGAAGGAGGCCCAAAGTTAAAGGAAATTAAGGTTGGGGCTTACTCCTAAGGAGGATTCCCAATTAAAGGGAACTTGGGGCTTACTCCTAAGGAGGATGACCAAATTAAAGGGGACTTATAACTTGGGACTTACTCCTGAGAAGGAGGCCTAATGAAAGGAAATTATGATTGGGGCTTACTCCTAAGGAGGATGCCCAGATTAGGGAACTTGGGGATTACTCCTAAGGAGGATTCCCAGATTAGGGAACTTGGGGCTTACTCCTAAGGAGGATGCCTAGATTAAAGATCTTATCATATTAAAGGATGAGGTTGAATGAAGAAAATCTCTAACCTTAGTGACATAAGGTTATGTAAATCATGAGGTGTTGAGAGATGTTCCACATAATTCCTTTCAGATAAGGAATCCAACAAAGGAACAATGATGTAAATGGCGTTGAAGAGGGTTTTGAAGGCTAAATCTTGAAGAGAAGAGGTGGATTTGAGGAAAGGTAGTGAATTGGAAGGAGGCGCACAAATATTGGTCTAGCGCGCAAGTATTGGTCTGGCGCGCAATTCTTGGTCGCGCAAGTATACTTGTGCTACATGAGTTCACTTGGGTGATGGAGAACCTGTAGGGTAATACTTGGGTGAGACTTGGCTCAAGACCTTAGTATTATCCCTAGATGCCTCCATAAGGGAGGCGTTCAAGTTTCCATGAGAGGATAAGGCGGCGTCCAAGTGTCTTCATTTCCTTTAAGAGGTGGACTCTTAGGCACGCAAGTATTGATGAGTTCTAACACTTAGGCCTTATTATTTTTCTTTAGATCTTCTATTCTAGGTAGGAAATTACCTTAGAAGTGTTTGGAAGACTTCAAGTAGAGACTAGGGTGCCCAGAGCTTAATTCTGAGTTCTGGAAAATCTGTCCACCTAAATGGGGGGGCCCACAGGGGGTATCTATAGGCGTCCTGAAGTTTGGGAGAAATTTCACTTTGGGCACGCAAGTGACTTGCACGCATCATGTCTAGTGCGCAAGTGACTTGCGCACCCAAGGCTGGCGCACAGGTATACTTGCACGCCTTAATGCCTTTACAAATTTTGATGAATCTTCCCTCTTCTTTGCTTGAGGTACTCTCCTTAGTCAATCTTTGGACTCTGTTATAGAACGGAGTGTCAACAATATCCTATAATTAGTGGAAAAAGGTTTATAACTAAATTAAAAATTAATATTTTTAAAAAATATTGACTAATTAATTGTAATAGATATTTAATTACAGTTTGGTATATTAATGTCATTTGTTTTTTCAATTTTACATATATATAAAAAAATAAATATTCATTTATCAATTAAAAATATTTACTAAATATGTATCTACACTTAATATGCCATACAATTATTTCACCCTATATATACAAATCTAATTAAATTTTATAGAGACAAACATACACTAACAAAAAATTGCTAATATTATCATTTTGGATTTTTTATTTATTGATATTTAAAATTATACATATCATGTTTTTAATTATTAAATTTTATTCATATTTTATATTTTTATTTAATATATATATATTATTTAATAATTTTTAATATATATATTAATTTATTCAATTTTTTAATTTATTTATTTTAAATTTTTATTTATTTAATAACTTTTTATAATATTATTCATTTTTAATATTTATTTATACATATTTATTGATTAACATTTATTTTTTAGTATTTTCATAATTAATATATGTATATTCATTTTCATTTTAAGTATTCATTTTTAATTTTTTAAAATTTATATAATTAATAACACATATTCATTATTTTAATATTTTTTATCTATTCATTTTTTAATTAAATTTCACACATTTTTAACATTCATTAATTTAATATTATTTATTCATTAATAATGTCAAGTACATTTTTCACGACCCCCTCCCTCCAATGATGCCCCTCCTGAGCTGGTAATGGAGAAAGAGAGACAATGACCCCTCGAGTCATGCCTCTAGTAGGCCCTAGGGTGGAAACCATCACCAAGGATTTACAAATCTAACAAAATGGGAGGCATTACCTGTTTTATAGAAACCAAGATCAAGAGATAATATGTATCAACCACAAATCAACTCCTAATACATACATATAAAAGAAAGTCAAAACCATCTGACATGCATGTTTAAAAAAACTACTACAAATATAAATACACTCTAGAGTATGTACCAAAAATAAAACTAAGTAGCAATACAACAACTGTTCCAAATTCTGAGCTAGTAATGCCTAGCATTGTCCACATAGTCCTCCTCAAAACCTGAAAGAAGTTTTATATGCGTAGGGTGTTCATACAAGTATACTCAGTAGGAAAAACCAAAGTCTCTCGTGCACAAGTGGGAGAAGCATACTAATGCTTTTGTGAGAAAACAACAGAACCAACAACAACTTTCAAGGTATACTAACCATCCCAACCTCACCAAGGAACACTCACCAAGTAACTCAAGTCAAGTAAAGTAATATAGTAAGCACATTGATGATAGGGTACCCCGCACCACTTTCCCACTAATTGTCTACTCTCACACCCTAACAACGAACATCTTGGAGATCCCACATCTTTCGAAAGAACCACATCACAACCTTCCCGCACACACCTGGGCCTCACAACTAGTCCCAAAACATGGGAAAACAAATCTCATCACATCTCGCCCACACACACTTGGGCCTCACAACCACATCCTGCCCAGAGACACCTAGGCCACACACCACGTCACATCCCGAAAACACCTAGGAAAGCACAACACGTATCATATCAAAGACACATGGGAAACCAAAACTCACCTGCACACACCTGGGCCTCACAAGACACAACCTTCCTGAAGAATCTTGATTCATCACTACCTGGAAGAGGGAGCAGGGAAGAGCGGGTGGCCAACCATCCATCCTCCCACTAGGATGTTTGGGAAAGACACCCTCCACCGTAAAAATGGGGGTGTTAGACACATAGTTATCAACTAGTGTGCGGTGAATATAGAAAACAAAAGGAAAATACAGGTATACATATATAGTATCAAACACTCAATCCCAACCCATGGGTTCTCAATCAAATAACCAACCACCCCATAACACTGCAAACTTTACTACTACCTCTAAATTCATTTTTCAACATTAATAACAGTCACTTCCAAAGTTGATAAATTAATGTCACTTCACAACAAGACAAAAACTCAAATCATACCCCCAACTAATTCAATTAACCAATTATAATTCTTTATTATACTATTTATTTAATCCTTCCAGCTCTACTCGAGCTACTAATAAGTATAGAAAACAACAAGTCACACAGAAAAAATCACATTGGGGAAGAAGAAAAATGGTAAAATTAACCCATTTCATATTTTTATCTTTCTAACACCCATTCATGGCATACAAAACTGATATGATACATAGAGTGGAGCTTTGGGAATGCTAATCATGGAGAAAATATGAGAAAATTACCCATACTAACCACCACCATCACCATTCTTCCAATTAATTCTGCCCAATCCATCATCTCATCAAAACAAACCCCCAACTTACAACCACACCCAGTAACTCATCACATCACAACCATTCTCGACTTCCCTGCTACACAACACTACCCATCCATTCCACAATCAAACAATATATGAACCCGAGATTCCATTACACTACTCATACCACCCCACATCACATAGCCAATCCCACAACTCTACCACCATAGAAACAAAACAAAACATACTCATATTTCACAAGGATCCATTCTTTAATTCCACTTGTTAATTATGGGGTTATCACAGAAACTAGTTTATCATGTGGAATCCATTTATTATCCATGTATATGTGGTTAAAAGGTTTCATGTTGGAACATTAATCCAAGAAAAAACGTCATTCATTCCATAAATCATCCCATGTGCAAACAAATACCACCAAATGACCATGATTTTTAGTAGGCATATAGCCCATACAATTAGCAATATCAACAAAAATAATAAAGAGAAGCATGTGTCACTTTTTTCCAGCTCCTGCACATTGATCTTAAACTGATTCAATTATATTTATTTAATTTTGTATTATGATATCTTCACAAGGGATACATTCATACAACCACCCTAAATGATACACAAATAAAGGAGATATGAACGAATCCCTACTTTGAAGAATAGATTATCAACACTTACTTATTTCACCAAATATGGATTTCACATATAATAGGAAGAACCTATTGGGAAAACACAATCCATGGGATACGACACAATGCATGACTCCTCAGGAAGAAAGGTTTGGGGAGCACCAATAGAAAATTAGAGCACACAATTAAGAGAGGATCTCAGCTTTAGAAAGCCCAAATCCCATATCAATAGAAGGAATGGGTTTTAAATGACAATAAAGGTAGGTCTTAACCAAGACCATATAGTTTGGGAGTCAAAGGAAGCGTTGGGTTTTTAGAAGATAGATACGATTTTAAATGGCCCCAAAACCATTAAATATGGTTTTAAACTCATTTTTCATCAATGGAAACATTAAAGGAGAGAAACTATAAAAACTGGAGGAAAACTAGAATTTTGAAAATCTGTTGGAAATGACTCACAATTAGGTGAGTCACCATCGCGAGTCACCTATGTGATTCACTAGTAGATGAGTTATCATTTGGTGACTCATCATCGGACGAGCTACCAATATATGAGTCACCATTGGGTGACTCACCAGTGGACGAGATACCAGTGGATGATTCACCATCAGGTGACTCAATGTTGGATGAGCTATTAGTAGATGAGTCAATATTGGGTGACTCTCCATTGGATGAGTCACCGTAGGGAAACTCACCGCTGGTGACCTACCATCAGGGACTCACTGTTGCGAGTCACCAATTCAAGTCACCATTTTGAATCACCATTGGAAAAACTATATTTTTGAAAAACTCTTGAAATGTGTCACCATTACCTCCTAAAACACCTTAAAGACTGGATTTCATAAAGTAATGGACTGGAGATGTCCTAGCCATTACATAAGATACCTATCAAAATATTCTCACCCTCAATAATTCAAACAAAACCCAAAAGAAATAGGGGTCTAAACAACCACCCCATGAGATACCTCTTAAGGATCTTTCTACACTTGAAGCACTGCTACTGATATAAAGGTTCAACGATAAACCACCTTGTGTTGTTCAAAATTTGGAGTGAAAACTCAACATCAAAGAAAACCTCATCCAAAATCTGCTAACCCAACCGACTAGAATACACACCACACAATCAGAACCACACTATCTGAACACACGAATCAGAGAAACCCATCCTCTATGTCAAGATACTATCTGCTATGGGCGAAACTGACTCACCCGCACAGGTTTAATCTCATCATAATTAATGTGTCTCGATTAGGAATCAGGTCCTCCTCTTTTCAAATGTTAGGACTTTATCACACATCACTAAATAAGGGAAAAAATCATCTCATAGGAAAAAATTTCAAAAATTACATTTCCAAACAAAACAGAACAAGGAAAAACTCAATATAACTATGGATACTAGATATTGACAGTACTTATGCATAGGGGCAGAGAGTTGAGTCTGCTCCAAATTTATCAACGGAGCTTTCCGACTGACTTCTCCGGGTGCTACCAAACAAGACTGTTAACAGGCTTGATGAACTTTGGCAGGTGTATGTGCCTGCTATGTATTCTCCGTCAATTATGGTTGATGGGTTTCCTTCAATACTGGAAGATGAGACTGCTGACAAAATTGGTGATTGTAAACAGGTGTATGTTCCTGCTTATCAGTTGCCACCATATTATATTGGCGAACTTCTTTGGATATAGTCAGACGAGCCTGCTGACTGGCTAATGAATTATAAATAGGTGTATGTGTCTGCCTATAGTACTCCACCGGAATTGCCTGGTGGGATTGATGTGTTACTTCCAGATGAGTCTGTTGGGCAGTGAAATTAGGACGTACGGGTGTATATTCCCTCTCTTTGCTTGCCATCAAGTTATGTTAATGGACTTCTTCGGAGGGGGTATAGGTAATAACCTTCTCCCAATTGGACAAATTTCACCTCAGACGATTTTTCTTTCGTTCTTGGGTCTGAGGAACCTGATCCGAACCCCTAGAGGTGATACCCTCATCATGTTGAGAATGCACTACCGCACGAGTCTGGCAGTGATTGTTTGTGGGAGTCCTCTGGAATGACTCCTTAATTCTTGAACTAAGGCCTTTAGTGACCTCTTCATTCACCTCCCTATAATATGGGAGGGACTATTTGTTGTGTTCTGGGGATAACGACCTGAAACGGTTGGAAACGGTGGTTGGCACCACCTGCTTCTTGAACACTGGTCATCACTGTCTGGATAACCAGGGTGAATTGTTAACTTAGAGGGCTTGTCGAGCGGCCTCCAGAGTCAGGATGGTACTGTGTTGATGGTATTCCCTCACTAGTGAATTTGAGACCCAACGTTGCAGATGCTGATTAGGTGATGTCATCCTCATAGCGGATGAGGATCCGGTAGGAGTAGAGGCAGAGGCATTCATAGGTGTGAATTTTAAAGAATCCATTTCATATTGCAAAGGGATCTTGAAAAAGAGTTCCTGTTTGATATAGAAGAAATAATCAAGATAATTTTGGCCAGAATACATCTTTTGGATGAGCATATATGTTTTGTTAATTGCTTTTTTGGACCTCATATTGAGTTTAATAGGGGCCTAAAAAATAAGTAAAACATCATTTTAACTTGGTTAAGGATTCACGTCGGGTTCACCATTTTTGTTTCTTCCAGAAATGGGGATGACCTTGTTTATTTAAGGTTCAAACATTCCAATCGGTTTCTAATGGGTTTATTCATAGAACCAGAAACATCCAATGATTCTATATCCATTTGGACCTACTTTCCAAAGGTAGGTTATCATTATTTGTGAACTTATGAGGCTTAAGAATTTGCATTGGTCGAGAGGATGGGAGGTTAGACTCATCACACCTTTTTGGGGGGAATTATTGTCTACTCCAGGACTCTCTTATAGATTTAAGTTATGTTCATGAATCCTTATTAATTTATCAAGCATGAAAATGAGTTTTTCCCTTTAGATTTAGCAATCAATAATTGATAGGTATGTAATTTAGACAATCTTTTATATGTATTTGAGGTTCTTCATCGATAGATAATCATCCGTATTTATTAGATATTCTTAGTCAATGGTATCCTTCAACACATTATATAGAAATATCTTGGTAATTATGATAACCATACTGGTTTTAAATCCACTCAGTGGGGAACTTGAAGTTTATTGTCATTCAGAAAGACAAGGATTATTTCAGAGTTGGGATCGTGCCCGCAGATGGGCTACCTATGTATCATTGTTAAAAGGAAAAGAATCAAAAACCACGTAGTTTGATTGGAAGGATATAGTTTAATGTCACATGGGTCAGAAATGAATTAATTAAATATGGGCTTTAACCTTAGAAAGGCTTCCTACATACTCTACTTTTAAGGTAGATATCAAAGTCCACATAGTTCGGGTATTTAAGTATGAGGTTTATGCATGATTAATGGCGCAAATAGAGATGTCGTAGTTACTTTTACACTCTAAGCCCACATGAGTCATACTCAGTGTGAGAAACAATAGGTATCAGTAAATTTGATGATTGTGCCATGAAAGATGCAGTCATAAGAAATGATGTGGGGCTTACGTATGTATGATGGCCCAATTAAATGAAGATCAGGACTTAGTTCAGGAGAGAAGCCCAAGAGCAGGGTCCATAAAAATATTTGTACTTTATAGAGATTTGGAATTCTAACCCGGGACTTACTCCTGAGAAGGAGGGCCAATGTTAAAGTAAATTAAGGTTGGGGCTTACTCCTAAGGGGGATTCCCAATTAAAGAGAACTTGGGGCTTACTCCTAAGGAGGATGCCCAAATTAAAGGGGACTTATAACTTGGGACTTACTCCTGAGAAGGAGGCCTAATGAAAGGAAATTATGATTGGGGCTTACTCCTAAGGAGGATGCCCAGATTAGGGAACTTGGGGATTACTCCTAAGGAGGATGCCCAGATTAGGGAACTTGGGGCTTACTCCTAAGGAGGATGCCTAGATTAAAGATCTTCTCATATTAACGGATGAGGTTGAATGAAGAAAATCTCTAACCTTAGTGACATAAGGTTATGTAAATCATGAGGTTTTGAGAGATGTTCCACAGAATTCCTTTCAGATAATGGATCCAACAAAATGATGTAAATGGCGTTGAAGAGGGTTTTGAAGGCTAAATATTGAAGAGAAGAGGTGGATTTCAGGAAAGGTAGTGAATTGGAATGAGGCGCGCAAATATTGGTCTAGTGCGCAAGTATTGGTCTGGCGCGCAATTCTCGGTTGCTCAAGTATACTTGTGCTACATGAGTTCACTTGGGTGATGGAGAACCTGTAGGGTAATACTTGGGTGAGACTTGGCTCAAGACCTTAGTATTATCCCTAGATGCCTCCAGAAGGGAGGCGTTCAACTTTCCATGAGAGGATAAGGCGGCGTCCAAGTGTCTTCATTTACTTTAAGAGGTGGACTCTTAGGCGCGCAAGTATTGATGAGTTATAACACTTTGGCCTTATTATTTTTCTTTAGATCTTCCATTCTAGGTAGGAAATTACCTTAGAAGTGTTTAGAAGACTTCAAGTAGAGACTAGGGTGCCCAGAGCTTAATTCTGAGTTCTGGAAAATCTGTCCTCCTAAATGGGGGGGGGCCACAGGGGGTATTTATAGGCCTCCTGAAGTTTGGGAGAAATTTCACTTTGGGTGCGCAAGTGACTTGCACGCCTCATGTCTGGTGTACAAGTGACTTGCACGCCCAAGGCTGGTGCACAGGTATACTTGCAAGCCTTAATGCCTTTACAAATTTTGATGAATCTTCCCTCTTCTTTGCTTGAGGTACTCTCCTTAGTCAATCATTGGACTTTGTGACAGAACGGAGCGTCAACAATATCCTATAATTAGTGGAAAAAGGTTTATAACTAAATTAAAAATTAATATTTTTAAAAAATATTAACTAATTAATTGTAATAGATATTTAATAACAGTTTGGTATATTAATGTCATTTGTTTTTTCAATTTAACATATATATCAAAAAATAAATATTCTTTTATCAATTAAAAATATTTACTAAATATGTATCTACACTTAATATTCCATACAATTATTTCACCCTATATATACAAATCTAATTGAATTTTATAGAGACAAACATACGCTAACAAAAAATTGCTAATATTATCATTTTGGATTTTTTATTTATTGATATTTAAAATTATACATATCATGTTTTTAATTATTAAATTTTATTCATATTTTATATTTTTATTTAATATATATATATTATTTAATAATTTTTAATATATATATTAATTTATTCATTTTTTTTAATTTATTCATTTTAAATTTTTATTTATTTAATAACTTTTTATAATATTATTCATTTTTAATATTTATTTATACATATTTATTGATTGACATTTATTTTTTTAGTATTTTCATAATTAATATATGTATATTCATTTTCATTTTAAGTATTCATTTTTAATTTCTTAAAATTTATATAATTAATAACACATATTCATTCTTTTAATATTTTTTATCTATTAATTTTTTAATTAAATTTCACACATTTTTAACATTCATTCATTTAATATTATTTATTCATTAATAATGTCAAGTACATTTTTCACGACCCCCTCCCTCCAATGATGCCCCTCCTGAGCTGGTAATGGAGAAAGAGAGACAATGAACCCTCGAGTCATGCCTCTAGTAGGCCCCGGGGTGGAAACCATCACCAAGGGTTTACAAATCTCACAAAATGGGAGGCATTACCTATTTTATAGAAACCAAGATCAAGAGATAAGATGTATCAACCACAAATCAACTCCTAATACATACATATAAAAGAAAGTCAAAACCATCTAACATGCATGTTTAAAAAAACTACTACAAATATAAATACACTTTGGAGTAAGTACCAAAAATAAAACTAAGTAGCAATACAACAACTGTTCCAAATTCTGAGCTAGTAATGCCTAGCATGGTCCACATAGTCCTCCTCAAAACCTGAAAGAAGTTTTATATACGTAGGGTGTGCATACAAGTATACTCAGTAGGAAAAACCAAAGTCTCTCGTGCACAAGTGGGAGAAGCATACTAATGCTTTTGTGAGAAAACAACAGAACCAACAACACCTCTCAAGGTATACTAACCATCCCAACCTCACCAAGGAACACTCACCAAGTAACGCAAGTCAAGTAAAGTAATATAGTAAGCACATTGATGATAGGGTACCCCACACCACTTTCCCACTGATTTTCTACTCTCACACCCTAACAACGAACATCTAGGAGATCCCACCTCTTTCGAAAGAACCACATCACAACCTTCCCGCACACACATGGGCCTCACAACTAGTCCCACAACATGGGAAATCAAATCTCATCACATCTCACCCACACACACTTGGGCCTCACAACCACGTCCTGCCCAGAGACACCTAGTCCACACACCACGTCACATCCCGAAAACACCTAGGAAAGCACAACATGTATCATATCAAAGACACATGGGAAAACAAAACTCACCTGAACACACCTGGGCCTCACAAGACACAACCTTCCTGAAGAATCTTGGTTCATCACTACCTGGAAGAGGGAGCAGGGAAGAGCGGGTGGCCAACAATCCATCCTCCCACTAGGATGTTTGGGAAAGACACCCTCCCCCATAAAAATGGGGGTGTTAGACACATAGTTATCAACTAGTGTGTGGTGAATATAGAAAACACAAGGAAAATACAGGTATACATATATAGTATCAAACACTCAATCCCAACCCATGGGTTCTCAATCAAACAACCAACCACCCCATATCACTGCAAACTTTACTACTACCTCTAAATTCATTTTTCAACATTAATAACAGTCACTTCCAAAGTTGATAAATGAATGTCACTTCACAAAAAGACAAAAACTCAAATCATACCCCAAACTAATTCAATTAACCAATTATAATTCTTTATTATACTATTTATTTAATCCTTCCAGCTCTACTCGGGCCACTAATAAGTATAGCAAACAACAAGTCACACAGAAAAAGTCACATTGGGGAAGAAGAAAAATGGTAAAATTAACCCATTTCATATTTTTATCCTTCTAACACCCATTCATGGCATAAAAAACTAATATGAGACATAGAGTGGAGCTTTGGGAATGCTAATCATGGAGAAAATATGAGAAAATTACCCATACTAACCACCACCATCACCATTCTTCCAATTAATTCTGCCCAATCTATCATCTCATCAAAACAAACCCCCAACTTACAACCACACCCAGTAACTCATCACATCACAACCATTCTTGACTGCCCTGCTACACAACACTACCCATCCATTCCACAATAAAACAATATATGAACCCGAGATTCCATTACACTACTCATACCACCCCACATCACATAGCCAATCCCATAACTCTACCACCATAGAAACAAAACAAAACATACTCATATTTCACAAGGATCCATTCTTTAATTCCACTTGTTAATTATGGGGTTATCACAGAAACTAGGTTATCATGTGGAATCCATTTATTATCTATGTATATGTGGTTAAAAGGTTTCATGTTGGAACATTAATCCAAGAACAAACGTCATTCATTCCATAAAGCATCCCATGCGCAAACAAATACCACCAATGACCATGATTTTTAGTAGGCATATAGCCCATACAATTCGCAATATCAACAAAAATAATAAAGAGAAGCATGTGTCACTTTTTCCCAGCTCCTGCACATTGATCTTAAACTGATTCAATTATATTTATTTAATTTTGTATTATGATATCTTCACAAGGGATAAATTCATACAACCACCCTAAATGATACAAAAATAAAGGAGAGATGAATGAATCCCTACTTTGAAGAATAGATTATCAACACTTCCTTATTTCACCAAATAGGGGTTTCACATATAATAGGAAGAACCTATTGGGAAAACACAATCCATGGGATACAACACAATGCATGACTCCTCAGGAAGAAAGGTTTGGGGCGCACCAATAGAAAATGAGAGCACCTAATTAAGAGAGGATCTCAGCTTTAGAAATCCCAAATCCCATATCAATAGAAGGAATGGGTTTTAAATACCAATAAAGGTAGGTCTTGACCAAGACCATATAGTTTGGGAGTCAAAGGAAGCGTTGGGTTTTTAGAAGATAGATACGATTTTAAATAGCCCCCAAAACCATTAAATATGGTTTTAAACTCATTTTTCATCAATGGAAACATTAAAGGGGAGAAACTATAAAAACTGGAGGAAAACTAGAATTTTGAAAAAATGTCGAAAATGACTCACAATTAGGTGAGTCACCATCGCGAGTCACCTATGTGATTCACTAGTAGATGAGTTATCATTTGGTGACTCATCATCGGACGAGCTACCAATAGATGAGTTACCATTGGGTGACTCACCAGTGGACGAGCTACCGGTGGATGATTCACCATTGGGTGACTCAATGTTGGATGAGCTATCAGTAGATGAGTCAATATTGGGTGACTCTCCATTGGATGAGTCACCGTAGGGAAACTCACCGCTGGTGATCTACCATCAGTGACTCACTGTTGTGAGTCACCAATTCAAGTCACCATTTTGAATCACCATTGGAAAAACTATATTTTTGAAAAACTCTTGAAATGTGTCACCATTACCTCCTAGAACACCTTAAAGACCGGATTTCATAAAGTAATGGACTGGAGATGTCCTAGCCATTACATAAGATACCTATCAAAATATTCTCACCCTCAATAATTCAAACAAAACCCAAAAGAAATAGGGGTCTAAACAACCACCCCATGAGATACCTCTTAAGGATCTTTCTACACTTGAATCACTACTACTGATATAAAGGTTCAACGATAAACCACCTTGTGTTGTTCAAAAGTTGGAGTGAAAATTCAACATCAAAGAACACCTCATCCAAAATCTGCTAACCCAACCGACTATAATACACACCACACAATCAGAACCACACTATCTGAACACACGAATCAGAGAATCCCATCCTCCATGTCAAGATACTATCCGCTATGGGCGACACTGACTCACCCACACAGGTTTAATCTCATCATAATTAATGTGTCTCGATTAAGAATCAGGTCCTCCTCTTTTCAAATGTTAGGAATTTATCACACATCACTAAATAAGGGAAAAAATCATCTCATAGGAAAAAATTTCAAAAATTACTTTTCCAAACAAAACAGAACAAGGAAAAACTCAATATAACTATGGATACTAGACACACATCTATGCATATTGCTCCCAAGTACTCTCCTCCTGGCCACCATGCCTCCAAAAAATGAGAACTAAAGGAATGGACCACCCACGTATCACCTTCTTCTGATGATCCTGGATCTCTACCGGCCACTATATATATGTTGCATCATCTTCGATATCCAACTCTCCTTAGTTAATGACATGGGAGTCATTGTGAAGATACCGATGAAGCTGAAATACATGAAAGATGCTGAGGATCCTCTCCAACTATGGTGGAAGTGATAATTGGTATGTCTCCTTTCCAACTCATCCCAACACTTCTAAGGGACCGATTAACCTGGGAGAAAGCTTACTCCCTCTTCCAAACCTCCACTGCCCACATTGAGGGAAACCTTTAAGAACACATAGTCCCTAACCTTGAACTCCAAGGGAATCCTCCTGTGATCGACATATGAATTATTCTGGTCTTTTACTGCCTTTATACTCTCATGAACAAGATGAACTTTCTCTATCGTGCTCTGCACTACCTCAGGGCCAAGAATAGCTGTCTCCCCAACCTCTATCCGACACAAAGTTGAACAACATGGTCTTCCATACAAATCTTCAAATGGAGTCATGCCAATGGAATAACGATAAATATTATTATAAGAAAACTAAAACAAGGGTAAGTGTCACACCCAAGATCTTATAAAGTACAAGATGCATGCTCGCAGCATATCCTCCAGCGTCTGGATAGTCCGTTCTGTTTTCCCATCTGTCTGAGGGTGGAGAGCAGTGTTGAGGTCTAAATGAGTTCCAAAAGCATATTGTAATCCCCACCAGACCTGTGAGGTAAAATTTGTATCCCAATATAATAAAATGGATCTTGGAACTCCATGAATACACACCAGATCATCCACAAACCTCCTTGCTAAGACATCAACTATGTTTGACTCCTTAGTCACTAAGAAGTGAGATGATTTTTTCATCTGATCCACTACTAACCATATAGCAGCACAACCTCCCTGATCCCTGGGTAACCCTATGACGAAATCCATCAATATTTCATACCACTTTCACTAGGGTACATATAAAGGCTTCAAAAAACCACTAGGAACATGGTGCTCAAAATTCACATGTTGGAACACTAAACACTTCTCCACAAACTCCGCTACTACCTATTTTATTTTGGGCCACCAAAATTGCTCCCTCAATCTATGGTACATAATGGAAACTACTAGGTACACTACTATAGGTGAGTTGTGAAACTCATGGAGGACTCCCTCATGCATCACCACTATAACAAATAGCCTTCCACTAAACAACGTCCATTTTTGACCATCCTCTGACCATCCCTCCGCAGTGTCACCATGGTCAATTTCATCGCGCATCACCTCTGACTCTGAGTCACCCCACTAATACTCCTCCACCTACTACATCAAATAAGACTATAGTTTCATCTGAAACACGAAACCTCTACCACCATCCTCCCTTTCATCTAAGTGAAAGGATGCCAACTCCTCCATTTCCTTCCAAGAATCCACAGATTCCTGAACCACCTCATTCTGCGACTTTAGACTCAAGGAATCAACCATGAAATTATCCTTTATTAGGGTACATTAGATCTCAAAATCATAGTCCTAAAGAAACTCCATCCACCTCCACTATCACAAGTTCATATCTCACTAGGAAAAGACATACCTCAAACTCTTGTGATATATGAAGACCACAAATCACTCCACAATGAGGTAATTCCACTACAACTTCAGTGAAAAAAAACCTCTGGAAACTCCAAGTCTTGTGTGGCATAGTTAAATTCATGGGGACATAACTTCCTAGACCCATAAGAGATATCTCACCACTACTGTATTAGTATGCATCCCAATCCCAGATGAGAAGCATCAAAAACACCTTAAACATCACACATTACCATAGAAACCGAAGAAATGGATCAATAACCAAATTCCCCTTCAGATAGTTGAATGATTCCTAGAATAGCTCGCTCTACAAAAAATCCTTGTCCAATCTGGTCAGATCTCTCAATGGAGGTGAAACTTGAGAGAAAGCGGGTACAAATATTCGGTAATATCCTGCCAGACCGAGAAATCTGTGAGAATATGCAACACTATTGGGTGTTTCACAAGAAACTATTTCCTAGAACATTTATGGGTCTAATTCTACAACCTTCTTTGACACCACATGTCTAATGAAATGCACCTCTCGTGTCCAGAACTTGCATTTGGATAGCTTTCCATAGAGTTGGTGGTGTCAGAGAACCTACAAGACAGTCCTAAGATACTCGATATACTCCTCCTCTGACTTTGAGTAGATCAAGATGTCATCGATGAATACGAAGATGAACCGGTCTATGAAATAATGAAAGACAAAGTTTATAAGCTCCATGAATAGGGATGTTGAGTTCGTAACATCGAACGACATGACCACAAACTCGAAGTTCCCATACCTTCACCTAAAAGCAATCTTCAGAATATCACCCTCCTTCACCCTCAACTGGTGGTATCAAGACTGAAAATTTATCTTAAAAAATTTTCCCCCTATCATCTGTTCGAAAAGATCATCTATCCTCAAGAGAGGGTAATGATTCTTGACCGTCACCCAATTCAACCTTCGGTAGTCTATGTGCAACCACATGTCGATATCTTACTTATTCACAAACAACACTGAAGCACCCCACAGATACACACTAGGCTTTATGAATCCATTATTCATCATGTCATCAATATATATCCTCAACCCCCACAAATTAGAAGGTTTTATCTAATAAGGAGCCAAAGAAATTGGAAAATAATAGGGCTATAAGTCTATCCCGAAATCAACATCATGTCAGGGTGTGGAGTCACAACCTCCTCAAGGAAAACATCAATGAACTCCCCAAAAACCCTAGGAACCTACACCATCCCAAAACCTACTGATTCCACTAACATCTCATCCAATAAGGAAAGAAGAGGCTCCATACACTAACTACCCACTTGATAGCTCTGCTCACCAAGGAAAACCACACATTGACCATACACATATGAAATCACAACTCTTATCCGGAATCAGTCGATAATAGCATGAATGGAATACAACCATTCAATTACGATAATGAAATTGTATGGTGGAATCTATAGAAAGAATAAATCCCCATGGGACTGATGCGGTCCCATCATCAGTATACACCCCCGACACACATCAAAAAAGTTATCCTAACCTCCGACTAGAGTACTCAATACCAGGGGCATGGGAATCCTCTCTACATCTGGTCCTAGATCATGGGATAGACTAGGTGAAACAAAGGAGTGTGAAGCTCCTGATTCAAAAAAAGAACGAGCAAGGGTACTAAACAAGAAGATTGTACCTATGGAAATCTCTAGCCCTACTGGAACTGCTACCTCGATGGAGTGCAACTTACCACACCCATATCCTTTTCCCCCCAACTGAAAATCTCCTCCATGACCATGACCGGGTCGAGGTCCCTAAGGAACACCCTGAGCTCATCCTCTAACTGTTCCATCTCCCCTTAGTGGAGCATGATATTGTTGTCCCTATTATTGAAACAGCCTAATTGGGAACTGCTGCTGGGGATGGTGCTGAACTAGCCCACTTCTACCATATTAATATTGAACGTCCACTGGGAACTAATTCTGAAGATTCCCACAGACTCCATAGATAAAACACATCAGCCCCAATCCCACGAGAATGTCACTAGGACCATAAGGTCGAAATGAAAACCACTGAGGCTGATTACCTACCGGTTGTAACCTTCAAGGCCCTGGAACTTGAGACCAACTATTGATAAACATTCCCTTTAAAGAACCATGTTGACTCCCCTCTTGTGATAGACCTCCTCACGAGTGCATCCGCTCAATCACTTCTGACTTCTTATGAACCTATAATTATGTCAAAAACATAAATAGGGCGACCACATAATGGATAGAAGGATGAAGTTCCTCTTCTAGGCATATCACACAAGACTCCTCATACATGAATAAATCCAGGAAAAAATGAAGGATATTCTTAAACTTAATCCCCAGCTCTCGTACCGATATACTCCCCTGCTTGAGGGAGAGTAAATCCTACCACTTCTCAGCCTTCATGGTTGATGAAAGGAATTATTCTTGGAACTCCTTCTCAAAATTTACCCACAGAACATCAAACTCCTTCCTATCCCCTAGGTATAGAATCCATTATTGATGCACAACTCCCCACATCTGACTCGCTGCTAAATGAACTCATTACTCCATCAGAGCCCAGATCAAACTAAAGGTGATCTCAAGATCCTCGATCCTGCTCTCTATCTCAATGTATGAAACACTACCCTCGTACATTTCTAGAGTCTTCTGTTGGAAACAATGCAATGTTATCTACCACTGGTTGTCCTACCCTACTAGATCAACCCTCTTCTGATCAACCGAGTCAGCCTGATGAGCCTCAACTGCCTGAGACACATGTGGATGATGACCAATTTTCATAGATAAAAAAGTGAACAAGGAATTCCTAAGACCAATTAGTATTTAATTTTATTTAAGATTCATTTAAACTCGTTTAAAACATTCTGTTATCCATTTTAAATTCCCCAAAACAACCAAATTCATATAAGAAAACAAATCATTATGATGCATGTACCTTTCCTAGGGTCTCTACCCTAAAAATGGTGTATCCCCACTTGGTCGCTCAGAAGGCTCAGAGTCCTTGCATCGGATCATGGGCCCCCCTAAAATCCAGTGTCCTAGTTAGTCTTCCCTGGCCTATTCCATACACCAAGATCACCTAACATTGTTTCCCGTCCAACCCATGCAATCCTCATTATGCCTAACTCCAAACTCCATCATATATTTCAAAAAAACTCCCTTTGATAACATTATATCATGAACCCTCCCTCCAAATATGCCCCTCCTAAGATGGAAATGGAGAAAGAGACATAATGAAACCCGAGTCCCAACTCCAGTCGGCCCCGGGGTGGAGACCAACATAAAGGGTATACAAATCTCACAAAATGTGCGGTTTCAAACTTTTTATAGTAACCAAGATCTAGAGATAAGATGTATCAGACTCAAAAAAACTCCTAATACATATATATAAAATAAATATAAAACCATCCCACATGCATGTTTAAAACAAAAATGTTACAAATATAAATAAACTCTTGGGTAAGTACCAAAAATAAAGCTAATAAGTGACAAAAAAATGTCCCAAAGTCCTAGCTAGTAATGCCCAACACGGTCCACGTCATCCTCCTAGAAACCTTAAAGCAGTTTTATATATGTAGGGTGAGCATAAAAGTATACTCAATAGGAAAAACCAAAGTCTCTCATGCACAAGTGGGAGAAGCATACTAATGTTTCTATAAGAAAACAACAGAACCAACAACACATATCAAGGTATACCAACCATCCCAACCTCACCAAGTAATACTAACCATGTAACACAGGTCATGTAAAGTAATATAGCAAGTTCATCTATGATAGGTTACCTCACACAACTTTACCACTTATTAGACTCTCTCACACCCTAACGAAAAAGTCATGGTGCTCCCACCTCTTCTGAAATAACCACATCACAACATATCCACACACACCTAGGCCTCACAGCTAGTCCCACAACCTGGGAAAACTAAGCTCATAACGAATCTATCACACACACCTAGGGAACAAAACCACATCCCACCCACATAAACTTGGGCCACATATCATGTCACATCCTTAAAACACATAGGAAAGCATAACACATCTCATCCTGAAGATACCAGGGAAAACACAACTTTTTCGTACACACCTAGGCCTCACAAACCACAACCTACCCGAAGAATCTTGGTCCATCACCGCCTGGAAGAGGTAGAATGGAAGTACGGGTGGCCAATAATCCATCCTCTCACCATGATGTTTGAGAAATACACAATCCCCCATAACAATGGGGGTTTTCGGAACATAGTTCTCTTAAAGACCACAGAACACCCTGAGAGGGGAGGGGTGAATCAGGGTGTCAAATTTTTCTTTAAAACTGATGCATCTTGTTCCCACATTGGTAGGAACCTGTTAAACCTATCTTAATAGGAAGTGCAGAAAATAAACAATCACACTTAAAGCAAAGACACAACAATTTTACTTGGTTCACCACTAAGCTCTACGTATAAGGAGAATATGCCGACAGTGTGTCGGTCGTAACAAAAACCACTAATCTTCAAAATTTGTGGATTAAAAGAGTTTATCACAGTCACTCTGTGCCAGGAACACTACCTTTACAAGGTTTTAGAGATAACACATTGTGTCACTCAGATCACTTTTGTTGACTCCCTCTTCTCACTACATTGGAAGAATCTTCACTCAGTTTAACTACTTTAAGGTTTCTTCAATGGTTTGGAATTAATTAATGCATACTCAAATATAAATGAATGTTATGTTGAGGTCCCATAATCACTCACAGATGTAATTTATTTTCACACACACTGATATGTTATGAAAATTAATTTTGAAAACTAATTTGGCCAATTTTCAGGCTTCCTTGGGTGTTCTGCGTACTGCTACAGTTTTCGCGTATCACTACTGTTTCCACGTACCGTCCAGTAGTTTCCGCATATCGTCTAGCTCCTCTACAAACTATCCTTCTCTGCATACTTCCCTACTCCATGTACTTCTCCACTCCTCTATGTACCATCCTTATCCGCGTACTTCCTTGCTCAGCCGTGTACTACGAGAGCTTCCTGTGTGAACCACACTCTTTTTCACGGACTGTTTTCATTATGCGGATGATTCTCTCTTCGTATCGTCTTCTACTCCATGTGCCACTTCGAACTTCACTTGATTTCTTCCCAAAATTTTAATCTCTAATATCATCACTTAACAAAGAGGATTGTTGTTCCTTAAATAGGCACATAACTCTGCAAATTTTTCTAATCTTATTTACCCAAATTTTCAATGTGGGACAATATTCATTGTAAACTGAACTCCATCTGCATACTGTTAGCCTCCACTACATACTACAATCCTCTAAACGGTGAACCTTTATCGTGTACTGTTAAACTTCTGCATACCATATGTTTCTCGATCCGTGTACTACATATCTTTACCATGTACCATCATTGTGAACCGTTTTTGGTAGCATTTCACTTTCTACATGCCTTCACTACGTTCCATCGTTGCGAACTATTTTCAGTTCTACACACTGTTCCATGTACTGCACGCCTTCACTGTGTACAGTGCACCTCCATTGCATACCATGTGCCTTCACCGCATACCGCACGCTATCACCGTGTACCACGCGCCCTCACCGTGTACCATGCAACCTCACCGCGTACCGCACTCCAGCACCGCATACTACGCACCTTCACCGCTTACTGCGTGCCTTCACCGCATACCGTTGATGTGAACCGTTACCAAACTCCCAATTTTTTAGGCCCAAACATTTGGAAAACATTGGGAAATTACTCCACCTTCAATACTGCTTTCAGCCTCAAACGTATGACCCTATTCTTTGAAAACTCCCTAGCCATCCATGTGCATATTGACAACAAACACAAACCAACCTCCATTATTAGCAATGAGAAGCCTTGGTTCTAACATGCTCAAATAGGGTGGGGTGCATATAGAAGACACAAGGAAAATATAGGTATACATATACAGTATTAAACACTCAAGCCCAACCTATGGGTTCTCAATTAAACAACCAACCACCCCATAACACTTACAACTTTTCTGCTACCTCTAAATGCATTTATCAACATTAAAAATGATTACTTACAATGTTGATAAATAAAAGACTCTTCACAAAAATCCACAAACTTAAATCATTCCCCCATCCAATCCAATTAACTAATTCTCATTCTTTATTATACTATTTATTTAATCATTCCATCTCTACCGAGGATACTACTACGTATATAACACAACAAGGCACATAAGAAAAGTCACAAAGGGGAAGAAGAACCATGGTAAAATTAACCCACTTCATATTTCTGCTCTTTCTAACACCCATTCATGGCATAATAAAACCTATCGGAGATATGAAGTAAAGATTTGGGAAAGATACTCATGGATAAACTTTGGGAGAATTACCTATACTAACCACCACCATCACTATTGCTAAATGTAATTCTGCCCAATCCATCCTCTCATTAGAACAAACCACCAACTTATAGACCCACCTAGAAACACATCACCCCACAACCATTTTTGGTAGCCCCATTGCACAACACTACCCATCTATTCAACAATCAAATAATATCTCAACCTGAGATTCCATTACACCACCCTTACCACCCCAAATCACATAACCAAGCCCATAACCATACCACCATACAAACCAAACAAAACATATTCATATTTAACAAGGATCTGTTCTTTAATTCCACTTGTTAATTCAGGATTATCACAAAAACTAGTTTATCCTAGGGAATTAGTTTATTAGCCATGAAAATGTGGATAATAGTTTTCATGTTGGAACATTATGCCAAGAAAAAACATCATTAATTCCATAGATCATCCTGTACGCAAACAAAGACCACCAACATCCATGATTTTCAGTAGGTCTATAGCCCATACAATTTAAAATATAAACAAAAATAATAAATAGAAGCATGTTTCACTTTTTCCCAACCCCTACACATTGATCTTAAACTGATTAAATTATATTTATTTAATTTTTTATTCTATTATATTCACAAGGGAGACATTCATACACCCACCCCACATGATACAAAAATAAAAGAGAGATGAAGGAATCCATACTTGGAAGAACAGATGATCAGTACTTTCTTATTTCACCAAACAAGGGTTGCGCATGTATCAGGAAGAACCTCTAGGGAAAACGTGATCCAAGTCCTACAACACAATGCAAGACTCCTCAAGGAAGACAGGTTTGGGGCCCACCAAGAGAAAACAAGATCACACAAGTAAAATAGGATCTCATCTTTAGAAAGCTCAGATCCTATATCAATAGAAGGAATGATTTTTAAAGGCCATTAAAGGAGGATATTGACCAAGACCACATGGTTTGGGTGTCGAAGTAAGTGTCAGGTTTTTAGAAGATAGATGTGATTTGAAACGACCCCAAAAACCATTAAATATAGTTTTAAACTCTTCTTACGTCAAAGTAAATGTTAAAGGGGTAGAATTGAAAAAACTATAATTTTGAAAAACTGCCAAAAATGACTTATCGATAGGTGAGTCACCGTCACAAGTCACTAGTGTGAGTCACCGGTGGATGAGTCACTGTTGGGTGACTCACCATTGGATGAGATAATAGTGGATGAGTCACTGTTGGACCATTCACCGTTGGATGAGCTACCGGCGGATGAGTCACCATTGGGTGACTTACCATTGGAAGAGTCATCGTCAGACGACTCACCGCTGAAGACCTACTGTCAGTAATTCACCATTGTGAGTCACTAGTTCAAGTCACCATTCTGAATCACCATAGGAAAAACTGGATTTTTGAAAAACTCTTGAAAGGAGTCATTGTTACCTCCCTGAACACCTTAAACACCATATTTTCACAAAGTAATGGACTGAAGAGGTCTGGGCCATTACAATTTTTTACTTTTTATAATTTTTTCAATTTTAATATTTTTTTTTAATTTTTTTAACTTATTCATTTTTTATATTTTTATACCTAATTATTTATTAATAAATTTAATATTTTTATTATAGCATGATATTCATATTGATATATATATATATATATATCAATATATAATGATTCACTAAATGCGATTTATATAAAAAATATGTATTTAAATTGAATAAGTCACATATCTAGTGAAAAATGGTTTATAATTAAAATTTGATATTAATTTAAAATATTAACTAATAAGTATATATCAAGTAGTAAACATTACATATTATATAATTTCATTTATTTTTTCAATTTTACATATATCAAAGTTGAATTATATATATATACATAATTTCACACAAAAATATATATGTAATTAATGCAATTTTATATATAGACACACACACACACAATATCTCTCTAATTTATTTAATTTTTTATTTTCATTTTAGAATTTTATTTACTAACATAATTTATTTTATATATTGTGTTTTTAATATGAAAGTTTGATTCTTTATTTGTATTTTTATTTAATAAATACAATATATTACATTTAATTTTTTTTTCTAATTTATTCATTTTTAATTATTATTATTTTTTCATATTTTTGTAATTTATTCATTTTCAAATTTTATACGTTTAATATTTTTATAAATTTATCCATTTTTAATATTTATTTATAAATGTTTAATCATTACCATTTAATGTTTTTAATATGGTATGTATAATTTATATAATTAATATATATTCATTTTCATTTTAAGATATATTCATTTTTTTTATTTTTTTAATAATATATATAATTAATAACAATTATTCATTATTTAATATTTTTTCAACCTATTAATTTTTAAATTATTAAATTTTACTATTTTTTAACATTTATTCATTTAATATTATTTATTCACTTATAGTGTTAATTATTTTTTACATTTTTTATAATTTATTCATTTTTTGTATTTACCAATACTCAGCCTGTGTATTTTCCTGACATAATAATTTAATTAAAAATTCACATACACACTCTCATAATTTTTATTTATTAAATCCTTTAGACAGATATAATATATGAAGAGAAAGAGATATAAGATTAAATAATAGTTGATAAATAAAACAAAAATGAATCACAAATAATCAGTTGAGCATAGTAATTGACTTTTGGCTAATTTATTAAATTTTTATTTTCATCCTAAAATGATGTTCATTGAACTACTTTTTAAGTTCCTATGAATTTAAACCATCTATACTGAATTTAGTGTTGAATTACTGACATGTATTAAATATTTGTTGATCGAATTCATGTACTAAAAATATCTGAAAATAATATGTTATGTAAAATGTGAGAGAAATTTCACAAACTAAAATGAGATAAATTTACAATAGTTTCAAATGATTAATGCATAGTATAAAGGGAATTAAAATGTATAGTTGGTTAAAAAGTTTTCAAACTGACTTAAATAAAAAATTAAAATGTTTGATCATCTCAAGATCATGAAATAAAATGTAAAGTTTTGAATATAATATGAAGATGATATTTTTGGGTATGAAGGTGACATTGTTGTAGTACTAGTGTTTTTTGAAGGTATGCATATAATATGATATTGCAAGAGTGGGTATAAAATGTGAAGGCATGCATGTAATATTATTACTGGTGTTTTTTATGTGCATATATGAAGTATCTGATAAAAAATACTCTGTGATAACTGGTGTTTTTCACAAAAGTAATAAGATAACTTGTATAAAGAAAAACTTCAGGAATTTTTATGTGAATAGTATATTGTTATATATTAAATCGGTAATATTAAACCAGTATCTTTTTAGAATGTGAATTATTCTTTTAATGAAAGTTCAAAAAGTAAACTAGTAATATATTAAACTAGTAATATGGTTATTGGTGTGACAAAATACTTCACATTGTGATATTCTTTTATATAATACTTCACATTATGATATATCAAACTATTAATATGATTATTGGTGTGAAAAAATAATTCACATTATGATATTTATCAGAAAATACTTCACATTATAATATACTAAACCAGTAATATGATTACTGGTGTTTCTTCAAAAAATACTTTATATGATATCACATTTTTTTAAAAACACCCATTATCATATTATATGCATACTAGTAATCATATTATATAAATAATTTTAAAAAACACCAGTAATCATACTATATTTCAGAGGTGGGGTACTATATAAAAAGTGAAGGAATGCATATAAAATGTGAAGGAATGCATATAAATAAAATGTATTTTCAAAATATAATTGAAACATACATGAAATTAAATATTTAACACCATTGGTTAGAAAGAATACATTTTTGTAGTATATGAAATAGATTTCTTGGAGTTTGTATCATAATTCATAGCCCGTAAGGAAGTAAAATTTATACAATTTAGGCCCCAAAACTAATTGTACATTTATTGGAAACATGCATCAATGACATAATATGAGTTCATTTTAAGAGTTATCAAAATATATGATTTGTTTCTCATTATCTGTAATGAAGAAAACTTTGAAAGATTTTTTTTATAATGTTCATTTTCTATTTCATATACTTAATTCCGACACTTCAACACTGATAAGAACAATCTTATTTTTGAATATATATAGGTTAGGAGGAAATCAAAACTCATAATTTTCTTAAATTTTATATAATTGTTTTCAATACAAATTCTACATCCTTAAGAACCAAATATATTTATATTATTAAATTATCTCAACTAGTGCATTTCTTAGCTCTAAAGTTATTTTTTATATAAAGTACATAACCAGTTTTTCAAATAGGATGATCAAGATAGATACATAATTATCACTGATTAATAGATATAATATATAACTAGGAGAATAAAGTATTCAAGCTATACCAAGTTTGAATTTACATAAAAGATTCCATAAATTGATATTTTTTTCAATTCACCATTCAAATTTTCAAAAAATTATGTAAGATAGAAATGTAACATATTTTATATTGTAAAAACCAAATGTCTAAAAAATATTATTTCTATATGAAATTTTTTGGGTTTAAATTTCTATGACATTATTTGAAATTTAATGATCATTTTAACTATACAATAGTAGTCATAAAATGTCATAACAATTGAATATAAGATTCAGAATTTCAGAAAACTACCTTAGAGTAATCAATGGAGGTGAGGCATTATAGTCATGACACCAAATGTTTTCATTCAAGGTATCTACCTTCTTTTTACAAGAAATTAATGATTCATAATAATAGTTATATTTTATTTTAATTTTTCCCTATATTTTACATTTTTCACCTTGTAACCATTAATCTAATAAATGCATCATTAAAGTGTACCATTTTTCAATGCAATTATTGATGAGTCAAGAGTAAAAATTTAACTACAACTAATGAAATCCATTATCTAACATCAATGAATGATCTAATTTATCCTATTTTTTTCTTCCTATCAATCATTTGGAATAATGTTCTATATAATATAAAACATACAGAGGATGTTGTTCTCAGGTTTTCATGTGTTTTTTGTCGTGTTTTCATCATAATAATCAGTAAATAAGGTTAGTGAATCTTCAAAATAAGCAGCTTCACTAATTTAATAATTTTAAAGCATAATTACATATAGTAACAGAGAAAAGCTGGTAAATTAATAATAAATATAAGAACACATGCTTCATATGTTAATGTGGATGTAAAATTTAAAAATTTAACATGATCAGAATCTTAGTAAAAATAAATCATTATATAGTAACTTACAAATGAAAGAAAATATACAAAGCAAATATTCTAATTCTAGATGAGTAAGAAAAATGATCACCTATTTTTAAAAGAATACACTATAGAAATTTCTAGATTGATCATAATTTTTTTTTCATTCATCTCCAAATCCATTTTTTATTTATTTTATTGAAAAACACCGCTTTTTGGAAAAGTGGTAACCTATAGAAACATTCCTTAAAGCATCAAATCATAACCACACAAAACACATCCCATTAAAGAATTAAAATTTCAAAAATTAAAACAGAACCATCGTCATCATGCCAAAACCGTTAGCATGAACCTATTTCAAAATTCAAAGGAGACCATGATCACTGCAAAACCCGAAAATCCTGTAAATCTCGTGAACAGACTGAGGGGCGTCGATTGCATCGAGGAAGTCATGTCCTGTCAACACATCATCACCATCAATATAGAACAACACCAGCGTCTCGATGCCGGAGACCACCACCGCAAACTGCAACAACCAATATCAAAACCATATCATCGTCACTATCACCGCCATCCCTTCACTGACGTGCACCACCAAAAAATGAAACATAGGTCTTTGAAGCCTCCACAGAACATCAAAACTTTATCATCAACCCCCATAAAACCAGAAAAGACCAAACCACCAAAATAGAATGACCTCACATCATCGAAAAGAATAAGAAAATTGCACATCACTGTCAAGAGAGACACCGAAGACTGCCACCATAACCAATCATGGATGAAACCAAACCCGAATCATATATTAGAACACCATGGAACAAGATTCAAAAAGATCGACTGTCGGGAAGGAGAAAACAAACCTATTCCAAATAAATATGATAGAAATCCAAGAAAACCTAACCCTCATATAAATCCGCATGCTAGGAAGACCGATAGTCATCAAACCACACCTCCCAAAAACCCATTGAAACCACTGATCCAGGTCCGACCAAAAGGGGAGCAGTAGATTGTAAGGTCAGGGTAGTGGTTAGAGTGCCAGAGGACTCCAGACAACGGAAAAAATGACGATGCAGAAAAGCAGGGGCTATCAGAACGAACAAGATGACCCAGGCTATTCCTTGAGACTCGTCGACCACCAAGAAGCAATACACAAAATCTCTATAGAACACCACTCCATCTCTGACCTAGAGAGTCACAGTGGAATAAGAGGTTAGAGATGCAGAAGTAATGACCGATGACTTCAGCATCATAGAACCCGCGATGAGACCCCAAGACCTCCAAGAAGATAAAGATAAGAACACAAAAGAAAAGTATAAGCACATTTAGAAGAGAAAAAGTGGGGAAAAGGACCGAAAAAGTATTAATAAAGTGTTGGGGCACTACCGAACCCGAAGCGAAGGGTTCCAGGAGGAAACCCTTGGCGTAGCTGGGAGCGGGACGTGAGAACATACCACTGAGTTACTTTACATGGACAAGTTATAGGACTAAAATGTTAGTTGGTTCATTTTCTTTTTTAATAATCCTTGTAATAATTTCACCAAATTAATCTCACAAAGTTAAGTATGTTTTTATTCCTCGATATTATTTAATTAGAAACATAATATAAATTTAATTATAAAATTATTGGGGGATTATGATTGAAAAATTAATTTCAAATTACCTGTCATCAATCATAGTTTTTTTCATTCTCATATTAATTTTTCCCATGCTTGTATTGGTTGATAATTATGTAGTTTTCTAGTAAAATATAAAATAGAATTATCATTAGGGAATGTATAACATAAATAAAAATAAAACAATATACTTTTGGATAATTATTAATGAAAAATAAAAGTTTCCTATGAAAAAATTCTCAAGCACCATGTCTTGTTTGATGTCATCAAATAGAAAGAAATTGAATCTAAAATGGGGTAGTTGTGTGTCAGAAGGTTTTATATGAATTCTCGAGTTAAAAATTATTTTATACTCATGCCTTATTTCTAAATAATTTTATTTATTTTAAATAATCTGAAATTTTTATATTATATAACACAAACCTTATCTTAGAATAGTTTTGTACTTTGTTATAAGCGGTCATCCATTAATTATTTCTTGAATGGTTATTTTTTGAAAATTTTAACATAACTCATAAGTTTAAAATAATAGTGAAAATAATGATAAATGAATTTCATCATATATTTCTTTGAATAAAATATATATTTATTCAATAAATTTCATTAAGTATAATATATTCAACAATGGATAAATTGAAACTGAAGTAAAAAAAATTTCATTGAATGAAATATATTTAAACTAAAAATTTCACGGGACATAAAAGAAAATGATGGATTTTCAATACATTTCATTAAATAAATTTAATTGAATACAATATAGTGGAAAATAAACTAAATTGAATACACTATATTCTTGTATATTTTAGTGAGATACAACACACACTATGGGATAGAATTTATGAAGTAATATATTCCTATACATTTTAGTGAGATACAATGTATGTAGTGAGATGCAATGTACGCAAAGATGCTGAATGATATTTAAAATATGCAAGAAAAAACTATAAAAATCAATGAAAACTATACAAATAAAATATATCAATAGTACATTCAAATTATTCTTCCTCCTACATGCGTTTGTTAATAGATCCAACATAATTATCTATATTGATTTTAATGGCACATCCATTGGTATATTAAATGACCAGTATAGATAATTTTATTCCATAGATAATATCACACCACTAATAGTACATCTGATTATTATAATTTACCAATGGTACATCATAACTATATAAATAATACCAATAGTACATCATAATATAATAACAGTACATCTTGAATTGAAATTGATTAAAAAAATGATGCACCATTTAATTTTATTATATTAATAGTATAAAATCTATAAATGTAAAATAATAAAATTTATTTATTATGTTAAAATAAATTATTAGATGTGAAAATAATTTATTTGGATCAATAATGTTATTGAATTAATGTATAACTTTGATGTATTAATAATAATATACCAATAGTGAATCATAGAAAATATACCAACATAACTGAGTTGGATGTATTAATATACCAATAGTACATCACAATAAATCCATTGTTTTGTTAATAATATATTACCAATACACCATAATAAATACATATGAATAAAAAACATCAATTTGATGCATTTGTAACCAACTCTGGAAACATGTTTTCTTAAATAATTGATTTAGTCTATCAAGGTTAAAAGGGTTGATTCAACTAATTCTTCAAAAATTATTCATAGTTTGTAATTTTTATCTTAACATACTTGTTTTAAAGTTGGTTTGTCTAGTGAAATTATAATATGTTTGGTCAATATACAAGTAATGTGTAATATATATAAATATATAGAGTATATAGTAATTGAAATATAGAAAGAATAGAAATTAAAATACACAACATTTAATATGTAGATACGGGATATGCATTATACATATCCTATATAAAATACTCCCATTTTTGGTTGATTCAACCCCAATAATGATATACTTGAACATATCTAATGGAAATCTCATGCTTTTTTGATTGAAATGAAAAGTATTAATAAGTAAAAAAGATAAACATTAAATAAATAACACTTCCTCTATTGAAAGAAATAACACTTCCTTGTTTATTATAAATACATCTGATTATAATATTCAATATACAATAGATGTTATCATAATAGTATAAAAAATCAATGTACAATAATCATATGTATTTATTATGATAACATCAATTATTCTTTGAATTATGTTAATATACCAACTTAATTATCAATATATCCTAACATATCCAACTCAATTATGTTAAAATTTTCAAATTGATTCAAATATAAAATTTAAATTTATTCAATTCAATATGTAGTATTCAGTTTTATTATGATGTATTGTTGGTATATTAACATATCTATGGATTTATTATGATGTAATGTTTGGTCCCAAATAAAGTTGGATTTATTCTTTAGTAGTATATCAGATGATCTATTTAATATTTCAATAATACATCATAAGAATGGAAATAATATACAAGCAGTACATCATAATAAATACATCTGATGATCTATATATTTTATTTTTCTAAAAAACTCATTCTTCTCTATATTTACTACTATTATATTTCTATGAAATGTTAGAAAAAATTGTCTACTATATTAAATAGTTTATCTATATATATCATCAGATATATTTATTATGATGATCTATTATATATTTTTATGATCATAAAATTAATATCTATGTAACATATTATGGATCATTATATAATAAAAGGAGACAAATTAATGAATCATAATATTGGAATATATTACTAACATAAAAAACATTAAACTAATATATCCCTCAAACATATATATAATATATGGGATGGATAACAGAGTACATCTGATATGTATCCCTATATAGTGAGAGAGATAATAAAAAGTATTAAATTAAACTATATATAAGAGTAGATAGAACATTAAATTAAAATATATATAGTAGTATATGGTTTTTCTAACAGATTACATTTGATATGTATCCAGTATAGTTTATTATGATAATCATATATAACAAGTTATAGATCCCATAGATACAATTCTAGTAATATATTAGTAAAACAATAGATTACATATTATATAAATTATAGTACATAAATATAATAAAATATTATATCTAATATGTAATAGATCATCTGATATGTAATTTATATCAGTATACATACATAAGATAATATACATTCATATGAAAACATAATATGTTTTGTAACACCTTGTTAACTTTCTATCAAGATTTTTTTACCCGTGTTTTTATTTTCCTTTTTTGTTGGTTGCAGTATGCTAGAAATAAAATTGGGAGGATACATGTACTAGTGAATTCAATTATTTGTTGGAATTTTTAGCATAAAGGTTGCACTTTTTTTCTCGTTGGGAACTTACCCACTATGTAAGTTAAGTAAACACTGTGTAATGGTTGTTGGGAAGAATTCGTGAACTGGATACATGATGTGAATGGTTTACATGCCGTGTAATAGGTACACACTGTATAAATGGAAAAATCTGGTTTGTACTTAAAAAGCGATGAGTTTTTCAGCATACCTGAGACTTGGGAATTATACATCATTTAACGCCATTACATGTCATGCATCTATTAGGATTTGGGTTTTTAGGGTGCCTCTCGATTGAAATTTCATTTCATATTTTGGAAGTTGTTGTCCCTTTCAACCAATAAACTCTCAGAGATGATTTTTGAGACCTCCAACCCTTCTTGATCATTTCTTTTAGCGATTGATCATTATTGTGGTTGTGGATCATTTCTCTGGATAAGTATTACTTCTAGTTCTTTTTTTTTGTGATTAAGGGTTGGATACATTTTTTGTGATAGTACGGTGTTTTCTATCATTCCTTTTCAGCTTCTTGGTGTGACTTGTCTTTGGGTGGAAATTCTATTGGTTTTCAATCACTGTTATCGAAAGAAGATATGTTTTCTAACATGTTAAGGTAGTTTTTTCTATAAAATAGGTTATTTTTATGAATTTTATAATGTTATTGATAAATTCCTTTGATTTTTCCATTAATTTTAAGTGATAAATGGTTTTAAATGATTTCTTGGGAAGGAAAATGATTTCAAAAAGTGTTTTTTCTTTGAAAATGGATTTGATTGATTTGGAAATGGGTTTTTAAAATCTGAAGTGGATTGGATTGGAATTGAAAATGTTTTATAAAATGATGTTCATGTTTTTTAAAATGTATCGTAAAATTTCACATTGGGAACCTTGGGTGTGTTGAGATAGAGACATGGGCTTCCATAGTATGTTTTACAGCACTAGGAGGTAAATTTTGTGATATCAACTGGTAGGACTTGATATATTTTGGATCTAATGCATATCTATTTATGATTTTCAGTGTCCAATATGCAATGTACCATAGGAATGATCCCAATATAAAGTGATTTGTCATTTTTTATTTATATTTATTTATTACATGATTTTTTACATCATGGATTACTTCTCATAGATTTTAATTATGAAATTGTATCACATATATTTGCATAATATCATGTTTCATGGATATATGTTTCCCTATTTAACTCTCCATGCATGGATATGATTTCCTGTTTTTATCAATTATACTATTTCATATTTTTACTTTGATAATATGAAAGTAATTATGAAAACCAAAGGAAGAAAAAGGGAAAATAATTTATAAATGGTTTGGATTTATAAAAATGATTTGTAAAAAAGATTTTTTTAAAAGATTGAATTGTTGCATTATTAATATTAGACCTTGTATAGAAATGGTGGTGGTATCATACTGGGATTTGGATCACACCCTACTTGTGACTTTGGGAATTTTTAGATGTTTTGTTATAGGATTCAGGTAAGGGGAAGAGTATCTTGTAGCATATTGTCTTCTCTTGTTGTTGTTACATTCAATTCAGGTTAGTCTGGAGGTGACTGTTGGTCACATGGGGATATGGATTACTTTTTTGCTTTAGCCTATTTGGCTTGGATTGTATGTTTTTGTGGTAAATGTTCTACTTCTTCTTCTTAATCTAATTTTATGTCTTGTTTTCCTTATATTCAAGACTAGTTTCTCTTATCCTATTTTACCCATATCATGTGACATGCTAGTTCAAGAGTCTTGTCTAGTTAGCCCTAGTTGGTTCATTGAAATTTGGTATCAAAGGGATTCTTATCCTAAAGTGTGTTAGCACTTCCTAAGTTTGGTTTTGTGTCTTGTGTATACTGAAGTTTGGACCATCATAATTTGAATATTAGGCTTGGAAAGGAGATTTACAGCTCAATTCCATAACTAAAACTGAGTTACCATGGGTGGTTAGGGATTTTTACCATGTTTGAGACTTAGAGTTTGAGGTCATTTGAATGAAATGTATGGTAAGTTTATTAAAATACTCCTATTCTTTTTTGAGTAAGGTTTTTTGTGGTTTCTTTAAATTCTTAATGATTTAAATCTTAGTTATTAATACATGAAGTTGGTCAAATAATTTTGGAATTTTCTCATGATTTATTTGGTTTTTGTCTTTTACTAGACAATGCCTTTGAGAAGAGATATTCCAAATCCAAGATAGGAATATGCGAGACAGGTTCTGAAAGAGATCCCTATAGTGGACCCTACTTTTCTAGAAGTAGTAATTTTCACTATTCAAACTTTGGTTCTAGTGGGTTTCAGGAACCCATGATGCGTAGTGGATCATGGATTAGAATTTATGAATAAGCATTTGCCCATATTTCATGGTGATAAAGGAACCTAGGAATTCGAAGAGTGGCTTGATAGGATAGTGATAAGTGTATTTCATGCATATATTTTAGAGTGTTTTTATATATTTATTTTTTGTATTTAAATGAATAATATTTCCAATTTTGGAATGATTTGACTTGTTTTATGATTTATGGTAGGAAACAATGAATATTTAGAAAATTAACGAAATGGGATGGAAATATGAGCCAAAAGACACTTCGCGTAGTGAGATTCACTCACGGCGTGACACTAGAATTTTTTAAGATGAACCGGTGCTGGAAAAGTAAAGCAGAATGATTATAGGTCATGTAATATACTTACATGTCTTGACCTTTTCAAAAGAAACTAGCCACATAGGAAAAGTATTGACAAGATTTCTTGTTGTGATGAAAAGTTTCACATCATGAATCCCAATTACACGTCATGAAACGAGTCAAAATTCATATGATATTCATGCGAGATTCACGCACATGGAGGAAAACATAGATCGAGATTACATGATGTGTAACCTAATTACACGTAATGACTTTTTCGTTGAGAAGAAAAATTAATACGACGGGGGATGAGGCTTTTGAAGAAAAATCCTATAAATACCAGACTCTTCAGCCCTTCCAACATACTTTGGGACCAGCAAGAGGAAGTGTGACACCAAAAAATGCTACAGAACATGGAGTGACGATCCAGGGTCCCATTTTGCCACCATTCTTCACTGCCTTTATTCTTAGGGTACCCATGCTACTCGTTATCATCATGCCTAGCATGAGTGAGTAGTCTTATTAATTTCAAGGGATGTGATTGTAGGGTTATGTGATGCTAGGGATTATTCTATTTTATTATTAATGTTTTGGATTGCTACAACACTACTTATTCAATTCCAATCTCTCTCTCTTACAATAACATGACCATTACTTGTGAATTGAGGAGTTATATTTTGTTGCATCAATTAATCACATTAGTTTGTATATGACCATTATAGAATCTAGGATGATTATGTTTAATTATGGTTTTGGGTTACCTAGTTATGATTTTGCACTAAGTAGATGACCATTAAAAAGGTACAACAATAGCATTAGAATAGGGTGCCCAGACCAAGGATCTATAATGAATCACTTCCAACACCAAACCTAAATAAATCAATTATCTATGAAATCCCTAGCACACGAACCTAAAAATAACTGAACATGAAATGTATCCCATATTGATTAAAAACCCAAAATTTACTACTGATGTTTATTTCTTTCTAATCAAACAAACAATTTTAATTTTAGATTCTTAATTAATTTATAACATATGCTCTTTCCTTGTGAGTTAGACAGTCAGACTTGCTGGATACTACATTTTTAGTTAGTTTTCTTTAGTTTATATAAATTACTAATTTTTTTAGCCCCATAAGATTTAAACAATTCCCCTTGGGCTATTATATATAAATGATATTCAACTTCATGAAGAATCCTAAAGACTCTAAGGTGGGGTTTTCCATGTATATTCTCAATAGACTGGGAAGAAGATGGTGGGACTCTATTGTACAAGTTAAGTTGTATGAGGATCTTACCCAAGATTCCTTCAAGAAAATATTTAACCAATAGTTATATATTGAGACATTTCATTCAGTGAAGACCCAGGAGTTTCTGACCTTAGAGTCGAGGGATAATACCATTCTACAATATTATACCTATTTTTTCGAGTTATTTCATCTAGAACCGAAGCTTATCACTAATGATTACCTGAAGGCTCTAAGGTTTGAGTTAGTACTGAGGCCTGATATTTGATTGATGTTAATACTCTTGTGCCTTATGACCTTTGTGGAGGTAGTTGAAAAGGAATCTTATCTAAGGTAGACATGGCTGGTAAGATAGGTTTGGGTGGAGTTTCAGTTGGTTTAGTTGTTATCCAGGGTATATATTATGGAAAGGAAAGGAAGCGTAAGAGTGGTTAGTTTTCATCAAGACCAGTCTCAGGGGGAACAACAGGGAATCATTATGTTTTCTACTACCAGTGTGGAAGGTGAGGCCATACCATGACTAACTATGTGGAGGCTCATAGGAATTTTTATCTTTATGGATGATCTGGCCATCTACAATGCTTTTGTGAAAAGATATCTTAGGGAAGTAGGGAATGATCCACTCTCACCAAGGGTTCAAAGGTTCATTAATATGATTCTAAGGGTGGTTGGTCTAATCCTTAGGCCAAGGGATATTTTCATGTGTCCAAGATTGGATGAATTTATATAGTAAAGTATGCACTAGAAGAATTTAAAGCAGGGCTAACAACTATTAGAGTTGTGGTGTTAATTTAATATTTTTTGGTGATAGATTTTTTTTGATATGGGTTCTAATTATTATTTTATATCATAAAAGTTATTTTACATGTTGGTCTTATGATCAGAACTTATTTCATTCTTTTTGGATCTTTACATGCCTTTGGAAAAGAGGTCTGAACAAGGTTTCAGATATCCCGACTGTCGGGTGATGATAGACGAATTTGAGGTGGATACCGACTTCTTAGTGATTGATCTTGAAATCTTCAACTTGATTATCTATAAGGATTGGATGATTAGTGTTAAGTCACAGATATATTTTTATCACCATTGGGTTCAGTTATTATCTATCGATGGAGTCACTCATGTTTTCCAAGGTGATTGAGAGTCTATATTAGGAAGGGTAGGGCATGTTGTTCCTTATGTTGGAGTAATATCATTCCAATTTTAAGAGATGTTTCTTGATATAGTTGACCCTTTTTGGTTTCTTCAACTTCTTATAGTTGTGTGTGTGTACCCTGAGGTCTTTTCAAATTATTTTTATGGTCTACCACCACCGATATATGTCAATTTTACTATTAACATGCTCCCTTGTACAATACTTGTTTCTATGTTGTATTACCGTATGAAACCCACTGAGTTGGTGGAACTTAAGGCATATCTCAAGGAACTAGAGGATAAATGATTTAATCATCCTAGAGTGTCACTATGGGCTTCACCTATCCTATTTTCTAAAAAGGAATATGGGAGCCTTAGAATGTGTATTAATTATAAAAAGTTTAATCAGGTGATTGTTAAGAACAAATATCCTTTTATAAGGATTGATGATATTTTTTATTTACATAGAGAGGATCATTGGTTTTATAAGATTAACCTATGGTCAGGGTATCACCAGTTCAGAGTCTAATAATAAGATATACCAAATTAAAGATTTAGGAGTCGATATGAACATTTCGAGTTTCTAGTTATGCCTTTCGTTCTCACTAATTATCCTACAATTTTTTATGGATTTGATAAACTATATCTTTCATCAGTTATTAGACTCATTTTTTATTGTGTTCATTAATGATATTTTGGTGTAATACAAGTTAGAGGAGAAGCATATGGATCACTTGGATATCATTCTTCAAAACTATAAAGAACATCTTATGTATGGTAATCTTTCCAAGTGTGAGTTTTGGATCCAAGAGGTGAATTTTCTAGGGAATGTGATATCTGAGAAGGGAATATTGGTATATCTTGAAAAGGTACTAATATTTATGTCTTGGGAAGAGTCCAGAAATGTGTTTGAGATCTGGAGCTTCTTGATTTTGGCTAGTTACTATAGACGGTTTTTTAGGAATTCTCTAAGATTTCATATTTGATGATAGATTTAACTTGTAAGGGTGTAAAATTTGAATGTAATGAAAAGTTTCAAATATATTTTGATGAGTTTAATATGAGTTTTTCTTTAGCACTAGTTTTGATTCTTCAGGAACTAGGGTAAGGTTATGATGTTTTTTATAATTCTGATAGTACGGGTTTGAGATATAGATGAAAGGGAAACAGGTTGTGGTTTATGGATCTCTCTAGTTACACCCTCATGGGAAGAACTACCATACCCATGACCATGAGTTTTCATCTGTTATGCATGAACTCAAAATGTGGTGTTTCTATCACTTTGGGGGGTGGTTTGTAGTATATTCTGACCATGATGTCCTGAAATATATTTTTTACTTAGAGGGATCAACATTTTCAACAATATTTTGGGTAAATTATCTTCATAATTATGATTTTTATATCTCTTATACCATTGGGAAATGAAATCTAGTTTCTTATGTGTTGAGTAGAAAATTAGAGACTCAAGCTATAAAGGAATTGGTTAAGCAGTGGTCATTGATGAGCTGTTTGATGAGATAAGATTGGGAGTGGAAGAGGTTGGTGGATATGTGTTCTTGGATTCAATAAAATCTGAATCATATTTTGATGAGATAGATCGGCTTGAGAAGGTGGTAGAAACTGAGTTCCAATGATTTAGTGAAATAATTTAGGGTGGAGAGACCTCAGGGGTGTGGTCTTGGTCTCCCAGTAGAGCGTTATGCTTCCATAACACATTGGTTGTTCCATTTTCCTTAAGATAAGAGTTATTGGAAAGTGGGCACCATTTTTTTAGTTTTTCACCATGGGGATAAAAAGATGTATCATGACTTCAGGCATCAATATTGATGGAAAGGAATGAGGTGGTCAATAGTGATTCTTTTTTGGGATACCTTAATTTTCATAGAATTAAGGTGGAGCACTAGATACCTATAGTGATATTGCAACCTTTTCCCATTATAGTATGAAAGTGGGATGATATTTCCATGTATTTATCCATTGTTTTTTCATGGAATCCTAGTGGAAAGGATTCAATTTGGTCGATCATTTATCAACTCACAAAATTAGTTCCTTTCTTACCTATCCATGAGGCGATGAAAGTGGAATAAATTAGGGACTTATATGTCCGGAAGATTTTGAAACTTTATGGAATTACTTATATAGTTTTTTCTAGCAGTGATCCTATGTTAATTTCTTGGTTTTGGAAAGTATTTCAAGTGTTGATGGGTAACCATATTAAATTAATCACATCTTATCATCCACAAATGAATGGATAGACATAGTGGGTTATCTAGGTTCTTAAGGATATGCTCAGGGATTATGTGCTTGATTTTGGAGGATATTAGGAAAATAATTTTACTTTGGTTGAATTTTCCTATAATAATTTTTATCAGGCTTCGATAAAAATGGCTCCCTTTGAGGATTTTTATGATCATCCATGTAGATCTCCCTTGTGCTAAGCAGAGTTGGGAGAGCGGTCCTTGGTTGGGATGAGTGTTGTTCAGAAAATGATGGAGATGATTCAGTTGAACCAGAGGCATTTGATCATGGAATAGAGTCATAATAAATACCATGAGGACCATCATCATTAGCCACTGGAGTTTGAATTTTGTGATAAGGTCTTTCCCATAGTTTCACCTTTCTTGGGAAATTTTCAGTTGGGTAATTTGGGTAAGTTGGCACCGAGGTTTGTGGGCCCCTTTGAGATCATTGGACATCTGGGGAGGGTTTCTTACTAATTTCTTTTAACATATGGATTGAATTATATATTATAAATTCTTTATTTTTCCCAGTTGATGAGGTATATACCAGATCCTTACCATATGATTATATGAGAGGATGTTGATCTTGAGCCCGATACCACTTTGGTTGAGCAGCCAGTTCAGATTATGGATCACCAAGATAAGGTACTACATGGTAAAATTATCCCCCTAGTCTAGGTACTATGGAAGTGAAAATAGGATAGCCTTGAGATGTGGGAGTGGTAGTAGTCGATGAAGCGACAATGGCCTTCTCCTTTTTTGGAACTAGGATTCGAGGGAATTCTAGGGGAAGAAAGAATTTATGGTGGAAATATTGTAACAACTTGTTACCTTTCTATTAGGTATGTTTTTACCTATGGTTTTTCTTTTTTTTTGGTTGAATTATGTCATAAAGGAAATTGGGAGGATATGAGTAATGGTGAATAGTATGAACAGATTTTTTTAGAAATATTAATAAGAATAATTTTTGAAATAAGCACACATAGATTAATGGAAAACAAAATCAACCTCATAAGTTTCTACTAAAAAAGATATAATACATATTAAATAATAAACATGCATTTGTTAGTAGATAGTAAAAATACAAATAGGAATAGTATAAAATAGTTATTCTACAGTAAAAATACAAACATTCACGGTACAATGATTAAAAAATTAGAATTCATATACAGAAATCATAATTAATACAATTTATACAATGCCTATGATTTTAGTATTTATAAATTTTGACGTAAATCTATAATATATAACTCACATTTTCATTAGTAAGGAAAAAATCAAAGACTTCAATTTCATTTGAAAATTTTTCTGACTTTGGGAACCACATATGAATGATGCATTATTCAATTTTTAATTTTTCATTATCTTCAATGGAATTTTTTCTCAATTGAGTGTTTGAATATTCCATTTTTAAGAAACTACATTAATAATGAAAACCCAAAAAATAGTGAACATAACATCATTATGAAATGCGTAGCGTAAAATAAATATCTCTTTATAGATATAGATTTGCATCAAATAAATGAGTTAAAATTTATTTATACTTAATTTATGTTTTGAAATATTTATTTATATACAATGTTAGTTATACAATTCAATGGGTTTTTATCATTATAAAAAATAATTAATTTTAAACCTCTCTTATTTTTTACTTTGGATAATTCTAAATATAACTAATGATGATAAGAAATAGGTCTTCATAAGTATATGCCAACAAAAAAAAGTAATTATCCTCGACTTTTGTTAATGGTCATTATAAATTAAATAGATAAAGGATATTGTCTTATTTGAATATTTAATGGCCACCTAGAATCTAAATAAGTCATATTTACTCTGGTTATGAAATAATGTTTTTTGTAATTATTCTTAGTTAGTATCTGATCTCTAATTACAAGATCTTCCAAATTTATGACTATTAACCATGTTCCATTAAAATTTTTGTAATATTGGTCAAAATTTATCAATAACACAATCGATACCCCCACTTTGATAATTAATTTATGGCATGGAAAACTAGAGATATTAATTCCATTTAGAATGTCTAGTGTATAAATGTTATTCGGTGTGTCTTTATATAAACTTACTTGATAGGATGAATCAGAACTGGGATAAACCTTATCTTCCCTAGGAATGAATGTTAACATGTAATCAATCAATTGTTGGAAAACATCACATGTTGGTGCTAAAATATCTCATTCATTTAAATATTCAACATCATTTTAATTTGTACATAAATAGGGGTATGTGCTTTGAACAATAACATCAACTATTTTTTGAAATGGAGTAAGTAGATAATTTTCTAGAATGATAATTTCTATCTCACCATCTTTTTGATCACCAAGACTACCAGCACCTATTTAAATTTTCTATATTAACTAATAATTACATTTCCATTGTCTTTTTAAATTTAAAAGAGTGAAAAAAATTCAGAAATACATATTTTATTCATACCTAACAAGTTGTTATGATAAAAAAATACATATCATAGATCATCAACTATAATAAAATGAATTATTGGATGTTTAAAACATTCTTCATTCCCATGAAATATCATTGAATAATTAACCTCATATTCACCTTCCAAGTTCATCCACTACATTCATTGGAAATATATTTCTTGCATCAGAACAAAATTATAACATGAACAAATTTTGAGAATAATTTTCTATTCTATATGAAAAAATGACCAATGAAAATGAAAATTTTCTAACCAAAAATATTAATGCACCAAACACACCCACAAGATGTGTTTTCATTGTACATGGATATGGCGACACATGTAAAACTTTCTTATAGAAACAATAATGTCACTACTTCTCTTATAATGATATGTTTTAGTTATTGTATAGTCAAGTGGTATAGAATACATGCTGGTTCCTTGTGGTACAAAATCACACTCTTGATTTTGTATTCCAATTGCTGTTATAGAAAACTCAACTTGTGACATAAAATAAGGAAATAAATTTGCTGAACTTTTTCAAGAAAAAAAATAAATTATTTAGAATGAGGCACCAATGGTCCACAAATATTATGTATATAGGGAACTATTTAAGTATTATATAATGAATCTACATATTTTTTTATTTGTATAATTCATTTGTATAAATATATTGTTAAATTCTATTATATATTTATTTTGGAAAAAAATGTATAACCCATATGAACGAACAATATGCATATATGAAAAAACTGCTTTCATATAATGTACAAGAATAATGTGGAATGAAAGTGTATAAGAATAATGTGGATACTCTAAAGGAATGATATTGATATCATGATACTACATTCATAAAGAAATATCATGATATTGTATTCATAATTCAATATTTATGAAAGGAAACTGAATATATGAGTAAATGTCATGATATTATATTCCCAAAGAAATTTTTATTTTAAAATAAATATCATGATAGTATATCCACAAAGAAATTTCACAATATTATAAAGGAATGGTGTGGATCTCATTATACCATATAGGGAAAAATCACAAATAAATCACATCTATCTGATGTAAATTTATACCAAATTCTATATATGTAAGTAATTGGGTAAATATTTATGAAAAGAAACCATATACATGAGTTAACTGAATATAATATATAGTAATGATGTGGATCATTTAAAACTATATAAAAATATGAGTTAAATATATATATGAGTAAACTATATCCATATATCATATTTATCCTTAAACTAAAATGGTTTCATTAATTCATTGTCAACTGTATGAATAATTTTGTTTAATAATTCATTTGAAAACTATATCCATATATAATTTATAAATAGTGTTGTCCAAATGAGTAAATTCCATTGATTTTTTATTTTTATAATAATAGAAAAATATTTCAATATCCCATAATGAATATTACATTAGTTCCCTTTTAACTACTCTAAATTAATATTTAAACCAAATGAATCCATTTTAAAATCAAATTGGATACTTTGAACAATACATGAAATTCATATAGCTCTATGAACTTTGGGAAAGAAAATTGGATATTTTATATTTAGTTATTTAGATAAATAGAAAATGGTATATAAATAGTATATATACCAGTGGTATAGTGATTGTGTTTTTAGAAATACAACATATAATATTTGAAACTTTATAAAACATGTTAATATCATGTTATGTTGATTGCATTAGATGGAAAATTATATCCCGACTGTATAAAAACATGAGTAAACATATATACAACAATATTAACTATTGAATATGAATATAGAAAGAAATTTAATATTATGTAGTATATATACAGTTTCAATTGATATTTTTAATGAATTAGGTTAATGAAAAATGAGAAGAATATGTAAATGGGAACTATTTTCATTATGTAATCTAAATTTGTGTTAGAAGAATTACATATAAACAAGATAAAGTAATAAAGTAATACATAATTCATATACCTTGGCATTGTAACATGTTTCATTAAATATATAAAATATCTTCAGATAGTATTTTCCTAGTGTTACTCTATACATTATATGGTCCTGAAATTGGGTTTGAGAATAAAAAGTTAGCAATCAACCTGTTCAAGGAATTGATTGTTTCCCAAATTTAATCCCCTTCAATAGCCTCAATAAAATTTTTATCATCACTAAGTAATAAAAATCATAAAAGGATTCTCAAAAAGTTTTATGGACAGTATTATTGACATTCAATATATCATTAAAAGAATTTTTACCTCTAAATTTATTAATGAAGATTATAAGATAATATAGCTCTCTGATTTTGGGAGGAACATAATGCAATATACCAATTGTAAATACTATATTTCTAGGAAACCATATTCATTCAATATTGTGGTAATTTTGTTTTGTAAATTCATAATATGTGAGAAATAGTTCTTCAAGGTATGTTGTGTTTTCTTTTAACCATGTGGTGAACATTGTATTGGAGATTTTTTGCTTTCAATGGAATTTCATCAAGGTTAACTCCATATAAATAAGTTATGTTTTGTTCCCCATGAAAATGGAAGTAAAATATCTCAACTCGGGGTACCTAAAATGGATTTCATAATAATACATTATCCAAGAAGCCTCACACGGTGAAATATATCAATAGTTATAATACATTTTAATCTGATTTACCTATTTATGACATCCCTTTGTATTTTTTGTTCCATATAGTATAATTGTGACAGGTCATTCCCTTTATTTATGTATTTAAAAAAATATTGTATTGAACATTAATGATTACATCATTAAATGTTGAGGTGATTCTTGTATTTAACCAAAAGAGTTGGATTATAAGGTACAATATAATGATTGTCCAGTTCAACACTATTTTTTTTAATATTTTTTGAGAACTATCTCATCTTTTATATTTAGTATATCCAACATCTTATAAACTTGAAGTACTGACAAAAAATTTTGGGAAAAACTTTGAAAACATAAATTTTTTCATGCTGGTGTATCTTGGGTTATTAGAAACACAAGTTCCATAGATCATTAAGTTTTTTACACATTTATATAAAAGGGGATGCTCTCTTTTATCTGGTATCTTAGCTGAGAGTATACAATATATATAAGTTGTTCAAATTTTATATATAGGTTCAAGGAATACAAGTATATAGACATGAGAAAAGCCACATTTTTGAAATTCAATGGTTTATACAACTTCATAAAGAAGTAGATAATAGTTACTTGAATTCATTTAAAAAATGCTACAATGGAGCATTAAAATAAATTTGAAGATAAAAATTGATACCATCTTGATAATTTTCAAAAACAAACCCATATTTTAAATAGTTCATCAAATGGTATACCTTGATATTTAAAACCTTAATAGTATTTGGGGTCAGTCCAGTGGATGAAGGTTTTTAATTTTAAAAATCATGCAATCTCAGGCCAACACGGGTTACATGTGAAAGAGGGGAACATGTCTAGATATCCAGCCTAGTTACAAATTTCATTTTCATCTCAATAATTCTGAATAATGTATCTTGGTCCAATAGTGAAGGATAAATTAAAAATAATACGTTTTTTTGCAAAGTGTACCATTATGCTCACCTCTTAAGTAATCTTCTTGTAACCCACTATATAACTCAATTATTAATTGTTTTTTATTAAATTAAATGAAGGATAAATTTTGAGATTAAACCATTGTATATGCATAAACTTCAAATTGTTGTAAGATTCATATTGAATGTAAGAGTATCGTGTTTTTATTTGGATCAAATTGAATATGGTATGAAAATTAATCTCTTATTTTTATTTTTTGAACTCTTAAAGTTATGGAAGACGAACTCTGATAAACATTATTCAAATATGTATATTTACCAGTGGAAAAAATTAAGGTATATTGCAATGGAAGATATAGAGGACTAAATTCATCTATACATTTCAACTAACTTGATCATGTTTTTATAATGATATCTCTATCCTTATTAACATATTCAAAATCACCAACTATTACCATATCAATTTCTGATGATATTGGAAAGTTGTATATATTTGAATCCAATCCCCTTCATCTAATTATACTTAGCTTTAAAACAGGTCTAGAATTTGTATTAAATAAATCATTTGCAGTTCTAAACTGATGAATTGACTAATTTCATCCATCAAACCTAGAAAGTAGATTTTCCACAATGGTTGGGTTAATAGAGGAATCCATATCATTTTTTTGGAGTTGTGGGAAAAAATATTAAGTGTAAATTGAAAAAAAAACAAAAAAAATAAATCATTAATGTATAATTAAAATGTTTTTAAAGTACCTCACATACCATATTATATTTTTTAATTAATTTTAAGTGTCATAAACATATATTTGGGTGAATTTTTGGTTCTTTTCTACCAATTGAAAATAATCTTCCAATGTGATGATAATTTCATCCATTGATCCTATAAATATATTGACCACCACCAATATTCATGGAATTATAAATTCATGATCCCATTAATGTAAAAGATAACATTATATTGTAAAGGTGGATAAGATTCTAAAAGTTTCTTATTTAGTTTGAGATATCATAAAAAATAAGGGATTTCAGGTATTCAAGTGGGGTATCAAATTCATGTAGTTTGATTTTACCAAGAGAACAAAATAGTGAAAACCCAAGATAATTCTATGATTTGTATCATTTTAGACTTTCATAAAACCACAACATATCATAGAAGTACATGAAACAGTGTTGAGGATAACCATTATCCAATTAATCTATTTATGGTTAATATATTTTTAGTAAAATTGTAAAAGAATAAGAAAACTAAGAAACATAAATTGAGAAATGTAATGGGTTATGAAATACCAATATGTTTAACTGATGTTCACCCATTTATATGTATTTCCATTTATTTTAATTTGAAGAGTGGTTTCTATCATAATTAATATATTTATAATATTTTTAATATAAATAGTTTATTCTAATAAATAATACAAGGAAACTTATAGAAATATATATCTATATTGAACATATAAAATTCACATAAGTGCATACCATCATCACAATAAATGTTGAGTTAATTATTTAAATTCCATGGTAAAGTGTTCATGCGATACAAATATTCTACATTAATATGAAAATAATTTAGTTTTAATTGATAATATTTTTTTAAAAACTACATTAATGTTAGATAATTCAACCATTTCTAACACAATGTTAACATAGATTAATGATGATCATAAATCAGTTATGAACCTATACTTGAGTAAGGTGTGTTAATGTTTTATAGTTACAAAAAAATATTTTATGTTTATTTATTAGTAGATTTAAAAATATTTATTTTACCATTATATCACAATTTGGTCAGAGGGTGTTAACTTTCACTTGGTACAGTACTGACAACAATGGATGTAGGGGTTGTGGTAGTAACAATGGATAATTTGTTAGAATATAATGAACTAAAAGGAGTGTTTGAACCTATAATTTGGGTGGAATAATTCATCAATTTAAAATTATAACAAAATATCTCAATATGACATGGTAGTACTGATGAATTTTTTTGAATTGAGAAAATAATTAAAAAGTTACCTGTAATAGTTTCTTTCCATTTTTGTATACATAATTTTTTTTGTTGACTTTCCTCCTTTGAGGGTAAATTTTGTTCTGTATTTGAATTCATTGTCATATTTATATTCACATGATGCCTTTTTAATCATTTTTCATGTTCATACGGTGAACGATTTTGAACTCCTATTGTTTTTGAATTTAGAGTTTTATAAATAATCAGTGCCTATATTTTTGTTAAATGATACAAAGTTGAAAAATTGTGCAACCCTATAATAAGGTATCAAACCATTTATCATAACCCATTACAATGGAAATCACTATTTATTTTTCAAATTGATGTCAATATTAGGAATTTGGTATAAGTGAAAAATAATGGTCTATTTGGTTTACCACATTTTTTCAAACTATAGTGAATCCTATAACCTGAAATAAAGGAGTGTCCTTATAATAATAGTTTTTGATATTTAAGATATTATCATTTCATATAGTTACTTTGTATCATTTATTTGAAGATAAAAAGGACGTAAGACCAAACATATGAAAATGTTGACTCTATTTTTCATTTATAAAATCTTTTATTTATTAGCTTCCTTGCACCATGATTTTTGATTTTTAGTCATTTTGAAATTTTTTATGGTGTTTCATAAATTTTTCACTAATATATAAATAATAAATGTCAAGGGAATATTGGACAACAAAAAAATTTGTACATAAAAAACGGGTTTGATTAATGAAAGACAAACAAAAATAATAATTTAATTCTCAAAATGAAATAAGTTAATTAAAAAGGGAATTTATATTTAAAAAATAATGGGTTGAATAGAGAAATAGGAATAATAAGTATGCATTAAACATATTTCCTCTGAAATTTAGGTGTATTTTTTTGAATTTTTTAAATTCAGTATAAAATAGTAAAGTATGATTAATATTAAAATACAATAAGATAAATTCATTGAAAAAAATAAAACCTTCAAGAGAGTAGAGTAGTTATGAAAAATTTATTATCATATTTTATTTTCTTAAAATGTAACCATTGATTTTGCAGACTGTGATCCTATTTGAAGAAGGAATTTTTCAATTATTGTGTAGTTTGTGATGAAAATGAATATCATATATTAGAGAAAATAAGAAAATGTATATAAATTAATATATAATAAAAAACCGTTCTAATAAGAAATGTGCATAAGGATTAAAATTATAGTGTTAGTATATAGAAATAGTCAAAACTCATCAATTGTTTACGGTTAGAGACACTAATTGTCTACCCAAAGCTCAAAATACTGTTTATTTCATCATCATAATAGTTTCCATGGATAAATAGAGAAAGTGTAATTAAGAAATTTATACAACAAAATGGAGTGTAAAAATCTAGGTATATAGGAATAAATATAAAAGGAAAATATTAAACAGTTACCTTTTAGAATTCTACATTCTAGGTTGTAGTCACATCACTAGAATTTAAATAGGGAAAATACTTCATGTTATGAAGTTTTAAAGTAAAAAATTCAATTTTAATTAAAATAAAAAGTCAAAGATGAAATTAAATCCAAGGAAAAAATGAAAAAAAATACATAAACATGTATAATACCTTGATATATAGAGATTTAATGGGATGAGGAAGCTCTAAATAGAGTTAGAGATGGAATGGGATGGAATGGGAGAGGTGGGGATGCGAAACAGAGAAGAAATGAGTGGTGGAGGAGGACATGACAAGTGCAGGAAACAGAGGAGGAGAGATTAAAGCTTGATATAGATGATGGGAGGTGATATTGAGAGATTTATTGGGTTTTAGGATTTGGATGGGAGGTATGGGATTACGACCAGGTAGGGTTGAGGATTTATAAGAAACAGGTGCTATTAAATGAGTTATGATATGTGCAGAGGAAAAAAGATTGAAGGATACGATGCACAACAAACATTTCTATAAATGAGGAAGAAATGTGGGTAGGTTCAGGGATCTGAAACATGGAGGAGAATGAATTTGGGGTAGGATAAAGGATCTAAAATAGAGAGGAGGAATAATGAGGGGGAGGAAGAATATACCATATGATTGGGTGCAGGTTCAGGGATCTGGAATATAACAACCCAAATCTTTATTTCACATTTAAACATGATTTATTACTTAAAATAATACTTATTACAACCTGTAAGATCGATAGGTATAGTGTATTTGGGAAATTAGGTACATTAAATAATAACTTAAAACATTAAAAACAACATATTTATTGAAAACTTCTTTAACATTATCAAAACATTCATTTGTACTTAACACTGCATGGGATAACCTGAGGACATGCATAAGAAAGGGGAGAGCTATAAAGACTATTAATGGAATAAAAAGGAATGAAATGAATAATACAAGCCATGTTATACAATAGGAATATCAATGGATCATAAATAGATCATGAATAATAAGGCATGATATAGCATGGTAATCATAACATGGGAAATATGTAAATAAATTAAAACACTGAATCATAAACATAAGTCGAGCCTAAACCTGCCAAGACATCATGGGTGAAAAAGTACCATAAAGTAATAATGCAATCCCCATGTAATAATGTGAGGTATCATGATACTAACCATTACCCAATTCATTCGAGCGCTATATAATTTCGGGTGCACCCATCACTTTCATTTCATTCTCATTCTTAAGTGTTCTACAAGGATCAATCAACATGGATTCATTCATCATCATAATTTATTCCATGATCAAGGAGTGTGGAATAAATATATGTGCATCCCTAATAAAATAAGTATATTTGTATAAAGGTTTATACCCATGACAGAAAATGGCCATGTTATTCACTACATGATTGTTTTGGAATGGAAAATCACGGTGCAATTTTGGCAGCATAACGACGTAACATAAAAATTCATAAAATGGGTTGATGAGATATAAGGGGTTATATAATCCTTTAGATATGAAATTAATAGTGATATGTACATGGAAATACATGTCCCAACATAATTAATTGAAAAATAAGGCATAACATAATAAAGAAACTTGAAGAAAGAGGAGAAAGGAAAGAACCCTTATTTGAATGTGTGAATGCAAAGGCTTGGGAGGGGCTTCTTGAAAGATTAGGGAACCTTAAAAGGAATATATGGAGTTAAGGGAAGAGTTTTTATCAAATGATTTTTATTTAAGAGAAATGGGGGCTTGGGTGGGTTTATATATGAAAGGAGGGAGATTTATTTATTATTTATGTTTTGGAATCTACATAATAAAATATCCAAAACCATAAATTATCCCATGGTTTTTCAAATGGTTTCTTCCAAATGGTAGTTTTTTACATTATTTTATAATACCAAGGGCATAAATTATTAAAATATTACAGTTGGTGATGTGGAGGTGAGTCACACTCTTAAATAAATGATTTTAAAATCAAAAAAATATATTATAACTCTTAGAGGATTCATAATGGCTTTAAAAAATAAATAAAATAAACATAAAATCATATCATTTTAAAGGTTAAATGTATATTTGGTCATGTATCTTATTTATATTACTTATTACAACACTTTTGGGTCATTGTGATGTTATAAAACACAAGGTATATTTATACGGTATTTAATATTTACCCAAAAATTCATCTATCTCAGAAAATGGTAAAAAATTCACAATTGGGTAATTTAGACATCATGATTTCAAAAATAATATTCATTTTATCTAAATAATTTTCTAAATATGAGAATTTTTACTTTAAAAAAAACGGACATTTATTGAAAATGTTGGGGTTTTGACAATAATAATTTTTGAACCCTTATAAAAAATTACATTTGACTTCGTCAAATTTATATGATCATTTAAATTTTATAATAATGTTAAAATATTATTTATTTAAAAAATAAATTAATTCATTAATTCATTAACTGAATTTTAATATTAACCCAAAATACAATTTTTTCTTTAAAAATCATTTACAAAGTAACAATAATAGGATTAAAATATATTCATTATTTTATACAAAATAATGTACATATTCTTAATTCTAGGGTCTTGATTCATATCCCTTTAAGAAACCAGCATACACTCAAAGTGTAACAAACCAATGTTTTAAAAGTAAATTTAGATGTATCAAACTTTGTTTTAAGTATATAGTTATAATAAGACTTTAAACATAATTTTTTCACTTCTATGTTTTGAATTTTAAAAAATGGTCATCTACTTTTGTGATCAACAAGTTATTTAGAGTCTAATAGAACTAACTTTTCTTTTTGGTGAATAGTAACAAACCCTTATGAATAGTAATATGAAAATTAATATGACCCTTATGAATAGTAAATCATATTATTATTTTATTTTACTAATGTTATAACATAATGATATGATGATTAATTTTTCAAGGTGATAAAAAATGAGTTATAAATATAAAATTATTATTTTTGAATAAATTATGATTTTATTTAAAAATCAAATTAATAATATTTGGAAAATTATTTTCAAAAAATGGATTTAATTTTTGAATTTTACACGTCAAAAAATGGTTAGGTTGAATTTTTGGTATTTTTCTGAAATTCTTGAATTTTTGATGAATGGTAAAATACGATAAAGTACAATAAATGTTAAATACTTGTTTTACTGCATCATAGGTGATTCAAGGATGATGTAAGACCACTTGGTTCTACATCACATGAAATTATTACTATTTTGGGTCACATGAATCATGAATATTCATAGTCTTGAGCAAAAATATTAAAATAATGATTAAAATAATGTAAAATGCCTCTTATCCTCCACTATAAATACCACCCTCATTCCCCACTTCCTACCACGCCTCTAAATACTTTAGAATTACCTAATTTATACCAAATACCATCCCCAAGTCTCTTCCCAGTGTCTAAGACCTTATGGTCTCACCAAAAGTCTAAACCAAAGGCCTTAAGGAGGATCTCAAGGAGAAGAGATCAAGAGGTAAGAATCCTCTTCCTTTTTCATGTGTTTTCTTTTCAATTCATTTCTTTTATTATACTATCTTCCCCTGACCTTATATAGGAGGTATGAAATCTCCAGAATATTATATATTCTGCATGTTATCATGTTAATGTAAAAAAATTCTTCATCTTTCTTCCTCTCCTCTCCCTCTTATTCTAAAAAAAAAACACCGTCCGCGATGTACCGATTTACCAAAACTGTTGATGACGTGTCTTCAATTTCCATTAATTACTTAAAATATGATCATAAATTCCTTTTAATTATTGAAAAAGAATTTAAATTTTATGATTTAACATATTTTATTTTATGGAATGAAATTCTATACCTGAAATTAAATTATATAATGAAACAAGTTCCTGACTATCGAGGAACCGCCAAAAATGATCTAAACAAATATCATTAATGTTTTTTCTAAATATTCATCATAATATATGATAAAAAATGATTTATGGTATCATTATATATTACGGAAACATATGAATACCATTTCATTGCACTTCTATAATTTCATTTCCATACGATAAGAATATCAAATACTAATCAGCCATGAAAATCATGTAAAGAATGCTCCCAAAACAACGGAAAGAACAAAATACTAAAACTTAAAAGGTGAAATGATGCTATGAAATGGTCATATAAGGTATTATAAACATGAATCTGTTTCTTTATTATATTAATAACATTATTTAAACCATTATACATGAGTTCTAAACAAGTTTTAAGTAATACAAACCTGAGGTAAGGGAATTCATAACCCAATTTCCATTCTTTGGGTTAACCTTCTAATTCATTATTTACGTGGTATTAAAATTTTTTGTGTGACTAATTTTGTTTATATTTTTATGAATTATGTGTATTTATAGTTTATATACATATTCCATCCACTCTATTAAGTCTCACTTAAATTAAATGATATTTTTAAGGGGATTTTATTTTAAAATCCTCTTTTAAAATTCTATTTTACACAATTAAAAAGAAGTTTTTTTATAAAATTTTGCATGTTTTATGATTATTTACTGGTTATTGTGAATTTTTTATTATGAATGGTGATACCTATATCTCCCTTCAAGGCATTGGGTATGTGTATGTTTGAGGTCGGTTGTATGGTAACTCCAAGTGTAACTGTAATGGTTACACAATAAGGTAGTTGTGAGGGTTACATTGTAAGGTAGTAGTGAGGGATAAGAATCATAAGGTAGCCATGATGGTTACAAAACTAAGTGATTAATGACTCAATATACCTTTATGGTTCTATATATTTTCTATATGTTTTGTTGAAATCTCATGGAAATATCATGTTTCACAAAGTAAGTTTATATGGGTGATAAGTATGTATTTTTGAAAATGATTTCATATGTTACAATTATTCTTGGACTAATTTTTTCTTTCCTTCATTTTATATCCCTTAATGAGATTTTTGTGCTCATCCCAATATTTGAAATTATTTTCACTGTTTATAAGGATTTATAAGACAAATAAGGAAGTCAAGTTAAATGTAATGAAGATTTTTCAAATAAAACATATTTTATTTGAAAAGTTTTATATTTTGGAAGAAATAGATACTATTTTTGGGGTATCTTAGCTTTATAAATGTGGAATGTTTTTTATATGTTATATCCCAATTCTATAAAACTCTAAACTTGAAAATATCCTCAATGTGAAATGAAGTGACTTCCTGACTAAAATTCAAGATTATGTAATGTAATAAGTCCATGCCCTTATAGTTGGTATCAGAGGATGGTTTAGATAACTTTAGGGGTTAAAATGATGTTAATATAATACCATAAATTATTTTTACTCTATGTTTAATTTTAAATGTTATATAATTTAAATATTACCATGTTGCTTCGACTAAGATATGTTTGTTCTGAATGGTTTTCCGAAGAAGAAACATGGAAGTTGAAGTGGAGAGGCATCGACAGAACAATATCATTCTGAATCTGTATCCCAAAATGGTAGGGATTGGAACTGAGTATTTTGTGAAAATATTGGATTATCTACCATACGTAATAAATGGCAGTGGAATCCATGAAAGTGAACAACCAGAGGTACCAAAAAGGAACATGATGATAGTGGAACATTTTATGAGAAAACACCCTCATTCATTCAATGTATCTTCTAACCCAGTAGTGGATGAAGGATGGATTAAATCCTTTGAAAATATATTAGATGTTATGGGAAGTTTAGATAATAAAAATTTAAGACTTTACATTTATCATTTTGAAGGTTAAGCTGATCAGTGGTGGTCAATGGTTAAGAATATCAGGGATATAGAGGCGATTGATGCCTTAGAGTGGGATTAATTTAAAAGACTTTTCCTTGAAAAATATTTTTTAAGGTGGTTCGAATTAGGATGGATAAGTAATTACTTGAACTTAAGAAAAAGGAGGAAGATTCAGTGGCTTTGTATGAATCAAAATTCCCCCAAATGGCGAGTTATTCTCTAAATCTTATTCTGGATATTGATAGTAAAATCAAAAACTTTTACTCAGGATTAGAGCCAAGGTATTGAAGGGAATTGGCCTCCCATGAATTCAAAAGTTTTGAGAAACTTTTCCAATGTGTTGAGAGGGTAGAGATACAGTTTTCTGATGATCACATTCACTTTGAAAATAGGGATAAGAATAGGTTCATATACAAAGTGATGGGTAAGAATCAATCAAAGAAATATGATGGTAAGAAATTTCAGTTTCTAGTTTGTGAAAAGGGAGGAAAAAATAACCCTAGGTAATTCATTACCAAAAATCAGAAGTGTTTTATATGTTTTAAGTTTGTAAATATTTCATAATATTGTAAATAAATTGATCCTAAGACTAATACTGATAAGAAAACTGTAAAGTGTTTTAAATGTGGTGAGAGGGGCCATTATGAAAATTTCTACCCAAAGAGAGATCTGAATGATGAAAAGAATCCAGACTATAAGAAGAAAGGTATAGTGAGATCATTTGAAACTACGTCAGTAGACATAAGGCCATCCAATGAAGTTGTATTAGGAACCTTGTTTTTTTACTCAGATTTTTCTAAAGTTTTGTTTGATACGGTGTCTACACATTCCTTTATTTCTAAGAAATTTTATAGTAAATTGGAAACACCACATCAAAAAATGAGACCAGAACTTATTGTTAAAACAACATAGGGAAATATTATAGCAAAGAGGAATTATAAGAATCTTTCTATTGTGGTCTATGGAAATACTTTACATGTAAACCTTATTGTTTTTCCCTTAGTAGAGTTTGATGTCATTCTGGGAATGGATTGGATTTTTATTTATCATGCTAAGTGTAAGGACCCGACCCCAGTTGCCTGGAGTTGGTGACTTATTTGATTACATTGGAATATAAAAAATGAATATTCATCCTAAAGGACTGATTAGTTTAGTATTATTAGAAACAAGATACATACATAAGTTCAAAATTACAACTTGAAAATAAATACAACATAAAAACTCCTTTGACAACATCCATAACTCCTAGGTTATTTCAGCATGTCATTCATAATAAAACTTTTCATGTAATGAGAAAATTAAACATAAGAAAGGGGTGAGCTTAAAATCTCATTAAGGGGGAATGAAATACAATGTAAGATATCATAACCTAAACATTAGTCATGTTGAATAACTAAAAACATTGCCTTTAACAAAAACATGAACACATTATGGAAGGAAAAAGAGCTGAATAAATAATTCCATAATCATGGGTATTCTAATAGTCTAATAACCACATGAAATATAAATACTATTTTAATAATGAGGGAATGAATAATGCGGGACTTCATAACCATATCGTCAAGGCCTCGTGCCAAGACCATAAATAATCATTTTTTAAGGCCTTGTGCCAAGACCACAGTTTGTCTCATGAGACCTACCCATGCACCAAGGGGATATAGTAGGCCCCACATGAAACTTAATATGTCTAATTCATTCCTCATATGAAAAAAGATAAACATAAACAACATATACATTCATATTGAAACAAATATATTAAATGTAAATAACTTTCCTCGAACATTAAGCTTAAACACTAACCATTGAGAGTAAATTGATGAATGGTTTTAGGATAGGACATCCACAATCAATCTATTAATAAACCATACAATTAAATATGGTATATGACATAATAAATTATTAATCCCAATAATACATAATAATCAACAAGAGTTTTGAAATAGACAAAAATACTCTTATAAAATCTTCAAGTAATTCTTGAGATAAATACTCTTTTACTTTGAAAATAAGAGTTTTATTGGAAAAATCTTTATATAAAAACAAAAGTTAAGTAAGATAGTATTTTCATAATAAAATTATTGGTTTTATAAATATAATGGTTTCAAAAAACATATTATATAGTGCCCATTAAAATAGGTAAGAATTTGATAAATTCCTTTGCATCGGGCTTGTATTTCAGAAACAATTTTGAAAGTTCCATTTACAACATGTAACTATCCATAAAATAAGGAAATATTATGGTTGGTAAACATATATAGAACACTAACACATAATTTATGAGTATTAAGTAATAATACATAAGAATTTTATTGAGGTATTTAGATAATAAAAGTAACTCAAATGAAAATGGAGGTTTAGGTGGAAAACCCTTACCTTAAGTCTAAATGTGTTCCACTCTGGAACTTAAAGTCATAGAATATGAAATTAAACCTATTAATAACTTATTTAAGAACCTATTAGACATGTATTTAGTTTATAATAATTATTTTTAGTTCATTTATGTCCTTATTGATATGTTATTATATTGAATTTCGTCATTCTAGAGTGTTCGTTTTCTTGATTTTCATAATCGGTTCACTTGTTTTTAAGTAATGGAGTTCATGAGGAATGGATGTAAATATACCGAATTAAAATTACATATTGTTTATGAAAATAAATAATTATTAATGGTAATTTATTTAATTTGGTTACATGGAATTAGGATTAATCATTAGATGAAATATTAATGATAACCACTTAGATTATTTAAGCGGTGTTTTGATTATTAGGAACTAGTTTGCTCATATTATTTAATATTATGTACATATACTGGTTAATGAATATTAAATAGGTTAATAATAAATATATTATTGTCTGGTTAAACTATTAAAATGGTTTCATGACCAGTAATAAAGGATAAATTGAAGAACAAAACACCGTCGTCCATGAAGGTTATAAATTGGAACCTCATGGATGTGGATTTCATTTATAAAATAAAAGGGAGAGAGTAAGAATATTGATGATGTTTGTTTCATTCATACGATATAACTAAATTATATATATTATAATGGAGTTATCATGGTCATTTAGATATAGTAGGTGAGGTGAGGATAAAAAATAAGATAAATTGGAATGAAACTAAATGAAAAAGAAGGGTGCTTTACCTCTTGAAATAACCTCCTTGAGAACCTCCTTAAGGGAAGGGGTTTTGGTCTTTTGGAAATACCAAGAGCTTCTTCGATGTGGGGAGTTACTAGGGAAGGGTATTTGGGAAGATATTTGATGATATTCAATGATTATAGGAGTGAAGAGAAGAGGAAGTGATGGGGAGTTTTATAGTGGAGGAGAGGAGTGAATTTTGATTATTTTATTCATTATTTTATTAATTCCCTCAAGACAACCAATAGTGTTGTTTAATGTGACCCCTAATAGTAATAAGTACATGTTAGTTCGAACCAAGTGACCTTACATCCCTCATGATGTCATAAATAGTGTATTTAAATGATAATATGTATATACGTTATTTTACCATATTTCACTATTCATAAAAAAATCAAGAATTTCAGAAAAATCCAAAAAATTCACCCCAACCATTTTTCTACATATAGAATTCAAAAATAAACTCCATTTTTCAAAAATCATTTTCTAAATATTATTAATTTATTTTTTAAATAAAATCATAGTTAATTCAAAAAATAACAATTTTAATGGTAAAATTAGTTCTATATCACATTGAAAAATTAATTAAGATCTCAATATATTATTACCTTAAGAAAATAAAATAATATCATTATTTACTATTCATAAGGGTCATATTACTATACATATTACTATTCATAAGGGTATGTTACTATTCACCAAAAATCAAGTTTGTTCTATCAGACTCCAAATGACTTACTGGTCACAACGCTAGATGACCATTTTTCAAAATTCAAAACATAGAAGAAGAAAATTTGTGTTTAATGGATAGATTATAAAATGTGTTGTTTTTTATGGACTCAATGTTTCATGTATTCAATATTTATTTCCAAAAACTTGGGGTGTTACATTCTCCCCTCCTTACAAAATTTCATCCTCAAAATTTACAAAATGTTACCTCACAAAAAGATTTGGGTATGTCTTCAACAAAATATCCTCAGGATCCCATGTTGCCTCTTCGATTTTATGATTTCTCCAAAGTAACTTTACCAGAAGATTCATCCAATTTCCCAACACTTGTTCTTTAGTGTTCGAAATCTGGATGGGTTCTTTACAGTAAGATAGGTTAGGTTCCAACTCTATACCTTCAAAAGTGGGGAAATGCGTTGGGTCTGGCATGTATGTTCTCAACAATGAGATGTGGAACACATTGTGTACTTTGGACAGGATAGGAGGCATATCCAAATGATATGAAACATCTCCAATTCTCTCCAAAATTTCAAAAGGCCCAATATACCTAGGGCTCAGTTTCCCTTTCCAAATATTATAATGCCCTTCCATGGAGATACTTTCAAGAAAATGTGATCCACCACATGAAATTCCAAATACTTCCTTAGATTATCGGAATAACTATTTTGTATGATTTTATTTATTTTGATAGGACCTTAAATTGTCTTTACCTTCTCTATTTTTTCCTCCACAAGATCTGGACCCACAAGCCTCCTTTCACCAACTTCATCCCAATATGTTGGTGTACGACATCACTTCCCATACAATGCTTCATATGGTTCCATTTGAATACTTGAATGGAAGGTATTATTATAGTAAAACTTTACTAAAGTCAAATATTGATCCCACATACCTTTAAAGTTAAGTAAACATGATCTCAACATATCCTCTAAGGTTTGGACCATCCTCTATGATTTCCCGTCAGTTTGTGGGTGGTAATAAGTACTCAATTGAAGTTAGGTATCCAAAGCCTTCTAAATACTTTTACAAAATTTTGACATAAATTGTGGATCATGATCAGACACAATTGAGATAAGTTCTCCATGAAGTCTCATAACTTCATTTATATAGAGTCTTTCTAGGTGCTCTAGTGGAAAATCCTCCCTTATAGCGAGGAAATGTGCATAATTCGTAAGTCGATCCACAATTACCCATTTCAAATCATTCTTACTTGGAGTTTTGGGTAATCTAGTGATAAAATCCATGGTTACGTCATCCCATTTCTATGTAGGAATTGGTAGAGGTTGCATGACTCCTTTTATATGTTGTCTTTCAGCCTTCACTTGTTGATAGACTAAACATCTTGATACGTAATCCGAAATTTTCCTCTTTATGTTACCCCACTAAAAATGTTCCTTCAAATCTCTATACATCTTAGTGATACCAGGATGTATGGAGAAATTTGAACTCTTGGAATCATCCAATAACTACCATTTTAGCTCAGGTGTAGCTGGAACAAAAATCCTCTTCCCAAATTTTAGAACACCATCTCCACACAAAAATTCATCCATCTTCACATCTTTCACAGCATCAATTTTCATTTTCAGGTTCTCATCATCAGGATGAGAACTTTTAATCCTTTCTAATAAAGATGGTTGGGAAAATAAATGAAAAATTAGTGATGTTTCACATTCTTTTATAATTCCCATGTCCATCCTTACTAGATATATGTACAAACGATCCTTGTCAATCATAATTTTGTTGAGATCTCCATGATCCTTCCTGATCAATGCATCAACTACCTTTTTTTCATTTCCTAGGTTGTAGTTTATAGTACAATAATAATCCTTTAGTAGTTTGATCCATCATCGTTGCCTCATGTTGAGTTATTTCTGTGAGAAGATATACTTCAGGCTCTTTTGATATGTATATATCTCACATTTTTCTCCATAGATATAATTTCTCCACATCTTTAGAGAAAATATTACCACTTATAACTCAAGATCATGAGTGGGATAGTTTTTTTCATGAATTTTTAACTACCTTGATGCATAGGCAATAACACTATCATTATTCATAAGGACACAACCAAGTCCTTTCTTTTATGAATCACTAAATATTACAAACCCATCATTATTTGATGGTAGGGTTAGGATAAGAGAATTCACTAATATCCTCTCCAAATCTTTGAAACAGTCATCACATTCCTTTTTTCATATGAACTTAACCCCTTTACATCTAAGATTGGTCATTGGGTTGGCTAAACAAGAGAAGTTTTGCATGAAACACTGATAATAACCTTCTAAACCAATAAAACTACGTACCTCAGTTATGTTCGTTGGAGTAGGACATTCTTGCAAAGCCTTTGTCTTCATAGGATCAATATATATTCCATCTTTAGAGACTATGTGTCCCAGAAAGGAAACTGATTTAAGCCAAAAATAACACTTGCTGAAATTCCCATATAATTCATTTATTCTAAGATTCTTCATAATAGTGCACAAGTGATTTTCATGATCTTCATAGATTTTAGATTATACCAAGATATCATCGATAAATATCACCAAACAGTCATCAAGATATTCATTGAAAACTCTATTCATTAGATCTATGAAAACGAAGGGTGCATTAGTCAGTCCAAAAGGCATTATTGTAAACTTGTAATGACCATACCTGGTTTGAAATGCTATTTTTTTAATGTATTACTTCCTCACAATAAACTAATGATATCAAGATCGAAGATCAATCTTTGAAAAATATTGGGATCCATGAAGTTGATCAAATAAATCATCAATGTGAGGTAGGGGATACTTGTTATTTATTGTTATAACATTGATCTCTCTATATTCAATACACAACTTCATAGACTCATCTTTCTTCTTAACAAAAAGAACAGGGGCTCCACATGGATAAACACTAGGGAGAATAAATCCTTCATCACTAAATTCCTCTAGTTGTTTCTTTAGTTCCACTAACTCTACAGTGGTCATTCTATAAGGGGTATTTTATATGGGCCTTGAACCAAGAATTAAGTCAACGGAAAACTCAATTTCCTGCTCTGAAGGATGTCCAGGTAAATCCTCTGGAAATAAGTCAACATATTCTTACACAATAGGTATATAATCTATTTTATCATTCTTCTCCTCACCCATAGTTATTGCATTACCTCACTCCCTAATAATTGAATTCAGTTGAGCTACTAGGGGTGGATCTAGATGAGAATCAGATAGTGATTTTTCTTCCCCAAAGATAAGGGATTCCATACCATCCTCAGAAATTATAACCTCCTTATTCTTGCAATAAATTTTAGCATCATGGTTTGAAATCCAATCCATACTGAGGATTATATCAAATTCAATCATGGGTATGAAAATAAAATCAGTATATAAAGCACATTTATATGCCATAAAGGGGACTGACTGACACAACTTTTTTGCAATGATACTTCTCTTATGAGTTTTTACTGATAACTCCCTTATTAAATCAAATTGGAAATATCTTATTTTCTTGGAAAATTGGGAAGATATAAAAGAATGAAATGATACAGAATCAAATAAAGCATTGGCTAAGTTTGATGAAACGATTAAAGTACCTACAACCACTTCATTAGGAACTTCAACCTCCGCAGTTGTGACTACATAAGCCTGTAATTTCTCCCTTGGCCTTCTTTGGGGAATGTTTCCCTGATGCTTTGGACATTCATGTGAATAATATCTCATCTCGCTGCAATTGTAGCATCGAACATTGGTAGATTATTTCTTCCCCTAAAATCCTGAGATAGATGGACTTTTTCTATGCACTTGTAACAGACTTTCATTCCCTTCAGGAAAGTTCTAGGGTGCTTCTTCCCACAATTACTACAAGATGGAAGTTAAACACTTCCCTTATTCCCCATTTCCTTATTTCCTTTTCCAGAGTTTTTGACATCCCAATTCTTCTCTTGTTTTCCTATAAATTCATAAGAATTATAAAATTCCTTTTTTTTCTTGATAGAACTTGAGACTATATCTTCATATGATCAGACAATTTGGGAGACTGGAGCCCTTTGGAGGAATGGTTTTAAACCATCAAAGAATCAATCAATGTTCCTCCTTATATTACGTATGTACTTGGCAACATGCCTTTCCAACCTTGTAAAGTTAGATTTATACTTGGAAACATTTTCACCCTCCCTCTACCACAAATTCAAGAATTTCCTTTCTATATTCACTCATTCTTCACAAGGAAAGTATTTATCAAAGAATATTTCCTTAAAGTCCCTCCATTCCATATCTTCTATCTCTTCATCCTCTTTTGTGTTTTGAATTAATGACCACCACTGATCCACATCTTCTGATAGAAAATAAAATTCCATGATGACCTTCTCTCTTTCATTACATCTCAAAGTGATAAATATCTTCTCTAGGTAACTTATTAACTTCTCATCTATAAATGGGTTTGTAGTCCCATTGAATGACGGAGGATGTTGTCACATAAAACGATCTAACATAGCTCCTCCATGTGGTGGATCCAGATTCTCCATATGATTAAGGTTATTTTTCATAACCTAAGTGAGTTTTCCTAGTATACTTATAAGCTGCTCAGAACCAGTCACAGTACCAGAGCCAACATCATTATCTTGCATCAAAGGGAAATCACTACATGGGACATGCATGTTCATGCGGTTTCCTTTCCTTCTACTAGGTGATGTTTCTAAATAATGGAAGATACTAGATTAGGGTATAAATCATAATTTATAATCTCAACGTAGAAAAATACTTAGCATAAATTGAAATTATATACATAGATAATCTCTTAATCATAAACATGGTTTCTTTGAGGAAAAATTTACATTTAAATCCTTCATAATGGATTGTAAATAAAATGTGAGTTATCCTAAGAATATCCCCCAGGAGTGCGAAACCAGGTGCGCAGTAAGGCCCATTATTGTGTACCAGGATACCCCAGGTCAAGCCCAAAACTCTTTGTTAGAGTTTTCACTCTTAGGTACATCTGTTTCAGAACCACGTCCTCTTGTAGTATCTAGATAGGGATGTGTTTTCTAGAAATATCCACATAATCTATTCCTTACCAAAATACCAGGATGTTCTTGTATGTTAATCCTCAAAGACTATCTTAGGGATTTCCTCTATAATCTAGGTTTACTAACTCCAGTTTCTAAGTTGTCTACTAAACTTCCTTTGATACCAAATGTAAGAACCCGACCCCAGTTTCCTGGAGCCGGTGACTTATTTTATTACATTGGCATATAAACAAGTAATATTCATCCCAAAGGACTAATTAGTTTATTATTATTGGAAACAAGATACATACATAAGTTTGACATTACAACTTGAAAATAAATATAATATAGAAACTCCTTTGAAAACATCCATAACTCCTAGGTTATTTCAGAATGTCATTCATAATAAAATTCTTCATGTACTAATAAAATGAAACATAATAAAGGGTTGTCCTCAAATTCTCAGTAAGGGTAATCAATACAATGGAAGTTATCTTAACATAAACATTAGACATGTTGAATAACTAAAAACATTACCTTTAACAAAAACATGAACACATTATGACAGGAAAAAGAGATGAATAAATAATGCCATAATCATGGGTATTCTACTAGTTGAATAAGAACATGAACCATCAATAATATTTTCATAATAAGGGAATGAATAATGTGGGACTTCATAACCATACCGTCAAGGCCTCATTCCAATACCATAAATAATCATTTTTTCAAGTCCTTGTTCCAAGATTATAGTTTGTCTCAAGAGACCTACCGATGCACCGAGGGGATATAGAAGGCCCCACCTGACACTTACTATGTCCCATTAATTCCTCATATGAATGGGGATAAACATAAACAACATATAAATTCATATTGAAACAAATATGTGAAATATGAATAACTTTTCCCAAACGTTAAGCTTAAACACTAATCATTTTGAGTAAATTAGTGAATGGTTTTAGGATAGAACATACACAATAAATCTATTAATAAACCATACAATTAAATATGGTAGATGTCATAATAAATTATTAATCCCAATAATACATAATAATCAACAAGAGTGTTTAAATATACAAAAATACTCTTACAAAATCTTCGTATAATTCTTGAGATAAACACACTTTTACTTTGAAAAGAAGAGTTCTTTTGGAAAAAAATTTTGTATAAAACCATAAGTTAAGTAAGAAATTATTTTAATAATAAAATTATTGATTTTATAAAAATAATGTTTTCAAAAAAATATTATATAGTTCCCTTGAAAATAGGTAAGAATTTGAGAAATTCCCTTGGATCAGGCTTGTATTTCGGAAGTAATTTTGAAAGTTCCTTTTAAAATGTGTAAATATCCACAAAATAAGGAAATATTATGGTTGGTAAAAATATATATAACAATAAAAAAGAATTTATGAGTAGTACATAATAATACATAAGAATTTCATTGATGTATTTAGACAATAAAAGTTACCCGGATGAAAATGGAGGTTCTGGTGGAAAACCCTTACCTTAAGTCCGAATGTGTTCCGCTCTTGAACTTACGGTCTTTGAATATGAAATTAGACTTATTAATAACTTATTTAAGAACCTATTATACATTTAGTTAGTTTATCATAATTATTTTTAGTTCATTTATGTCCTTATTGATAAGTTATTATATTGAATTTCGTCATTCTGGAGTGTCTGTTTTCTTGATTTTCATAACCGGTTCACTTGTTTTTAAGTAATAGAGTTCATGAGGAATAGATGTATATATCCAGAATTGAAATTAAATATTATTTATGAACATAAATAAGTTTTAATGGTCATTTATGTCATTTTGTTACATGGAATTAGGATGAATATTTAGATGAAATATTAATGACAATCACTTAGATTATTTAAGCGGTATTTTGATTATTAAGAACTAGTTTGGTCATATTATTTAATATTATGTACATATACTGGTTCCTGAATTTTAAATAGGTTAATAATATGTATATTATAGTCTGGTTCAACCATTAAAATGTTTTCATGACTATTAATAAAGGATAAATTTAAGAACGAAACTTCATCATCCACGAAGGTTATAAATCGTAACCTCATGGACGTTCATTTCATTTATAAAATAAAAGGGAGAGAGTAAGAATATTGATGATGTTTGTTACATTAAGATGATATAATTATAGTATATATATGATACTGGATTTATCATGGTCATTTGGATAGAGGAGGTGAGGAGATGATAACAAAATAAGATAAATTGAAGTGAAACTAAATGAAAAAGAAGGGTGCTTTACCTTTTGAAATAACCTCCTTGAGAACCTCCTTAAGGGAAGGGGTTTTGGTATTTTGGAAAGAAAAGGAGATTCTTGGATGTGGGGAGTGACTAGGGAAGTGTATTTGGAAATATCTTTGAGGAGCTTAAAGTATTAGAGGAGTGAAGAGAAGGGGAAGTGGGGGGGGGGGGTTGTAGTGGAGGAGAGGAGTGAATTTTGATTATTTTATTCATAATTTTATTAATTCCCTCAAGACAACCAATAGTGTTGTTTAATGTGACCCCTAATAGTAATAAGTTAATTTTATTTCGAACCAAGTGTCCTTAAATCACTCATGATGTCATAAATATTGTATTTTACTAATAATTTGTATATATGGTATTTTTCCTTATTTCACTATTCATCAAAAATTCAAGAATTTTAGAAAAATCCCAAAAATTTACCCCAACAATTTTTAAATGTTTAGAATTCAGAAATGAACTCCATTTTTATAAAATTATTTTCTAAATATTATTAATGTAATTTTTAAATAAAATCATAGTTAATTAAAAAAATAACGATTTTAAAGGTAAAATTAGTTTTATATCACATTGAAAAATTAATTAACTTCTCGTTATCTTATTAACTTAAGAAAATTAAATAATATAATTATTTACTATTCATAATGGTCATATTACTATTCATATTACTATTCATAAGGGTATGTTACTATTCACTAAAAATAAAGTTGGTTCTATCAGACTCCAAATGAATTACTGATCACAACTCTAGATGACCATTTTTAGAAATTCAAAACCTAAAAGAGGAAAAGTTCTGTTTAATTGATAGATTATAAAATGTGTTTTTTGTAGGGACTCAGTGTTTCATGTATTCAATATTTATTTCAAAATCCTTGGGGTGTTACACTAAGATTGACTTTAGAGATAAAGAAGTTTTTTTTTCAGAAAGAGTTTCAGTTTGTATACGAGAACAAACCCATACAATTGATAACATATTAGGAAGCTGAGAAAATTTTGAAATATGAAATGAAATTTATCTTTCAAATATTATTGAAAACAAGGTAACTATTCAGATTAATGATGTACCATTGGTAAATGAATACCTTTATGTTTTTCCTGATGAGTTACCTGGTGTCATACCTAACTGGGAAGTCTAATTCACTATTGACTTAGTTTTTAATTCTAATACAATTTCAAAAACACCATACTAAATGTCTCAAATGGAACTTATTTAATTGAAAAATCAGTTGGAGGAGTTTCTTGATAAATGATTCATTCGTCCTAGCACTTCACCATGGGGTTCTACTATTTTGTTCATTAAAAAGAAATATAGTTCCATGAGAGTTTGCATTGATCATAGAACCTTGAATAACATCACTGTTAAAATAAAGTATCATTTGTCTCATATCGATGATTTTTTTTATCATCTCCAGGGATCTCAATACTTTTCCAAGATTTACTTGAGATCTGTATACCATCGGCTGAAGGTAAAGGAGGATGAAATCCCAAAAACAGATTTTCGTACAAGATATGGGCATTATGAATTTGTTTTTATGTTGTTTGGGTGAACTAATTCACCTGTTTCATTCATGGATATTAGGAATAGAATATCTCATGAGTTCTTGTATAATTTTATGGTTGTGTTTATTGATGAAATTCTAGTATTTTCTAAGAGTAAAGAAGAGCATGAAAAACATATAAGGGTTGTTTTGAAAACCTTAAAGGAAAAGAAATTGTATGGAAAATTGAAAAAAGTGTGATGTTTGGTTACAACAGATTTCTTTTCTTGGGAACATTGTACATAAGTATGGAATAACAGTTGATCCTTCCCAAACAAAAGTGTTTTATGAATATCCAATACCTAAAAATTTTACATAGATTCATAGTTTTCTTGGATTATCAAGTTATTACCGAAATTTTGTAAAACACTTTGAACGGTTATCTATCCCACTAACTAAGTTAACATGAAAAGGGGTTAATTTTTTTGGATAGAATAATGTAATGTTTTTTTAGGAACTGAAGAAGAGATTGGTGAATGCTCCAGTTTTGGCCTTGCCTTCCAGAAATGGTGAGATTTTTATCTACAATGACTCTTCATTGAAAGGACTTGGTTGTGTTTTGATGAAGAATGATTGGGTAATTTCTTATGATTTAATAAAACTAAAACCCCATGAGTTAAATTATCCTAAAAATTATTTGGAATTTATATCTTTTATTTTTTCTTTGAAAAATTTGAGGCATCATTTATACAGATCCAAATATAAAATATATATTGACCATAAAATTCTGAAGTATATATTCACCCAGAAGGAATTAAACACGAGGAAGAGAATATGTCTTGAATTGATAAAAGATTATGATTGAATGATCAATTACTATATAGGAAAAGAAAAAAAATTGATAGATTCCTTGAGTCGAAAAAATCATGCATCACTAACCATGTTACGTTTAGAACATGATCCCTTGATTAATGATTTGATGAATTTTGGTGTAGAAGTTGTTGGTGCAAGAAATACATCCATTTTGTTTCAGGTTTTAGTGTAGTCATCGTTATCATATAGAATTAAGTAAGTGCAAAAGGAAGACCATTAGCTAAATAAAAAGGTATAATTGTTTAAAATGGGTATGTTACCATAATTTAACCTCAATAAAGATTGTGTTTTGAGATTTGGAAAAAGATTGTGTGTGCCTTGTGATTCCCAATTGAAGAAATATTTATTGGATAAAGCTCATAGTTCTCCATTTTTAGTTCATCTTGGAATTACTAAGATGTACATAGACCTTCAGGAGTATTATTGGAGGGATGTAATGAAAAGATATATAACGGAATTTACTATGAAATGTTTGACATGTCAATAGGTTAAAGTAGAGTGGTAGTTACTGAATGGGATGCTTTATCCTTTAACAGTGCTAGAGTGGAAATGGGAAAATATATCTATGGACTTCATTATGGGACTACCAAAGACTTCTCAAGGTAAAAATGTAATATGGGTTATTGTTGACCAACTGACTAAATCTGCACATTTCCTTCCTATTTGAGATACAATGTCTTTAGATCATCTTTATCGATTGTACCTCAAAGAGATTGTCAGGTTACATGGAGTGACTCTTTCAATTTTATCTGACTGGGATCCCAAGTTCACTTATAATTTTTGGAAGGGCCTTCATAATTAATTGGGTATAGAATTAAATTTTAGTACAACTTTCCATCCTTAATCAGATGGGAAAATAGAACAAATGATTCATACATTGGAGGATATGTTTTGAGCTTGTTCAATGGACTATCGGGGAAGTTGGTATCAATATTTTTATTTATTTTATTTTTCTTATAATAATAGTTTTCATTCTAGTATACAGATGACACCTTTTGAGGCATTGTATGGGAAGTGGTTTCAAAATCCATATTTTTGGGATGAAGTCGGGGTAAGGAAGTTAATGGGAACAAAATTAGTAGAGGAAGTGTCTTAGAAAGTTAAGATTATCTACCGACACATGGGGACAACTCAGATTAGGCAGAAAAGTTATGCAGACAACAAAAGGAAAGGATTTTCTTTTGAGGTATGTGATCATGTTTTTCTTAGAATCTCTCCATCTAAAAGTGTTATTCATTTTGAAAATAAAGGAAATCTAAATCCATGACTTATTAAACCTTATGAAATTATAGATAAAGTTGTACCAGTCGCTTACCAAGTAGATTTTCCTCCGATTTTATCTCAGGTACACAATTTTTTTCATGTTTTGATGTTGAAAAATTATCTGTCAGATTCATCTCATGTCCTGAGCCCAGAAGCAATTCAACTTGAAGATAAAATTTCTTACGAAGAGAAACCAGTTTAGATTATTAATCAAAGGGAACATGTATTGCGAAAAAACTTAATCGACCAAGTAAATGTTTTTTTGTAGAAACCACATGGTAAAATAAGCAACATGGGAGTGTGAAAATGCTATGAGGAAAATGTACCCTCACTTTTTTAATAAGTAAATAAAATTACGAGGATGCAATTTCCAGAAGGTGAAGATAATGTAACACCCCAAGGTTTTAAAAATAAATTGAAATGTATGAAACTTTTTTTTAATTAGATAGTTATAAATATCCTTTAAACATACTTTTTTTCTTCAATTTATTGAATTTAAAAAAATGGTCATCTACATTCGTGATCAGTAAGTTATTTAGAGTTTGATAGAACCAAATTGTTTTCTTGGTGAAAAGTAACATACCCTTATAAATATTAATATGAATAGTAATATGACCCTTATGAATAGTAAATCATATTATTATTTTATTTTCTTAATGTTATAAGATAACAAGATGTTGATTAATTTTTCAAGGTGTTAAAAAATGAGTTTTATATTTAAAATTGTTATTTTTGAATAAATTGTGATTTTATTTAAAAATTAAATTAATAATATTTAAAAAATTATTTTCAAAAAATGGAGTTCTTTATTTAATTCAAAATGTCAAAAAATGGTTAAAATTAATTTTGGGTATTTTTCTAAAATTATTGAATTTTTTATGAATAGTAAAATACGATAATGTATGATAAATGCTTAATACTTGTTTTTCTACATCATAGGTGATTCAAGGCTGATTTAAGGCCACTTTTTTAAAACTCACATGAAATTATTACTATTTGGGGTCACATTAATCAATACTATTCATATTCCTGAGCAAAAATATTAAAATAATGATTAAAATAATGTAAAATCCCTCCTCTCCTCCACTATAAATACCACCCTCATTCCCCTCTTCCTATCACACATATCAATCCTTTAGAATTGTATAAGTTATACCAAATACCCTCCCCAATGAGCTTCCCCACTTCCAAGACCTTATGGTCTCACCAAAAAGCCAAAACCAAATGCCTTAAGAAGGATCTTAAGGAGAAGACATCAAGAGGTAAGAATCCTCTTCCTTTTTCATGTGTTTTCTTTTCAATTAATTTATTTTCTTATACACTATTAAAATAACCTTATCAAAGAGGTATGAAATCTCTATTATATTATATATTATTTAAATTATCATGTTTATTTAAAAAAATTCATCATTTTTCTTCCTCTTCACTCCCCTTTATTCTAAAAATAAAAACACCATCCGTGATGTGCTGATTTACCAAAATCGTGGACGATGTGTATTTAATTTCCATTACTTACTTAAAATATGATAATAAAACCATTTTATTATTTGAAACATAATTTATAGTGTATTATGTAGCCTATTTTATGTTCTATAATGAACTTCTATGTATGAAATTAATTTATATAATGAAACAAGTTCATGATTATCGAGGAACTGACAAAAATGATCTAAACAAATATCATTAATGTTTAATCTAAATATTAATCATCATATAAGATAAAAACTGATTTATGGTATCATTATTTATTATGGAAACATATGAATACCATTTCATTACACTTCTATAATTTCATTTCCATACGACAAGAAAATAAAATACAAACCGTCCATGAAAATCGTGTAAAGAACGCTCCCAAAACAATGGAAGGAACAAAATATTAACAATTAAAAGGTGAAATTATGTTATTAAATGACCATATGAGGTATTATAAACATGAATATTTTTCTTTAATATATTAATAACATTCTTTTAACCATTATACATGAGTTTTAAACAATTTTTAAGTAAGACAAACCTGAGGTGAGGGAATTCATAACCCAATGTCCATTCTTTTGGTTAACCTTCTAATTCATTATTTATGTGGTATTAAAATTATTTGTGTGACTAATTTTTTTTATATTATGATTAATTATGTTTATTTACAATTTATATACATATTCCATCCACTCTATTAAGTCTCACTTAAATTATATGATATTTTTAAGGGGCTTTTATTTTAAAATCCTCTTTTAAAATTTTATTTTACAAAATTCAAAAGCATTGTTTTTATGAAATTATTAATGTTGTATGATTATGTTCTAGTTATTGGGAATTTTTTATGATTATTGGTGGGACCTATATTTTCCTCAAATTCATTGGGTATATATAAGTTGGAGGTAAGCCATATGGTTACTCCAAGTGTAACAGTGATGGTTACACAATACGGTAGTTGTGACGGTTACATTGTATGGTAGCTGTGAGAGTTACAAATTATAAGGTATCCATGATGATTACAAAATAAGTTAAGTAATTCCACAAGATACCTCTATGGTTCTATTTATATTCTATTTTTTTTTAAATCTCATGGAAATATCAAGTTTCACAAAGTAAGTTTATATGGGTTACAAGTATTTCTTTTTGAAAATGATTTCAAACGTTACAATTATTCATAAACTAATGTTTTTTTACTTCATTTTATATCCCTTACTGTGCTTTTTGTGCTCATCCCAAGATTTTAAACTATTTTCATAGGTTATAAGGATGTGTAACAAAAATAAGGAATCCATGTTAAATTTAATGAATATTTTTCAAAGAAAACGTATTTTATTTGGAAAGTTTTATATTTTGGAAGAAATGGATACTGTTTTTGAGGTATCCACTCTATATTAATTTGTAATGTTCTTCATGTGTTATATAATAATTATCTAAAACTCTAAACTTTAAAATATCATCAATGTGAAAAAAAGTGAGTTCTTGACTAAAATTCAAGATTATGTAATGTAATAAGGTCGGGTCCTTATACAAAGAGTGAGGTGCACAATGATGGGGCTTTCATGGGGTCATTCAGTGAACATGGTTTGGGTCGTGATTTCGATGAGCTTGAAATTCTCCCATAAACTAGTTCATTCATGCTTAAGTTTTTTATCTCAACTTATGATTGGTCAAGGGAAATATTAGAAATGTTATCCCCATCTAAATCTCTGATAAATGGACTTCATAGGGTATGATCCTACAAGTTGAGTTCATCACTTCCTTTGTCTTTGTCAAAATAATTTGTTAAAAATCCTATATTTATAAAAGTCATGTGATCACTATTCAACGATTATATTATCAATGTTAAAGATACTTAACATTATTTAAAATCCAATTGGATATAATAAAACAAAATAAGTGCATGTGTTTTATATAACCATAAGACTTTTAATTAAATAAAAATGGGGATTTTATTCATAATAGTTTGGGTCATCACAATATTCCCCCCTTAAAAAATTTCAGCCTCGACATTTTCTTTTACCACACTAACAAATATGATTTTAACTCTACTTCATCACCTCCACTGATTCCCATGTTTCTTCTTTAAACTTTTGGTTTCTCTAAAACACTTTTATAAGGGGAATTTTCTTATTTCATATAACTTTTTCTCTAAGATATAAGATCTTCAACGGATGATCTTCATAGAAAAGATCATTCTCCAATGGTACCACCTCTGTATTGAGTACATGTGAGGGGTTCAGTATGTACTTTCTCAAGATGGATACATGGAATATATCATGTCTTTGATATAGGTTTGGTGGGAATGATATTCGACATGCCACTAATCATATGCAATAAATAATCTCAAATGGGTTGATGTACCTTGGACTAAGCTTTCCCTTCTTCCAAAATCTCATCAGTTTCTTCCATGGAGATATGCATAGGAATACCATGCATCCAACATTAAACTCTAGGTCTCATCGATGATTATCAACATAGATATTTTGTCAACTCTAAGAAGCCTTGATGTGTTGTTTAATGTTCTTAACCTTCTCCAACATTTCCAAAACCATTTTAGGACCTAAAAGTTTTCATTCCCCAACTTTATCCCAACATTCTAGTTCTATTCACCTATTCTCATAAAGGGATTCACAGGGATCCATTTGGATGATCGAGTGGTAAGTGAACTCAACCAGTGGAATATTTTGGTACCATCCTCCCTTTAAGTCAATTGAACATGCTCTCAACATTTCCTCAAGTGTTTGTATAGACATCTTAGCTTAGCCATCCGTTTGTGGGAGATAAACCATACTAAAGTTTATATCAGTGTTTAGATCATGTTAGATTCTTTTCTAAAACATATAGGTGAATCTTGGATCTCAACTGGACACAATCTATAATGGTACCCCATGTATTCTCACTACTTACTTGATGTATATCCGTTCAATTAGATCCAGTGATAAATCCTATTGAATCAAAACTAAGTGTGAAATCTTTGTAAGAAGGTCCATAACAACCCAGATAGCATTGTTTCCTTTGGATCTATTTGTAAGTCTGATGAAAAAAATACATGGTGATATTTTCCCATTTACATACTTGTATGGGTAATGGTTTCATCATTCCCTTTTACTTCTACCTTTTATCCTTAACTTGCTGACATACCAAGCAATTTGATGTAATATTCAGCGATCTATTTCTTCATGTTTTCCCACTATTAGTGATCTCAGAGATCTCAATACATCTTTCTATTTCTTGGTAAATATAGAAGGTTGAAATATGTGAATCATCCAAAAGTTCCTTATTTGACTCAGGATTTGATGGAACACATAGCCTTGACCCAAATCTCACAATTCCTCCTTCATTAACATTGAACTCTGAGGATTTACCTTTATTTATAGTTTCCATCTCTCTTTTAAATTCCCACATCATCTTTTTTATCATCTTTTAACCTTTCCAAAAGATAAGATTGAGCAATAATTTGTGAAAGTATTGATGATGTTATTTTCTTTATGATTCTAATGTCCATCCTCTTCAAATATAAGAAGATATGATCCTTTTCAATTCTCATCAATTATAGAATTGTTGGGTACTTTATACTTAGAGCATATGTCACCTTATTTTCTTTACCAAGATGGTAGTGGAATGAGAATTTGTAATTTTGTATGAGTTCTAACCATCTTTACTAGCGCATATTAAACTATTTATATGTGAATATATATTTTAGGCTCTTGTGATCAGTACATATCTTACACTTCTCCCCATAGAGATAATACTGCCAGATATTCAATTTAAAGATCAAAGCAGCCAACTCTAGATCATGCATGTGATAGTTTTACTTAGTAATTTTCAACTTCCTTGAGGAATAGGAAATGACTTTGTCATTTTTAATAAACACAAAACCTAATCCCTTCTTCAAATTATCACTAAATACCATGAAAGGTTCTTCGCTTATGGGTAGTGTGAGCACAGGGGTAGTGATAAGCTTACTTTTCAACTCATTTAATCTCTCTTCACATTCATAATTCCAATAAAACTTTACTCTCTTATAAGTTACCTTAGTAAGAGGGTTTTAAAATCATGAGAAATTTCTCAAAAATCAGAGATAATATCCATCTAACCCAAGGAAGCTACGAATATCTATCATGGGTATTGGCCTTAGACATCTTTCAATTTATTTTGTCTTTGAAGGATCCACATATATCCCATTGATTGTGATGATATTCCAAAATAATGAGGATACCTTCTACCAAAACTCATAATTTTTGTACTTTGCATAGAGTTTCTCCTTTCATAAGTTCTGTAGCATAGTGATCAAATGATCCTCATTTTCCTCCTTGGTTTTGGAGTTTATTAGAATGTCATCTATAAATAATACCAAAAATTTGTCAAGGTAATCTATAAATACTCTATTCATAAATCCCATGAAGATTTTTGGAGAATTAGTGGGTCCAAATGGAATCAATATGAACTCATAGTTCCCCTACCTTGTACGAAAAGCAGTTTAGGGGATATATTCCTTCTTCACCCTTACTTGATAATATCTCAACTGAAGATCCAACATAGATAAGTATTGTGCTCCACGTAGCTGATCAAAAAAGTCATCAATCTGAGGTATAATATACTTTTTCTATATCGTGATCTTGTTGAACTCCAATAATCAATTAAAAGGTGCATTGGCCCATCCTTATTCTTAACAAATAGGACTGGTGCATCCCTTGGTGAAGCACTTGGGCGTATGAACCCTTTATCCAGCTTCTCTTGTAGTTATTACTTTAGATCCTCAAGTTCCACTAAATATATTCTATAAGGAGTCATGGATATTGGCAACACCCTAGGTATAATCTCTTTGGAAAATTCAACCTCTTGGCTAGGAGCAAGACCAGAAAATTCCTCAGGAAATACATCAGCATATTACCTCACAATAGGCATGTCTTTGAGGATGGTTATTTCTGTAGAATCAATAATTTGAGATAGATGTGCTTTCTCATTGGGAAATAATATCCATTCTTGAGATGATGGTTCTAAAGAAGATTCATCCTCCTCCTTGCACTTGCAAAAAATATTAGGTCGATTCATAATACAGAGAGTGATTTCTTTCTCACGGCAATTTATGTTTTCTCTATATAGGGAAACCCAATCCATGCCCAGAAATGCGTTAAATTACCCCAAAGAGAGTATGATAAGGTTTTTCAGGAATTTTAGCTCATGAATGCTGATAGGGGAGGATTTATATACTTAGGATTCAATAATAACCCCATTTTCCATTTTCATCGACATCTTTACTTCCACGCTTTCTGGTAGTTTTTTAATATTCTACTAAACTTTCATGATATGAAGTAATGTATAGAACTAGAATAAAAAATTGCATTCTCTATTCTTGAAAGAATAACTAGAATACCTATCACCACTTTTTTTAGGATCCACCTCGGTGGTCTTGATAGAAAAAGATCTCCCTTGTTGCCTCAAAGGATCTCAGTTACCTCCAAAAACCCTTGAATTAGAGAATTGGTTTGCAAAGTGACCTGGTTCCCTGTAGTTAAAGAAGTAAACAACACATTGAGGGTTGACCAGAGAATTCCTTTCCTCTATCAGATTGGTGGGATCCTCTGGTCAAAAATCATTAGAATGTTTCCCTTATCTTCCATACCTAAATAATTTTCTTGTTCCCCTTAGGAAATTTCTGGGGTGCTTCTTTCCACACCTTTGACAAGTAGGATTCTAAAATTTATTAGCACTATTGGATTTATCCATAAGAATGATAGAATTAAAATCTAATTTCCACTTATTATCACCATAATAACCATGGGATTCTGTGATTGCCATTTCAACTTTGATGTCACATCGGAAAATTTCCTCCTAGTTATCAAAGTGGCGGATCGCTAGAGCTTTTCATAGACTTGGATTTATCCTACCAAAGAAGCGGTCAACCATAAATTTAGGGGTAATGACAATGCCAAAGGTGTATCACAAAAGTCTTGTGAATTTTTTCTCATAGAAATCAATAGATTCATCATCTTATTTCTTAAGTGTAATGAAATCCATTTCCATTTTAAGATGGAGAGTGCGAGGAAAATATTTATCAAAAAATATTTTCTAGAATTCCTTCCACTCCATTGTTTAAATATCTTCCTCAGGCTTTATATTATTTATTAATATCCACCACTTATCAGATTCTCCCTCCATATTAAAAATAGTTAGAAGAACCTTCTCTTGTTCAGAACATTGGAGGATGGAGAATATCTTCTCAATGGAGTTGATCTATTGTTACACAATTAAGGGATGAGATGATCCATTGAAAGTAAGAGGACTTTTTCACATGAAGCTCTCGATTACAACCTTTTATCTCTTAGGGGGGTTGGTATTATCCCCCTGATCTAGGTTTCTATTCAAAACCTAAGTATGTTGAGAGAGTATCTTCATAAATTTCACAATTCCTACTCCCATCAGGTGTGACATCTCATTGGGGCAGTCATGAAATTTCCCTTCATATCATTTTTTATCTTGATTCCACCTATTACCAGCCATTGGATAGAATAAAGGGAAAATTCGGGATGAGTATTTTAAAATAATAAACACATAAAGTGGAATCCAATGAAAATAAATGGATAACTTATAAATTACATTTATCTCCTTAACTTATGAGTTTTAAGGATTCAATCTATGTTATCCAAGATCTATTTCCTAACACATATTATTATGGAAATTTTTACCCTTAATTATGGTTCATAATGAGCTTATGAATTTAAAAAATCATATCCCCTAGGAGTGTCATACCAGGTGTGCAGTAAGGTATGTTGTTGTGTACCAGATTACCCTGGGTCAGGCCCATAACATCTTGTTGGAGTTATTACCCCTAGGTACATATGTTCCATAACAACATCCACTTGTAGTATCCATACAAGGATGTATTTTCTTAATAAACCAATTAATATATACTAACCAAAATTTAGGTAAATTTTCTTATACATAGTCTTATACCTAATTATGTTTCTAAAGTTTTACAATCCTAATCCCTTAAGTAAATAAACCTATCCTCTATTACCAACTATAACAACCCAACTAATTATTTCACATTAAAACATGATTTATTATATAAAATTACACTTAGAAAAACTTGGAATATTGATATTTATAGTTTCTTTGTGATATTAGGTACATTTTATAACAACTGAAAACATAAATAACAACATCTTTATTGAAAACTTCTTTAACATGATCAAAATGTTTCTCCATACTTAACACTGCATGGGATAACCTAAGGACATACATAATAAATGGGTGATTTATAAATCCCAATAAGGGAATAAACAAGCAATAACATGAATAATAAAATAAATCTTATAAAATAGGTATATTAATGGTTTATAAAAGGAAAAAGAAAAATAAGGCATGACATATCGTGATAATCATAACATGGGAAATGTGGTAATAACATAAAACACTACATCAAAAACATAGGTCAAGGATAAACCCACCAAGACATCATGGTGGAAAAAGTAACATAAAGGAATCAAGTAAACCCCCAGTCCCAACATGATGTATCATGTTAATAAGCATTACCCAATGCATTAGAGTGCTATATAACTATGGGTGTACGCATCACTTTCATTTCATTATCATGCTTAAGTGTTCCACATAGATCAATCAGCATTGATTCATTCATAATAATAATTTATTACATGATCAAGGAGTGTGGAATAAATAAATTTAAGTCCAAAATAAAATAATTATATGTGTATAAAGGTGGATAACCATGATATAAAATTGGCATGGTATTTACTACACAATTGTTTTGGAATGGAAGATCACAGTGTGATTTTGGAAGCATAAGGGCATCACATAAAAATTCATAAAATGGGTTTATGAGAGAAAAATGGATCTCTCATAATTTATATATTAAATGGAATGTAATATTGACATGTAAATTCATGTCCTAACATAATAAAAAGGAAAAATAAGATGTAACATAATGAAGAAACTTTAATAAATAGGAGAAATGAAAAAACCCTCACTTAAATGTATGAATACAAATGCTTGGGAGGGGATTCTTGAAAGATTGGGGTGACTTTGGAGGACTCTAGGGAGTGTAGAGAAGGGTTTTTATGTCCTCTAAAGTGTTTTAGTGAAGAGTAGTGGGGGATTGGGTGGATTTATATAGGAAATGAGGAGGATTTATTTATTATTTAGATTTTCGAATCTACATAATAAAATATCCAAAACCAAAAACCATCCCATGTTTTTTTGCCTATGGTTTCTATAAAATGGGATTGGTTTACATTATTTTATAAGTAAAAGTTCCAAACATATTAAAATACTACCATTGGTGATGTGGAGGTGAGTCACACTCTTAAAGAAATGATTTTAAAATCATAAAATATATTATAACTCTTGGAGGATTCATAATGGATTTAAAAAATAAATAAAATAAATTTAAAATCAAATTATTTTAAATGGAAAACATATATTTGGTTGTGGATCCTATTTATATTACTTATTACATCACTTTTGGTTCATTATGATGTCATAAACCTCAAGGTATATTTATACGATATTTAATTTTTACCTAGAAATTTAACTATCTCATAAAATTATGAAAAAAATAACCATTGGATAATTTTGTAATCCTAATTCCAAAAATAACATTCACTTTATCTAAATAATTTTTTTAATATGTAAATTTTTATTTTTTAAAAAAAACTGACATTTATTAAAAATGATGAGTTTTTTACAATAAATTTTTTTGAACCCTTATAAAAAATTATATGATAATTTATATTTGATAATTATATTAAAATATTATTTATTTAAAAAATATATTAATTCATTAATTGAATTTGAATATTAAATAAAAGTACAATTTTTTCTTTAAAAACCATTTACAAAGTAACAATAATATGATTAAAATATATTCATTATTTTATAAAAAATAATGTACATATTCCTATTGCTAGGGTCATGATAAATATACCTTTAATACACCAACATACACCCTAAGAGTGAGGTGAACGATGGTGGGGATTTCATGAGGTCGTTCAGAGAACATGGTTTGGGTTTTTATCTCGATGAGTTTGAAATTCCCCCATAAACAGTTTCTCTCATTCTTAAGTTTTTGGATCTCATCTTGGTCTTGGTTGAGGGAAAATACTAGAAATGATATCTCTCTTGGAAGCTCTAATAAATGGGCTTCATAGGGCATGATACTACTGGTTGAGTCAATCACTTCCTTTGTCTGTTTCGAAATGATTTTTTTAAAAACCCTATAATTATACTAGTCATGTGATTACTATCCAATGTCTATATTATTAACGGTGAAGATACTTAATAATCATTAAAATATAATTGGGTGTAAAAAAAACAAGTTCACGTGTTTTTTATAACCACAATAAATTTAACTAAATAAAAAATTGTAATTTTATTCATAATAGTTTGGGTCGTGACAATCTTCCCCCCTTTAGAAATTTCTACCTCAAAATTTTCTTTTCCCACACTAAAACAGATTAGGGTAACTTAGATTCATTGCCTCATTTGGTTCCGACATTGCTTCTTCAAATGTGTGGTTTCCCTACAACACTTCAACAAGGGGCATTGTCTTATTTTATAGTACTTTCTCTCTATGATCTAAGATCTTCACCAGACACTCTTTATAGGAAAATAATTCTCCAATAGTACCACCTCTAGATTTATTATATGTGAGGGGTTTGGTATGTAATTTCTCAAGAGGGATACATGGAATACGTAACATACTTGAGATAGATTTGGTGTGAGTGATAGTCAATAGGCCACTGCTTTTATGCGATAAAGGATCCTAAAAGAGCCGATGTACCTTAGACTAAGATTTCCCTTATTCCCAAATATCATCACTTTATTCCACAGAGATATATTGAGGAATACTATATCTCCAACATCAAACTCTAGGTCTCACCAACGATTTTCATCATAGCTCTTCTGTCGACTCTGAGCTTCCTTGATGTGTTGTTGAATGGTTTTAACCATCTCAACCATTTCCTCAAAAATTTTAGGACATGGAAGTTTTTATTCCCCAATATCATCCCAAAATTTCAGTGTTATTCACCTCTTCTCATAAAGGGATTTATAGGGATCCATTTAGATGCCCGAGTAGAAGCTGTTGTTATAATATAACTTGAACATAAGAATATGTTGTTATCATCCTCCCTTGAATTCAATTGATAATGATCTCAAATATCCTCAAGTGTTTGAATATTCCACTTATATAAGCCATCTGTTTGATGGTGATAAGTCTTAATAAAGTTTATCTCAGTGTTTAGAGCATGATGGATACTTTTACAAATCTTAGAGGTGAATCTTGGATCTTGATCGGACACAATCGATAGTGGTACTCCATGAAGCCTCACCACTTCTTTGATTTATATCCATGCAAGTTGATCCGATGAGAAATCATATTGATTCGCAAGGAAGTGTGTCGCCTTTATAAGATGGTCCAAAACAACCCAGATATCATTTTTTCCTTTGGATGTCTTTAGAATTCCGGTGACAAATTCCATGGTGATGATTTCCCATTTCCATACTGGTATGGGTAATGGTTTCATCATCCCCTTAGACTTATTCCTTTCATTATTCACTTGGTAACATACTAGACACTTCCATGTATATTCAACGATATTTTTCTTCATGTTGTCACACAAATAGTGATCTTAGAGATCTAGATACATATTTATGTTTCCTAGGTGAATGGAGAAAGTTTAATTTTTTGAATCATAAAATAATTACTTTTTTAACTATAGATTTGATATAACACATAGTATTGACCCAAATCTCACAATTAATTCTTCATTAACATTGAAATCTAATGATTTCCCTTTCCTTATAGTTTCCACTCTCTTCTAAATTCCCACATCATATTTTTGAGCATCCTTTAACCTTTACAAAAGAGACGGTTGAGAAATAATTTGTGAAAGGATTTATGATGTTCCTTTCTTTATGATTCCCATGTATATCTAATTCAAATTCAAGAATATGAGATCCTTTTAAATTATCATCAATGATAGAATTGTTGGGTCCTTTATACTTAAAGCATCTACCACCTTATTTTATTTACCCAGATGATAGTGGATTGATCATTCATAATACTTGATGATTTATAACCATATTCATCGACGCATATTAATATATTTCTATGTGAATATATATTTGAGGCTCTTGTGATGAGTATATATCTCAAACTTCTCCCCATAGAGATTATTCAGCGATATTTTCAATGAAAATATTGCTGCTTCCAACTATAGATAATGTGTGGGATAGTTTTTCTCATGAATTTTAAACTTACTTGAGGTGTAGGCAATGAATTTTTCATTTCTCTTCAACAAACATCCTAATACATTCTTCTAAACATCGTTTAATACCACAAAATTTTATCCACTTATGGGTAGTGTGAGAATAGGGTCATTGATAAGCCTCCTTTTCAATTCATTAAAGATCTCTTCGCATTCATCATTCCAAGAAAACTTGACTTCCTTTAAAGTTATCTTGGTAATAGGGTTTGACAATCATGAGAAATTTCTCAAAAATCGGTGATGGTATCTACCTAACCCAAGGAAGCTACAAATATCTATCATATATGTTGGACTTTACCATCCTTCAATTTCTTTTTTCTTTGAAGGATCTATAGGTATCCCATTGCTTGTGATGATATGCCCCAAGAATTAGACTTCCTTCAACCATAACTCTCGCTTGTTGTACTTTTTATAAAGTTTATCTTTTTTCAAGGTTTATAGCATAGTGCTCAGATTCTCCTCATATCCCCCCTTGGTTTTGGAGTATATTATAGTATTATCTATAAAGAATACCACAAATTTTTCAAGGTAATTTCTAAAGACTCTTTCCATCAAGTCCATGAAGATTGCTGGAGCATTAGTGAGTCTAAATTGCATCACTATGAACTCATAGTTCTTATACCTTGTATGAAAAGAGGTCTTGGGGGTATATTCCTTCTTCAATCTTACTTGATAATATCTCAACCGAATATACACCTTGGAGAAGTATTGTTCTCCACATATTTGATTGAACAATTCATCAATCTGAGGCACAAGATACTAGTTCTTTATCATGATCTTGTTGAGCTCACGATAATCAATGTAAAGGGATATTGACTCATACTTCTTCTTAACGAATAGGTCTATGAACCACATGGTGACGCACTTAGGAATATGAACCCTTTATCAAGATACTCCTATAGTTGTCCTTTAGATCCTCAAGTTATGAAATAACCATTATTTAAAGAGTCTTGGATATTAGAATCGCCCTAGGTATAAGCTCCAGGGAAAATTCGACCTCTCGGAAAGGAGGAAGACTGAGCAATTATTTGAGAAACACATCAGCTTATTCCCTAATAAAAGGCATGTCTTCAAGGATGGTTCTTTCCTTAGACTCAATCATTTGAGCTAGATACACTTTCTTGTATAGAAATAATATCCATTCTTGAGATGATGGAGCTAAATAAGATTCATCCTCTTCCTTTCACTTGTAAAAAATTGGGGATTGATTCACAATATGGAGAGTGATTTCCTTCTCACAGCAATTTATGTTTTCTCTATATAGGTAAATTTGATCCATGCCTATAATTGCATCAAATTCCACCAAAGGGAGTATGACAAGGTTCACCAAGAATTTCATCCCAAAAATTTTTATAGAGGACGATTTATATACTTGGGATCACTACTGGAAATTTAGGCTATAGCCACGGTTTCAAACCATGGCTATAAGCCCAAAAACCGTGGCTATAGGTTATATCCACGGTTCAATGAACCATGGATGGTATTAGTGTGGAAATAGTCCAAATCCTTTATCCACGGTTTAAAACCATGGATAAAGCATTATATCCACTATTTCAAACCGTGGAAGAAGGTAAAACACAAACAAGCCTTATATCCACGGTTAGAAACCGTGCCTATAGATCAAATTCAATAAAAAAACACAGCATGCCTACAGGCCTGCCACCTCCCCCCCTTCCCCCTGCTTGTCCCCCCCTGCCATTCCCCCCTACCAGTCCCCCCTACCCCTGTTAGTCCCCCCCTACCACCCCTATCAATCCCCCTGCCCCTGCTAGTCCCCCCTGCCACCCCTACCAGTCCCCCCTGCCCCCTGCCAGCCCCCTGCCCCCTGCCACCCCTTCCAGTCCCCCCTTCCCCCTTCTAGTCCCCCTGCACCCTGCTAGTCCCCCCTGCCACCCCCTCCCAATCCCCCCTGCCCCCTGCTAGTCCCCCTGCCAGTCCCCCCTGCCCCTGCCACCCCTTGCTGGTCCCCCCTGCCCCTGCAAGTCCCCCCCTGCCACCCCCTGCCAGTCCCCTCTGCCCCCTGCCAGCCCCCCTGCCCCTTGCCACCCCCCTTCCAGTCCCCCCTGCCCCCTGCTAGTCCCCCTGCCCCCTTCTAGTCCCCCCTGCCAGTCCCCCCTGCACCCTGCTAGGCCCCCTGCCAGTCCCACTACCCCCTGCCCCTATTAGTCCCCCTGCCAGTCCCCCTGCCCCCTGCCACCCCCTACTGGTCGCCCCTGCCCCTGCTAGTCCCCCCTTTCCACCCCCTTTCAGCCCCCCTACCCCCTGCCAGCCCCCCTACCCCCTGCCACCCCCTGCCAGTCCCCCCTACCCCTTGCTAGTCTCCCCGCCCCCTGCTAGTCCCCCCTACCAGTCCCCCCCTACACCCTGCTAGGCCCTCTTCCAGTCCCCTTCTAATCTCCCTACCCCTGCTAGTCCCCATGCCAGTAACCACTGCCCCCTGCCACCCCCCCTGCCAGTCCCCCTGCCCCCTGCTAGTCCCCCTGCCCCTGCTAGTCCCCCTACCTGGACACCCCCTGTTGTACATATGTTGGAGTTTTTCAAAGTAGCAACACATCAAAATCCTGTCAGAGTACTGGAATGTTTTCTTAGGTGGTCCAAATAGACTATGGATGAGCAGCACTTGGTTTTTGGAATGGTGAATAAAGGCTATAGTTGGGATGCCATTACAGTTGGGCTATCTATGCTGAAACTGTTTGGTTTTACACGGGATGTTGGTGGATGAAAGGACATAAAGGTTCAAGAAGCACTACACTGGAAGGAGCTTCTACATGATCCAGATAATTCTATTATAGGGGGAGAGAAGGATATTTCAGTTATATCCAACAACCGTCTTAAAGATGAAATGGGACAATATGATCACTACCCTCCCCTGTCCATCACCCCCCTGGACACACCCCCACCCCCTCTCTTTCACAGACACCCCCCACCCACGACAGACACCCCCCTGGACAGACAGACAACCCTGGACACCCCCTCCCCTGGACAGACCGCCCCCTCCGGACAGACATCCCCCCACCCTGGAGAGACACACCCCCCTGGACAAACACCCCTAGACACCCCCTTGTAACACCCGAGACTTTTGTGAGAAATATTTTGTTTTTATGTTATATAAATCATCAAAGGAATATTTCACTACACACAACACTAGCTTGGATTTCTTTATACGCAACTGCGACCTTCCTCGATAGCTTCCATTGTACGCAATACCAAGTTTCACTAAACAATGATATTCTATTAAAATATTATTAAAACTAGCCGTTATGAATAGTAATACCCAATTTTTAAAATTTTATAAATTTTATCTTTCAAAATGGATTTCATTTTTGGATTCTAAATATCGAAATTAGCCTAGGGTGAAATTTTGGTATTTTTCTAAAAACTTTCAATTTTTGATGAATAGTGAAAACACTAGGTTACTATTTAAAAACTGACTTATTATTTAAATAATTATTTATTTTATTTAAATTTATTTTAAGTCAAAATTGATACATAATACCTATATAAGTTCAATGTAATTAATTGGAGTCATTTTATAACAATTTTACATATATAAAAATTTTATTGAACTTTTCACCGTCTTTTACCAACCTCCTTGGAAAATTTGGAAATTCACATAAAACTTAATTTTACTGCTTCTGTGAGTGGAATTTCAAAAATCTTAGAGACACGATTAATATCAAGAACTAAAATGTGGTTCAATGAGATGAAAATAATTTTTTCTGAATAGTAACTTTTTACTTTTTTACCACGGTTAAAAGTAAATAGGGAAATTAAGGGTAAAAATGATATTATTATTACCATAACACATGTCCTAATTCTATTGGATAAGTATAATTAGACCAAAAACAACCTTAGGAATAAAATATGACCATTTAGGCCCACTTTTATTAGATTATGACATTTATTATTAATTTATTTAAAGAAGGGTTAAAATAGTAATAATAAAAGTTTAATAACTAAATCATTTTTAATATAGAGTTATACATAAGATAAATTCTACTATAAATATTAATTAGAAATATAAAAAGATTTAATACATAATGGTATTTTATTTATAATTTTTAGACTTTAAAAAAGTTAATTTAGTTATGACACAATGATGATGCAGTAATTATCTTATTAATGAAATATTAACATAATTGATGTTATAAATACCCAAATAAATGTAATTTGAGACTTTTTATGAATTCAAATAATTTTATAGGTTAATATGACATGTTATTATTTATTTAATTAACATTTTTAGAACTAATAATGCTGTTATGATTTTCACAAAAATCAATTACAAAATAGTGTCAAAATTGACATAAAATAGTTTTTTAAACAAATATTATATTATTAATTGTTATTTTATTCCTAAAAATATAAGACTCGGAAGAATGACTTATATAAGGTTTTATATATTAATAATAAACAACTTGGGGTTCGTTTGGCTTGTTATAGTAAGTTTATTAACCATATAGTGTAAGAAAACAACAAGACACGGTAAAAGTTAAATTATTTAACTTAGAGTTAAATCTAAATGATAAGGTTAAAATAGACACCTAAACTTGTCTAAATTATATTGGATGAGTTTATTTAGACCCATACCCACCTTATCTTCTAAATAAATCAGTTTGGATCTATTAAAAACCGAATATGGCTTTATAATAATATAATATTTTTAGTTTTCCCAAAGGGGCCCCTCTCCTCCCTTATAAAAGGGAACCTCCTCCCTCTCTTCCTCACACCACTTTGAGCCTTCAAGCTTGGCCAACCCCTGAAAAATTCTCTTCTCCACTTCCCTAGTAATATCCTAGATGTCTTTATCTTCTTGAAAGACCAATTTTAGTGCCCTAAGAGGAGGTTAAGAAGAGGCGCTTCAAAAAAGAGGTAATGTCCGTTACCGATTCTTTCAACTTTATTTCTTCTTCCACTTCTTCTTATTTAGTTGTTTAATTAAGAAGTAATAACATCAGTATCACTAATATAATGAAATGTTATTATAAGTTTGAAACAACCCTATTTCACCATCTATCCATCCTACGGAAAACAAAATCACCGCGCATGCGTACGTACGGAATACCGTCTCTACGTCGTGGTGTAATCTATTTTCCACCACCACCTTACTTGGATGGGTATAATGGTGTAAATAATGACTATTTATGATTATTTTAAATTTATATTGATTCTTAAATAGTATACATACACTCCAATACAATTCCATGATCATGGGAACGATATCATCGCTCGTGCGTACATACGGAATACCGTCTCCACGATGTGATGCGACTCGTTCTACATGATCTTCAATGCATAATGATTATATAAATGAATTGAATGAATAAATATAATATATATTACACTAATACCATTCTGTAAATGATGTATCTACAACCTAAAAATAAGAATGGGAATTTATTCGACAAAACATGCATAAGAACAAAAAGTAATAAACACCTGAATAACAAGTAGAAATGAAATATTACTAATAAGAAGCTAAGAATATGACCACATATGATATCATAACAATTAATATGATTCTGTAATAAGTCAATGACATTATTTAAATCATTATACAGGAGGTTCGGACACTTACGAAGCAAATTGGACATAAGGTAAGGGAAAATATCACAATCTAATTTTTTTATCTGAGATTGTTTATACTTCAGAATTTACTGGGGAATATTTATCATCCACATACATGTTTCCTCAATATGTAATATTTATATACTTCTACAATTGTTTAAATCCAATTTTACCCTTTGGTGAGCTTTTATTAAAAGATATGAAAGGAATCTTTTGTCGTTTTTCGTACGAGGTACTTTTTGACTTTTCCGACATAAGTACGAGAAGAATGTTTTTTTAACTTATACGGAATGAATGGATTTTTAAAACATTATTTCCAAGAAGATTCCTTTAAAAGTTTTCAAGTTTATTTTTAATCAACTTATTTTAGTTTAAAATTGTATGACATGTTAAGAAAGGAAAAATGTTTTTGAAGTAGAAAGGATATTTTCCTCAAGAATGGAGTTCAAGTGTTTTATCAAAATTATTTTCCATCTAAGATAATATAGGGTTCTATTTCTATCCCTATTTTTTACATTGATTTGATTATGTTATGATGGAATTATTTTTATGATTTCCTTTTATCTTATATCGATTATGTTATGATGGCATGATGTTTAAGATTCCCATTTTTATTACATGGGTTATGCTATGATGTATGGTTTATGATTTTGTGGCACACATAAGAATGGTATCATTATGAGATGGGTGGGACATATATCTCTCTCAAATTCATTGGGTAAATATTTATATCTCATGAGATAGACATGGCTGGAACGTCAGGTTAATCCAGTTCAGTGAAATAGGACTGAAACGAGGAGTGAACTCGGTTCAGAAATGAATTTTTTTCCGCTAAGATAGTCTTGGCTATGAGTATTGAATACTAAGAAATGATTCTCTATGATTATGTGTGTATGCCACAAAGATTCATGTTTTAAGTTATGATTATTGGTATTACATTTCACTACTATGATTTATCCCATGTTATGAAATTATGATCTCTTTTTCAGGTTAAGATTTCCAAAATGTTATGTTCTTATGAATATGATGTGATTGATATTTCTTTTGTTTACCCTTACTCAGAATTTGAGCTCACCCTTTTGTATGTTTTCTTTCCCCAGGTCAGGAAGAAGGTTATTAAGTAGGATATTCCAAAAGGGACTCTAGATATGATAAAATAAAAGGGAGACAATGTAGATGATTTATGAACCAGTTGTTTATGTTTCCCAGTTTCTAAAGACACTATACCTATACAGTCCTTTCATGGTTTTGTTATATGTTGTAATAAGTGTGCTTTAATTTTGATGTAATAGCAATGTATGTAAAGTATGGGTTGTTATAGTTGGTATCAGAGGAAAGGTATAGTCAACCTTTGGAAACTAGGATGTGAAAGCCTTAGTAATAACCCTAAGGATAAGTCTAAGCATAGAACACAATCTTAGTGTTTTAAAAATGGCCATGAACAACCTATGATAAGACCTTAAGTGTGAAATTTTATTCTTGATTATGTGGTTTTCATATTATAATTAGTGTTTCTCACACTATTTTTCTTGGTTTTAGTCAATGGCTAGAACCGGAAGGAACTGTGTTAATGCGGAATGCGACGGGCAATGAAATGATTGTCCTCCTGAGCAACCAAACATTATTGGAGCTGGAATGCAAAATCTTGTAGCCATGCTCACACAACTTTCTCAAGCTATGAATCATGTAGGACTTCCAAACGAGAAAAGGAAGGAGCAACATTCTGTTGAATCCTTCATGAGGCAGCGTCCACCCTCATTCAGTGGGTCTACTGATCCATTAGTTGCTGAACAATGGATCAGTACTACTGAAAAAATATTTTCAGTTCTTCAATGTTCTGAACATGATAAAGTCGTCTTAGCAGTGTATCATTTGGAAGGAGATGATGATCAATGGTGGAATCTTATCAAGAATACGAGTCAAAGAGATGAAATTGAGTCCATGGAATGAGACGAGTTCAAGAACTTATTTTTCAATAAGTACTTCCCTCGTATTCTCCGAACAAAGATGGAGAAGGAGTTTCTTGAACTAAATCAAAAGGATGATGAATCTATTGGTACCTATGAATAAAATTTTACAAGACTTTCAAGGTATGCTTATGGTATTATTATCCAACCTGAGAGTAAGATCGATCGATTCTTTAGTGGCTTAAAACCAAGTCTTTGAAGGGAGTTAGCCATAAGGGACTTCAATATCTACGAGGAAATCATTCGATGTGATCTCAAGGTTGAGATGGAGATTGGATTAACCCATTAGTCATACGGGTTTGATAAGAAGAGGAAAATGGAATTCAAAGGAAAATCTAAAGAGCACACTGAAAAGAAGATGAGTTTTCCCCTATGCTCAAAGTGTGGAAAGAAACATAGAGGGAGTTGTCTTAAAGGGACAAGTAAATGTTTCAAATGTGGAAAGGAAGGTCATTGGGCATTTGAATGCAGCAATAATGGGAAGAAGATGTCTAGTGATTCGAACAAAGAAAAGGATACACAGAGTGCACCTCCTACACTTCAATGTTACAAGTGTAAGAAAATGGGGAATTATGCTAATCAATGCCCTAATCCAAGGGTTGTTGATGATGATCAACGTCAACAAACTCTTAAGGATAAAGACAAAGGAAAGTCACATGAAATTTCTATCAGCGATGTGGAGTATGATAACGAAGTGGTGAAAGGTACACTTATCATCCACTCTAAAGTAGCAAATGTTTTATTTGATTCTGGATCCACCCACTCTTTTATTTCTGAATAATTTTCTAAGGGTATCACTGTATTACCTCAACAATTAGATGTTGAGTTAGCTATGACAACCCCTAATGGCACAACAGTCGCATCAAAAGTTTATAATTCTTCTCCGATTGAAGTTCGTGGGAAAGTGCTTCCTGCAAATCTTGTGATCCTTCCTATAGTGGAATTTGATGTGATTCTTGGAATGGATTGGATTTCTTTATATGGATCACATATCAATTTCCAAAGAATAGAAGTCACATTTCATATTCCAGATCAATCTATGGTCATCTATCGATGCAAGGATGAACATAACCTTCCAGTGGAAATTTCTTCCATCTTATGGGTCTTGATTCCACTAAATGAAGGTTATTTATCTCAAATGGTTGGTGAGAAACTCACAATTAAGAATATGCCCATTGTAAGGGAGTTTCACGATGTCTTTCCGGAGGAATTGTCGGGTCTTCCACCAAATCGTGAAGTTGAGTTTTCAATAGAACTCGTACTGGGTGCTTTGCCTATTTCAAAGAAACCTTATAGAATGGCCCCAATTGAGTTGCAATAATTGAAGAATCAACTCCAAGAGAATCTTGATAAAGGATTCATACACCCTAGTGCATCACCTTGGGGATCACCTGTTCTGTTTGTTAAGAAGAAAGATGGATCAATGAGACTCTGCATTGATTATAGAGAACTTAACAAGATCACTATCAAGAACAAATATCCTCTCCCACGCATTTATGACTTATTTGACCAACTACACGAAGCTCAATACTTTTCCAAAATTGATCTTCGTTAAGGGTATCATAAATTAAGGGTCAAAAGGGTGGATATACCAAAGATGCCTTTTCGTACAAGGTATGGACACTATGAATTTATAGTGATGCCATTTGGTCTTACTAATGCCCCTGCTATCATCATGGATCTGATGAATAGAGTCTTTAGAGACTATATTGATCAGTTTGTGGTAGTATTTATAGACGATATTCTTGTATATTCAAAGAGAAAGGAAGAACAGGAAGATCACTTGAGAATTATATTGAAGACCCTAAGAAAGGAGAAGCTTTATGCCAAATTTACCAAGTGTGAATGTTGGCTTCAAAAAGTTGCATTTTTGCGTCACATAATCTCAAAAGAGGGGATATATTTGGATCACGCAAAAACATATGTTATCGAAAGATGGTCGAGACCAACAATAGTAAATTAGATCCAAAGTTTTCTTGTTTTGGCTGGATATTATCGACTTTTTGTGAAATATTTTTCATGATTATCTAATCCACTCACCAGGTTGACTTAGAAAGGAGTTAAGTTTGTTTGGACAGAGGAATGTGAAGATAATTTCAAGGAGTTAAAAAGAAGTTTATCCAGTGCACCTGTACTCACACTGACTTGTAGTGGAGAAAGGTTTGTGATCTACAGTGATGCACCCAAGAATGGATTGGGGTGTGTTCTCATGAAAAACGATATAGTGATAGCTTATGCCTCATGATAGTTGAAAATCCATGAGAAAAATTAACCAACTCATGATTTGGAGTTAGTTGTGGTAATCTTTGTATTAAAGATTTGGAGGCATTATCTTTATAGAGAAAGGTGTGATATTTATACTGATCATAAAAGTTTAAAGTATATTTTCACACAAAAGGAGATGAATATACGCTAAAGAAGATGGTTGGAGCTGATTAAGGATTACGACTACTCAATTCATTACCACCCTGAGAAAGAAAACAAGGTGGAAGATTCATTAAGTCGACAAGACCGTGCTAGCTTATCTATGATGAGTATCACAAAAGATCCAATATTTATGGATTTACAAAGGATGGATCTTGGAATTAAAATGGAAGGGGAAAATCGTATCTTTCTCAAATGAATGTTCAACCATCTATATATGTGAAGATTAAAGAGGAATATAAAGAAGATATAGAGTTACAAAAGAAGGTGAGAAATGTTCCTGAAATCAAACTTGATTGTGATGGAATAATAAGGTTCAGGAATCGGGTTTGTGTTCCTCCCATCCTAGAATTAAAGAAGGAGCTGCTGGATGAGGCTCATAGTTCTTCATTCTCTAGTCATCCTAGAAGCATGAAGATGTATAGGGACCTGAAAGAGTACTTCTGGTGGGATGACATGAAAAGAGATGTTGCGGAATATGTCTCTCGATGCTTGGTTTGTCAGCAAGTTAAAGCTGAGAGACAGAAGTCTAAGGGGATGTTACAACCATTACCCATACCCGAATGGAAATGGGAAAACATCACTATGGATTTTGTCACCAGACTTCCTAAAAAATCCAAAGGAAATAATGCTATCTGGTTCATAGTTGATTTTCTTACAAAGTCTTCACACTTCATTGATATTAGAGAAGATTTCTCTCTGGATCAGCTTGCCAGGATATATGTAAAGGAAGTGGTAAGATTTCATAGAGTACCACTTTCTATTATATCTGATCAGGATCCGAGGATTACCTCAAAGTTTTGGCGAAGTATTCAATATGCTCTAGATACAGAGTTGAGTTTCAGAACTACTTATCATCCTCAGACAGACGGTCAGTCTGAGAGAAAAATTCAAACTCTATAAGATATGTTGAGAGCTTGCTCTATGGATTTCAAAGGTGGTTGGGATCAACACCTACCTTTGGTGGAATTTTCTTAAATTAATAGCTTTCACTCCAGTATTCATATGTCTTATTATAAAGCTCTCTATGGAAATAAATGTAGGACTCCAAATTGTTGGGATGAAGTTGGGGAAAGAAATCTATTAGGACTTGATCTTGTTGATGAGATGGCAGAAAAGATCCGATCTATTCAACAACACATAAGAGCATCTCAAAGTCGACAAAAAAGTTATGCCAACAACTGAAGAAAAGTCCTAGAGTTTTAAGTTGGTGATAAAGTTTTCTTATGAATATCTCCTTGGAAGAGAGTAATGAGATTTGGAAAGAAGGGAAAGTTGAGACCTAGGTATATTGGTCCTTTCGAAATACTGGATCGTGTTGGGAAGGTAGCTTACCGATTGGTGCTTCCACCAAATATCTCTCAAGCTCACGATGTGTTCCATGTATCTCTCATAGGAAATTACATACCTGATCCTTCGCATGTACTCATCTCAGAAGTTGTACAGCTGGACCAAGATCATTCTTATGAAGAACAGCCGATAGAGATTTTGGATCGTAGCGAAAAAGTACTACGGAACAAGACCACTCGCTTGGTGAAAGTTTTATGGAGGAACCACCAATTAGAAGAAGATACATGGGAGCTTGAGGATATGATGAGAGAGAGGTATCCTCATCTGTTTGTTACAAAGTGACGAATTTCAATGGCGAAATTCAATTTAAGGGGGGTAGAATGTAACACCCGAGACTTTTATGAGAAAAATATTTTGTTTTTATGTTATATAAATAATTAAAAGAATAATTAACTACACACAACACTAGCTTGGATTTCTTTACACGCAACCACGGCCTACCTCGATAGCTTGCGTTGTACGCAATACCGAGTTTCACTAAACAACGATATGCTATTAAAATATTATTAAAACTAGCCGTTATGAATAGTAATACCCACTTTTTTAAATTTTATAAATTTTATCTTTCAAAATGGACTTCATTTTTTGATTATGAATATCGAAATTAGCCTAGGGTGAAATTTTGGTATTTTTCTGAAAACTTTCAATTTTTGATGAATAGTGAAAACACTGGGTTACTATTTAAAAACCGAATTTTTATTTAAATAATTATTTATTTTATTTAAATTTATTTTAGGTAAAAATTGATACATAATACCTATATAAGTTCAATTCAATTCATTGGAGTCATTTTATAATAATTTTAGATATATAAAAATTTTATTGAACTTTTCACCGTCTTTTACCCACCTCCTAGAAGAATTTGGAAATTCACATAAAACTTAATTTTACCGCTTCTGTGAGTGGAATTTTGAAAATCCGAGAGACACGGTTAATATCAAGGACTAAAATGTGGTTCAATGAGATGAAAATAATTTTTGGTGAATAGTAACTTTTTACTTTTTTTACCACAGTTAAAAGTAAATAGGGTAATTTAGGGTAAAAATGATATTATTATTACCCTAACGCATGTACTAATTCTATTGGATAAGTGAAATTCGACCAAAAACAACCTTAGGAATAAAATATTACCATTTAGGCCCACTTGGATTAGATTAGGACATTTATTATTAATTTATTTAAAGAAGGGTTAAAATAGTAAAAATAAAAGTTTAATAACTAAATCATTTTTAATATAGAGTTATACATAAGATAAATTCAACTATAAATATTAATTATAAAGATAAAAAGATTTAATACATAATGGTATTTTATTTATAATTTTTAGACTTTAAAAAAGTTAATTTATTTATGACACAATGATGATTCAGTAATTATCTTATTAATGAAATATTAACATAATTAATGTTATAAATACCCAAATAAATGTAATTTGAGACTTTTTATGAATTAAAATAATTTTATAGGTTAATATGACATTTTAGAATTGATTTAATTAACATTTTTAGAACTAATAATGCTTTTATGATTTTCACAAAAATCAATTACAAAATAGTGTCAAAATTGACATAAAATAGTTTTTAAAACAAATATTATATTATTAATTATTATTTTATTCCTAAAAATATAACGTTCATCCAAATGACTTATATAAGGTTTTATATATTAATAATAAACAAATTGGGGTTCTTTTGGCTTGTTATAGTAAGTTTCTTAACCATATAGTGTAAGAAAACAAGAAGACACGGTAAAAGTTAAATTATTTAACTTAGAGTTAAATCTAAATGATAAGGTTAAAATAGATACCTAAACTTATCTAAATTCTAGTTGATGAGATTATTTCGACCCATACCCACCTTAGATTCGAAATAAATCAATTTGGAGCTATTAAAAATCGAATATGGCTTTATAATAATATAATATTTTTAGTTTTTCCAAAGGTGCCCCTCTCCTCCCTTATAAAAGGGAACCTCCTCCCTATCTTACTCACACCAATTTAAGCCTTCAAGCTCGGAAAACCCCTGAAAAATTCTCTTCTCCACTTCCCTAGTAATATCCTAGAGGTCCTGGTCTTCTTCAAAGACCAATTTTAGTGCCCTAAGAGGAGGTTAAGAAGAGGCGCTTCAAAGAAGAGGTAATGTCTGTTACCGATTCTTTCAACTTTATTTCTTCTTCCACTTCTTATTCTTTAGTTTTTTAATTATGAAGTAATAACATCAGTATCACTCATATACCGATATGTTATTATAAGTATGAAACAACCATATTTCATCATCTATCCATCCTATGGAAAACAAAATCACCGCGCGTGTGTACGTACGGAATACCGTCTCCACGCTGTGGTGTAATCTGTTTTCCACCACCACCTTACTTGGATGGGTGTAATGGTGTAAATGATGACTATTTATGATTATTGTAAATTTATATTGATTCTTAAATAGTATACATACACTCCAATACAATTCCATGATCATGGGAACGATATCATCGCTTGTGCGTACGTACAGAATATCGTCTCCACGATGTGATGCGACTTGTTCTACATGATCTTCATTGCATAATGATTATATAAATGAATTGAATGAATAAATATGATATATATTACAATAATACCATTCTTTAAATGAGGTATCTATAACCTAAAAATAATAAGGAGAATTTATTCGACAAAACACGCATAAGAACAAAAAGTAATAAACACCCGAATAACAAGTAGCAATGAAATATTACTAATAAGAAACTAAGAATACGACCATATATGATATCATAACAATGACTATTATTCTAGAATAATTCAATGACATTATTTAAATCATTATACAGGAGGTTTGGACACTTACGAAGCAAATCGGACCTAAGGTAAGGGAAAATCTCGCAATCTCATTTTTTATCCGAGATTGTTTATACTTCAGAATTTACTGGGGAATATTTATCATCCACATCCATGTTTCCTCAATATGTAATATTTATATACTTCTAAAATTGTTTAAATCCAATTTTACCCTTCTGTGAGTTTTTATTAAAAGATATGAAAGGAATCTTTTGTCGTTTTTCGTACGAGGTACTTTTTGACTTTTCCGACATAAGTACGAGAAGAATGTTTTTTTTAAATTATACGACATGAATGGATTTTTAAAAAATTATTTCCAAGAATCTTCCTTAAAAAAATTTCAAGTTTATTTTTAATCAACTTCTTTTAGTTTAAAATTGTATGACATGTTAAGAAAGGAAAAAAAAATTTGAAGTAGAAAGGATATTTTCCTCAATAATGGAGTTCAAGTGTTTTATCAAAATAATTTTCCATATAAGATAATATAGGGTTCTGTTTCTATCCCTATTTTTTACATTTATTTGATTATGTTATGATGGAATTATTTTTATGATGTCCTTTTATCTTATATGGATTATGTTATGATGGCATGATGTTTAAGATTCCCATTTTTATTACATGGGTTATGATATGATGTATGGTTTATGATTTTGTGGCACACATAATAATGGTATCATTATGAGATGGGTGGGACATATATATCCCTCCAATGTATTGGGTAAAGATTTATATCTCATGAGATAGACATGGATGGAACGACAGGTTAATCTGGTTTAGTGAAACAGAACTGAAACGAGGAGTGAACTCGGTTCAGAAATGGAATTTGTCCGCTAAGATAGTCTTGGCTATGAGTATTGACTACTAAGAAATGATTCTTTATGATTATGTGTGTATGCCACAAAGATTCATGTTTTAAGTTATGATTATTGGGATTACATTTCACTACTATGATTTATCCCATGTTATGAAATTATGATCTCTTTTGCAGGTTAAGATTTCCAAAATGTTATGTTCTTATGAATATGATGTGATTGATATTTCTTTTGTTTACCCTTACTGAGAATTTGAGCTCACCCTTTTGTATGTTTTTTTCCCCAGGTCAGGAAGAAGGTTATTAAGTACGATATTCCAAAAGGTACTCTAGATATGATAAAATAAAAGGGAGACAGTGTAGATGATTTATGAACCAGTTGTTTATGTTTCCCAATTTCAAAAGACACTATACCTATACGGTCCTTTCATGGTTTTGTTATATGTTGTAATAAGTGTGCTTTAATTTTGATGTAATAGAAATGTATGTAAAGTATGGGTTGTTATAGTTGGTATCAGAGGAAAGGTATAGTCAACCTTTGGAAACTAGGATGTGAAAGCCTTAGTAATAACCCTAAGGATAAGTCTAAGCATAGAACACAATCTTAGTGTTTTAAAAATGGCCATGAACAACCTATGATAAGACCTTAAGTGTGAAAGTTTATTCTTTATTATGTGGTTTTCATATTATAATTAGTGTTTCTCACACTATTATTCTTGGTTTTAGTCAATGGATGGAACCGGAAGTAACCGTGTTAATGCGGAATGCGACGGGCAATGAAATGATTGTCCTCCTAAGCAACCAAACGTTATTGGAGATGGAATGCAAAATCTTGTAGCCATTCTCACACAAATTTCTCAAGATATGAATCATGCAGGACTTCCAAACGAGAAAAGGAAGGAGCAACATTCTGTTGAATCCTTCATGAGGCAGCATCCACCCTCATTCAGCGGGTCTACTGATCCATTAGTTGCTGAACAATGGATCAGTACTACTGAAAAAATATTTTCAGTTCTTCAATGTTCTGAACATGATAAAGTCATCTTAGCAGTGTATCATTTGGAAGGAGATGATGATCAATTGTGGAATCTTATCAAGAATACGAGGCAAAGAGATGAAATTGAGTCCATGGAATGAGACGAGTTCAAGAACTTATTTTTCAATAAGTACTTCCCCCGTATTCTCCGAACAAAGATGGAGAAGGAGTTTCTTGAACTAAAGAAAAAGGATGATGAATCTGTTGGTACCTATGAAGAAAATTTTACAAGACTTGAAAGGTATGCTTCTGGTATTATTATCCAACCTGAGATTAAGATCGATCGATTCTTTAGTGGCTTAAAACCAAGTCTTTGAAGGGAGTTAGCCATAAGGGACTTCAATAGCTACGAGGAAATCATTCGATGTGATCTCAAGGTTGAGATGGAGATTGGATTAACCCATCAGTCATATGGGTTTGATAAGAATAGGAAAATGGAATTCAAAGGAAAATCTAAAGAGCACACTGAAAAGAAGATGAGTTTTCCCCTATGCTCAAAGTGTGGAAAGAAACATGGAGGGAGTTGTCTTAAAGGGACAAGTAAATGTTTCAAATGTGGAAAGGAAGGTCATTGGGCATTTGAATGCTGCAATAATGGGAAGAAGATGTCTAGTGATGCGAACAAAGAAAAGGATACACAGAGTGCACTTCCTACACTTCAATGTTACAAGTGTAATAAAATGGGGAATTATGCTAATCAATGCCCTAATACAAGGGTTGTTGATGATGATCAACGTCAACAAACTCTTAAGGATAAAGAAAAAGGAAAGTCACATGAAATTTCTATCAGCGATGTGGAGTATGATAACGAAGTGGTGAAAGGTACACTTACCATCCACTCTAAAGTAGAAAATGTTTTATTTGATTCTGGATCCACCCACTCTTTTATTTCTGAATAATTTTCTAAGGGTATCACTGTATTACCTCAACAATTAGATGTTGAGTTAGCTATGACAACCCCTAATGGCACAACAGTCGCATCAAAAGTTTATAATTCTTCTCCGATTGAAGTTTGTGGGAAAGTGCTTCCTGCAAATCTTGTGATCCTTCCTATAGTGGAATTTGATGTGATTCTTGGAATGGATTGGCTTTCTTTATATGGATCACATATCAATTTCCAAATAATAGAAGTCACATTTCATATTCCAGATCAATCTATGATCATCTATCGATGCAAGGATGAACATAACCTTCCAGTGGAAATTTCTTCCATCTTATGGGTCTTGATTCCACTAAATGAAGGTTATTTATCTCAAATGGTTGGTGAGAAACTCACAATTAAGAATATTCCCATTGTAAGGGAGTTTCACGATGTCTTTCCGGAGGAATTGTCGGGTCTTCCACCAAATCGTGAAGTTGAGTTTTCAATAGAACTCGTACTGGGTGCTTTGCCTATTTCAAAGACACCTTATAGAATCGCCCCAATTGAGTTGCAATAATTGAAGAATCAACTCCAAGAGAATCTTGATAAAGGATTCATACACCCTAGTGCATCACCTTGGGGATCACCTGTTCTGTTTGTTAAGAAGAAAGATGGATCAATGAGACTCTGCATTGATTATCAAGAACTTAACAAGATCACTATCAAGAACAAATATCCTCTCCCACGCATTTATGAATTATTTGACCAACTGCACATAGCTCAATACTTTTCCAATATTGATCTTCATTAAGGGTATCATCAATTAAGGGTCAAAAGGGAGGATATACCAAATATGTCTTTTCGTACAAGGTATGGACACTATGAATTTATAGTGATGCCATTTGGTCTTACTAATGCCCCTGTTATCTTCATGGATATGATGAATAGAGTCTTTAGAGACTATATTGATCAGTTTTTGGTAGTCTTTATAGATGATATTCTTGTCTATTCAAAGAGAAAGGAATAATATGAAGATCACTTGAGAATTATATTGAAGACCCTGAGAAAGGAGAAGCTTTATGCCAAATTTACCAAGTGTGAATTTTGGCTTCAAAAAGTTTCATTTTTGGGTCACATAATCTCAAAAGAGGGGATATCTTTGGATCCGTCAAAAACATAGGTTATCGAAAGATGGTCGAGACCAACAATAGTAAATGAGATCTGAAGTTTTCTTGGTTTGGCAGGATATTATCGACGTTTTGTGAAATATTTTTCACGATTATCTAATCCACTCACCAGGTTGACTCAGAAAAGAGTTAAGTTTGTTTGGACAGAGGAATGTGAAGATAATTTCAAGGAGTTAAAAAGAAGTTTATCCAGTGCACCTGTGCTCACACTAACTTGTAGTGGAGAAAGGTTTGTGATCTACAGTGATGCACCCAAGAATGGATTGTGGTGTGTTCTCATGAAAAACGATATGGTGATAGCTTATGCCTCACGATATTTGAAAATCCATGAGAAAAATTAACCAACTCATGATTTGGAGTTAGTTGTGGTAATCTTTGTATTAAAGATTTGGAGGCATTATCTTTATGGAGAAAGGTGTGATATTTATACTGATCATAAAAGTTTAAAGTATATTTTCACACAAAAGGAGCTGAATATGCGCCAAAGAAGATGGTTGGAGCTGATTAAGGATTACGACTGATCAATTCATTACCACCCTGAGAAAGAAAACAAGGTGGAAGATTCATTAAGTCGACAAGACCATGCTAGCTTATCTATGATGAGTATCACAAAAGATCCAATATTTATGGATTTACAAAGGACGGATCTTGGAATTAAAATGGAAGGGGAAAAATCGTATCTTTCTCAAATGAATGTTCAACCATCTATATATGTGAAGATTAAAGAGGTATATAAAGAAGATATAGAGTTACAAAAGAAGGTGAGAAATGTTCCTGAATTCAAACTTGATTGTGATGGAATAATAAGGTTCAGGAATCGGGTTTGTGTTCCTCCCATCCCAGAATTAAAGAAGGAGCTGCTAGATGAGGCTCATAGTTCTTCATTCTCTAGTCATCCTGGAAGCATGAAGATGTATAGGGACCTGAAAGAGTACTTTTGGTGGGATGACATGAAAAGAGATGTTGCGGAATATGTCTCTCGATGCTTGGTTTGTCAGCAAGTTAAAGCTGAGAGACAGAAGTCTAAGGGGATATTACAACCATTACCCATACCCGAATGGAAATGGGAAAACATCACTATGGACTTTGTCACTAGACTTCCTAAAACATCCAAAGGAAATAATACTATCTAGGTCATAGTTGATTATCTTACAAAGTCCGCACACTTCATTGCTATTAGAGAAGATTTCTCTCTGGATCAGCTTCCCAGGATATATGTAAAGGAAGTGGTAAGATTGCATAGAGTACCACTTTCTATTATATCTGATCAGGATCCGAGGATTACCTCAAAGTTTTGGCAAAGTCTTTAGTATGCTCTAGATACAGAGTTGAGTTTCAGAACTGCTTATCATCCTCAGACAGACGGTCAGTCTGAGAGAAAAATTCAAACTCTATAAGATATGTTGAGAGCTTTCTCTATGGATTTCAAAGGTGGTTGGGATCAACACCTACCTTTGGTGGAATTTTCTTATAATAATATCTTTCAATCCAGTATTCAAATGTCTTCTTATAAAGTACTCTATGGAAAGAAATGTAGGACTCCAACTTTTTGGGATGAAGTTGGGGAAAAAAAGCTATTAGAACTTGATATTGTTGATGAGATGGCAGAAAAGATCCGATCTATTCAACAACACATAAGAGCAGCTCAGAGTCGAAAAAAAATTTATGCCAACAACTGAAGAAAAGTCCTAGAATTTTAAGTTGGTGATAAAGTGTTCTTATGAATATCTCCTTGGAAGAGAGTAATGAGATTTGGAAAGAAGGGAAAGCTGAGCCCTAGGTATATTGGTCCTTTCGAAATACTGGATCGTGTTGGGAAGGTAGCTTACCGATTGGTGATTCCACCAAATCTCTCTCAAGTTCACGATGTGTTCCATGTATCTCTCCTGAGAAAGTACATACCTGATCCTTCGCATGTACTCAGCTCAGAAGTTGTACAGCTGGAGCAAGATCATTCTTATGAAGAACAGCCGATAGAGATTCTGGATCGTAGCGAAAAAGTACTACGGAACAAGACCACTCGCTTGGTGAAAGTTTTATGGAGGAACCACCAATTAGAAGAAGCTACATGGGAGCTTGAGGATATGATGAGGGAGAGGTATCCTCATCTGTTTGTTACAAAGTGACGAATTTCAATGGCGAAATTCAATTTAAGGGGGGTAGAATGTAACACCCGAGACTTTTATGAGAAATATTTTGTTTTTATGTTATATAAATCATTAAAAGAATATTAAACTACACACAACACTAGCTTGGATTTCTTTACACGCAACCACGACCTACCTCGATAGCTTGCATTGTACGCAATACCGAGTTTCACTAAACAACGATATGCTATTAAAATATTATTAAAACTAGCCGTTATGAATAGTAATACCCACTTTTTGAAATTTTATAAATTTTATCTTTCAAAATGGACTTCATTTTTGGATTATGAATATCGAAATTAGCCTAGGGTGAAATTTTGGTATTTTTCTGAAAACTTTCAATTTTTGATGAATAGTGAAAACACTAGGTTACTATTTAAAAACCGACTTTTTATTTAAATAATTATTTATTTTATTTAAATTTATTTTAGGTAAAAATTGATACATAATACCTATATAAGTTCAATTCAATTCATTGGATTCATTTTATAATAATTTTAGATATATAAAAATTTTATTGAACTTTTCACCGTCTTTTACCCACCTCCTAGAAGAATTTGGAAATTCACATAAAACTTAATTTTACCGCTTCTGTGAGTGGAATTTTGAAAATCCGAGAGACACGGTTAATATCAAGGACTAAAATGTGGTTCAATGAGATGAAAATAATTTTTTGTGAATAGTAACTTTTTGCTTTTTTTACCACGGTTAAAAGTAAATAGGGTAATTTAGGGTAAAAATGATATTATTATTACCCTAACACATGTACTAATTCTATTGGATAAGTAAAATTCGACCAAAAACAACCTTAGGAATAAAATATTACCATTTAGGCCCACTTGGATTAGATTAGGACATTTATTATTAATTTATTTAAAGAAGGGTTAAAATAGTAAAAATCAAAGTTTAATAACTAAATCATTTTTAATATAGAGTTATACATAAGATAAATTCAACAATAAATATTAATTAGAAAGATAAAAAGATTTAATACATAATGGTATTTTATTTATAATTTTTAGACTTTAAAAAAGTTAATTTATTTATGACACAATGATGATTCAGTAATTATCTTATTAATGAAATATTAACATAATTAATGTTATAAATACCCAAATAAATGTAATTTGAGACTTTTCATGAATTACAATAATTTTATAGGTTAATATGACATGTTAGAATTGATTTAATTAACATTTTTAGAACTAATAATGCTTTTATGATTTTCACAAAAATCAATTACAAAATAGTGTCAAAATTGACATAAAATAGTTTTTAAGACAAATATTATATTATTAATTGTTATTTTATTCCTAAAAATATAACGTTCATCCAAATGACTTATATAAGGTTTTATATATTAAAAATAAACAACTTGGGGATCTTTTGGCTTGTTATAGTAAGTTTATTAACCATATAGTGTAAGAAAACAAGAAGACACGGTAAAAGTTAAATTATTTAACTTAGAGTTAAATCTAAATGATAAGGTTAAAATAGATACCTAAAATTATCTAAATTCTATTGGATGAGATTATTTCGACCCATACTCACCATAGATTCTAAATAAATCAATTTGGAGCTATTAAAAACCAAATATGGCTTTATAATAACATAATATTTTTAGTTTTTCCAAAGGTACCCCTCTCCTCCCTTATAAAAGGGAACCTCCTCCATATCTTACTCACACCAATTTAAGCCTTCAAGCTCGGCCAACCCCCGAAAAATTCTCTTCTAAACTTCCATAGTAATATCCTAGAGGTCCTGGTCTTCTTCAAAGACCAATTTTAGTGCCCTAAGAGGAGGTTAAGAAGAGGCGCTTCAAAGAAGAGGTAATGTCTGTTACCGATTCTTTCAACTTTATTTCTTCTTCCACTTCTTATTCTTTAGTTGTTTAATTATGAAGTAATAACATCAGTATCACTCATATACTGATATGTTATTATAAGTATGAAACAACCATATTTCACCATCTATCCATCCTATGGAAAACAAAATCACCGCGCGTGCGTACGTACGGAATACCGTCTCCACGCTGTGGTGTAATCTATTTTCCACCACCACCTTACTTGGATGGGTATAATGGTGTAAATAATGACTATTTATGATTATTGTAAATTTATATTGATTCTGAAATAGTATACATACACTCCAATACAATTCCATGATCATGGGAACGATATCATCGCTCGTGCGTACGTACAGAATACCGTCTCCACGATGTGATGCGACTTGTTCTACATTATCTTCATTGCATAATGATTATATAAATGAATTGAATGAATAAATATGATATATATTACACTAATACCATTCTGTAAATGAGGTATCTATAACCTAAAAATAATAATGAGAATTTATTCGACAAAACACGCATAAGAACAAAAAGTAATAAACACCCGAATAACAAGTAGCGATGAAATATTACTAATAAGAAGCTAAGAATATGACCATATATGATATCATAACAATGACTATTATTCTGGAATAATTCAATGACATTATTTAAATCATTATACAGGAGGTTCGGACACTTACGAAGCAAATCGGACCTAAGGTAAGGGAAAATCTCGCAATCTCATTTTTTATCCGAGATTGTTTATACTTCAGAATTTACTGGGGAATATTTATCATCCACATCCATGTTTCCTAAATATGTAATATTTATATCCTTCTACAATTGTTTAAATCCAATTTTACCCTTCGGTTATTTTTTATTAAAAGATATGAAAGGAATCTTTTGTCGTTTTTCGTACGAGGTACTTTTTGACTTTTCCGACATAAGTACAAGAAGAATGTTTTTTTTAACTTATACGACATGAATGGATTTTTAAAAAATTATTTCCAAGAAGCTTCCTTTAAAAGTTTTCAAGTTTATTTTTAATCAACTTCTTTTAGTTTAAAATTGTATGACATGTTAAGAAAGGAAAAATGTTTTTGAAGTAGAAAGGATATTTTCCTCAATAATGGAGTTCAAGTGTTTTATCAAAATAATTTTCCATATAAGATAATATAGGATTCTGTTTCTATCCCTATTTTTTACATTTATTTGATTATTTTATGATGGAATTATTTTTATGATGTCCTTTTATCTTATATGGATTATGTTATGATGGCATGATGTTTAAGATTCCCATTTTTATTACATGGGTTATGCTATGATGTATGGTTTATGATTTTGTGGCACACATAAGAATGGTATCATTCTGAGATGGGTGGGACCTATATATCCCTCCAATGTATTGGGTAAATATTTATATCTCATGAGATAGACATGGATGGAACGACAGGTTAATCCGGTTCAGTGAAACAGAACTGAAACGAGGAGTGAACTCGGTTCAGAAATGGACTTTGTCCGCTAAGATAGTCTTGGCTATGAGTATTGACTACTAAGAAATGATTCTCTATGATTATGTGTGTATGCCACAAAGATTCATGTTTTAAGTTATGATTATTGGGATTACATTTCACTACTATGATTTATCCCATGTTTTGAAATTATGATCTCTTTTGCAGGTTAAGATTTCCAAAATGTTATGTTCTTATGAATATAATCTGATTGATATTTCTTTTGTTTACCCTTACTGAGAATTTGAGCTCACCCTTTTGTATGTTTCTTTCCCCAGGTTAGGAAGAAGGTTATTAAGTAGGATATTCCAAAAGGGACTCTATATATGATAAAATAAAAGGGAGACAGTGTAGATGATTTATGAACCAGTTGTTTATGTTTCCCAATTTCTAAAGACATTAGACCTATAAAGTCCTTTCATGGTTTTGTTATATGTTGTAATAAGTGTGCTTTAATTTTGAATTAATAGCAATGTATGTAAAGTATGGTTCGTTAAACTCCTCCCCTGGATAGACCCCCCCCGGACACCCCACTCCCCTGGACAGAAAACCCTCCCTCCCTGGACAGATACCCATGGACACCCCCTCCCTAGACAGATACTCCCGTACGGACACCCCCCCCGGACAGACACCCCCCTCCCTCGGAAAGACACCCCCTGGATAGAACACTCCCCCTCCCTTGACAGACACCCACCCTCCCCTGGATGGCACCCCCTGAAGACTCACCCTCCCTTAGACAAACACCCCGTGGAGACTCCCCCTCCCCTGGACAGAATCCCCCTGGAATGCTAATACAGTTGGCCATGCAATTTTAAATCAAAGACAAAAACTAAAACAGAATACATTGCAAAGCCCCCCCCCCCCCCTCCAGGACACTCCCCCCACCCCTGGAATGCTAATACAATATATCATGCAATTTGAAATCAAAGACAAAAAATAAAATAGAACACATTGCAACCCCCCCTGGAATGCTAATACAGTTGGACATGCAATTTGAAATCAAAAACAAAAACTAAAACAGAACACATTGCAACCCCCCTAGGTTACTCATTATATCAATTTTTAAGGATTTGAAATTCTTAACGGGTTCACCAATCCCTGAATTTGATGCCCAATGATACTCATCCTCTGTATGTTGAAGGAGAATGAATTCATCTCAGTTTCATCAATTTTTTTCTATAGTTTTACTTCAAGGCCATTATGTTATACTACACTAGGATGGTCATGATCCTTGTCTCGCATGCCTAATTTTTAAGGAAATCAGCATGTCACCACAAGAGTGATGATGATTGAACCCTTCATTGAAATGGGAGGATTGGAATTTAAAACATATCTTTATGGTTTTCATTTTCCAGTCCATATTTCTGTTGCAAAATCATCGGGAGGCGCAATGAAAAAGGTTTTTCCAGTGGTAACCCTAGCTCGAAAATGGGCTATAAAATGGAGAATACGATCACTATTCCGAAAAATAAGCCTGCATCGCTACAGTGAACGGCGGCCCCTTTGTCAAAAGTGATACTGTTGCGGGCCACAAGCATTCGGCCCAACTGGATCAGGAAACACCAATCCAACAATTTCTCTTATATAATTAACACATGCCCATGAATCTTGTTCTTGATTCCATCTCCATGAGGACATTGGTTAATAATGTCACATTATTCCTTATCAAGGTGACAACCTAATGATCAAAGTTTACTAGAATTTCAATTACATTGTATATTTAGACAATCCCATAAATATATTTCTGATTTCTGGAAGTGGGGGAATCTTATTCTTGCCACATATAAGTAAAGGATGGATCTTCAGTTATAATCTAGGCAGGAAGGTTGTTATATCTTCTTTTGTCAAGCCATATAGACATCTTAGGAATACGCAGTTAGTTGACTACTTTGGAAGCTATTTGTGAGTACCCGATCAAGGAGAGAGACAACTGTGAGACCTTTGTTTGCTGTTGGACAATAGCAGCATCTTCCGGCCAGGAGTAGGGCCAAATCATGGCATTACCGCGGCGTGACCGCGGCGTGTTGGCCCGGTCCAGCAATATCCGCATGGCAGCATCTTCCGGCCAGGAGCGAAGGGAGAGGGAGGAGGCAGGGCAACATTCTGGTCATCACCCTGCCGGTAGAAATTATGATTAGTCAGTCTTAACATTGATCACAAGACTCATGGAATACTATCACTGTGAACTGTCACGGGGTGTCGTCCTGAAGTAGGGCCAAACCGCGGCGTGACTGCGGCCTGACCGCAGTGTGACCGATGCATGACAGACCCCCCCCCCCCCCCGACAGACCCCCTCTGGACGTCCCCCCATCCCTCTTGGACACCCCCCAATCCCCCTTGGATAGCCCCCATCCCCCTGGACAATCCCCCCTCCTTTCTGGATAGACCCCCCCTCCTGGACACCCCCCTCTCTTTCCTGGACAGACCCCCCTCCCTGACAGACCCCCTGGACATCCCCCCATCCCTCCTAGACACCCCCTGGATAGACAAAGGCATCATTCGAATTGATCGAATTCCAAGTGTATTTTACAATTTTATTACAATCCTCCATAGTGTTCCAGGCATTATTGAATCTAAAAGGAAGAATATAGTTGTTGTCTCTAGTCTTAAGGCTCACCAAAATTGGATGATGATCAACATTAATCCTAGGTAAAGTAATACTAGAGATTCTATTCCAGTTATCGAGATCCTTGAAGTTTGTGAAAGCTCTGTAAAGTTTACTTGATAAAATTCTATTGTGTTGACTTCGATACCAGGTATACTTAGCCCCAACCAGATTAATCTCAATAAGGTTATTATCATCAATACAGTGATTAAAATCTTTAATGGAAGTGTTTGAGTGCAAGGGCCCTAGATTTTCACTAATTCCAAGGATAACATTGAAATTACTGATAATGACCCAGGTCACTTGAATAGTGTTGTTAAGGGAGGATATATTGTGCCACAAGGTTCTTCTATCTTGATATTTATTGCAGGCATACACAAAAGTACAGCAGAAAGTATTATCATGCAAGTTTATTTCACTCAGTACTTGTCCATCCAAGCAGTTACCCAACTCTAACCTCACCAAAAATGTTGAACCCACACTGGGTAGGAGGGATACAATATCTCCACCTGTTCATAGAAAAGGCAATGATTACAGCTTAAGAACTGCAACTAAGCACAATGTTGATCATTTTCTACAAGATGTGGTTGAACCCAGCTGCTCAGATATGATTTCTGGACAGAACCAAAAACCCTCCCTACTGACTTCTACTGCTACTCAAGAGATAATAAATGGGACCAGAAATCAGAAAAATGGATTAGGTTCCCTTCCCTCTATTCAAACAATGACACAATCAAATATCTCCAAGGTTAATTCTAGTACAAAAGCCTTAGAATTTTTTAAATATGTAAATGATAACACACCTGCAGTGAAAGTTGCTCTACAAATGCAGGATAACAGTGACTCTGGTGATCAGAAACAATGTCCCACATATGCTTTAGACACTGTCCAGGCACCCTATGTAACAACTGCTTCTGCTGTGGCAGTGATTCCAGGTACGCTACTTCCCACTTTTCCTCATTCAGCTACTCAAGATGTAGGAAAATAATGTATTGATCCCTTGATTCCATGTAATTTGACCCCTATGGAATCAACTCTAAATACTTCTCACCCTAATCACATTAAATCTATCAACAGTCCTAATGATATGGAGACCACTGGTTGTCCTATAAATTCTGGGAGTCCTAATATTAGTCCAAAGTTTGTTCAGGCTAAGACATAAACCAAACATACTAAAACTGATAAACAAAATGCCATAACACCGAAACCTATAAAACATACAAAAGCACTCCCTTAGTAAAGTTCAAATATAAAATATTCATTTATACTTATGTTTGGGGCTAGGCCCCTTGTTTTTGTTACCTCTGGAATTATTTCCACGCTTGTATTTTCTTAATTGCTTGGTAGAATGCTCTTTAGGTGTCGCTGCATTTTTCCAATGTAAACCTGCCCCCTGCCCCTGCCCCCCTCCACCCCCTCCCCCCTGCCCTACAGACCTGCCCCCTGCCCGGAAGACCTTCCCCCTCCCCCCTCCCCCCTGCCCCTCTCCACCCACACCTTTCCCCCTGCCCCTGCCCCCTGCTTTACAGACCTACCCCCTGCCCCCTACCCCCCTCCACCCTCCACCCTGCCCCCTGCCCAGCAGACCTGCCCCTACCCCCTGCCCCCTGCCCCCCTCCACCCTCCCCCTACCCCCAGCCCTGCCCACTGCCCCTGCCCCCTGCCCACTGCATAAAGGATGTAGGTTCCATAGCATGAAAATGAAATATTGTGGTTGGACACAAGACAATAGATATGAGTGTCACTATGTATCATGTCATGGGAGAATTAAACCCACATGTAGTTCATGAACGGGTTGTTCCCTATATAGGTCTGGCACAAATGTAGAGTTTTCCACAGACAGCTATTTGTAGCGATGGAAACTGGACTTCAATGGGAAAAACTAGCTTAGTTTTGTGTACGGTGTCTCTTGGGTAGTAGTTCACATGGTGGTATGGTAGGCCCATAAATCATGTAGGATCTTGTCCGTCGAGGACTTATTCTATTTTTCAACCATCTTCTACTACTTATTCGATAGAGACTTATTGGAGGCCTGAATCTGTCCATTTTTTGCTACATGATAGCGGTATGAGTGGTTAGTGATAGGTGTTCAAGTCAGAGAGAGAAGAAAAACTAGAGTTTCTATTGATTTCTACTATAGTAACGAGAAGAATTTACAGTAGGAAAAAAGAAGAACAGTTGAAGAAAGGACTCCCCGTGGTCACACCGTGAGGCCGATGGCCGCTGGTGTGGGTTGGATGTGGCTAGAGTAGGGCCAAATCACGGCATGACCGCGGCGTGACCGTGGTCACACCGCGACAGCCTGGTCCAGCGACATCTGCAGGGCAGCATCTTCCACTTAGTTTCAAATAGGAATATATGGATGGCATGAGAGGATGTTTTCTCAGAATAATTAAAGAAATAAATGATAATATGTGATGACTAAAGGATTAGATGACCCCTGATATACCTAATTCGGTGAGGGATCGAATGCAGGTGGAAGGGGGCTGGTTGCAGGTGCTGGGGAGATGGTGTGGGCTGATTCGAAGGTGGCAGGGGGGCTGTTGCGGGCTGGAATGCTGGTTGCAGTGGGATGAAATGAAGGTGGAAGGGGGTTGGTGTGGGATGGATGTGGATGGAGCAGGACCAAATAACAGCATTACCGTGGCGTGACTGCGGCGTAACTACGGTGTGACCGCGGCATGACCGCAGCGTGACCGCGGCATGACCGCAGCATGTTGGCCCGGTCCAGCGACATCCGCAGGGCATCATCTTCCACTTAGTTTCAAATTGGATGATATGGATGGCATGAGAGGATGTTTTCTCAGAATATTTAAAGAAATGAATGCTAATCTGTGATGACTAGAGGATTGGATGACCCCTGATATACCTAATTCGGTGAGGGCTCGAATGCTGGTGGAAGGGGGCTGGTTGCAGGTTTTGGGGGGATGGTGCGGGCTAATTCGAAGGTGGAAGGGGGGATGTTGCGGGATGGAATGCTGGTGGAAGCGGGCTGAAATGAAGGTGGAAGGGGGCTGGTGTGTGCTAGATGTGGCTGGAGTAGGGCAAAATCACGGCATTACCGTGGCGTGACCGCGGCGTGACCGTGGCGTGACCGCAGTGTGTTGGCCCGGTCCAGTGACATCCGTGGGGCAAAATCTTCCACTTAGTTTCAAATAGGATGATATGGATGGCATGAGAGGTTGTTTTCTCAGAATATTTAAAGAAATGAATGATAATCTGTGATGACTAGAGTATTGGATGACCCCTGATATACCTAATTCGGTGAGGGCTCGAATGCAGGTGGAAGGGGGCTGGTTGCAGGTGCTGGGGGATAGTGCGGGCTGATTCGAAGGTGGCAGAGGGGCTGTTGCGGGCTGGAATGCTGGTGGAAGTGGGCTTAAATGAAGGTGGAAGGGGTCTAGTGTGGGCTGGATGTGGCTGGATTAGGTCCAAATCATGGCATTACCGCGGCGTGACCACAACGTGACCGTGGCGTGACCGCGGCATGAGAGGATGTTTTCACAGAATATTTAAATTCTGTCTTTTTCGGGGTTAAGTGTTTCACAATGATGTTACTAAAAAAAGTATCAAGTTTTCAAAGCCGGTTGTTTGTGTTTTATGAAATTAAAACAAAGATTTTCTTTAAAATTTAGATTTTTATGAGAATGCTCGGTTGATGTTTTCTCAAAATGAGGACACTGTCATCTCTAAAGTGAAGGAAATTTCATTTTCTACTATTGTGTTGGCTGAAACTTTCTACTAGTCCACATTGAAGGCTTAGGGAAATCATGTAAAATAGGTTAAAATGTCATTATAAAGAGACACAACAAATTTTAATAGCATATACAGATTATATAATAATGAAAACAAGTTTTTAAAATACTCGAGCAATTATAGAATTCAAATTAAAGGGTTAGGAAAAGGAAACTTACCTCAACCTCAAGGCACTACTTTTAACGACAACTCAAATCTTCCTTTTTTTCCACTTTCATGCATATGCAACTTCACATATATATAAGGACACCTAGCCCCTATGTACATATTTGCATGGCCAAATATGCACAAGGGGATCCTTAGATATATGTTTATACTTGCATATAACCCCTTTACACTTACACATGTATGAATTTTTCATATCTATATATAAGCACACCTGGCCCCAATATATATATTCATACTTCCATGAGTGAATATATATAAAGGGGGAACTTATATATTTATATGCCTACCTATGCATACACATGTAAGCCTTTATCAACGGTAACTCGAATCCACCTCAACGAGATCAAGAAAGAACTAAAAAAATATAAATAACCCAAAAATCACAAATGGCCTAATTAAAATTTGGCCAAAGAATAAAAACGAAATAAATCTTACCCAAATCCAATGTTGAACTCACTGTCATCGATGGTGGTGGATAGAACCAGCCTCATCATAAGAAACCACCTACAAGAAAATAGTGGGAAAATAAATGAGATATAACAACTTCTTATATATATGTGATCAGTGATGATAAATGATACATGAATCCATTACCATTATAGATTCTATAATTCCTTTCTATTATTACCACAATATCATCATTTATTCACTCCCATTAGACTGATAATTTATGGTGGTCATGTCAACATTGTAATGATATTAAATAAAAAATCATAGTCAATGTAATATTTTCAAATATTGATAACATTTATCATTAAATACAAGTACAAGGGTCTGATGTTTCTCAACATAATGACGTATTAATATTGATCTATGATTGATATAACATTATTACATTCCATAGTAATTATACCTGGTTGGATTATGCATGGGTATTTTCCTTCTCCTACTAGACTCACTAAATGGGTCTTCCACAGTTTCTACAACATTGATAGTCTAAGTAGGGACATGGCTAGAATTATAGATTCTTCCATGAATGTGCCTTATCCGATATACTCGGGTCCTACGAAATCATTTTGTAGTTCCCTAATTGGGTTCAACGAACTCAAGTTCATCTCCATACTCATCCACCTGCCCACCCCCCCCCCCACTACCCCACCTGCACAGTCCGCCCTGCCCAGCCCCGCTCCCCCCTGCCTAGCCTAACCCCCTGCACATCCCACCCCCTCCCCCACCTGCACAACCCCCCTGCCCAGCCCCCTCCCCCTTCTACCCATCCCCCCTCCCCCTCTCCCCCACCTACACAGCCACCTCCAACCCCCTGTCCAGCCCCCCTCCTCCACACCTCACCCCTGCCCATCCCCCCCCCCCCTCCCCCATCTACCCATCCCCCTCCCCCTCTCCCCCACCTACACAGCCACCTCCAACCCCCTGTCCAGCCCCCCTCCTCCTCACCTCACCCCTGCCCATCCCCCCCCCCCCTCCAGCACATCCCCCCTCCTCCCCACATCATTTTGACCTCTTCAATATCAATCAAAATGATTCTATACAGGTAAATTACAAAAAAACTACAACCTAAAATGATATATTGCTTGTGTTCATAAGGGGATCATAATAGACAGTACATTGCAGCAAAATGGAACCAAAAAATCAAAAATAAATGAAGGGATACATACTAATTTAAATTGAATGAACAAAAATTACTTGAATCAAAGATAAGATGACCGGTTGGAAAGTAGAGTTAGAACCCTCGAGAGAATCGGGGAGCTGGGAGCGGCGATCGGCGAGCGGCGAGGGGTGGTTGGGATGGGAGCGGCGGTGAGGGGTGGTTAGTATGGGAGCGGCGACGAGGAAGGGAGGAGTATGGGATTGGCGCCGAGGGTTTGGAGAAGTGCGGATTAGGGATAGGAGAAGTATCTCGACAGGACTGCGAACCGCCACAGGGTGTCGTCCTGGAGCAGGGACAAATCACGGCGTGACCGCGGTGTGACCGTGGTGTGACCGAGATGTGACCGTGACGTGACCGCGGCAGGACCGCGGCGTGACCACGACGTGTTGGCCTGGTCCAGCGACATCTGTAGGGCAACATCTTCAGGTTCCCATGGTAGATGTCTGCACCAGAAATCCATGAAAAATGTACATCCCTTCTTTGCTTGATAAAGAAATGTAGTTCACTATAAGAAATATTATGGGCATAAACAAACTAGTAATCTACTCTTAGTGGGAAACCTCAGATTTCAAACTACCTTAATTTTCATGTGCATTAAAAAAAGGGTGTTTCTCAATTATAAATGGGTGTTTCCAATTTATAATACTTGAACCATTTAAAAAACTTCCAGTCAATTCAAACTTGTATTTCAACTTAAAGCTACTAAAATTTAAATATCGATGATTATTAATACCTTGAGACCAAAAACAAATCAACAAACCTACTTGTTTGGTATTTCACCAGGAAGTTCCATGAAATGAACAGCTCGGTTTAAATAACCAGAAAAAAGAGTCTTCAAAACAACCAGCAATCAATAAGCATTAATATTTCAGATGGAATAGCCAAATATTAGCAATAAAGGTCTGGAAGTGCAACATGTTCTGCTTCCATTCTCATAACACATTAGATTTTCATGGAAAGGTTGCATTTCATAAATAACAGTGGAAGCATAACATGATAATTTCATTTAATATCTTCAGAGTGATGTATAGTATGGTATGAAAGAAATGTTTCGTATTTTCTAAAACAAGAGTAACAAATTCTGAGTCTCACATGGAGAGGCTACTCAGAAGAGAACTTACTTCCAGAGATCCAATCCCAGTGAAAGAATATAGTCATGTAGGAGTGACACCCATCACATAATATCTAGTCCCATCAGCGAAAACAGCTGTTTCTATCTGTAAAATGACACAGAATGAAAAGAAGTGCAAAGTTTACTCAAAATTGTAAACATGGTATGGATTTTCCAGCGACATCCAAACCTATATAGACATCCATAGACTACGCATCAAGATCCCTTGCACTAAGGGAATGCGTGGTCTGCAAAACTGGGAGCTAGGAAAGCAGGAAGTGGAGTGGGGATGGGAATCTACTAGAAACACCTCTCCAAAATCCAATGATGGAATCCCTTTTTCATCCCTTTCTGGAAGCAGTCTTTACATGGAAATGTGATTCCTTCAAACCAGGCATATATTCACAGGAAACCCCTATAATCAGCTCTTCCTGAAAGGGTTTCTCTAGTGTACCAAACATCCCCTCTTAGATCCCCTCAACTTACATTCAAAATTTTAATGGGTTATCCCTCTACCATTCACGGGTTTCTATCTCACCTATACAAACCACTTTTGACAAAACTCTCTTCCATAATGCTTTTGATATGAAGGAAAACTGTAAACCCAAATTAAAAGGGTTGAGGAAGATGTACCTGTAGACCCATAAAATCCTCTGGAAGTTCTTGCAATTCAAATAGAAACTTCATGTACTTCTCCTTCTTATCCTTCTCATCCACGACTATCTCATATAGCTGTCCATTTTAGGTGCCAAGAATTGTCTCTTTTGTAAAATCTATGTTCAAAATATATACCAAAGGAAAATATTTTATCAAAATCTTTCTTAAACTGAAATGACCAGAAAATGGAAAAAATAATAATTTAAAAAAACATGCCTTCAGTGATCTGCTGCCTATTCCAAGCAACAGAGTTCACCACAAGACCTTTCAATTTGGTTAGAATGTGAGGTTTGCTCCATTTTGCATGAATATAGTATGTATCAACACCCCCATCACCATATATGGTTGCAATACAATGGTTCCCACCAGGATCAACAAAAACTCTATGTATTTATTGATCTCCAGCTCGCCCAGCACAGAGATCAATATTTGTGTTTGAATTTTACATGGAATAAAAACATCAATTCATCACATAAGATGTAAAGAGGTAAGTTCAGGAAAGTTTCTCCATCCAAACTTCACTTGTAGGCTACTTTGAGATCATAATGTTGGAACTCAATGCATGAGCTCATAAATTCAATGATGATAAAGTCAGCCTCTCACGTGAAACTTAATTAAGAAATATTGACATCCAATAAATTTTTGCCCATCCTTGCTGATTAGAGGCAGAGATTGACCAAAATTAAACCAATAATTAAGATTATCATGCATCCCAGAAGTACAAAATACAATCAAACCAATATTTAATTTAATTTTTCATAAGAAAAACCAATCAAAGATGAGAAGATTACCAAAAGGGGTTTCATTTTTCCAATTTAGAAAGCCAATACCTATCCTGTCTGGCAGTCACAGACTCCTATATTTACACAAGTGCTTCATTGCAGCTAAAGACAGATTATAGCACTTAGACAGTATGCCAGTGTCGTGAAGAGCGATAAGCTTCTACCTGCAAATGGTGAGATCGCTGAGCAGAGGTCGTCGGGGAGGAGGGCATCGTTGTGGGAGAGTTCGTTGGGGAGGAGGGCACCGTTGTGAGAGAGGGTTGCATGGTGAGATCATCGGGGAGATTGTCAGGAGGAGGATATGTCGTCGGGGAGGAGGGATGCGCGGTGAAATGGTTGTGAACCAGGGGAGGAGGAGGAGGGTTGTGGGGAGGAGGAGACGTCGTCGGGGAGGAGGGCTGCGCAGTGATAGGGCTACGAATCGGGGGAGGACAGGAGGGCTGCGGGGAGGAGGAGACGTCGTCAGGGAGCGGTGTGCGAATCAGGGGAGGAGGAGGAGGGCTACGGATCGAGGGAGGAGGAGGATCCCGATACAAATTGGGGGGAAAACGACACGCCAGTGTAATATTGATTTATCCACGATGAATGAATTTTACCGTGGCAATATAAAAGCTATAGAAACGGACCTATAAAACTATGGCTATAGGTCCATGGCTATAGCCCAAATTTTTAGTAGTGTGTACCTAGAAATTTTAATTTCTCATTCTTTTATCTCACCATTATTGATAAAAAATACAATTTATAGGAGATATAATGGTATCATTTCATACTCAAGTAATGTGCCATCAATTATTGCACTCTAAGTCCACATGATTCCTAAACAATGCATAAAAAAGGTGGGTTTTATTTAGACATCAAAGCTCTCCATTTAACTATAGTGGTCTCCAACCATCTTTCATATATTTAGTTAATGTTGTAGAGTTCAACCATTCTATGTGAAACTAGGTCGAAGACACCTTGAATCGCTAGCACACTAGTCCTAGTCTACCCACCTAGTTACTCGTGCTTTCCTTAGTGCTCATTCATGTTCTAATATCACATAATATATTAGTTACACCTTTTTTATGCCAAAAAATATACTACACATACCAAAGACACCATTTTCATAACTAAATCCTTTATTTAAAAATAAAGGCATTCCAAAAACCATTTCAAAGCATGATACGCACCACCTTAATGATTTAATAAATCATTCAAAATAATTATAAAAAATCATTTCAAGAAACCCCCATAAGGCTTTACACTCAAAATACACCCAAAATCCTCTCTTTAAACCCAAACTCACTCCAAACCCCATTTCAATCCTGATTCACATCACATGATTAATTTAAAAAAATGTTTACTCAATTAATAAAACATTTCAAAAGAGCACAATAAGGGATTACATCAAGAACACACAAATTTCACATGTGATGTCCATTTTAAAATCAATTTCACATCAAATCTTTTCAAAAACTACTTTATCACCAATTATATAATTTAATAAGCCTATTAAAAAAAATTTAAATAATTTATAATATGTGCAACAAGGCCTTACAACAAAATGCACTCAAAATTTTCTCTTTGAAATAAAACACACAGTAGAACATTTTACATACGCCCATCGCATAATTTATTCAACTTAATAAATCACTTTCATGGTTTAATAAATTATTTTCACATTTCAAAAAACATTTCAAGATGCACAATAGGGGTTTACTACAAAAATATACCCAATTTCACTTGTAAAAAATTCAATTTCACAAAACCCCATTGAAAATATCTTCAAAGATCACTCACGCACCCCACATATATTTTAATACACACGAAAAATTAAACTATTAAGAATAAAAATTCATCAATTACTGGTTAAGAACAGAATTACCTGCCTTTGGGGTAAAAAACCCTTAAACATGGTGTGAATCACCAATCACACCCTAGATGAACCCAATGAAACCAACCTCTAACCCTACACACAGACATTAAACATAGATAAAAAAAATTGGACCCCTAAAATGAAACCATAGCTTCTGAAAAAAGAAACAACAACCAAGAGGTGGAAGAAACTACCAGAAGGAGGAAGCCACTGGAGGAGGAGGGCGCCGGTTAGGTCGCATCCACCGGATAGGAGGTCGGTCAGTTGGGTTGTGCACTGTAAAGGTATTTTCTGGAAGGGGGATTACGTCATTGATAGGGGGTCGCACCACTGGTAGGGGATCGCGACATTGGAAGGAAGGCTGGTAGGGGCTTCGCATCGGAGCTTCGTCAGAAGGGACGTTGGCCAGGTGCAACCTACGTAGGTGGGGAAGGGATATAAGGTTGCATGATGAGATAGATAGCTAGGGTGAGAGGGTGCGACGGGAATGGGGTGAGGGGAGGGGTGAGATTCGGGGAGGGAGCAATGAGACCGTGCTGGAGCCGCATCGAAACCATGCTGGAGCTGAGTCAGAGAAGGAGAGTTGCGGGGAGGTGGGGTGGCTATGTCAGAGACGTCGAGAGAGGAGGAGGATCGCGAGAGGGAGGAGGATCGCGGGGGCAGTGGGGATGGGAAATTCTTGAGGGCGGGGGGGAAAGGGATCGCGTGGGGCGCTATTGCCACAGACATCAAAAATAGTCGTGGGTATAAGCGATCTATAGCCACATTTTTTTTGGCCGTGGCTGTAGATCCGTAGCTATAAGTCCAAATTCTAGTAGTGGATGCAATAATTTTTCCATTTTCCATTTTCACCGACATCTTTACTCCCATGCTTTGTGGTGATGTTTGAATAGTTCTACTAAAATTCCATGATATGAAGGAATGTGTACAACCAAAATAAAAAATTATGTTTTCTATTATTTAATGAATAACTAGTGTACCTATCACCACTTTGTTGTCGGGATCCACCTTGATGGTCATGATAGAAAAAGATATCCCTTACTACCACAAAGGTTATTGGTTGCCTCCAAAAACCCTTGGATTAGTGCACTGGTTCACAAATTGTCCTGGTTCCTTAAAGTTAAAGCTATGAACAACGCATTGAGGGTTGACTAGAGAATTCATTTCCTATGTCACATTGGTGGGTTTCACCTATTGGTAATAATTTTTCAAGTTCCATTATCTTCTACACCTAAATCATTTCCTAGTTCCCCTTAGGAAATTTCTGGGGTTCTTCTTTCCACACCTTTGACAAGTGGGATGCTGAAATTTCTTAACACCATTGGATTTATCCATCGGACTACTAGAATTAAAATCCAATTTCCACTTCTTATCCCCATAATAACCTTGGTATTCTCTGATCTCCATTTTTAATTTGAGGGCACACTAGACAATTTCCTCAAAGAAATAAATGTCGCGGATCGCCATAGATTTTCATATACTAGGAATTATCCCACCAAAGAAGTGGCCAACCTTACATTTAGGGGTAAAGACAAATCCAGAGGCATATCACGCAAGTCTTGTGAATTTTGACTCTTAATTGTCGATAGATTCGTTATCTTTTTTCTTAGGTGCAATTAAATCCCTTTCCATTTTAAGATGGAGAGTACGTGGAAAATATTTATCATTTTTTTTTGAAATTCTTTCCACTCCATTGTTTTGATCTCTTCATCAAGATAGATGTTCTTGATTAATTTCCACCACTGATTAGCTTATCCATCCATAATATAAATATCTAGAAGAACATTATCTTGTTCTAATCATTAAAGGATATAGAATTTCTTCTCAATAGTATTGATCCATTATTCTGTGATTAAGGGATCATATGATCTATTGAAATCAGGAGGACTTTGTCGCATGGAGCTCTTGATTGCAGATTGTTCTCTATTAGGGGTATTTGGATACTCTTATTTTTCTAGGTTTCTATTCATAACCTGATTCATATGAGAGTGTATCATTATTAAGTATGTGATTCCTCCTCCTATTGGGTTTGGAATCTTATTGGGGTAATCATCGCATTTCCCTTCGAATCAGTTGCTTTCCTGATTCATCCTATTACCAACCATTGGCTAGAATAAAGGGAGAATTAAGGATGATTATTTTAAAATATTAAACACCTAAAGGTAAATCCAATGAAAATAAAGGGATAAATTATAAATTACATTTATCTTCTTAACTTATGATTTTATAGGCTTCAATATATGTTATCCATGATCTATTTCCTAACATATATTCTTATGGGCATTTTTTTGTTCCCTTAATTATGGTTCATAATGATATTATGAATTTACCAAATAATATCCCCGAGGAGTGTTTAACCAGGTGCGCAGTAAGGCCCGTTTTTGTGTACCAAATTACCCTGAGTCATGCCTGTAACATCTTGTTGGAGTTGTTACCCCTAGGTACATCTATGCCAGAACCATGTACACATATAGTATCCAAACAAGGATGTATTTTATTGATAAACCACTTACTCTATACTAACCAAAATTTAGGGATGTTTTCTTATAATTAGTTTTATACCTGAGGCTTTCACTAAATTTTTCTAATCCTAATCCCAAAATAACTAAACATATCCTATGATACTAACTACAACAACCTATCTCTTTATTTCACATGTAAACATTATTTATTACATAAAATTACACTTTTTAAAACATGGAAGATCAATAGGTCTAGTGTATTTGGGAAATTAGGTATATTACATAAAAAATTAAAACATGAAAAACAACATATTTATTGAAAACTTATTTAACATTATCAAAATGTTCCTTCATACTTAACAATGCATGAGATAAATTGAGGACATACATAAGAAAGGGGTGAGCTATAAAGCCTGGTAAGGGAATAAAAAAGGAATAACATGAAGAATAAAATACATGTTAGATAATAGTAATATTAATGGATAATAAGGGGAACTTGAAAAATAAGGATTGATATTCCATGATGATCATAACATGGGAAACGTTCCAACAACTTAAAACATTACATCATAAACAAAGGTCAAGGATAAACCCACCAAAACATCATGGTGGAAAAAGTACCATAAAGGAATCAGGTAAAACCCATATCCCAACATGACTTATCATGATACTAACCATTACTCAATTAATTTGAGTGCTATATAATTCTGGGTGCACCCATTACTTTCATTTCATTTGCATTCTTAAGTGTTCCCCATAGATCAATCAACATGGATTCATTCATCGTCATAATTTATTTCATGATAAAGGAGTGTGAAATAAATATATATAAATCCACAATCATAGAAGTATATGTGTATAAAGTTTAATACCCATTATAGAAAATGGTCATGGTATTCACTACACAATTGTTTTGGAATGGAAAACCACGGTGCAATTTTGGCAGCATAAAGGCGTCGCGTAAAAATTCATAAAATGGGTTGATGAGAGAGAAATAGGCCTCTTATAATTTATATATGAAATGTAAAGTAATATAGACATGGATAGAAATTTACCAACATAATTAATTGAAAAAATAAGGTGTAACCTAATAAATAAACTTGAAGAAAGAGGAGAAAGGAAAGAACACTTACTTGGATGAGTGACTCCAAAGGATTGGGAGGGGCTTCTCGAATAATTTGGGGAAACTTGGGAGGAATATAAGGAGTGGGTGAAAGATTTTGGATAATATCCAAGGAGTTTTAGTGAAGACAAATGGGGTATTGGGTGAGTTTATATAGTAAATGAGTGGGATTTATTTATTATTTTGGTTTTGGACTCTACAGAATAAAACATCGAAAACCACAAACTATATCATGGTTTTTCCAATGGTTTCTGAAAAATAGGAGTGGTTTAAATTATTTTATAATTCTAAGGGCCTAAAATTTTAAAATATTTCTATTGGTGATGTGGAGGTGTGTCGCGCTCTTAAAGAAATGATTTTAAAATCACAAAATATATTATAACCCTTGGAGGATTCAGAATGGATTTACAAAATAAAAAAAATAAACTTAAAATCACATTATTTTAAAGTAAAAACATATATTTGGTCATTTATACTATTTATATTACTTATTAAGTCACTTTTGGTTCATTGTGATGTCATAAAACAAAAGGTATATTTATACAGTATTTAATTTTTACCCGGAAATTCAACTATCTCATAAAATTATGAAAAATTTACCATTGGATAATTTCAACATCTTGATTCCAAAAAAAAATTCATTTTATCTAAATAATTTTCTAATGATGTTAATTTTAAATTTTAAAATAAAAACTGACATTTATTTAAAATGACGGATTTTTGACAATAACAGTTTTTGAACCCTTATAAAAAATTACATTTGACTTCATAAAAATTATATGATCATTTATATTTGATAATAATATTAAAATATTATTTATTTAAAAAATAAATCAATTCATTAATTCATTAATATAATTTTAATATTAAGCTAAAATACAATTTGTGCTTTAAAAATCATTTAAAATGTATCAATAATAGTATTAAAATGTATTCATTATTTTATACAAAATAATGTAAATATTACTATTTCTATGGTCTTGATACATATCCCTTTAATATACCAGAATACACCCTAAGAGTGAGGTGTGTGATGGTGGGGCTTTCATGGGGTTGTTCGGAGAACATGGTTGCAGTCGTGATCTCATGGAGTTTGAACTTCTCCCATAAATGGTTTCTCTCATGATTAAGTTTTTGGATATCGTATTGTTCTTGGTCAAGGTAAAACCCATAAATTCTGTCTCCCTCGGAAGATCTGATAAATGGGATTGATAGGGTATGATACTACTGGTTGAGGCCATCACTTCCTTTGTCTAGGTCAAAGGGATTTTTAAAAAAACCTATATTTATACTAGTCATGTGATCACAGTAAAATGGATGTATTATCAATGGAAAAGATACTTAAAGGTAATTACAATCCAATTGGATATAATAAAAGAAAACAATTTCATGTTTTTTCTATAACAATAAGAAATTTAATTAAATCAAAAAGGGTAATTGTATTTATAACAGTTTAGGTCATTACATGGAACACAGAGATATGTAAAGAAGGATTGGATGAAGGTTCAAGGATCTTGACCATGGAGGAAGAGGAATTTGGGTTGGGATTAGGGGGAAATATGTAGGACAAATTTTGGAGAGGATATACATTAGAAGAATGAGAGGGGGACATGTATTGGAGGATAATTGTGGACAAGACACATGGGGAGAGAGGCATAGCCTATAATATAGATAATGGATTCATTAAATATTTTTTAAATTTATTCATTTTAAATATTTATTTATATATATTTATTCATTAACATTTAACAGTGTTAATATTACTATAATATATATATTTAATATGCATTCATCTTCATTTTAAAATATATCCATTTTCAATTTTTTTAATTATTTATACAATTAATAAAACCTTTCCATTTTTTAATATTTTTGAAGTCTATTCATTTTTTACATTAAATCATTTAATATTATTTATTAATTAATAATGTTAATTATTTTTTTACCTTTTTATAATATATTCATTTTTAATATATATTTTCTTAATATATTTGTATTTTATTTAAAATAGTTTTTATCGATGCTTAAAAAACACTAATAAATTTAGATTTTATCTATGATAAAACAATAAGTTCTGATAAAACCTATCTTTATCACTGCTAAAATTATAGCACTAAAAAATATAGGTTTAATCATTGTATAAAATTTTACCACTAATAAAACCCATATTTATCAATGATTTTTGGAAATCACTAATGAAACCCTTCTTGGTCTTTCAAATTCAACCATAATAGAACACCACTTGATTGTGATGTTCAAGATCACACGAAACTCGACCTTTGTTACCTCTCCCCCTCAAACTTCTTAGACAAATCGAACTTCTCAAAACCTAAGGTATGTGAATATTTCTACTCCTATTTAGTCGATCTTCCATTGATTCACCATTTTTAGTTCTTTTTCCCCTGTGTTCCATACCACCCCCATTCCTCTTTCGTAGTGACTTGACTTAGCATAAACAATCGTGACCATGAGGTTTTCAATTACCTAGGATATATGCAACCAATTCCTTCATGGTACATTTTTTCATGATTTAGAATGGTCTTGGAGACTCATGTTTGGGTTTTTTTAATTCTTCAAGTATGGAAATGGTTGTTTTTTGTTTTTACTTATACAATTATTCCTTAAGGGTTGGTTTGGAATGAGTGATTTGAGGGGAAAACAAATGATATTGATATAGTAAACTTATTTATACAATAATGTTTATGGAGATAAAAAAAATAAAGGATCAATAATTCTTCCCTGATTTGTTAATTCTCCATGAATCTCTATTTTTATCCTCTTCTATTTCATTAGCTTCACCAATAACATCTAAGTCTAATATTTTTTAATAAATAAATTAAATACATTATTCATTTTATCATATTATTTTTTGTTGATTATTCCTCCTTGATTTCATTAGTGACATATAAAAATATTCTCAGGATTTTTTATACATCCATGGGAATTATTATGTTATAATTTCATATAATTAAGAGGGTTATATACACTAACCATAATATTCTTGATGTTGGTGCAATATTTATAGGAAGAAACATCCTAATTTTTTTTTTGATCATGTGATTTTCTAATTGAAAATTTTTTATGAAAGGATTTTATTTGAATAACATGATCATGGCATATGGAGATCTAATTCCCAAATAAATTTTCTTATTAAATGACTTTTCTTCTTTCCCTTATTTAAATCAGTGTACATTACTTATAATGTAATGATCCTTCTAAAAATGATGATGTTCACTACCAATATTGAAACCAATATGTGTAAATTGTCAATGTATAATGAATCTCAATTGAAGTATAACATTTTTTCTTAGATCCAATGGGTATTTCATACTTGACTAAGATGAAATCATGTAGTGCATAGTGGAAATTTTAATTCATATACTCATCAAAAATTTATTTTTATGGTTATAGTCATCGATAATAGATTATCTTTAAATAAAATAAATTTTTAACACATATAATTTTTTAAGGTTTCTCACAAAAAAAATTATTATCCTTCACAATTTCATCTTAACTAATAACCATTAATAATTTAGTGATTGAACATTATCGTTAACTATGTTTTTTAAAAGATAAAAATTTAATTAAATTCTTTGTAACATTATAGATATCAAACATTTCCTACCTTCAATTAATTCCACCACTAAAAAACAATCTCAATAAACATCATTTGTCTCTTATTATCTTAGAATAATAGCTTCATGTAGATTAAATGATTCTTTAATAATGTTCTGATACTTATTCCCTCTTTTGGGGAGTTTATAACCCTTAAACCACTATAGCTTTTTTATTTTCATGTTACCCTTGTGTAAAATGATAACTTGTTAGGACTAATCAACAATAACATTTAAATGTTGATATTAATTCAACTTTTGTAGTCCAATATAATCATTATTATAAAATTAATATTAAAATATACCAAAGGTTAAAACAACATAATGGTGGATATCATCCCAAGTAATTCCCCCTTATTGGAATTTAGCTTCAACCTTGATCTCTCTGGTTCAAAGATTTCATCCATCATTGTAACACCCTGACCCCTCTAGGAAAGAGTCGGTGCATTACTTGTGATATTAGCATGGTTATAAGGAATGAAAATCTCGAAGGAATGATCAGTTTAGTAGTCTTTAAGAAACTAGATATATAAATGTAACTCAAATTACGTTGGAAAAGGTTACAAAATACAATACATAACAAAAAACTCAAAACTGTATCCACAAGAACTCAAAAGAAGACCTTATCTTCATCACCTGTCGAAGGTAGACAATGAAAGGGGTGAGATAAAACACTCATTAAGGGTTAAAAATAGCGGAATCATGAGTACAATAATAAGTGAATCACAATCAATCTTATATAATCAATATGTCATAGTGAATAAATGAATAACTAATGCCTTTAGTAAACTGAGAATGAAACTCCATCCATAGATTTTGTCATAGTGAAAACCTCATGGATAATAATAATAACTGATAATTGATAAAGAGAATGATTATTAATTGGAAGTCATGTATCTGGCACATGAAATCATAATACCGTAAAAATGGTTTAGTTTTGTGGGTAGAAACCCGTCTGATTTTTGGAAACAAACTTGAAGGGTTTGTCGCCAACTGTTTTGTATCATGAGACCTACCGATGCATCGAGGGGCTATAGTGGGCCCCACCTTCCACTGCATGTCCAAAAATTATTTATACATTGATTCAATACAAGATAAATATGCCCTTTCAATATCTGTATGGAGTAGAGTATACGAATTCATCAATATTTCCATAACTAAAATAACTTTCCAAATAAACACCGCATGTAAAATGGTATACGATTTAGACAACAAACATATCCATGATATGAGTTTATGTATATTTAATATAAATATAATTTCAAATGAAAAGTGATCTCAAATGGGAATTAGGTACACCACATAAGGATTATTAGGTGCACAATACAAATTTAGTAACAATGAAAAGGTGGTTGAGACAAAGTCCCTTACCATAATGTAATCAGTCGAATCATATGACCAGAACTTAATGAACATAAAATGAATCATTTAATAACATTAATATAAATAGATTCATATTATTATATATCAAAAGGAAGTACACATATACCACATACAAGAAATAAGTGGTGAACAATGAAAATATCACAGAAATGAAAGTGTGATGAGAAACCCCTTACCTTATGCTCGAGTGTGTTCTTCGTTTGTTTTAATGAACTGAATAATCAAATTTATCTTCATTAATTAATATTTCCAGAACCTCTTATAAATGTAATTGATTTATTATAACCTTATTAGGTTCATTCATGGCCCTTTCTATGGGTTCAATTGGTTCAATTTGCATGTTTTAGAAGCATTTTCTCCCTTGATTTTCATGGTTCGTTACTTGTTTCCATGAATGGAAGTTCATTTGAAACATGGTTAAAAATAAAGATATTTTAAAAAATATTATTAAAGAAATTATGGAGATATAAATTATCTTATAATGATTTTGGGTTATATACCATGATGATGATTCATTAGTTAAACCATTAATGATGTTCATTTAAATCGTTTTAGTGGTTCTTTGATAATAACAACCACATTTTGTTTTATAAATTAGAAACATGAGTAACAAAGAATTACAGAACCATGGGTGAGTCATAACACATATATTATAACCTTGTTCAATAATATAAATGGTTTCATGGCCATACTTGAAAGAATTAATGGAAATTGAGATTACATCATCCACGATGTCGGTAATTCGATACATCACAGACAATGTTTTTAATTCCTTAAACAAGTGGAGGAAATGAAGAAGATTGATGATGAATTTCTCATGAACATGAGAACATCCAAAATGTACAATATTATTTAGATTTAATTCCTCATGGGTATGAATATATGAGGAAATAATAAATAAAGAACTGAAAATAAAAGAATAATTTTGAAATCGCTTACAAAAAATCGGTAGCCTAACGGCTACGCAACATGGTTTTAGAAAATATTAAAAAGAGAGGAGAAAAGGGTCACCTATCCATAAATTAATCATAATATATATTATATCAAGAATAATAATAAAAATAAGAACATGGTATGGAAACTTGAAAGATATACCACATAAAAGAGAACTTGAATGGAAAAACAAAGAAATTGAGAATTTCCTTACCTTGTAGAGTAACCCTTAGAACTTGAAGGCTGGGACCTTGAGGGCTTGAGGAAACCTTGGGAGGACTAATATGAAGGTAAGGATTCCAGAACTTCGTTTAGGGAGAATTTGGAATGAATTCAATGAAGGGAAGAGTTGGTATTTATAGGAAAAGTGATGGATTATTTTAATAATTTTCAAGGGACACCTCATGAGTGGTTTTTGCAAAACCATGGGCTTGCCCAGGGTATTTTCCCATGGTATAAGCCACTTGGGACACCTCACATATTATTTAACTATACATAAGTTGACCAGATTTATGAAATCATTATTTCATCATTAATGATGTCGTAAACACACTGAAACTAAAAACTGTATTTTTTACTATTCACTGAAAAATCAACTGTTTCAGAAAAATTCCCAAAATTCACCCTAACCATTTTTTGATGTGTAGAATTAAAAAGTGAAATCCATTTTTCAAATACAATTTTCTAAATATTATTAATTTAATTTTTAAATAAAGTCATATTTAATTCAAAAAATAATAATCTTAAAGTGCAATTAGTTTTATTTCTCATTGAAAAAATAATTAACATCTCATTATCTTATAGCCTTAATAAAATGAAATAATATTATTATTTACTATTCATAAGGGTCATATTACTATTCATATTACTATTCATAAGGGTATGTTACTATTCACCAAATATTATGTTTGTTCTATCAGACTCCAAATGACTTACTGATCACAACTCTAGATGGTGGAAATTCAAAAACATAGAAGTGGAAAATTTATATTTAATAGATAGGTTTTGACTATATCCTAAATAAACTAGTGTAGTTTTGAAGGAACACAATGATTAATAGAATTTATTTAACAAAAACATACCATAAAATGTTTGGGGTGCTACATTATTCCCTCCTTCAGAAATTTCGTCCTCAAAATTTTATGTACATAGCCCACCAAAAAGATGTAGGTGGTTCTTCTTCATGAAATAATATGGTTCCCATGTTTCATCCTCCATATTCTCTATCTCTTCTTCCTCTGTGGTATTTTGAATTAGAGACCACCATTGATCAGCATCACCCTTGAGACAATATACTATCAGTACTACCTTTTCATTTTCATTGCATCTTAACGCCATGAATACCTTTCAAGGGACTTGATCCATTGCTCAGCAACCACTGGATTAGTAGTCCCACTGAAATATGGGGGCTTCTTCTACATGAAACAATCCAACACAGGTGTTGAATGGTTATTTGTTACAACTTGAGTAAGTTGTCCCAATATGGTCATGATCTGATCTGCTCCAACGTTGACTGTGTTGACTTGCTCAGTAGGGAGATCCCTACCTTTCCCACGAGTATTGATTCCTCTTCTTCCATTAGACACCATTTATAAATAATGGGATACACTATATTAGTTTATGAATCTCAAATAGAAAATCACTCAACATAGATTGAAATTCTATGCATAGCTAATCTTATAAACAAGGTTCCCCAGAGGAAAAATTTACATTAACTCCTTCATAATGGATTGTAAAGAAAAAATGAATTATCCAAAGAATATCCCCTGGGAGTGTCGTAACCAAGAGTATAGAAATTCCTGTTGTCGTGCACCAGTTCCCGTTCGAGTCTAGCTCAAAGCGGTGTTTTTGGGTTTTACCCCTAGATACATCTGTGCCAGAGCTGCCTCTACCTGCTTGTATCCAGAAAGGGATGTATTTCTTGAAAAATCCACATTATCTATTCCTTACCAAATTACCAGGATTTTCTTGTACGTTTATCCTCAAATAATACCTTAGGGCTTTGTTCCCTACTATAAATTTCCAAGTCTAGTTTCCAAGTGTTCTACTAAACTTCCTCTGATACCAACTGTAACACCCCGACCCCTCTAGGCAGGAGATGGTGCATTACTTGTGATATTATCATGGTTATAAGGAATGAAAATCCCAAAGGAACGATCAATTTAGTAGTATTGAAGAAACTAGATACATAGATGTAACTCAAATTACATTGGAAAAGGTTTCAAAATACAATACATAACAAAAAACTCAAAACTGCATCCACAGGAACTCAAAAGAAGACCTTCTCTTCATCATCTGTCAAAGGTAGACAATGAAAGGGGTGATCTCAAATGATCATTAAGGGTTACAAATAGCGGAAGCATGAGTACAATAATAATTGAATCGCAATAAATCTCACATAATAAATATTTCATAGTGAATAAATGAATAACTAATTCCATTAGTAAACTGAGAATGAAACTGCATCCATAGATTTTGTCATAGTAAAAACCTCATGGATAATAATAATAACTGATAATGAATAAAGATAATGCTTATTAATTGGATGTCATGTATCTGGCACATGAAACCATAATACCGTAAAAACGGTTTAGTTCTGTGGGTAGAAACCCGTTTGATTTTTGGAAACAAACTTGAAGGGTTTGCCGCCAACTGTTTTGTCTCTTGAGACCTACCGATGCATAGAGGGGATATAGCGGGCCCCACCCACCACTGGATGTCCACATAGTTCTTTATAAATTTATTCAATACAAGACCAATATTCCCTTTCAATATCCGTATAGAGTAGAGTATACGAATTCATCAATATTTCCATAACTAACATAACTTTCCAAATAAACACCGTATGTAAAATGGTATACAGTTTAGACAACAAAAATATCCATGATATGAGTTTATGGATATTTAATATAAATATAATTTCAAATGAAAAGTGATCTCAAATGGGAATTAGGTACACCACATAAGGATTATTAGGTGCACAATACAAATTTAGTCACAACGAAAAGGTGGTTGAGACAAAGTCTCTTACCACAATGTAATCAGTCGAATCATATGACCAGAACTTAATGAACATCAAATTAATCATTAAATAAAATGAATATAAAGAGATTCATGTTATTATATATCAAAAGGAAGTACACATATACCACATACAAGAAATAAGTGGTGAACAATGAAAATCTCACAGAAATGAAAGTGAGATGAGAAACCCCTTACCTTATGCTTGAGTGTGTTCTTCGTTTGTTTTAATGACCTAAATAATAAAATTTAACTTCATTAATTAATATTTTCAAAATCTATTATACATGTAATTTATTTATTATAACCTTATTAGGTTCATTCATGGCCCTTTCGATGGGTTCAATTGGTTCAATTTTCATGTTTTGGAAGTATTTTCTCCCTTGATTTTCATGGTTCGTTACTTGTTTCCATGAATGGAAGTTCATTTGAAACATGGTTAAAAATACAGAATTGTTAATACATATTATTAACAAAATTATGGATATATAAATTATCTTATAATGATTTTGGGTTATATACCATGATGATGATTCATTAGTTAAAACATTAATGATGTTCATTTAAATCGTTTTAGTGGTTCTTTGATAATAAAAACCTCATTTTGTTTTATAAATTTGAAACATGAGTACCAAAGAATTAAATAACCATGGGTGAGTCATAATAGATATATTATAACATGTTTCAACCATATAAATTGTTTCATGACCAGACTTGAAAGAATTAATGTAAATTGAGATTACATCATCCATGATGTCGGTAATTCGATACATCACGGACAATGTTTTTAATTCCTTGAACAAGTGGGGGGAAAAATAAGATTGATGATGAATTTCTCATGAACATGAGAAAATAAAGAATATAAAAGATTCTGGATATTTCATTCTTCTTGGGTGTGAATATATGAAGAAATAATCAATAAAGAACTCAAAATAAAAGAATAATTTTTAAATCACCTACAAAAATTCGGCATCCTAACGGCTACGCAACATGGTTTTAGAAAATATTAAAAAGAGATGGGGAAATGTTCACCTATCCAGAAATGAATTTTAATATATATTATATCATGAATAAGAAGAAAAATAATAACATGTAATGGAAACTTGAAAGATATACCACATAAAAGAGAACTTGAATGGAAAAAAGAAAGAAATTGATAATTTCCTTACCTTGTAGAGTAACCCTTAGAACTTGAAGGTTGGGACCTTGAGGGCTTGAAGAAACCTTGGGAGGACTAATATGAAGGTAAGGATGCCAGAACTTCGTTGAGGGAGAATTGTTAATGAATTCAATGAAGGGAAGAGTTGGTATTTATTGGAAAAGTGAGGGATTATTTTAATAATTTTCAAGGGACACCTCATGAGTGGTTTTTGCAAAACCATGGGCTTTCCTAGGGTATTTGCCCATGGTATAAGCCACTTGGGACACCTAACATCTTATTTAACTATAAATAAGTCTACCAGATTTTATGAAATCATTATTTCATCATTAATGATGTCATAAACACACCGAAACTAAAAACTGTATTTTTTACTATTCACTGAAAAATCAAATGTTTCAGAAAAATTCTCAAAATTCACCCTAACCATTTTTCGACGTGTAGAATTAAAAAGTGAATAAATTTTTCAAAAATAATTTTCTAAATATTATTAATTTAATTTTTAAATAAAGTCATAGTTAATTCGAAAAATAACAATCTTAAAGTGCAATTAGTTTTATTTCTCATTGAAAAACTAATTAAGATCTCATTATATTGTTGCCTTAAGAAAATGAAATAATAATATTATTTACTATTCATAAGGTTCATATTAAAATTCATATTACAATTCATAAGGGTATGTTACTATTCACAAAAAATTAAATTTGTTCTATCAGACTCCAAATGACTTACTGATCACAACTCTAGATGACCATTTTTCAAAATTCAAAAACATAGAAGTGGAAAATTTATATTTAATAGCTAGGTTTTGACTATATCCTAAATAACCTAGTGTCATTTAGAAGGAACATATTGATGAATAGAATTTATTTAACAAGAACATACCATAAAATGTTTGGGGTGCTACAATCATTAATTGCCTACTTTAATGCTACCATATGCCATCCTAATTTGATTTAGAAACTCAAAATTATTATTATATAAGGAGGTTATCAATGTGATGATTTCTTATAAGAAGTATAAAATTATAATTTTAATAAATTCTATCATTTTTATCATTATAAATTTTGTTTTTATTTCTTATTTGAGTGTCCAGGATGACTTTTTTCTTAGGAAAATAAAAAAAAAATCTTAGAAGTATCTATAACTTTCTCTTTTGATTATGAATACCTTATGCATATTAATTTATTTTTTATAAAAAATAAATATTTTTGAACCCAATAGGATGGATATGAATCAAGAAAGGATGGATTCTAGTCATATGGAAATTGAGTATGAGGATAGATTTAAAGAGCTCATCAAGTTTATAATAGAGCATGCATATGACCCTTGTCAAATACTTTAACCATATTAACATTATTTTTATTCTAGAAGAATTATCCCAGAAGAGTTATAAGAATATTTTATTCTTCACAAAATAAATCGAAGCTATAAATGTTGGACTATACATGGGGAAAAACTGAATGTATGTACTAATTGGTATGATATTGTGTTTTTTGGATCATTTGATTTGAATATTTGTGTAAATGATGATGGAGATCATATAGAATAAATGACAATGAAAATTAAATATGAACTTCATGATTGAAAAAAATTATTTTGATATGTTATATAACTATACAAAGAGACTATTTTATACAGTTTACACTAAATATACAACACTATTAGTTGTATTGATGCTATATAATTTTAAATATATTAGTAGATGGAGTGACACTGGGTTTATAGTACTACTTGGTATCTTAAATGATATTCTACATGGAGAAAATGATATTATTTATCAAACATACGATGCTAATATAATCTTAAATTCAATGTGTATGATATCTAAATAAATAAATGCCTTCCCAAATGATTATATATTGTTTCACAAGGACCATGAATCACTCAAAAAATTCCCTAAGTGTGGTGCATATCGATATAAGAAAGATGAATCAAGTCTTTAAAAATTTATATGTTACTTTCCTATCATTCTATGGTTTAGTTTACTATATTTATTTTAGGAAAAACCTATAAAATTGACATAGCACGCAAATTTAATAATTTATTATGGGAAACTATGTCACCTAATGAAAACTCCTCTGTTGAAGAAAATTGATTATGAGTATTCTGAATTTGGAAATAAGCTAAGAAACCTATATCTTACATTACCTATAGATGAAATAAATCATTTAGGTGTATTAAGTAGTTCTCATAGTACATAGATAGTTTTGTTGGTAAATTATAATTTCCCCACATGGTTATGTATGAATCACAAATACATTATGTTGCCTTTGCTTATATCTAGACCAAAAAAACCAATAATGATATTGATGTCTATTTGGATACATTTATTGATGATTTGAAATTGATGTGGGATAGATGTGCTATATTGTATGATGCTCATATAAGTGAAGAGTTCACATTGAGACTCATGTTTTATGGGATGATAAATTAATTTCCTGTATATGGAAATTTATCAGGCTATAACATTAAAGTAATTTTGGTGTGTCTTATTTTTTAAAAAGTTGAACACTTAGTTAGGTTGAAACATTCCTTGAAGACTATGTTTTTATGAAATCGAAAGTTTTTACCCCGACGACATAAGTACTAATACTGGATGACATCATTTAATCGAAATACAGTATAAGGTACAACACTATCTCAACTAATGGGTGATCAACTATTTAAGAAAGTAAAAGATATTAAAACTGGTTTGGGGCATACGTTTTTTACAAACCTTATGAAATTATGTCAGAAAAATAGATCAATTTTCTTTGAATTATCATATTGGAATTGTTTGTAATATCATAGATTTTCTTGATTTCATGCACATAGAAAAAAATGTATGTGATAGTGTTATAGGCATGTTACTAAATGTACTAGAGAAAACAAAATATGGAATTAATGATAGGTTGGACACGATTTACATGGGGATAAGGGAAGATTTAGCACTAATGAAGGGTGAAAGATGAATTTTTATTCCTGCAGCGGCTTACACACTATCCATACCAGAAAATTTGCAATTTTGAAACTTCTTTAATGGTGTAAAAGTTCTATAGGTGCATTCATAAAACATAAATAATGTCATTTCAATGACAAATTTGAAGTTATAGGGTCTAAAATCACATAAATGTTATGTTTTTCGGAAATATTTAAATCATGTAGATTTATTTTTCATTATTCTTAAAAATGTATGGCATACATTATCCAAACATTTCTTCTTTTTTAAATCTATATACAATAAATTTATAGACCTAATGAATTTTTCGATATTGAATAAGGAAATTATAATCATATTATATGAATTGGATATGTTCTTACCACCTTAATTATTTGATATAATAGTCCACCTAATGGTTTAATTGGTTAAAAAGATTAAACTATGTGGTCATATCCATTATATATGGATGTACCCCATTGAATTGTATATAAATATTTTGAAATGGTATCTCAATAATAGAAGACATACATAATGTTTTATTGAAATGAAATATATTATAGAAGAATCTATTTAATTATATATTGATTACCTATTATATTTTGATAGCATTAGTCTTAGAAAATATCATCACAATGTATGCCTTATGGGAGAAGGGGTTTTCAGAAGAGATGTTGTTACAATTAGAATTACATAGCCAGAGCAGACTCACTTTTACATTTTACATAATAGTGCATAGGTTTATCCATTTATTGAAGCCTAAAAAGCAATTATTAGACACTTGAATCCATCAAGGGCTTGAATATTGATATCAAATAGACATAATAAATAGTTTATTGGATGATTTTGAGATCATATTAATAAGGAGTTATATAAAAATATGAATTCAATTACCGGAACACTTCAATGTATAGTCAAGGGACTAAATGTAAATGTTATCTGTCACACTAGTTTAATAATTAATGGTTATATATTCTATAAAAATGAATAATATAAACACAGTATGATGAAAAATAGTATATTTAATCTTGTGGAAGAGGTAGTGCATGTATCCTATTCCAAGGATAGAAATACAATTTGTGTGAATATGTCATATTTCGGTATCATTGATCAAATATACTAGCTGGATTATACAACATTTCAAATGCAAATTTTCCATTGAAAATGGGTTGAAAATAGAAGTTCAATTAATGTTGATGAATTGGTCTTCGTGAAGGATAATTTTAGTGTGCAAGGGTATAAGTATGAATAGTTCATAATGGAATCACCAGTAGTGCAAGTATTTTATTTCCTAGATCTAAAAAATATCACTACTAGAAATTTAAGCTATAACCACAGACCTATATACACATTTTTATAGGTATGTGGCTATATCTTGTCTATATCCACAATTTAATGGTAGGGGTGTGGCTAAAATGTGCCTCTTTTTTTTCAAAACTCATCGGGATACTCCTCCCTCCTCAATGATACCATTTGTGTGCGACCCTCGGATACCCTCCAACCTTCATGGTGGATCCCTCCTCCCTGATACCGTCTGACCTTCACGGTGTCACCCTCCTTCCTGATACCCTCTGTGGGTGACCCTCCAAACCCTCGACCTTCACAGCGGCGCCCTCCTCCCCGATACCCTCTACGTGTGACCCTCCTTCCCTAATGGTGCCCATTATGACCTATCCTCCCCATGATCCTCTTCTATTGACACTTTCCCTTGTGAAGGTTCCCCTTGTTGCCACCGAACAAGGCAACCCCACCGCGAGCTCTCATCTCGGATCCTCATCCCCCGACGCTGCCACCAAATGCGGGACACCTCAACTCCCCCCACCGACGTTGCTCCTAGGTGGCCTCCCCACCACCTCCTATACAGCTATCTCCCTCTCAGTGATCATCCTCCTCCTTATTGTGAACATTTACGTGTTCATTATTTTTTTATCAGTTATTCATAGCTAGGTTGTATCAAATATATACAATTTTTTGACATTTCATGAAATTATACCTTTAATCTCTCCTGCACAACCAGCTATTCTTTTATTGAGGTAGGTATTTTTTTATTTACTTTAATTAGCATTTCATTTTGTGTTTGGTGTTTTCTAAAACATTTTTTTATCAAATTTAATCAATATTTAATAGATATAGTGGGTTTAAAAAGTGTTATAAATGTTTTTATCTCTTAGAATAAAGGTTTTATAATGGTTTTATAAATTCTAATTAATTGGTTTAAATGAAAAGCGTTTGTGGGAATTACTATAGTGCTTGATTTAAAATAATTTATATAACAAATGGTATTTGATCCCATTTGGGTATTGGTATGGTTTTCAAGGATTTTTTGAAATTGAATTGGTTTAATGGATTTTAAAATGACTTGAATGAAATGGTAGCTGGGTTTACAAATGATTTTAAGTGTGGTTTCACATAGAATAGTTATAAAGAGGGTGATAAATTTAGTTTTTAAATGGTTTAAATGACTTGAAATTCCTATTTGGTTTCTAAAAAGGAATATTTTTACTTTATATAAGATATTTTTTATAATGAGTATCAAACCATCGATTATTCCCCTTATTTTGGTTATGCCTGATTTGAATTGTATCCCCCGAGGAGGGATGTTGTATTATATTTCTGATATGGATAAATTGAAAGGGGTTATTTCTTGTAAGGGAGTTGGATTTGGAGGTGAGATGAGATTTATTTAAAATAATTTTTTGTCAATTCTTGTGATTATTTTTATTTTGAACATTCACTAGATTTATTTATCATGGGAACTTATGTAAATAATGAAAGGTCTAGTAGCATGAGATTCTATATAAGTGTATGTTATATGGATAGTGCCTAGCACCCTACCATGGGTCTATTTTATATGTGGAGAAACCAGAAAGGGTAAGCTGAATGGGATGATTTGATATCGCATAGGGTCCCAATGAGTAATATAATGAACTAGGTCTAGTATCACCCCTTATATAGCCTAATGAGTTTCCCGTGATTTCTATAATTCATTGAATATTAATTAGAGGACCTCATACCATGCCTTATTTTTATCCCCACTATTACTTTAGTTATTTCTTATTATCAATTTCCCATTGATATCTTGGTGCATGTTATGTTTCTACATTCCATTTCAGTTATGGTTTTGGTTTATACTCAAACTGAATTAAAAAATAGTTTTGAAAGTATATTATTAAAGAAAAGAATGATGTTTTATTTAAAGTCATGGTTTTGAGATATAGATTTGGAAAAAAATGGGAAAAGGATTGGTTCTATTTTAATGGATTTGAAACTCATTTTTTCCTTAGTTTGAAAGAATTTACTTTTAAAATGAAAATGGAAGTTGTTTTATAAAATAATTTATGGCATGTTACACTTTTTATTTACACCCTCTTGTGAAAAACCTATTCAATACTTATATTTTAAATTAATAAAATCTCTTTTCAAAGGAATTATAAAAACTCCTTAGTGGAATCCTACTAGGAATAGTTTGGTTCACACCATGCATACACCAACGGGTGTATGAAAATTTCATGTTTACTTTCAAGAGACTAGGTTATGTTCTTTTACCTAGGTTAATGTTCGAGTTAGTCTGGTGATAGGTGGTATAGGATGGTATGGGGGATTGTGGGTTATAATGAGGTAGTTAGTAGTGATCCAGGTTTGGTCATATTTTTTGATGTTTATATATAATCCTTGTTGGCCCAGATATTTCTTTTAGTTTATTATATACTTGGGATTATTCTTATTACTTTTTTATGTGATGATGCGATGATGTGATTTATAACCTTTTATTATTTATAAAATATTACACTTTTTTTGATTGTTTCGTTTATATTGAACTTGTTTATTTTATGCATGAGTGACCGATGTATAGATGACTCATGTTGGATTTATGGGTGGATTCCTTAATGTGGTTACTCATATTTGGAGGGTGAAACCATTACCAATGGTTATAATTTGATACCCTTACACTTTTCACCATCCAAAAACAATCAAAGACATTCTTTGGGCCTTATGGAGATACGGGTTGGGTGACATGTCAGGTTGATCTGGACTAGTTCATTAAAAATGGTATTAGAGGATCCTCTTATTATTTGGAGTGCGTATTAGTATAAAGAAGATATGATCATCATTGAGAATCAATAAGTAGGTCACGAGTAGTTTATTGATCACCACTTTTCATTACAAAACTTGAGTTTCCATGGGTAATTTCAATCTTTGATTTGGATTCTAGTTTTAATTATTTTGATAATGACAATTAGACCCCCATTTAGTTATATCAGATACTTTGGGGGATTTCTTTAATATTTGGGATGAAATTAGGAAGGAACCAAAGTATTATCTGTTGGAACCACGGATATTCTATAAATAAATTGGAGTATAGTTTGTGTTTGTTGTCAATCCTCAATGGAAGTTCAGAATGTGTGCCAGTAAAGTGATCATACAGTTCAAGCAGACAACAGTATTGAAGGTGGCGCCATTTCCCAGTGTTTGCCAAATTTTTGGGCCTCAAAATTAGAAAATGAAGACATGGATTGTTGGTAAAAGGAGGTGCGCACAAATAGAAAGTGGTGCATGAAAAAGAAGGGATGTGCGCAAAATATTTGAGTTGGGCATGAAAAATAGCGTGGTGCATGAAATAGTGGATCGAGGTTTTTCGTGCAGATAGTGTTTCGGAATCAGAACGTCGAAAAATGGGAAAGGCATGGGATGCGTGAAAAATCTGGAGATGTGCGCGAAAAATGGTACCTGGGCGAAAGATTACATGCCAGATGAGAAGTTTTTCATGCCATGGGGGGTTTTACGCATGAGGGTCTGAGACACCTATAAATAAGAGGTGACCCACCTCATTCTGTATGGTTGAAGACATAGAGAAGATACGAGGTCTGATGCGTGAAAAAGGATTGTGTAAAAGGGATTGTGCGAAATATTCTATATTGCATGAGAAATTCCGGGATACGGGAAAAAGGAAGAGTTTCACGTAAAAATTGGGGTGGCGCATAAAAGATTCAGTTGCGCGAAAAAGGGTTTTATTGCATGAAATATTTTTCTGCACGAAAAGGAAATTTTGCGCCCAATATTAAGGTCTTGAGCGCAAATGGTTGGTGTTGCACAAAATTGTTAGTGAAACTTGTTTACACATTTCGGTTATCTGGTTCAGTGGTTCAGTGCGTACAAGTGCATCATTTCCGAACTTCTATGCAAGCAGAGTCTCATGCTAAGTTGAGATGAAGACTTCAATGCAAATCTATTAAAGAGACCTTCACATCTATAAACTGATTGTGACTTCACCAAAGGTAGTGAGCCAGGGGGAGTCAACGAGAGTGATCCAAGGGACGCAATGGGCTATCCTTGAATAGTTGTAAAGGCAATGAGCCTAGTACAGAGTGACTATTCCCGAACCTTTGTAATCCACAACTAGTGAAGAATAGTGGAATTTGGTACGACCGACAACTTGTCTGCGTATGATCCTTGGACGTAGCCCTTAGCGGTGAACCAAGTAAAAAGTGTTGTGTCATCTTTTTGCATGTGAATGTTTCATTGCTGATCATATCCATCATACAGGTTTAACTAGTTCCCACCAATGTGGGAACAAGATCCTTGATTTGAAAATAAAAAGTTGACACCCTGATTCACCCCTCCCCTATCAGGGTGTTCCAGGGTCCAACATCATCATCATCTCACATGGTCTGAAAAAATATATGGAGCCTATGTGTGTGGTCTCAGAAATTTTTTAGATGTTGTTTTATGAATGGTATATTGTCAGCTAAACCATGTGGCCAAGTAATGAACAACTTTGCATCAATTTTGGCTTTATTTTGTAAACCTATTTTGATTTACAGTGGATCCTAAGGAAATTTACACCATGGGAGATGGATCAAGGGATGTTTTAGTGATTTTTTGGTGTTATTGAAATAGATTTTGTATATTTTGCCACATTATGGTTTTATTATGTTTGGTGCTTCAATTTTTTTGTAAAGAAGTACATTTACTAAGAATTTTTAATTCAAAAACTGGTTTTGGGGTCTTATTTATAAATTATTTTGAATATCATGTATAATTTTTTCAAGAGTATTAAGGTTTAAAAAGAAATTGGGAAATGATTTAAAATTAAAATTCATTACATGAAGTGTTTTAATTTAAAACATTTTCCGTGATTAACTTGAAAATGGGACACATGGATGTTTTGGATTAAAAAAACAGGTTTTATGGTTTTTTTGACACTCACATGATTCTTTGAAAGTGTTTGATTACATTATATAATTTGGGAAATGATTTAAAATGAAATGGGATTTCCATATTTTTTTTGGTCTTATGATGAAATTCATGAGGTGTTTTGAAAATAGAGGAGAACTTTATGAAGTTTGAGTGAGATTTTTTTAAATAAGTTCATTATTATCAAATATGTTGTTAATATTTTTTAAAACTCTATACTTGGGAAGTTTTAATTTTACCCTATAAAATGGATTTTGTATTTTTTAAAGGAAGTGAGATTCTTTTCAATGCTCTTTTCTTTTTGAAATGAGTTGTCATAATTTTTTTAAAAATTTGGGGATTTTTATGAAATATATTGTTATGGGGGTGAAATGGGTAGGGGGAGGGCTAATAGGTGGGGGTGAAAGGGGGAGGGGTGGGGTAGGGGTGTTGGTGCAGGGGTAGGGGGTGATGGGGCAGGGGGTGGTACTGGGTAAGGGGGAAGGGGTGTGTGCAGGGGAGGGGGTGTGTAGGGGGTGGTTCTAAGGAAGGGGTAGGGGTGTGTAGGGGAGGGGGTGTGCAGGGGGAAAGGGGTGCAAGGGGGTGTGCAGGGGGAAGGGGCATTTGGTGCAAGGGGAGGGGGTGTGCAGGGGTGTGTAGGGGTGGTACTAGGGAAGGGGGAAGGGGTTGTGTAGGGGAGGGGGTGTGCAGGGGGAAGGGGGTGCAAGGGGGTGTGCAGGGGGGAGGGGTCAGGGGGTGAAAGGGGAAGAGGGTGCAAGGGGGTGTGCCGGGGGGAGGGGCAGCGGGGGTGCAAGGGGCAGGGGAGGGGTGCAAGAAGGAGGGGGTGCAAGTGGTGGAGGTAGGGTGTAGGTGGGGTGAAAGGGGTGAGAGGGGTGGGGGAAGAAGGGAGGGGGTGTCCATGTGGGTGGTGGGGAGTTATATAGGGTTGAAACCTTTTTAAGAACTCAAAATAGCTTAATACAACACTTTATAATAGTAGGAACAAATGGAATACACAGATCCATTTTATCAAAGTAACATCATTTTATCTATCTAATTATTATAGAGGAACAATAACCATGTGTCTATGATCCTAGTTCAATTATCAGGATACTATTACCATGCATTATAAGCTACGCCATGTAAACTATTCATTGAGCTATTGGTGGGATCTAACAACCACAATATTTCAACCGTGACCTCACCTTCCATGAAACACCATTGCACGTAACACATAGGAACCACGTGCACGCACAATGCATTCCAACAATGTATTATATAATTTAAAACACCTACCACTTGTCTTGCTTACTATGATGGCTTCCTAACACAATTTATCATTACTTTTGATTGTTCAAGGAAAACGTTAGTGTCTTTAATTATATTACATAACAAAATGATGTTGAATTGCTTCAATGTTCTGTCTCACACTTGATTGATGCTATTGGCTAAGAATCCCTAAGAGGCATGACCCATTAGCAACACATTTCACCATATCTCACCTATAAAAATGAGTGCCTCTATTATGTTATGCATGGTAAACTACTTAGGATAAGATACTAAAAGGCCTAAATCTGAGTCTCAAATAAATAGATTCATAGGTTGTATGTATCATAGAAATTTAAATGATGTTTACATAGTTTCACATGATGTGTGACCATTCCTGGACACCTGGGAATGTCCTCATATAGAACTGGCATGGTAATACTTGTGAAATTACATGGATTTTTCATATGGAACACAGAGTATCTTATCATCCCTAGGGTATGCTTGTATACTCCAATCAATGCTTGTGTATTCTCGCATATGATTGTGCACTCTATGTACACAGATTAGCTAGACATGTACAAATACATGACATATCCCCCATGGTACAATTAATGTCTATTCACATGGTGTAATTAGTTAACATGAACCATGTATTAAATTGATTCTTACATTTGGTAATATTTTTTTCCATGAATTAAAATTTAATTTTTTTGTAACTTATGTTGCTTAATCATGTTTAATCAACTTTTATTGCAATAGTATGTACCAAAAATATATGTTTTTAATATATTAAGTATAATTAATATTCATGCAGGGTTTTTATCCTTTATACAAGGTTACAGGGTGGACTAACAATCAATTTTGGATAAATACACCGTCATGAAAGATTGGAGCAACGATATATTTTCAAGCAGTTTGTGATTTTATTTTGTTTCAGTTAATATTTTATTTTAATTGTATTAAATATGAATTGTGATTCATTTTTTATACTACATGTACTCTTATTGAGTAGTGGAAAATTTATTTAATTTGAGTAGTGGATAGTTTTTAGACCATTAGAACATGTATTTTTTTTGGCAGTTGTGTTTTTTATTGAGAAGTTGTGTTTTTTATTGAGAAGTGGGTCATTTATAAGAGAATTAGATTATCACCATGTGAATGAACATGTGAGAAATACTTCAGGGGGTTGCCTGCAGGGGGCTCTATCTATGGGGCTATGTAGGGGGGGTCTGTGCAATGGGGGTCTTTCTAGGGGGGAGTGGAGGGGGGGCTTTGCTTGGGGGAAGGGGTGTTGTAGGGGGTGTCCTGTCCAGGGGGGGTCTCTCTGGGGGGGTTTGTCCGAGGGGGTGTCTGCTGAGGGGTGGTCTATCTAGGGTATATCCATGGGGGAGGTTTTTCGAGGGGGAGTGGAGGGGGGGGGGGCTTTTCAAATTGGGAGAGTTGTTGCAGGGGGTCTGTCTAGGGAGGTGTCTGCAGGGTGGGGGGGCTCTGTCCAGGGGGGTTGTCCAAGGGTGTGAGGATTCAAACCACTATGTGAAAACATCATTGAGTCATTGGGATGCCCTATATCATACAAACTCCTCATAGGAAGTTGGATTTCTTGCCCTTTTCCTCCTCACAACCCTCATTTTTGGACTTGTCAAAGCTATAATAAATAACTTTCATTGAATTAGAAGAATGTGGGGGGTAAGAGATCTTACATCCTTCATCTATAACCAATGTAATGGAGACCATTGTGACATAAGTTTTGGGATAATCCCCTTTTCTTCCATTATCATAAGGTGCATGGATAGTACCCACTGCCTTCTTGAATTTATCACCGACCTGAATAGCCTTGATAGTTCCATGGGTGTAGGTGTACTCAAGGAAATAAAGATTAGTTACATGAGGTACTTGGTGGTGAAACTATGGGCAATCCACACATGTCCTCTGGTTCCAAATTAATATATAGTCATTCAAGGTTCTCATCGATTATAATAAGTGGTATATATTCAATTTTCTTTATCTCCTAGGGTTAATGTGAGGGTTAGGAATCTAGAATCCCTTCGCCCTACCCTAATTATTTATATAAATTTTATAATAATAATATTTTTTTTAACCATTGTTCCATTTGTATCTTTTAACCAAGATGTTGGATTGATAATCTGTTTGTCACATCATGGACAAAATAATGAGATGAACGATTCAAGGACAATATTTGATACCTAAATATAACTCATGTAATGAGCCCGGATCCATATTAGGTAATGTATCTTGTGTTTTATATAATAAAATTCACATTTATCATTTGTTATATAATTTTTATAAGTGGATAGCTAATCCAAACACTTTTTCTATGTATATCACAATGGAGTGATCAATTTATCTATCCAAGGTTGTTTATAATGGAAAATATATAGATTTATGATTTAGCTTTGTAGGACTGGTGATGAGGTTTAGGTGTAATCAATGGAATGATATGGGGGTGGTATCCCCTCAACTATGATGACTTATAGGGTGGAATAGATTCCAGACTTCCATTTTATAGATAGTGTAAGTATCAAACCATACACACCAGGGGTGTAGGTCCCCTCTCTATGGTGTCTTAATCACCAAATCTAAGAACTCTAGTGGGGTATAAATCCTCCACATGGGTCAGTATCCCCTTTAATGTTTTTGATCCTTTAGTGAGGCTTGCTTCCCCCACCACTCTTCTAGAGAGGTTATGTGGATTGTTGAATAGGGTTAGTTTAGATGTTGGATCAATCATATAGTATTAATTGGCTATAGTATGTAGTACTACCTTGACTAGATGGCTAACTTAAATGGTGAGAAAACTACCCTCCATGGATTTTGGTGACACTATAGTAGTTCCAAAGGTTATGTGGTGTGTATTTCAATGATTATTATGAATTATTGGGTGTATCCTTGTTTCCTAGGATATGTGACATATAATTGGATATCGAATTTAGGTTTTATAGACTCTTTAGTGTTCTGATCTTCCTTGTTTTCCCAAATGTTATGACATTAAAGGATTAGATTTGATATAATCAGGACTTTTGTGTCCCTTATACTTTTATTAATTCAGAATGTATGGATTATTCCTTTTTTTCTTTCTCTCAAACACTCTTGCGTGCTTATATATTTGAGATAACTTTCCAAATTATGTTACCTTTATGGTTTTAAGGAATCCTATTGGGTATATTTATACTCAACAATGCATAGGAATTATGCCCACATGTGTCGTGATTGAGTAAAAGATTCATGGGTTTGGAGATGGCTTGGATTGACATAGAGTTGGGGTGGCTTGTTCAGAGATAATTCTTGGGGATTCTATGAGATTCATTATAGATCATGGGGATTTGTGATAGTAGTGGTCAACAATACAGATAAAGAGTGATCCAATAGCATGTGAAATGTAGAGGATATTATCAATACTTCATGTTCTGTAGAATTTTCATATATCTTGTTTTCCTTGTATTTATATCATGGGATATATTTGTGTCTACTATCTCTTGCATATATTATATACAGTTCAGTTGATTATATATATTCTACTAGTATTTTGGATTTATCTTGTGTATTGTAAATGTGTATTTTTTAGGTTTTTATTAGTGAAGGCCTCCTATAAAATGATTCCCACTATTAAAGAATCCATCCCAGACTTCCTAGATTCAACTAAGCTGTTTGTATTACTTCTAGAAGTACCACCATCCAATTACATACTTTGATCATCCTCATTCCTTGTATCATCCTTATTAAATCCATAAACATCACTTTTAAAAAAGTAATTATCTCTAGAGATAACCTTGGATTTTCCATTAACAGAGTGGTTATTTTTAACTTCCTCTGATATTGAAATAAAGGTAGACTTCACATATTTATCCCTCTTGTCATCACTAATAGAGGGAGTTTGAATAGGTGAATAAAAATTCATAATTCCAAGGTAATTCTTCCCCTTGCTGGTATCATAACTCATAAAAAGTTTATCCTGTAAGTAAAAAAGGTCATAAGAGGTTGAGAGGGTGACTCTTAGTGATGTTTATGATTGATGATTGGAAGTGATTTTTGGGATGGGAGATTTGGTTTTTATATTCATATGACCCCATGTGTTTGGAAAGCTAACCATAAAGGAAGTGGAATAGGCAGCACACATAGAAGAGAGGCTTCTAATGGATGATAGAGGTAATGAATTGTATAGCTTCACATGCATTGGGGCTACTAGGTTTTTTCCCTACCTCAGACCTAGAATCTATTCCCTGATAAGGTCACCCAGCCACACTAGGATGTGTGCATCCCAAATCAATATTGTACACCTACAAATCATAATAGTAATACATACAGCTAACCTGACTATGGGATCCTTGAGCTTCATGTTCTATCCCCACAACTACCATCTGTTCTCCTCTAGTATTTTATGAAATGAGTTATTATTGACTTGTTAAATATACTTTGGATAATGATACAACTTCCCTGTATGTATGTCCATTGATTTATTCTAAAAATACCCAAAACATTGTGTGAAATGGATGTCCATCATCCACATTTTTTGGTCAAACTCCCCTAGGACAAGCATTGTGATACCCATGTGATCGTTGGCTTCTCCTCCTTGTCATCATAGTCGTCCTTATCTAGTTGGAGCTCATCATACATCTCTACCTAGATATAGATCCTCATGAAGTGGTAGAGCTCCCATATACCATTGCTGACCTCCCAATGATGTAGGAGAAATTTATTGGTCCCTAGTGTCCAATTTCTCAGCAACTCTGGAATAAAGTCCTGATTATTGTAGATGTGGAATTTTGATCACCATGTTGGCTCATATATCCCAACATACTATATATCAAACTAAAACTAATGATAGGAAAAACATACCCAGTATACCCTGTCCCCTCTCTTCAAGAAGTTTCTATAATGAAGCAGGTCCTAGTAATATGTCAATAATCCTTGAATTTAAAAGTGGAAATAGATTAGTTTAGAAATGAGGGGGGTGTAGGGTGGGGGTGTCTGTATAGGAAGGAGGGAAGGGGGTGAAAGGGGGGTTTGTCCAAGAAGGGAGGGGTGTCCAGGAGGGGGGCTATCCAGGGGATGGGGGGCTGTCCATTTGGGGTCTGTTAGGGAGGGGGGTCTGTCCAGGAAGGAGGGGGGGTTGTCCAGGGGGTGTCTAAGAGGGAGGGGTGTCTAGGAGAGGGGACTATCCAGGGGGATGGGGGGGATGTACAAGGGGTGTCCAGGAGGGATAGGGGTTGTCCAATGGGGAGGGGAAAGGGGTCTTTTAGGGATGGGGTCTGTCCAAGGGGTGGGGTCTATTTGGGGGGTGTATAGGGGGGCTCTATCCAGGGAGGGGTGGGTGGGGGGTCTTTCCAGGAAGGAGTGGGTTTCTTCTTGAATATGTCCTTTGAAACTCATTAATTTACAATGATATTTCTGTTTATTTAATGTTATATAATGAGGAATATAGTTATGGGAATCTGATGTTGATTTTGTTTCTTTTTAGGTACTTTAATGAGAATATCCAGGTTGAGTGAAAAATATAAGGGGATGGTTGGCTCGTTAAAAAGAAGAAAACTGCATCATATCATCACATGGGAGTACATAATTTGGTTTTTACTTGTTTAGAACAATTCATCATGCTTCTAGTTATTGTAACTCTTTTTAAATTTAATGTTTGATGATGTTTATTGTGAAATTTGTATTTCATGATTTGTTTTTTGAAAATATGTTAAATATTCATTAATGGGGGTAGATTGGTAATATAAAAAATGTTTTCATGGTGATTTTAATGTTAAATGTTCACTGTATTTATCTCTTATCCTATTAAAAATAGTTTCTTTACATGTTGTTCTGTGTGTTTGACTGGAATCATTTTGGTTTTTTAATGAATTAATGTATGTGCACACTGGAAATCATTTTTGACCAGTTGATTTTTTTTATATAATTGGAGCATTTATTTTACGGTTCTCCCTATATTTTATAAGTTTTTCCTTCAGGAGGTGTCCGGTGTCTAGGAGGGGTGGTGTCCAGGGGGTGTCTCGGAGGGGGGGGGGTGTTGTCTAGGGGGTGTCCAGGAGGGATGGGGGGCTATCCAGGGGGGTGAAAGTGGGTATGTAGGGGGAGGGGAGTTGTCCAAGAGGAAGGTGAGCTATCCTGGAGGAAGGGGGGTTGTCCAGGGGGTGTCCAGGAGGGGGGAGGTCATGTCCAGGGTGGAGGGGGAGGGCTATCCAAGAGGGGGGTGTTGTCCAGGAGGAGGGTGTCCAGGAGGGGGTGGGGGGGTATTGTCCCTAGGGTGTCTAGGAGGGATGGGGGGGCTATCCAGGGGGTGTAAGGGGGGCTTTCCAGGGGGTACAAGGGGGTTCTACAGGGAGAGGGGGCTGTCTAGGGGGGTTTCTAGGAGTGGGTGCTTTTAAGGGGGTGTTTAGGAGGAATAGGGGTTGTCCAGGGGGTGCAAGGGGGTATGCAAGGGAAGGGGGCTATCTAGGGGGTCCAGGGGGTTGTCTAGGGGGTGTCCAGGAGGGGGTGATGTCCAGGGGGTGTCCATAAGGGATGGGGGGCTGTCCAGGAGGGTGAAAGGGGGGTATTTAGGGGGAGGGGTGATGTTCAGGAGGGGGGCTGTCCTGGGGTGTCCAGGAGGGGGGGTGCTATCTAGGGGGTGTCCAGGAGGGATGGGGATGTCTAGGGGTGAAAGGGGGGTCTGTAGGGGGGGTTTTCCAGGATGGAGGTTGTCTAAGAAGGGGGTGTAAGGGGGGTCTATAGGGGGGTGGTTGTCCAGGAGGGAGGGGTTGTCCAAGGGGTGTCTGGGGGGGCTGTCTAGGGGGTTGTCCAGGAGGGAGGGGGGATATCCAAGGGGTGTCTGGGGGGTTGTTCATGGGTGTTTTCCAAGAGGAAGGGGGTTGTCCAGGGGGGTGTCCAAGAGGGGGCGTGCTGTCAAGGGGGTGTCCAGGAGAGAAGGGGGGATATCCAGGGGGGTGCAAGGGGGTCTTCAAGGGGGAGGGGGTTGTGCAGGGGGGAGGGGCAGAGGGTCTGTATAGGGAGGGGGTCTGTAGGGTCCATATCGGGAGGGGGGTCTGGGGGGTCAATCCAGGGAGGAGGGGTCTATCTGGGGGGTGTTTTTTATGAAATAGGAAAGGATATATCCACAGTTTTAAACTATGGCTATAGCTTTATAGCCACGGTTTCAAACCGTGGCTATAACTTTATAGCCACGGGTTCAAAATATGGCTATAGACTATGTGTGGATAAATCTTTAGCCATGATTTCAAACCATGTCTATAAACCTTTAGTCACAGTTTAACTGTGGATACAGGTCTATAGACACGGTTTGAACCGTGGATATAGGGTTGTAGCCACGGTTTGAAACTATGGCTATAGGTTTTTCCCTATAGCCACACCAATACCATCCACGGTTCATTAAACCGTGGATATAACCTATATCCACATTTTTTGGGATTATATCCATGGCTGGGTGACTAAAAAACTATAGGGTTAGATGAAAATTAAATTTAGGATGACCCTTTCATTGGGAGATCACAATCACTTCATGGTGGTCCTAATGTAGATAGTGCCTTTTACACTATAGGGGGCATAAGGAGGGGATTTGGATACCTGATGGAGGATCCAAATACCTTAAAAATTTAATGAAAAAAATATATTTCAATTAATATGTTAATATTTTTTTAATATACTATGATTTTACTCATAATAGTATGTGTTTTATACTACATTTAGGCAATCCAAAATAAACTTTTTACTACTTATGAAGATAATAGATTCTGTAAAAACTAATTTTACCAATCCCGAGGAAGAACACATGATCAATACTGAAAAAGGGGAATTATTGGAGGATAAATAGGATGTGGATGAAAATAAATAATAGAGTTTTAACATCAACATGTTAAATGATGTTATCAATTCAAAAAGAAAAGGTTTAAAATTTGAGGTTGGCTAGAATTAGTACGACCAACCTGTTGACCTAAACAAGTCAATGTTCATTAGTTTCATTGGGTTTACAATGATAATTCATGTGCAAATTGATATATATATATATGTGGAATAATTTCATTTTGGAACTTAAGATAACCATGTGATAAGATATTAAGGTAATTTTATATTATACATTATATATTTTACCAAAAAATTATATAATAAAAAATTGATTTACTTTTAATTATCCCTTATAGATTATTTTTATTTTAGATTATTACCATAATAAATTTATCTTGATGGTATTTGGAAAATCTCATACATCCTTCTAGACACATATGATAAAGAATCATCCCAGGGATGTAAAGGGGAAAACAAAACCCCACCCACCAGCTATGTATACACACATTATAAATCAAGTAACATGGAAATATATTATTAGTCTTCGTAATGAGGAATAATTTCAGGTTCATTATAATCGATAATATTTTTTTTGAAATTTTTTATTTTAACCAATTTGATTCCAAATTTTTAATTTATGAAATAGAAAATGAGTACTAAAAATAATTATTGTGCATCAAAACCAGTGTACCCCTATTATAAAGTAGGGATGGGGTATGCTTCACTTCAGAAGAAAATGGGATGAATTTTAAATATGTAGTAAAAGTTTTATGTTATATGAAATAACATATGTTCCTTTTTTTATATGCATATTAAAGAATAAAAATCCAAAGACACCTCTATCCTACATCATGTTCTATGAAAAGTGGATCGTGTAAATAAATACGGAAAATTAACAGATGTAAACACACAAGTATTATGGGAATCATGTGTAAGTATCACATAATAGTAATTTTTTATGATTTATAACAATATTAGATAAAAATATCTATTTATTTTTGTATGATTTTTTATATGGTTAAACACAATAATTTTCCCTGAATGTACTTGAAGAATAACTACTTTTAGTATCATTGAAGAAGCCAAAAAAATATGGCCACATTAGAGGTGTAGGTTTTATAGTGTTGCCTCAAACATATTTTTATAAGAAAAAAACCATAAATAGATGCATATGAGATGATGAAAGGCATTAAGGAATAGATAAATGATTTAAAATATATTATTTTATATTATAGTTTGGAAGACTAGTATATGAAAAGGGATCAAAGAAAAAAGATAGTATAATAATGATTAGTGCATGGAGAGCCACATGACCCCACTTGTTTTGAGGCTAGTCATTCCCCTTAACCACCTACCTTACCTGAGGTAATTAATTTTTACATAACTCTTTCTCAAAAATGTGAATCAAATAACTTTTTATAACTTTATATTACTAAAATTTGGTATGGTGAAATTTTATGTGATTTATATCTATCAACACACACACATAACCTTATTGTGAGGGTATGGTTTAAAATATCCTAGGAGACATGATACATAATAAAAAACACCCAAAAAATCACATGATAGTGGGGATTGAAGTATCATATGAGTTGATCATTGAGTTTCCTATTTCAATTAATGATCTAGATATTACCACGGTCAATAATTCTATTGGTGCTTTTGTATCATGGTCATATAATATTATAAAGATACATGAGGTATGTACTTAAAAATATTTATCAAATGAAAACCCTTTATCAATTGATGAAAAAAGGTCTAAAAATAGGTATGTTATTATAGAAGGAAAAACAAATGGGAAACTGAAGTTTAGTTTAAGACAATCTAGTGGATCAACCAAGAAATCAAAAGGTTCTTCCAAGAGTACCATCACCCAACCATATCCACTACCACATATATTAACATCACAAGTTCACATGAATACAAAATTCAAAGATGAAAATATTTCCTATATTTAATATGAAAAATAAATATTTTGAGAGTCCATTACAAATATGGTTGGTCTTGAGAGTATAAATGAAATTGTCAATTTTGAATGGCTAAGTGTCTCGGTTGTGAATATATACATAAGGTATATTTTCATAATCTTTTTTCCCAAAAAATGATCTACTATGTTCATTATAGTTAATAACTATTTATATTTTCTATAGGTATATATATTTCTACTATATAAAGTGAAAACCCTACGAATAAATATTTTGACTCATTATTCCCTCTACAATTTCTATGGAAGATTTTTTAAAATTGAATAAATTTAAAATAACAAAGATAAACTAAGTGTGGTGCTTGAAAATGAAATCACATACAATAGACTTATATTGATGCCTACAATGAAGGTGTTAAACTCTAAAATCCAATCATATAAAATATATTTTTTTTTTCATTACTTATTTGTCTTTTTTTAGGAATAATTGGATGCTAATCACAATAAATTTTGATACCTTTAATGCTTATTTTTTGAATCCAAAGTGTATTTACAACAAATAGACCACACAATATGTTCATTGTGAATTTATAATACACTGTAATCAATATTTTACAGATTAACTTTAAATTTTATATTTTAATGTTTGTTTTAAAAAGAATTTTGTTATGATAGGGAGATCTATAAATATCTACTAAATCATGGTATGTGGTCGGTGAGTGAACATAAGAAGCCCAATGATTTATTTAAATGAAAAAATACTAATGTATATATAGTAATATTTAACTATAAAAACATATTTCAAAATAATAAACTTATTGTGGTCAATGGTTTTAGAGTATCCAAAACAAAATAACAACAAGGATTGGGGGTATTACATTTAAAAATGTATGATGTTTATTATATACCATCAATAAACTAGAATCCCCAAACAAGTAATTTCCAAAAGTAATTACAATTTCATTTAAAATATTTGTTAATTGTTTGTTTGTCTATATTTTATCAGTATTACAATAATTTCCAATATCCAACATACTCAAAAGAAGAAGTAATTTTTTTAGATATGAGTAGGTAGAGTAAATGGTATCATAATGTTTTCTAAGATCAAGTTGAGGTGATTACATTTTACGTTTGATCTAGTACAATTTATGACCTTAGAGATACATTTGGGATGTGATTCATTAGTATCCTATTGATCAGTAATTATTTTTCTTAAAATAAAATTGATATAGTATTGGAAATATGTTGGTCATATTTTTTTATTTTATATTTTTTAGTTTTCATAAAAACATTTTTTATATTTTATCCTCCCATAATTCCAAAGGAATGTGAACCCCACCATATATTTTCTACCCCTCTTGGGTGAGACTACAAATTTGATAATCCATCCCCACTTTTGGTTCCTCTTCCAGATGATAATAGTATAAAGGATTTGATTGAGGGTGATGCATATGGGAGTAACATCAAAATCATATCAATAACAAGCCAAAAATTGATGAGAAATTATATTAGATACATTCAAATCCACCTGAATCTATAGATAAAGTCCATCTTCATCTCGACCATTCAGATACATTTATTAAACCTTCATCTCATGTGTGTACTTCAATCTTAATATTGTTACTGTAATTTTTAAATGCTTCTAAAGGTTATATTCTCATTCCCCAATTGACCATGAATTTATTTTCAATAGTTCACTAATTTCCTTACTTTAGGGGTTAGGATGAGTTGGTAGAAACTACAAAACACTTCATCAAAGAGAAGCATCATAAAGGGTTACACTCTATGGATTTTGGTAGAGCTAGTAACAAGTATGAAGCTACTAATTCTTGTGAGAGATTTGAATTCCAGGATGTAACTGAGATGATGATGAGAAGGAAATGGGTCAAGGATCCTTCTACCAACAAATCTGAAGATATATTACCAACTGATGGGGAGGGTAATTCCATGATCCTAGCCTGAAATTTTTCATTTTGTTTCATTATATCTTTTAATGAGTTTTCTAAAATGGTATGTACCCTATTACAATTACTCCCACCTTCATACTAAAGAATAAATATGAATTCCTTAACCTTCACATTTGATTCAACCAAATAAATGACAATGAAAGATACTATAAGTACTAATGAGATACCTCACCCATATCCCGATCCAATACTCAAAGTAAAAATAAGGAATTAACAATTAAATAATTTAAACTAAATTTGGAACACTGGTGGAAAATAATTTTGTAACATTGGTTTATTTTAATTTTTAAAATTGGTTTTTAATTGATATTTATGCTGGTGATGTTAAAAATAATAGTTTCAACATCATTTTTCAAAAAACCAACATCCAAAATTCAAATAAAAACTGAATTTATGTAATATTTCAATGTCAATTTTAAAAAAAACAAATATTGAAAGAGGTTTTAAATGTCTATTATATGATATAAATGATGTATAAAGCTCAAAAAATAATTTAGGTGTTATCTTGATGTTAGTTTTTTTAGAAAAAAAAACCGACATTGAAGGTGGATTTTCATATTGTTTTTATGGTGTAATTGACATTGAAATATAAAAAAACAATTTAGGTGATCTTTATATGTATATTTTACTTTAAAACTAATGTATAAAGATCTAAAAAAATAATCTTATCTTTCCCCATTGGTTTTTTAATATAACCAATGTGGAAATCAGTTTTCGACGTTGGTTTTTTGGTAACGACCAACATCGAAAGCTCCTCTGTTTTAGATTCCACGTTGGTTTTATTATGAAACCAATGTGGAAATTTGTATTTAAAAAAATCAATAAATACATGCCCAAAAAACTTTTGAAAAGTTTTCAAGTAAAACTAATAGAGAAAAACAACATAAACCAGATTTTTTTTTCAAAATACTCGTTTTCTAAACTTTAATTAAAAGAGACATACATGACACTCAATCTAAAAATTATACATACCTATGAAAATTTTTGAAGTTGGGTGAGGTATTAATCCATATATAGTGTAACATCATTGAAAATATATAATAACATTTAATTTTATAAGATTATAAAATGGAATATTTTTATATAAAACCTAAAATAATTAATATAACTAACCTTACTGAATTTAGTTATTGATATAGTTGTGGTTATCTTAAACATGAATCCTAAAACATAATAACCACTCATGAGGAGCATGAGTGAGTCGGTTAAAGGTGGTGGCTTCCTAACCCCGAGGTTCCAAGTTCGAGTCCTTGCAAGGAAACACGCACTATATGCTAACAAACCTCTCTTGGGCCCCTCTACCCTGATGGGAACTGTCCCAATCCCAAGGTTGGCCACCTTGGGACTCACTGTGGATGTGTGGTGCATAGGTGGTGTAAGGCTGTATCTATACACGTGTTAACCATTAACACATTTGCACTTGAGCCTCATCCCAGTTAGTGAGGTCTTATTAAGTGCATCCATGAGAACCAGGTTCCAAACCAGGTGGAGGCATAACTCCGGGTACTATAGAATTATTGTAGCAGTACTATAGTAGGGACTATAGCAGTTGTTGTAGAAGTATTGTGCGGGTACTGTAGAAGGTACTATTTTGTATTGTAGCAGCCAAAACTATTCACCTTGTGCCATTGGTTTGGGTTTGGAGTCCTTAAGGCCTTAGGGCCACCCAGGCCTTCGGGTCAATAAGGATTTCGGGCCACCTTTAAGGCCTTCGGTCCACCTCAAGGCTTTAGGGCCACATGATAAATGTAGTTTCCCCAGACAGACTCTATAAAAAGGAGAAGCCCCAGAGGAGGATTCAAAGCAGGCACACTCTTGAGAGAAAAACCAATGGATTTGGAAGAATGAGAGGGTATGTCTATGCCATTGGGACCAGCCTGTTCTTGCACGGGATGCTTAGCCATACGGCCATGCGAAGGTGGAGAGATACCATCATGATACAGATGTTGGGGAGGGGAATTTCCTTGTAGTTATAGTCCGGTTGAATTCCCTAAATACCTTAGGGTCATGTAATGTCTCCTAAGCCTATGGGTCATGTAATCACTAAGCCTGCGGGCCTTGTAAGGGTTCCCCCTCATCCCTTGAAAGGGGGGTTATCAAAAATCAATAAAAATTGAAGGCCTTCAGGCCATTTGGGCTAAAACATAATAACCAAATTACATATTCCCTTTTTGATGATGAAATTGTGCTTATGAAAAATTAACTTGAAAATAAAAATCAACATATATGTGTGTATATATATATAAGACAAGACAAAAATTATCTCATATAAAATTAATTTATCTTTTCACATATTTAATTTTATTTAGATTTTGTATCAACAAGTGATCATCGTTAAAATTTTCCCATGACCTATATTTTCATATATCAACTAACAACACATGTATAACAAGAAGAATTAATATTAAAGAACTTATAAAAAATAATAAAACTTACTTTTTAAAATAATTTGAAAAATGTTTTATGAATTCCACATAAAAAGATAAAAATTAATATATTGTGCATTCATGTGGGATGAATACAACTAACAACCAATGACAAATATAATATAAAAACATTGAAATTAAGGAAATTGTAATGAATACTAGTTCATAAATATCTTATACTTTTTACCCATCATGTAATGAAAAAACCAACACCTAATATCCATATTTTCTATTTTTCACATATATATGTAACTTTAGCATCCTAATTTGGATATTGAATAACTATTAAAATGTATTATAGATCTATAAAAACATAAAAAATAAGTTCCCATATTTTTAATTCAAATAATTTTGAGATACCTAATTAAATAAGTTTTAAATTAATTCACTTCCAATCATATTTATTTAAAGAATGATAAACTGAAATATAAATTTACTTACATGGAATACAACTGCAACACAAGTACGGTGAGCTCATAAAAAATAATAAGATCCATGATATATTTTTTGAATATTCTAAATTCATATTATATTAAAAATATATCATATGTCATTGAAAACTCATTAATATTATCTAATAAAAAAAATCTTGGATAATCTTTTTATCCAATCAGAAATCTCAGAAGTATATAAAATTGTTTGTTACTAAGCCATTTGTTTCTTCTATACTAATTATTTTTATTTTTGATACTCCTATATAAATTTAATAAAAGAAAAAATTATAAGTAATTTTCAATCAAATATAATTAATATTTAAAAAATAATGTAGACCTCAAATGTCAGGTGATAAATAAGGCTATCCATCCATAGTAAAAAATGACTCACATAATCTCCAACTTTGGTAATCTACTCTCTAGGAAATGGAACTTGAGTATTTTGATAAATAATATCATGTAATAATACTCTAAACTAAACCAGCTGCATACACTTGTGATGTATATAATCCCCTAAAATATGTATGTGTAATACCCCAAGATTTTATAAAATATTTTTCTCCAAATAATTTTTTTCGATAGCTTGTAATAAATGAAACCACGAGTCTAAATGAATTTTAATATAGTATACAATTATAAGATAGCTGTTAAATTAGCTGGTATAAAAAATACTAACTAAATTTTAAAAAATGTATGTATAAAATAAATTCATTGATTATAATTTTATTAGAAATGAAAATAAAAAATATTTAAAGGAAAAAAGGTATTTTTCTGAAAAATAGTTTTTATGTAGGCAACACATTTTTATCTTAATAAATTAAATTAATCAATATTAGTGAATTATTTTAATGAAAATTTTATTTTATATATTCAATTAAATATTTTAACATCAATCTGATGTTTTTTGGCCATGATATAGGAATAAATCCAGTTTTATGCTTAAAAATGTATTTTTTATAAAAAGAGGTTTTCAACTTGTTTCACACACTTATTATTAAATTAATTTATTCCACTTATAAGTATTTAATTTAATAAAATTTATATAATATTTTTAATCATGAGGTTTAAATTCAGTAATTAAGCCCCTTTTATTTTTGGGTATTATGAATAGTAAATACGGTATAATATATCACCTTGGTAAAGGGTAATTCAGGATAATCTAGGTTAAAAATAAGTAACAAGGCCATAATTTTTTATCATAATTATTATAGGATTTATGGAATTATTCCATTATCACCTTAGGATTGAATTTTTTTTATTTTTTATTTTTTAGTAATTATAAAGTTACCTCAAATTCTTATCAAACATCAACTCATTATTTCATTAATTAATAAAATAAATAATAAATTATTTTAAAATATTAAAAGTGATATAATTTGGGTGAATTATTTTTATACATGAATTTTATAGACATATAACATATTATAGATATTTTAAAGGTTCATATCCAAATAAAAACTTTATCTTGATGTATTTGAAGTCAAATTAAATGAATAGTGTTAAAAATGAAAACAATGATAATTTATGAAATTGATATTTTAATAAATTAATTAAAAATAAATAAAATATCAAAATAGGACAAGTTAGATGACATATGGTTGAACGTTTCCACCCATGTCTATTTACGTGTCAATTTTCACCTTATATGTAAAATTATATCCCTTTAACAGTTAAAAATATGTTACCAATATTAATGTTAAAATAGGTTAACTAAGGGTTTAAACCAAATGATAAGATTTAAAAAACCACATAAAATAGTCCAATTTTTATTTTTTGATGTTATTTAAACTCCATCTACCATGTCTTTAATACCTCGCCATTTTGAATCATTTTAATTTGTTGACCTCACCTATTTTGATAATCTCAATTATGTTTTAATATGTTTTTATAATACTATATATATGTTAAATTATGTCATCCTACTATTGAGTTGACAAAAATATCAAAATAATCATTGGAATATGTTAATCAATGTTTATCTATGTTATACATGTTTTGAAATAATACTAACTCAATCTAGATATGATTTTCATAGAACAGATAAGTATTAAGTTTTTGAGTCACTGATACAGACCTACTGATACATAGTCACCGATAAATACATATTCTACCGATAAGAAAAGATCACTGATAGACAGAGTCTACTGTTATAATCAAGAGCTACTGATACAGACAGACAGACCTACCGATACAAGTCTACCTATACAAACACACAGCTACTGATATGAAGTCTACTGATACAGACAGAGCCACCGATATACAGAGAGAGCCACTGATACAAGAATATACAGAAGAGATACCGATAAGAGGAGCTACCGATACAGAGTCACTGTCACTAATACATAGTTTATCGTTATAAATAGTAACAGCTACCGATATAGACCTACTGACTCAAGTCCACCGATACAAGCTCGCTGATACTAAGAGCTACCGATGGAAACCAATCACTATATCTTTAAACCCTAATTATGTTTTTTTATTAACAATGGTCATATTTGGTGTTTTTAATACAACTGTTATTAATTAATTAATGTATGTTGAATGTCAGGAAACCGTACCTCGTACCTGCAGAAGTAATCATACTTCTTGTCGGACCACATGAGCTATAAAAGGGAAGATAAAAGCAGTGCATAAAAAGACAGTGTGCAAAAGTGGTGACACAATGCTGGCAGAAAGGTGATATGCACGAGAGATAAAACACAGAAGAACTTTTTCTAAGAAGCCGAGGGACATTGCTATGCTACAAAGATTGTTGAAATATTGAGAAAAAACCCCAATACAAGGATGTCAAGGAACAGAACTGCGATACTCTATTTCTTAGACAAATTTCATAGAAGGAATCAAACAACATCTACTCAATCCAAAAGGAGTCCAGAGCTGCATGTCCATCACCTAGATCCTTCTAATCTCATATCAATTTTATTAGCTCTATTATGAATTGTTTATTTACATTTCATGTAGTGTGTGTGCTTCTGTTTTTCTTAGACACACAGTGACTCTTGAGCATAACTAGAGGATATCTAATATACTCACTCAATATTTCTAAATCTTTTTGATTCCCACTATGAATTGTGGTAGAGGTAAAGTGTGAACTGGATAGCCTGTATGCTATTTTTTTGTTTTTCCCACGTAGAACTGTGGTAGAGGTCATGGAACTTGGACAGTCTAAGTACTGTTGTTTTCCCCAATCTAGGGTGTGGATCAAAGTTTATATAAACTATTTGAGAGGACTAAGTCTTGGCTTGAGACTGAACCGCTTGGTTAAACCTTATGTGCATCCTATTTCATTTTAAACTATATCTTATATTATACTACTAATTACTTTGAAATTCAAATCTATTTTAAAGAAACTCTGATAGTTAAAGTAGCAAGCGTATGTAATTTTTGTTAGCAAGTAAGTTTGTTTCAAAATAAAACATAATCTTCATATTAAGTTAACTGAGAAATAATCAATCTTTGAGAAACTAATTGAAACCTTTCACGCTTTAAAAATTCACTACAGTTTAATTTTTATTTAATTTGGAGATATTTTATTAAAAACCTCTTTAACAGAAATTTTAATTAGAACTCAATTCACCCCCCTCTTGAGTATCCACTCCAAATAACATTTGGTATCAGAGGTTGTTTATTAATAAAGGATTTCCAAACACTCTGTTTTTCAACTGTGATTTTAGTTATATCTTAAAGTTTATAAATTTCTGTTAGTTCTAAATTTTAACTCTTTAAATATATTTGCTAAAATCTAATTATGGATAATAGATTAAAAGGTGTTGCTACCAACATGCCACCTTTCTTTAATGGTGTTAATTATGCCCAATGGAAAATCAAAATGAAAATTAATTTAGAAAGTATAGGATTTGATATTTGGACTGCTATAGAATCTGAGTATGAGATTCCAAAGACTTCTATAGCTACTTGTGATGATGCTAAAAAATATGATTACTACAATAATTTTAAATCCATGAATTCCCTTTACTGCTCTCTTGGAGATGAAGAGTTTAACAGAATTTCTGCTTGTAAAACAGCACATGAAATCTGGGATACTTTGGTTGTTTCTCATGATGGAACAACCAATGTGAAAGAAATGAGATTAAACACTTACACTATTAAATATGACAATTTTAAAATGAGGCTTGATGAACCTATTTCTGACATGTATCTCAGGTTCAATGAGATTGTTAATACTATGAGCTCACTAAGAAATTTGTTCCAGAAAATGATAAAATCATGAGAATACTCAGATGTCTGCCAGAAAGATATAGAGGCACATCAGTTTCAATAAGAGAGTCATGTGATATAAGTTCACTACCTGTTAAGGAGTTAATTAGTAAGTTGATGATGTATGAAGAATAGCTAAATTTAAACAAAGAGGAAGGTGATGAACCTAAGAAGAGATCAGTGGAATTTAAGTCTACTGCCTTAAAGAGAAAGGACAATGAGAAAGTTCACATACCTACTGAAAGCTCAAGAAGTGGAGGTTCAGATTCAGATAGTGATGAAGAGATGGCTCAAATAGCCTAGAGATTCAAGAAATTCTATAGGAAGAAGAAATTTTTCAGAAAACCAAACTATAAGGGTAAGTAAGACCAACGAGGCGATTGGAAGAAATATTGGAAGAAATCTGATAAAGATGATGAGATAGTCTGTTATGAATATAAAAGGAAAGGACATATAAAGGATGACTGTCCAAAATTGAAGTTTAAGAAAAAATATGACTACAAGGACAGAAAATATAAGAGAGCTATGAAGCCAACATGGAGTGCTTCAGAAGATAGCACAAGTGATTCTGAGGCTTCTGATTCAGAAAAGAATCATGACAACATGTTTTTTATGACTAAAACATCTGAGGAACCTGTCTCCCCTATGCTGAATGATTATTATTCTAGGAATTAAAGTTATTAAAATAGTGATAACAATATGTCTAAATCTGAATTATTTGAATCTTGTAATATATTAGAATATACTTTTAATGAGCTAAAAGATAAGTACAAGTCCTTAAAGAAACAGTACGCCTTGACTAGTACTGTTAAATCTGATCTTAGTGTAGAAAAGGAAAAGAATGCTCAACTGTTAAAGGAGAATAATCAACTTAAATTTCCCAATGATAAACTTAGAATAGACTTAGAGAAGTTCACAAATGGAATGAATACTCTAACTAAAATTCTTGGAAAACAAGTTGCACCAAAGTATACTACTGGTTTAGGATACCAATCGGGATAGAGACAGCTTGTTAAGAATAAATTTATTTCAAAAACTAGACAATTTGATGTTAGTTCCAGTTATGTTAATTCTGTTGCTTTATCTAGATTTTCATATTCTACTAGACAAAACAAAATACATTATTCAAAATATTTTGAACCTGATAGTTATGGGAAACATATTAGAAAAATATGGATGCCTAAGGTTTTGCTTGCTAACCTATATGGACCCAAGAAAATCTGGGTACCAAAATCATTTTCTGTTTAAAACTGTTTTGTAGGAGACTTGCTTGAAGAGTTCCTATAAGAAGATATGGTACTTGGACAGTGGATGTTCAAGGCATATGACTGGATATTACTCATGTTTCAAAAGTTTAATCAAGTTTGATGGAGGGCATGTCACCTTTGGTGATAATTCAAAAGGAAAAATCATCAGCTTAGGCCAAATTGGTAACACTGATTTAATTTTAATTTATAAAGTATTATTTTTTGATGGATTAAAAAACAACCTGTTAAGCATTTCTTAGTTGTGTGATGATGGTTTCAATGTTAAATTTGAAAATGATGCTTGCAATGTATTTGATTCTAAAAATTCTTTGGTATTTACTGCCTTGAGAAATGAAAATGTATATGTTTTAGATTTAAATTCTTTATCCAAACAAAAGGTTACTTGTTTAAATGATTTTCATAAAGATTCTTGGTTATGGCACAGAAGATTAGGACATTGAAATGTTCATTCACTTAAGAATCTGACTAAGAAAAATTTAGTTAGAGACCCACCTCAACTAAAATTCCCATCAGACAAAGTTTGTACTCCCTGTCAAAAGGGAAAGAAACATAAAGTTTCATTCAAATTAAATAAAGAGGTTTCAACTTCTCAACCTCTCAAGTTAGTTCACTTGGATTTGTTTGGACCTTCTAGAATTTTTAGTTTGAATGAGAAGCACTATGTTTATGTCTTAGTAGATGACTTTTCTAGATATACTTGGGTATACTTTCTTGCTCACAAAAATGAAGCTTGTTCCTATTTTATTAAATACTCCAAGTCTGTAGAGAATCTTAGTGGAAATAAGATTAAGAGCCTAAGAATTGATCATGGCCGTGAGTTTGAAAATTATGATTTTGAAACCTATTGCTCACATAATGGCTACAATCATAATTTCTATGCCCCTAGGACACCTCAACAGAATGGTGTAGTTGAAAGAAGGAATAGAACCCTTCAAGAAATTGCAAGAACTATGCTTAATGAGTATGACCTACCTATTTACTTTTGGGAAGAATTCATAAATACAGCTTGTTATATTATAAATAGAGTCTTGATTAGACCTATTCTTAAAAATACCCCTTATGAAATGTGGAATAATAGGAAGTCTATAGTTAGTTACTTCAGAGTTTTTGGTTGCAAAGTCTTTATTCTCAATACAAAGGATAATCTTGACAAGTTTTATTCTAAAAGTGACGAGGGAATCTTTATAGGTTACTCTATAACCAGTAAATCTTATAGAGTCTTTAACAAAAGAACCAAATGTGTGGAAGAATCAGTACATATCAAATTTGATGAAACTGATCCGCATGAACCTAAGTCTTCTCTTGAAAATATTGAAGAAGATCTGTCTATTCTGGACCTTAATGATAAATGCAGTGAACCTGTTATAAAAACAAGTAATTCTGGAAATTTTCCAGAACCCGATTCTGTTGGAACCGAACCTACAGAAGAACCTGAATTCTCTAGTCCTACCTTGACCAGACCAACTAGGATTCTAAAGAACCATCCTTTAGATGCTACTGCGGGAGATTTAGATAGAGGAACCCAAACTAGAGATTCTCTAAGAAATAAGGTTGAACATAAAGCCTTTCTTTCACGGTTATAACCTAAAAATATCAATGATGCAATCATTGATGAATTTTGGGTGATGGATATGCAAGAAGAATTAAATCAATTTGAAAGAAACAATGTATGGGAATTAGTTGACAGACCTAAGGACACTTTGACCATAGGCACTAAATGGGTTTTTAGAAATAAAATTGATGAATCAATAAATATCCTTAGAAACAAGGCAAGATTAGTTGCACAAGGATATATTCGAGAGGAAGGAATAGACTATGAGGAAACATTTGCACCTGTAGCTAGATTAGAAGCTATTAGGATTCTACTTGCCTGTGTTGCTCATCTGAATTTCAAGTTATATCAAATGGATATTAAAATTGATTCTATAAATGGTTTTATAATTGAAGATGTTTTTGTGGAAAAACCACCTAGATTTACTAATCCTCATTTTCCATATCGATTTTTTAAGCTTTCTAAAGCTTTATATGGTTTAAAACAAGCCCCATGATCTTGGTATGATAGACTTAGTTGTTTTCTTATTTTAAAAGGTTTTTCTAAAGGGATTGCTGATCCAACTCTCTTTATTAAAATAATTTACAAAGATGTTTTGATAGTACAAATCTATGTTGATGATATTATTTTTGGATCTTCTAAAAATGATTTGTGTATTGATTTTTCAAAGAGTATGAAAAATGAATTTGAAATAAGTTTAATGGGACAACTCAAATATTTTCTTGGATTTCAAGTTTTTCAAAATGAAAATGGTATTATTTTAAATCAATGTAAATATACAAAGGATATTTTAAAATGTTTTGGTTTAGATAGTATTAAGGAAAGTGATACACCTATGAGTACTATTTGTAAATTTGATGCAGATGAAACTGGGAAACCAGTGGATCAAACTAATTATAGAGGTATGATTGGAATCCTACTTTACCTTAATGATAGTCGACCTGATATTATGTTTAGTGTGTGTATATATGCAAGATTTCAAGCTAATCCAAAAGAGTCACACTTTCTTGCTATTAAAAGAATTTTCAAATATCTTAAACATACTAATAACTTAGTTTTATTTTATCCAAAAGGACAATCATTCGATTTAATAAGTTATTCAGATGCTGACTTTGCTGGTTCCAAGTTAGATAGAGAGAGAACTTCTGGAACATGTCATATTCTAGGTAAGTCCCTGATATCTTGGTGTAGTAAAAAGCATAATTCTGTTGCATTGTCTAATGTTGAAGCAGAATATATTGTTGTTGGTAGTTGCTGTGCACAAATTCTGTAGATGAAACATACATCATTGGACTATGGATATCAGTTTAAACATGTATCTATAAACTGTGATAACACGAGTGCGATCAATATCTCTAAGAATCCTATATCTCACTCTATAACCAAACACATTGATGTAAGATGTCACTTTTTGAGAGATCATTACCAAAAGGGTGATATTACTCTTGATTTTATAGTTACTGAACATTAATTAGCTGACATATTCACCAAGCCTTTAAGTTCAGATAGGTTAAGTTACATTAGACATGAATTAGGAATGATCAACTACCCATAAACCTCACCGTTAGAAAACCTCACCGTTAGTATACCTCACCATTAGAAAACCTCACTGCTAGAATACCTCACCATTAGAAAACCTCACCGCTAGAAAACCTCGCCACTTGAATACCTCATCGTTAGAAAACCTCACCGCTAGAATACCTCACTGTTAGTATACCTCACCACTAGAAAACCTCGCCGCTAGAAAACCTCACCTCTAGAAAACCTCACCACTAGAAAATCTCACCGCTAGAGACACCTCAATGCTAGAGACACATCACCACTAGAGACCTCACCGATAGATAAACCTCCCCGTGAGGGTTATCACCAGTAATTGTCACGGATATGTCATGCACTGTCTGATTTTCATTTTCTTTAGCCGAAACTCTTGTTGTTTTAAGTATAATTATTTTTATTATATTTTGATTCCTAAATGATAAAAACTAATCCTTAGTCACATTTCAATCCACCACAAACTCTTCTCTCTTCAATCCTCACTTCTCGAACCCCCGCATTATGTGTAACCCTAAGTTCTTCGATTGGATATGGAAAGAACAAAACTCCTGATAGTCTGGGATGATAGTGATGCGCCAAGTGCGAAGAAGCAGAAAACAGGACCTGAAGGTAGTGGCAGTGACAGTAGAACAAGGTTGGGGAAGCGTGCAGTGAACCCGAATTTGCAGAATAGAGAAATAGTAATCGAAAAGGAACTCTCTTAGGAATGGCTCTTTCCTAGAAAGTCATTGGTTATAATAGTATTGGAGGAACAAGGATGGCTTGAATTTTTGCAAACAATAATGGAACTCATTATCCAAAGTTGGTTAAGGAGTTTTATGTTTTTGTTTGTTTTGAGAAGTCTGAAGAAGAAAAAAAAAATGGTTTCAATAGTGAATGGAAAGGAAATTTCTTTTTCTTCTGTTGAATGGGATGAATGTTTGAAAGTCCCGCATGAGGGTGTATTTGGGTATACCTCGAAGACAATACCTCCTACCAATGAAATTTTTTACTATGAGGTTTCTTTATAAGAGCTCACCAGTAGTGGAAAACAAAGAAAGGTAGTGCCTACTGAGATGGATGAAGAAAACCAGTTGTTATTCAAATTCATCCAACATGTGTTAAGTCCAAGAAGAGGGGACTTTGCAAATCTGAGATAAAATGATATTTATTTGTTTCATTTGCTGAGGCATGGTTTCAAGGTAAATTTGTGTAGGCTGTTGGTGATCCAAATTGAGAATATGACTAGGACTAAGTCAAAATCCAATGATTTATTCTTTGAAAAGTTGATTTCGGTAATGATCAAGGTGAAAGGAGTAGATGAGTCTCAGGATGTGACAGTAGTTGTGAGGAACAATTTTTTAATCACAAGCACAATCTATAAGTATATGAAGATTGGATGGAACCCATAGAGAAGGCAATGGGTTATTGATAATGAGAAGGTGTATGATAAGTTCAACCATGTTGACCATCCCAATAAGACAAGAGACAGAAGATATCCAGATCTAGGACCTGATGAAGAGGAACCTCAGTATAGGGATGATACAGATGAGGAGGATACCTCTGTATCTGATGGAAGGGATCCAGACTTGCCTCCAAGTCCAGTTGTGGAAGTTGTGTCATCTAGAAAGGAAACTGTGTTGGGAGTAAGCAATGAAAAAGCCCCTATTGATGAGGAATACCAGCCTACTCCAGAGAATGAGGAAGAACAAGAATCTAAAAATAAAGCATATGTTTCTGCCTACTTGAGTCTCAGTCCACTAATTGGGTACTCCTCAATGCCTACTGAGGGAATTGTTGAAGTAGACAGACTTGCATCTATTCCTCAGTTACCCCAGGTTGGGACACCTGATGTGGATAGATTTTTTGATGATTCTTCTGAGGAGGAGATAGTTCTAGTTCATGGTGAAGAATAGGAAGCTCCATTTGAGGGGGATCAACCTGCTATTCTTGGATCTGTCTTAGTTTTTCATGAGATAGAGGATTGGTCTGAAGATCCAGGATTCATGGTGCTTGGACTTGATTACACAAGATCTGATGATGACCAACCCCAAAGAAATATTTATACTTTTTCTGAAATAGTACCTGTAGTTGTGCCTGGAAATATGGTTACTAAGGCTGATCTTGAGTCTTTAAAGGATGAGTTGAAGGAGACTTGGACTTCATCTGTTTCAATCTTAAAGAGTTGTTTTGTTGAAGAGCTGAGAAAAATAGAAAGATCATTTGAACTCTCTATTGGATGTATTGTGTCAATCACTGTGGAAAAGATGGTGAATGAAGTCAAAGTGTGTCATAATCAGATTGAAACTTAGACAGAGGCTGTTATTGCTTTGATGCAATCTGTTGGTTCATTCCATACCTCGGTTAGTTCCCAAACCCAAGTTGTTGCTGATATAAATTATATCAAGAGTGTAGTAATGCAGTTTGTGGATGTGTTTGAATCCTTTAAGAAGACTGTCAAAAAGCATGTCAGTACACAGGATTTGGTTTTCAAGAAGTTGATAAGTAATTTGACCCAATATTTTAAGGAAACGGTTGCATTTACTGTCAAACCTCTTGGTTCATCCAATGCTTTAGTAGATATTGATCAGTTTAGAACTGTGCTGAAAGAGGAGCTTGGTCAGGCTAGTACCAGTAGCTCAGCTGATTCTCAGGTGCTGTCTACCTCAAGAGATATAAAAAAAATTAGGAGCATATTAGGGATGATACTTCTTTAGAAAAAGAAATCAAATATAAGATTGTTCTCTACTTTCAGAAAATTTATACCAAGCATAAGCTCAACACCCATTTCAATATTCTATTAGAGAACTTGAAACTACCTCAAGTCACTGAAGCTTTTAGAGAATAAGTAATCAAGCTCAGGGATTTGACTCCTGCTCTAGACAAGTTTATGGAGAACAAGGATGACTTTATCTCTACTATGGAAAGAGGAGGAGGAATCATTATGGAATTTTGGAATCTATTGCTGCCATTTTTGCATGTAGACAATACCCCTATCATTGTACCTCCAGCTCCGCCTACCTCTGCTCAGTCTGCCTTCATTACTCAGATGACACCAGCTCAAGCAATCAGCCGTCTCACTCCTATGATCACCCAGAGAGATACACATTATAGGCCAAGCACTGTATCAATATCTCAGCCTCCTCTAATTATCACTGGTATACCCAAGCCTCCACCTGCATCTACCCATCCTAAATCCACTTCTGATTCCAAGGGAAAATCCAAATCACATGCTGAGGAGGTGGATTGAATAGTGGCTAGGACATTTGATAGGAATCACTTCTAAACTTTTTGCCTCAATTTTGTATTTATCTATATTTTTTTCCCCAAGAAATATATATGATCTTATTCTCTTATACCTTCTGTTACTTCTCTCATCCATTGTTCACTAATTTTTTCTAATCACAAAGAGGGAGAAATATGAGCATAATATATTCTACCTCTTGTATATTATGGGCATAATATATTCTACCTCTGGTACATTTCTACCTCTCGTACATTTGTTTTATAATTCTACCTCTGATACAGTGGTTTCATACCTCTGATACATTTGCATGTAATACTCTATTCTCTGATACATTTGAAAATGTCATTACACACACTGAGAAGTGAGAACCAATATATATTATACTAATATATTAATTATTATTTTGGATTATAATACCATAATTTGTGATTATCAAAAAGGGGGAGATTATTGACCTCACCTGTTTTGATAATCTCAACTTTGTTTTAATATGTTTTGATAATCCTATCTATATGTTAAATTATGTCATCCTAATATTGAGTTGAAAAAAATATCAAAATAATCATTGGAATATGTTAATCAATGTTTATATATGTTTATACATGTTTTTAAATAATACTAACTCAATATAGATATGATTTTCATAGAATAGATAAGCATTAAGTATTTGAGTCACTCATATAGACCTACTGATATATATTCATCGATACAGACATAGTCTAACGATAAGAAAATATCACTGATAGACAGAGTCTACTGTTATAATCAAGAGATACCGATACAGATAGACAAACCAACTGATACAAGTCTACTGATACAAACAGACAGCTACCAATATGAAGTCTACTGATACAGATAGAGCCACCGATATACAGAGAGAGTCACCGATACAAGAATGCTACCTATACAGAAGAGCTACCGATAAGAGAAGCTACCGATATAGAGTCATTGTCACTAATACATATTCCACCATTATAAAGAGTAACATATAATGATACAAACCTACTGACTCAATTCCACCGATACAAGCTCACTGATATTAAGAGATACCAATGGAAACCAATCACTATATCTCTAAACCCTACTTATGTTTGTTTATTAAAACGGTCATATTTGGTGTTTTTAATGAAATTACTGTTAATTAATTAATGTCTATTGAATTTCATGAAACCATACCTCGTACCTACAGAATTAATCATACTTTTTGTCAGACCACATGAGCTATAAAAGGGAAGACAAAAGCAGCGCATAAAAAGACAGTGTGAAAAAGTGGTGACATAGTGCTGGCAGAAAGGTGATATGCACGAGAGCTAAAACACAGAAGAACTTTTTATAAGAATATGAGGGACATTTTTGTGCTACAAAGATTACTGAAATCTCAAGAAAAAACCCCAATATGAGGAAGTCAAGGAATAGAACTGCGATACTCTGTTTCTCAGACAAATTTCAGAGAAGGACTCAAACAACATCTACTCAATCCAAAAGGAGTCCAGAGTTGTATTTCCATCACATAGAGCCTTATAATATCATCTCAATTTTATTAGATATGTTTTGAATTGTTTATTTACATTTTGAGTAGTGTGTGTGCTTCTGTTTTTCTTAGACACACACCGAATCCTGAGCATAACTAGAGGAAATCTAAAATCCTAACTCAATATTTATAAATATTTTTGATTCCCACTATGAATTGTGGTAGAGTTCAAGTGTGACCTGGATATCCTGTGTGCTATTGTTTTGGTTTTCCCACATAGAACTGTGGAAGAGGTCATAAGACCTGGACAATCTAAGTATTGTTGTTTTCCCCGATCTATGGTGTGGATCCAATTTTATATAAACTATTTGAGAGGAATAAGTCTCAGCTTGAGACTGAACCTCTTGGTTAAACCTTCCATGAATCCTATTTCATTTTAAACTATATCTTATATTCTGCTGCTAATTACTTTGAAATTCAAATCTGTTTTAAAGTAACTCTGATAGTTAAACTAGAAAGTGTTTGTAATTTTTTTAGCCAGTAAGTTAGTTTCAAAATCTAACTTAACATTCAGATTAAGTTAACTGAGAAATAATCAATCTTTGAGAAACTAATTAAAACCTTTCAATCTTTATAAATTCACTACAGTTTAATTTTTATTTAATTTGGGGAGATTTTATTAAAAACCTCTTTAACATAAATTTTAATTGGAACTCAATTCACCCCCTCTTGAGTATCCACTCTGACCAATATTATTGATAATGACTTAGTTATATTTTAATTTTTTAATAATTCCAAGTGTGTCATTTACCTCTATTATAAAAGGACACCCCTTCCTTATCTTCTTTAAACAATTTTGAGAAACCTTTTTCAACCAATACCTACAAATTCCTCTCCTAAATATACTTATAAAAGTTTTGAAGGTTTTTTATTCTCAAAATACCAACCCTAGGTTCCTTAATAAATGATCTAAAGGAGGTATCCTGAAAAAGAGGTAATCATCTTACCCGACCTCTTTCAATTTATTTTTAATTATAAATCCTATAAATATATGTTATTTATCAGAAAATAATAAATTAAGTATATTAAATATACATAAATTTTATTATTATTATTAAATCACAATTATCCTACCTCATTTCCATCAAATGGAAAGTGAAATTATCGCTTGTATGTATATACAGCTTACTGTCTCCACATAGCAATACAATTCATTTTTCATCACCATATTTTATGGATGGGCTTTATGATGGGTTGAATGTTTATATATTATATTTATGAAATAATTATTATTTTTTAATTATAATATTATATCTACCTTTTTTCCTTCCAATTTTTTGGAAAATGATAATGTCGCTCGTGCATACGTGTGGACTACCACCAGTACGAAGCGATGTGTTCTGTTTTTCATTACTATTTTCTATAGATAATAATAAGGATATATTAAATGAATATATATTATTTATATTTTATAATAACTATTTCTTAAAATTTGAATTATTATTTACCTTTATTTCATTCCATCCATCAAAAAGTAAAAATAATATTCATGCATTCGTACGACTTATCGTCTCCATGCACAGTGTAATTAATTATTCTATCTCTATATTTTATGGATTAATCTAAATAAATATATAATGAATATATATTTTATCTATATCATGGTTTACATTTTGTAGATGATGGAACCATGATAAAATTAAAATGAAAGAAACTACCAAACCAAAACATACATGAAGAACCAAGCAGTTATCACCCGAAACAATGATTTTAACAAATAATTATTAATAAACATGTGATAAAAGATCGTGATTGAATAATATATGGTATGATATATATGGTTATTATTATATAATATATTTATAATAAATTCATATGTATTATATATGGTGTTCAGACACATATGAAGGAAGTTAAACATGTGGTAAGAGTTTATTTCAAAATCTCATCGTTATTCGGGATTGTTTACGTTTAAGTATCGATTGGGAATTTTTTTGATCTTTATATAATAAAATAAATATATATTATTCTCATATAGTAATTTATATAAATTAAAAAAATTCGTTTCATTTAACTCTTTTTAACTACTCAAGGTTCCAAAATAATACTTTTAAGGAAAATTGACCTTGTTTTTCTCCCTGGTCAAAAATATTTCTCGTACATGTAAATATATTCCATAAAATGACTAATAAGGTGTTTGTAACATTATAAAATAATTTATTAAAGAATAATTTACCCAATTTTGACATTTTTTACAAAAAAAATTAAAAGTAATCTTCTTCTTTTTTCTAAATGAGTTACTTTTGGACCTTTTTATAAAAGTGTGAAATGGATATTTTTTAACTTATACAGTATGAAAAAAATTTCCCATCATAATTAGTTCTCTTTAATAAAAATTTTCCTTCAAATTTTTTCAAGGTTCTTTTCAAATAATTTTTTTCCTAAATATTTGGGAATTTTTTAGTTTTTAAATAAGTGTTTTCAAAGTGAAGAGTATTTTCTTAAAGAAATTTCCATTAATATTTTGAAAGTATTTTCATCTATGTCAACATCATTTATTTAATATTATTCTTTTTTGAGGTTATAATATTATAATGTCATCCAATAAATTTCTACGAATTGGTTATTATTAGATTTTCTAGGGAAAGTATTGATATTCCATATTTTATTTCTTACCATACAGAAAATTATTGATTTTTAAGGCATGTTGATTATGTTGTGTTGTTTATTAATTTTATGAATGAATTGGACATATTTAGGGATGGGTGGGGACTAAAATTATATATCCCGTTGATTAATCAATAGTTCTCATGAGAAAAACTAGATTGGGTATTTTTCTAAGGCCTTAATAATTTATATAGATGTCTTGGCATGAGGCCTTGATGGTATTTTTAGTTGTCTTCTCATAAGTCCTAAAGGGTAAGTTCAGATGTTCAAAATTACAGATTCTACCATTATAAAAACAATTATTGATGTCCATGAGTTTATTTTAATAGTTTTTATATGCTTGGATATGTTTCAAACTCATGTGGTAATTTATATATCCTTATTTGTCCATCATTTATTCCTACCATATCATCCATGTCTTATTTACCTTCTATTGTATACATTCCATTACAGAGCATATAAGATCACCACTTTATTATGTTTCCTTTACTCAGGATGTGAGGAAATATTTTATAATTTATATTCTAGGATATTAAATAGGGAATAAAGATTATTCCAAAGAAAATACTATGTTTTATTTTATATTTTCAAATATAATGTGGGATTCAAGTATTTATCTAGTTTACCAAGAATACAAAACTATTTGGTCCTTTTGGATGTGATTTATTATATTTAGTACTAATGTAATAATGTAACCACCAACTATGGGATACTTGGGTCATGATCTTTACACTTTGTATTAGAGAAAGTTTATCTTGAACCTTAGGAACTAGAGTGAGGAAAATATAGATTAGTGAACTTAACCCTATGAAATACCTTGAGATTATTCCCAGATAAACTAACCAAATTACTTTGTGATTATTTATACATAAATTTTCAATTTGTGTTAAGTGTTTCTATAGTTTTTAAATTATACATTATGATTCATAATGTGATCTAATATAGTGTCTTTCATTGTTTAGAAATAGTTCATAGAGGAAGGAATGGAAACTGTATTAATGTACATAATCCATAATGGTATTTCTATCTTAGGAATCATAATGAATTTTTAGATAGAGTTTTAGATGGAGATAAACAAATTATAACTATATTGGGGAAGATGACTCAGTTTATGGCCAATAACCTTTCCAATATGAATCATCATATTAATCCACAAGTCCATGTAACAAATTTATACTAATTCATGCATAAAAAACTCCATAATTAAATGGGACTAAAAATACATTTGTAGTTGGGAAATGGATAAGTTACTTATAGAATATATTTCTCACTTTGGGAATTAAGGAAAGGGAGAAGGTTTTCATGGTCGTTTATCATCTCTCGGGGGATGCAGATCAATAGTGTCCATTTAATCAAAACCCTAATGATGAGGAGGAAATATAGAGTATATAATGGAAGGAATTTAAGGAACTTTTGTTAGGAAAATATTTTCCTCGCAAAAAAACGATAAAATATGGAGAGAAAATTCTTGAGTTTATGACAAAAAGAAGAGGAAAATGTGGTCAAGTATAAAGATAACTTTATAAGGTTAACAAGGAATACTATAGACTATGTACATAATCCGAAGAGTGATATTGAGAATTTATTTAAAGTGTTAAAACCAATCCTTTAAAGGGAACTAGTCTCCCAAAAATTTTCATCATATGAGGATATAATATCACATGATATCATGGGAGAGATAGAATTCTCCAAGTTGTATGGATTCGAAGAAAATTAAGAGAAGAAGAGGATGATAGAGAAAAAAAATAGATAATAGGAAGAATGGAAAGAATAATTTTCAAAAATGTGAAACTTGTGGAAGGAAACTCCTTGGTACATGATTAAAAGGAAAAGGATTTTTCCTCTAGTGTGGAGAAAATGGCTACCATACCCATGAATAAAAGGGTAAGGGAGAATCCATCCTTCACACATAAATGATCTAACATGACTCTAAAATATAGGAAATCAACCTTATCAATAATATGGGAAACTTAGGCCCTTAAAATTATATTTATCACACAACCAGTTCTTATTCCAACTTGAATTAACCAATTAATTATTCATAGGTTACAACTATAGGAAATATAAGACATCAAGATATATCATACAATCAAAAGATTAAATATGATCTCTGGCATTAAAACAGTTTCATCAAACTGTGAGAAGTATCAATCTCAATTAACATTACCTTTATTTATTATCATAATTTTCAAAAAGAATTATTATGCTTTACATTATTTAACAATTCCGTTAATCACATGGAATATCATTTTCAATAAAACATGCACATTTCATCAATTTTATTTCCATCAAATTACATCAAATACCATATTAAAAACATTCAAATTATTTAATTACTCTTAAGATGATTAATTATCAATTAATTGTGGATTTTTTTATTTACCAATTTCAGCATTCTACTCTGAGTATAAGAACATGATAATAAAGAATAACTTAAATATCACAATATCTATCAAATAAAGAGCCAACTCTTCATAAAGATATATATCAAACCTGCATGTGATCACTAACCAATTATTTATTAATCAGGGACAAAAGGTTATTAGTTTAATTCTATTACCATAAAAAGGTCTAAAACATGCTCAATTTACGATTACACATAAATAAAATAAGAGAATTAATGAATCCCCTACCTCAAAAGAATCAACGTTCTTCACACAAGAACATACCAATGTTTCAGGTCTCCTATCTTCTATCCCACAAGGAAACTATGATATCCTAAATATATCATGACACAAACTCACAAAAAAAAACAAAAAGAATTCATTAGTACATCAAAGATCACGTTCCATTGCATGGAGAGAAGAAATGGTAGGAAACGAGACCGGTTAGGGAGAACCTACAAAAAATAAGAAGAAATAATGCACCTTAGATCAAAATGGATCAAATATAAAAGTACAAGAATAAATCCTCATTGAATTAACACCAAAATATAAAATAGGACTCCACTGGATCACTTAGAATTAGGAGAAGGGTTTTAGGTTTCGAAAACTCCCAAACCGTTGCACCCTTTTATAGATGTGATGCACTGGGGATTTATAAGGCATGTAACAATTTACATGTCATTTAAATTTCAGTTTTCTGATCTCGTTAAAAAATAATTTTTTCAATCCTTTTAAACCTAAAGAAATACACATCATATAACACCCAGTGAACCACCCTTAACAATCCATGAACTTGGAATACATGATGTGAAACACTTTTACACTCCATGTATTCTCCATGCTTCAATATTTTATCTGCCTCACCCCTCTAGACTTGCTCTTGGCCTCCTCTAAGTTTCATGAGCTTCATAAATGTGAAAAGGTCCAGACTATATAGACTTGGTCCCTTGAATTATATACCTCTCAAATAATTCCCATTCTAAAGAATCCAAAACCAACCTAGAGAGAAAATTAAAAGGGGTCGTCTGAAGAGCCACCTCGTGAGATACCTCTCAAGGATCTCATCATCATAGGAGTTCAACCAACTCATTAGAGGAACAATGTGAAACTATGCTACACCAACCACCAGCTCCTAAAAAGTCTCCCATGGGAGATACCTCTCAAAATAGAGTAAATCTATAACAATAAACAAGAGGAAATCATCTCATAGACAAAAAATTCCAACATCCACAAGATAACAATGTTACAAGATAATAGAGAAACATCAAATAGCTCAAGGTACTAGGTGTGCATCTGAGACTCACGTTACCAAGTAATCTCCTCTACACCATTGCTCCACCACATGACACAAACCAATGTAATAGAACATATGTGTAACACATTCTCTTAGTAAGCCTAGATCTCCAAAATTGGATCCTCTAATGTCTCATTATCAACATTGATCTCACCCAAATCGATGAAATGTGAGTTGTCATGAAGATATTGAAGGATCTGAAACATGTGAAAAATATCGCATATCTTTCTCATCTATTGGGGATGTACTATCTGATAACCCATTACCCCAAGATGATACAACACCTCTAAAGGCCCAATAAACTAGGGATAAATCATCCCCCATGACCAAACCTTCATTTCCCATGATGAGGAGTCACCTACCAGAACCTGTGATCTCTAACTTCAAACTCCATAGGTCCACTACTATAATAAACATAAGACTTATGATGATACTACACTACATTATCCTATTTAAAATTACTATACCATCTATTTTTTATTCTATACCAATTTCAGCACAAGAATTATAGCCTCTCTGACCCCAGTCCAGCAGAACAGAGAAAGGAAAGGTCTGCTATACAAAGCTTCAAATGGAGACATTCAAATGGTGTATTGGAAACTACTATTATAATAAAACTCAATCAAGTTTATGTTCCTACTCCATGAACCTAAAAAATATAGGACACAAGAGTGAAACATGTATTCAAGAGTCTGTATGGTCTGCTCAGTCTAACCATCTATCTACAGATGAAAATCAGAACTAAGGCATAATTGAGAACCAAAATAATGCTAGAGACCTCTCTATGCCCTAGAGGTAAAACAAGGATCTTGATCTGAGATTATTTTCTTTATAAATCTGTGGATTTTCACCACCTCCTCTAGATATTTCCTCGAAAAAACCTCCACTGAGCTTGACTCTCTAATCACTATAAAGTGAGAAGATTTTTTCAAATGCTCCACTATCACCCATATAGAATTATAAACTCCCTAAGATCAAGGTAAATCATTAATGAATACCATCAAAATATCCTCCCACTTCCACTAGGGAACATCTAATGGCTGGAGAAAACCATAAGGAATGTGGCGCTCGGCCTTCACCTTATGGAAGACCAAACATTGAGAAACAAACTCTACAACTATAAGATTATACCTAGGCTAACAACACAAACCTTTCAAATATCATTACATCTTTTTCACATTATGATGTACCAACATAAGGTGATCTAGGGAACTCAAAGAGAAATATCTTATGCATCGCTAAATGAATTAAAATCCTCACCTAGAAAAACACTATGTGTTGTCCATCCTCACACTAACCATCAGGTGCATTTAGAAAAACAACCCATTCCCTCCAGACCTCCACCTTAGAATCCCCCAGTTAGGACTCATCCACCTGATACACAAAATATAAAAAAACTTTCATATGGAAAATAAAACATATATGTTCAACCTATCCCATATATAGATGCATCGATGAGATTTCTTTCATCACTTTATATGAATCTCCAAATTCATCCTCAGCATCACTACATGACTTCCAGATCAGCATATTAGCTACAACATTTTCCTTTCCTAACGAATAATAAATCTCAAAGTCGTAATTTTTCAAGAACTTTATCCACTAAAACTGATGAAAGTTCAAGTCATGCTGGGAGAATACATAACTTAGGATATTATGGTTGGCAAAAACCACAAAACCCTCACCAATGAGGTTTTGTTTCCACAAAATCAAAGAAAACAAAATTTCCACCAACTCAATATCATGGGTGACATAGTTATAATCATGGGGATTTAAATTCCAAGACCCATAAGAAACAATTTATCTCTGATACATCAGAATTTAGCCTGAACAAAGATGTGAAGCATCACAAAAAACCTCAAACTGAACTCATTATACTGGAAAACAAAGGAATGAACCACTAAACAAATTCTTCTTTAGGTACTCAAAAGCATACTGACACTAATCATACCAAATGAATTCCTAACACTTCCAAGTCAAGGTTGTCTCAAGAGTTGAAACCTAATATAAATTAGTTATGACCCTCTTGTAATAGCCTGCAAGAACAATAAAAATCCACACCTCTATCACTATCTTGGGGGATGCCCATGAAACAACTGCCTCTATCTTCTATGGATCCACAACCACTCTCTATTAGGATGTGATATTCCCTAAGAAAAAGACATCATGATCCTAGAATTTACACTTATACAACTTCCTGAACAACTTCCAATGACAAAGAACTCCTAAAATGGAACATAGATGATATGTATGTTCCTTAGATAAAATTTAAAAAAGGATTTAATCGATTAAAACCACCATGAACTTATCCATGAACTCTCTAAATACTGTATTAATTAAATCCATGAACACATATAGAGAATTTTTCACATTGAATGGCATCACAAAAAACTCGTAATTCACATGACGATAATGTAAATAAGTCTTATGAATATCTACATCCTTCACACACATCTTATGATATCCTAACCACAAATCACTCTTCGAGAACCAACTTGATCCTTTATGATAATTGAATAAATCATCAATCTAAATTAGAGGATAGCATTTCTTCACTATCACTTGGTTTAAATGATTATAATCGATAAAAAGATGCAAACTTCCATCAAACTTCTCTATGAAAAAAATAGGTGCACCCCAAGGTGAAGCACTCAGAAGTTAAGATCCTCTCTACAATAGATATTCATGTTGTACTCATAGATCTCACAATTCATAAGATTTCATCCTATAGGGATACATTGAGATAGAAGGCATGCATGGTTGTAGCTCGATCCCAAAATTGGTCTCCTATTGAGGGGGTAATGTTACAACCTCCTCTAGAAAGATATCAGGGTGATCTTCTAAAAGCCTGGGAAACACTGAATTTTGATCCTTTAATGAACATAGTATCAACTCATCCATCAAAAGATGACAAGGATAGAACATGCCTCTGTTCCATCTAAGGGTCTTTCTTTCCAACAAACACCACTGGCACTCCATCAGCACCATAAAACACAACCTAACTCTTGAATAAATCCATGACATCCTACACCAATTAAAACCAATCCATGCTAAGGATGATTTAATATGGATTTTTCTATAAACATAAAAAATATCCCCAAGAGTGGTGCTACCCCAGCACTAGATCACACTCTATACATACTTTATTCAATCCACCTTGATCTCCGGTTGACGTATTCAATGCCAAGGGAACTGGAAGACTCTCTACATAAATCCCAAAATCATGGACAAGGGAAGGTGATATAAAGGAGTATGTATATCATAAATCAAAAAAAATCACCCATGTAGAAAACAAGAAAAGTGTACCTTTAACAATGTTTGGATCACTTGGCATTGGAAATTATAAAGTATGAATCCCACCATAACTTACTCCACGACCTCTCTAACCCTTTTCAAGACCACCTCCACGACTGTGATATACTCTATAAGGATAAAGAGAGTCTTGGGAATATACTATGCCTACCCCATATCCTCGCTATTGATTGAAAACTGGAACATCCTACTATTGTTTCCTTAGTTGAAACTTCCTCAATAGAGGAACCTGAAGTGTAATTCCTAGTTCATGTTGACTGCTCATAAAGTTTGGGAACTCTCACTTCTTATAAACTTAGACTCAATAATAAAAACATGTGAATGATCCCATGGCATAGGTCTGAGATTCATCGCCCCATAAAAACAAGAAGATGACGGTTGAGACCTACCCTTGGCTGACCAAAAACTAATTTGTCCAGGAAACTGGGAACCTCGGACCATAACTTTGTTTCATGAGGAATCTCCACAACTACCCTCTCATGAAATTATAGTTCTATATAGAATCCTCTCATAAACCTCTACCCTCTCCAGTACATTGAGATATATATTTAGCATGAATGGGGTGATATAGTGCTAGATCTCTGGATACAAAGCCTCCTTGAAATTCCTCACCTTGCCTTCCTTATCTTGAAATATTTTTGAATCATATAATATAAGGTTCCTTAAATGGATCCCAAAATATTTCACATTGTAACTCCACTATAGAAGGGTAAGTAGATTCTAGTGACTACTCACCTTCACATTTGAAGATAGGAACTCTATTCAAAATTGGTCAAGGAAATTGTACCACAATATTGCTAACTCCCTATGATCCCTGAGTATTAAGAACCTCCACTGCCTCACTGATCCACATAGCATCATCACATCCAATGAAACCCAGTAATCATTTTGAGAAAATATCAAACTGAAAGGTATCTCAACCTCCTCCAACCAGTATTATGTGAATGAATCTAAAATGGAGCATTAATACTTATATAGACTCTAGAGATGAAACTCTCAAAGTGACCTCCTACATGTATCATCATCATCAACCTACACTCTTTGGTGATCTTCTGGAACATCTTGATAAATATATTCAGTGTCAACCTGATGAGGATGTCGACCTATATTCATGCCTGCAAAAGGATCAAATAGATAAAGCTCCTAAACCTAGAATATAGAATATTTTTCATTAATTAATAATTTATTTTATTATCTTGTTTAAGGTTTTAACCTATCCCAAGTTCTTCCCATTTCAAATACTGGTTAAAAGAATAATTATGCATGATCCTTTACTAGGTATCTAACCTAAAATAGTATCAATTCATTTAGAAGACTTAGTAAACTTAGAGGTCCATACATTAGATCACAAGGTACCCTAAATACCCATGTCTCGGCTAGTCTCCCTTGTTTTTATTTCTTACTAAACTTAGCTAAAATTGTTTCTTTACTAACCCGTAACATCTCGACAATGTCTAACTCCAAAATACATCATATACCTTAACTTGAACCACTAATACCACTCTATAATGACCCCCTACCCACAAATATACCATAATGATGGGAGAGAGATAGTGACATCCTGAGTCCTGCCTTTATAAGGCCCTGGGTTGGCGACTAGCATCGAGGGTATAATAAACATACATATTGTGTTCATTAACCTCTAAGATAACATGCATAAGAGAGAGATAGGAAGGATAATAAAATAAAAACCTACTCAAACATATATATAATGAAATCCTAAGGGAAAACATGTAATTCCATATAGTACTATAACAACTGAAATGAAAACTACAAGTACCAAAAGATAAAGACAGTAGTGACCATGAATCCCAAACAACTCCTACAAAACTACAATCTAGTAATATCCATCCTGTTCTACAACCTTCTCTAGATGACCTGAAAAAACATTTTATATATATATATATAGGGTGATCATAATAGTATAATCATTGGGATCCTCCCCAGAGCCTCCCGTGAAAAATATAAAGAAAGCATGCTAAATCACCATGAACAATAATGAAACTAACTCGTCACCTAAATAGGTATACTAGGTTCCCAGCCTCACCCTCTCACCAAGTATCACATACAAGAGAGAATATATTATAATAATGAAATATCAAGGGTTACCCACTTTTACTTCCCCAATGGTTTTCCGCTCTGCCCCAATATCACACGTCCTGATCCATATCTCTCCAAAATAGGACATCCCGAAGACACTTAGTCAAGGAATCACAACATGCACCTCATGCATCATATCATCACATCATCCCATCCACATATTTTTATATATTGACTGGGTAGTTTTTGGGATCACCATGACCTGTATCATGTGTATCATACATTAGGTATTATACCTTAATCCATTACATACCATACACTGAGTAAGTACCTCAATCTATCACAAACTATACATGCCATACCTATAATAATCCTTTTCATATTATATCTGAAAATACATGTATGTGAATAATCAAAATCCATCATATCCTTCTACGCATATATATATATGGGGAAACTAACCACCATGAATACCAGTACAAGTAACTACCAAGAGAAGAGAGTAGGGCCAAATGGGGTAATCATCCATCAATCCTCCCACCAGAATGTTGGAGAAAAACCCTCCTAGATTCCATTAGATTTCAATTTCCCTAATAAAAATGTGTGGGGAAGAATATGAAATCATGGAATATATGTGATTTAATATATCTCACAACCATGATATGGGCATAAATTATTCTTAGATTCAACTGCAACTAACATTTCTCAGACTCCCATCTACCACTACTAATACTAGATATCCTATAAGCATATAATCATTTAAAATATATACATTTAATTACTTATTTTTCTTTTTTTTCATTTCCTTCCATTAATTAATTAATTAGAAATTAATTAACCATTAACATTATTCCACATTTCATTAAATTAATTATCAGATTAAATTTTATTCCCTCTAGAAACAATCCCAACTGAGTCCATGATTTATCAATATTAATATCTTTTAAGAATTTTCATTCCTTCAACACTAACCCTAAGGGTTAAGAATTATTTATACATTATTATCATTATTCCATAATTTAGGTACTCTAGTAAAACCATCCTAATATACCACTAAGTGGAAACATGAAAGCAAACACATCCATCTACCTCAAGAAGTGGGGAAATGAATGTAGATAAAACAAGTAACTCGTTTATCAACCAATAAATAATTTCATAAGAGAGCATCCCAGCATCACATAAATAGGCAATCTCAACTTCAACTTATTTCATCATATCCAGTGTCATCCCCAACACCCACATGCATATCCCGATGCATCTTGTTATCACAGGCATCGACTTCTGCCACATCATCTAAACCTTCCAACCATAATCAAATCATCCATCCTAATCTCATATCATAAAAATATAAGGAATCAAACAATCATATCCAATAGGGAAATCTAGGCCCTAAAACAAGGCATTCATCCTTCACACATAAATGATCTCTCATGGTTCCAAACTCAAGGAACTTTGTATTCTCAATAAGATGAGAAACTCATGCCTTAGAAATTATCATTAGCAATTAACTAGATCTTATTTCATATTGACTTAACCAATTTAGTATTTACAAGTTCCAACTATGGTAAACCTAAGACATCAAGCTATAAAAAGCTATCCAAATATTAAAAATGATTTCTAGAATTAAACCAGCTTCATAAAACTATTAGAAGTATCATTCTTAATTAACATGCCTTTTATTTATTATCAACATTTTCAATAAGCATTATTATGCTTCATTTTCTTTAACAATTATACTAATCACATGGAATACCATTTTCAATTGAACATGTGAATTTCATTAATTTTATTTCCATAAAATTACATAAACTATCAAATCATAAACATTACTCTTATTTAATTACTCTTGAGATAAATAATTATCAATTAATTCCATATTTAGGTTCTTTAAAAATTTCAACATGCTACTACAAGTATACAAATATACTAAAAAGCATAGCAAAGATATCACACTATCTAGAAAATCAAGAGGCAATATATGATAATGGTATAAAGAACATAAATATGAAATCATTAACCAATTATTTATTAATATAATTAAATATATTATTAGATCAATTACATTTCCATCCAAATAGATAAACCATGTTCAATTTATAGTTTCACATAAATAAAATAATAGAACAAATGAATCCCATGCCTCAAATGCATCAACATTCTTCAAACAGGAATATAACAACACTAAAGATCATCGATCACCTCTCCCACAAGGGAATTTTTCTATTCTGAAGACATCAAGACACAAACACACCAACAAAACAACCAAGAAGACTCCATTATAATAGCATATATCAAGTGCAATAACATGATGAGAATAAATAGGATGAAATGAGACCGATCAGGGAGAACCCAATAAAAAAGAAGAAAGAACACACCTTGGATCACCATAGATTGAATACGGAAGGTCTGGAATAAATCTTCATTGAAGTAATTACAAAATATATAAGAGGGAATTGTTGGATCACCTGAAATCGGGAGAAGGGTCATAGGTTTTGAGAACTCTTGAGACACTACACACTATTATAGATACACTATATACGGAATTTACTGAGTGTGTAACCATTTACATGTCATGTAAATGTCAAGTTTCTGATCTCACTGAAAAATTAATCTCCTTAAACCATTTAACCCCTATTAAATACAAGTCATGTAACACCCCCATGAAGTTCTCTAAACAAGCTATGAACATTGAATACATGACATGAAACACATTTACAAACCATGTATTTTCCGTGATTCCAAATTTTAGAAGACACACCCATCCATAATTTCTCTTGGCCTCCTCCAAGAATCAAAATCTTTAGAAACATACAAAGGGTCAGACTACATAGATCCGAGACCTTACATTTACCCTTAATGAGCATTTGGTCTCACCACTATTTAGTTTCCTCTTCCCCAAGTTATCAATAATGATGTTGAATGAAATATGTATAGAAGGATTTCATATGGATTATGATGATAAAATAACATGGAATATAAAAATATGAGTATAGTGGGGAAAATACTCCCTTGAAATCAAGGGTAGTTTTTATGTAAGAGTTTTTCCTAATAATCTAAAACTCTAAACCTAAAAGGTACTTGGATTTGTAATTTATCCAATATTTCCTTTTAATGTTGTAAGTTTTTGATGGAAAAAATTGTTCCACCTTCATCAATATCAAATTAGGAAATGTAATGATTATGTTTTTAGCTCCGAATACAGGAGTGTGAGTTTGGGTTTGTTATAGTTAGTATCAGAGGAGGGTTTAGATAACTTTGTATATTATGATGTTTTCATGTGAGTTTATCTTAAGAGTTATGGATTCCATCATGGGTTTAAAATTTTATGGTTAATCATATGTTAAAGTGTTAGATACTCCTTTTTATGTTTTATGTAATGAAATTTTGAGTTTATTAATAACATTTTAGGAGATATTTAATTAGGTTAAAGTATATGTAAAGTTTTGGTTTAACAAGAAGTGTAACTTTAAATTTTCTGGAAAAATGTTTTAAGTAATTTATATCCTTTAGGATTTATATGATATTTTATATTGAGTTAATTATGGGAACACATGTTTTATCATATAGATAACCATGGTATTGGAGAGTGATTTAGTGGCTAAGTGGTTACTGTTATTTTTCATGAAGATAGATTTTTTTAGGCATGTAAGCGGAAAGGTATGAGATGAACTTTGATGTTAAAAACCCATTTTATTTTGAGTTTATTGTGGTTATTTTGGAAATAGGGTTATTTATTTATGGAATGATTTAGGTTTAACTTTGGGTATTGCTGCTAAATTTTGGAGATTAATGTATTATTTCATTATATGATGGTTTATTAACTTTGGGAATTAACTTAACTTATGATAACTATTTTGGTTTTTGGTTAATGTATAAATATAGAATGAATATATTTTTAACCATTTTATGGTTATGTGATCCTTTATAAGTTAATTTTACAACTTAGTACATGAAAAAAAAAATCATCTTGAATACTCATCATTTGGAGAAAAAGAAGAGATTGTGGTGGAAATCGATAAAAGGATGAAATTCTACTCATCAAGTAAGTATATTTCATTATACTCCTATTATATATGGAAAAATAATTCCAAAACTCTAGTAAAACGATCTTGAAACAAAAAAAAAATCATATTACCATCATTTTAGATAATATTAATGGCCTTTTTCACACCACTTTAGTTTATGGTTTTGTGGATTTTGATTTTCTCATGATTATTAACTTTGTTGTGAACATTGATATTTGTCACTCTCCATAATTATTGGTAAATTAAATTTTTATTCCACGTCCATATATTCACATCTCACTAATTTTATCCATTATAGAAACCTAGTTATGAATTATTCCAGATGAGTTTCATACTTCCCTCTCTCTCGTTTCAAGATGAAGTTTTGTTTACCCTTTTCACGATGTGGGGTTTCAATGAAGGTATTATCAAATTTAAATCCTATGATTACCAAGATAAATTTCAGATTATGAGGTTTCAATTTATTAAATTGGGATGATGTAACACCCTAAGATTTTAAAATAATAGCATTATCTTCAATAGCATATTCAACATGCAGCACTAAGCTTAAACGATCTGTGAAATATCTTATTGTAATAACATAGCTATTAAATTGGTGGGTATGAATATTTTTAAATACTTTATGATATATATATATATATATGTCTTATTATGTGTGTTTTTTTCCTACTCAATATAAATTATTGGCTAATTCTTTGTAAATAATCAATCAATTTTGAGTAAAGTGATTTTATTATTCAAAAATATGTTTTATTATAATTAATTTTTGTAACTTTTAGAAAATTGATTTAATAAAATTACCTTAATTTTTTAAGTAATTATATCAAAATTAATCTAGGGTGAAATTTTTGGTATTTTTTGGAAAGTATTGATTTTTCAGTAAATAGTGAAAAATATCATTTTTTGTAAAACTATCATTTATTTTTAATAAATTAAATAATTTAAAACTAACATCATGTTTTTAATATGATTTCAAGTAAAATAATTATTATTTATTTATATTTAATCCACTTTATTTAATTTTAATCATCTTTATATTGTATTTTTTAAATTTATTTTTGGGTTTAAAAATGAGGTTTTTCTGAAAACTATTTTAAAGTGCATAATCTTTTTACTTTTTAATTAATTAAAAAATCCTAATTAGGAATTAATTAAATGAAATTTATATATTACATATCAATAAATATTCATTTTTATTCATACAATTATTATTATTAGTCATAGAGTTAATATAAAATCATCTTTTTCTTGAAAAATGCACTTCTTGAAAAATCATTTTGCATCACATCTATGGGTTTAATTTTATATTAAAAATTAAAAATTATTTGAATTTAATTTGGTAAAATGTATTATATATTTTTAATCATCAAAATTTATATTATATTATAATATCAACTTAAATTTTACTATATTGAATAATGAAAATAGTTAAAATTAATTACCACATTTAAGGTGAAAATGAGTTTACCGGGGGTTAAACTAAAAAGATAAGGGTAAAAATGAAATGTAAACTTGTATAAAATATATTTTATGGACATATTTAGACCTTATAATTTATAATTATTGATAATGGTATATTTTCGATCCTAGTTTCATGTGAAAAATGTGGTTACAACTTTTTCGTTTCAAAAATTTCAAGTGTACCACTCACCTCACTTATAAATGGACACCTTCTATCTTCTCTTCTTCATACATTAAAAACCATTTATATCAAGAAATAAATTCAAAAATTCATTCTTAAATTACCTAACCACTACCCATATCCCTTGGTTTTATTATAAATCCATCCTAAGAAGGATTTTGGTGCTAACCTAAGGAGGTTGTCCAAAAAAGATGTATTGTGCTTAACTGAGCATTCAAATTTAATTTATTCTTCCACCCCATTAAAATATTATTAAATTATTTTAAAATAATAACACCATTTTATACCATATAATTATATTTTATTATGTTAATTTTATAATCTAAATCTATCTCATCTTCCATCGAATGGGATATGAAATCATCATTTGTGTGTACGATGGACTACCGCCTCACGAACTGATGTCATTAGTTTTCCATCATCACCTCTCAAATATTGTTATAATTATGGATTTAAAGTATATGTATGTTATATTTTTAAAATATTTATACATATATAGTTATGATATCACATATACTTCTTACTTTCCATTCTGTGGGGGATATCATAATGTCGCTCGTGTGTGCGGAGAACTACCGCCTCACGAATTGATGTGATTTGTTTACCACTAACACTTTATATGGTAGGTAATAAGGATAATGTTAATGAATATATGTGATATAAATGGAATAATTATTATATTAAAGAAATATTTATTATTATTAAATACAATTTATCATTTTCTTTCTTACATATAAAAATGATAAAGACCCTCATGCATACGTGTAGACTACTGCCTCCACGAAGTGATGTGACTATTTTTTCATCATTAAATCACTTTGATAATGTATATGAATATATTTTAAGAAATAATATTATATTTTTTATACTATTATAATTTTGTCAAGGGAAAATATTACCTACCCTTTTTCCATAATGATCATTATAAAATGGAAACGTTAACCATGCATACATATGACCTACCATCCCCATGATCATAACATAGTTATTTTTTCATAACAATTTAAAAGTATAATTTATGAATAAATATAATAACTATTTAATTATAATTATTCAGGATATGTTTAAAAAATTTCCACTTCAACCACAGTTAACACATCAAAGTCGTTTTGAAATAATGAACTGAACATCCTCAAAACACACGACGTATACTTAATTGATTGAGTATTTAAATATGTAATTAAAATAAATAAAATAAATGATATAAATATAATTTATTAAACAAATAAATTTTTATTAATAAATAAAATAATTGATATATTCTTATTATATAGGAGTTAAAGGACACACATGGAAATTCTAGACTCGATGTAAGGGATTCTTGCCTCACTTTTTATTTCTGTGATACATGCCATATTCACAACTTTTTTTTATTTTGTATTGTATAGAATTACCATTAATTTATTTTATGATTATTTTCATGAAAATTATTAGGATTTATTAATACATATTATATTATCTCTTTAATGATGTTTTGATCCATAGATTAACAAATCAATAAGGGACTTCATCTCAATTTCACTTCCTTGAGGTATATTGTAATGTTATGAACCTAATTTCATTTATATGGTGTATATAATTTCTATTTTATATTTAATATCATGAATCATTTATAATTAATTGTATTTTAAGTTTAAATTTTAATTATTTAATCAAATATTATTTTACTTCAAAGTTACCAAGTGGTAAAAGGTATCTTAACTCAATTTCCTTTTGTTGGGTTATAACTTTTTTTCACTGACTTTTTTATGAAATGATTATGTGTGAATTGATCTAAAAAATGTTTGATTATAAATTTACACTTGTTTTTTGTGGATTTACAATTTTTAAAAATAATATCTCCATTGATTAACTCTCAATTCAATGTTATGATCTTTGTAAGGGTTATTCATCTCAAATCCTCTTTCTTTGGGATGTACATTTACGATATGAACCTATATCCATTTATGTGGTGTATATACTGAAATTTTGACATATTATATCATTAATATCCTTAATTTAATGGTATTTAATTTTTCATTAGATGTTATTCTTTCATGGGGCTTATGATTAAGGAGTTACCAAATTGGAAAAGGCTTTATGTTACAATCTCCTTTCTTATAGGATTATTTATATTCAAGGTTCCTTTAGAGGAAATGATATGATATTATTTTATTAAAAAACATATATTTATTCAAAAATTATTATGAATGTTTTTAACATGTTTTATTTCCATTTACTCCCTTATTTATTAAATAAATATCAAGAAAGTCTTTTTTAATTGGAATTGATCCTGTATTTTCTTTTAGATCAGTTATCTTTCTCTCCCATATCCATGTTTTCAAAAATGTTTTCAAAGATATTATTTATAAAAATAAATGATTTCATAAATATATTTTAAATGTTCTTTGAAATTATTTTAAAATTATTTAAAATTAAATTTCTTAATATTTTCCAAATGGGTTACTTTTGACTCGCTTTAAAAAATGTTTGAAAAGAATGCTTATTTTTAATATTTACATCATGAATGGATTTTACCACCATCCTGAACATTATTTGTTTTAAATATTCTTTTATAATTATCTAATATTAATTTCAAATAAAATTAATTTCAAAATATTTTTTGAATTTTAATTTTTTAAAATCAAAGTAAAAAATGGTATTTTCCTCAATAATGTTTTCATGATATTTTAATGGTACTTCCATTAATCAACATCAAAAACCCAAGATGTTACTTATGATACAATGGGGATATGTTGTAACAATATCATCCTAATTATTTATCCAGATGTATTAATATTGTTTCAAATAGATTGTTAAGGAACCCGTTTCTTTCCCATGGGTTAATCGTGTTTCAAATAAATTTTCATAGAACCCATTTATGTTCCACTAGTAATTAATGTTTCAAAGTGATTGTCATGGAACCTATTTCTTTTCCATGGGTTAGTCAATTTTTTAAAATAAAAAAAAATTATGATTTTATGATATAATTAATTCTCTATATACTTTATTCATGATACAGTTCTTGGAAATGTTTTATGATGACGGTTGGTTCCATTATAAACCAAGGATGTGTGGTTGCATTATTAAACAAGGACAGTTGGTTCCATGATAATCCAAGGATGGGTGGGTCTTTTATATCCCTCTAATGAATTGGGTACTCTGAATATTGAAGTCAACTATATTGGTTATTCTATTTGTAATAGTGATATGAAGATAATGTCCCAAGATACCAACACATTTTATTTATCCTTTCCATGGGTTTTAAATGTTTCCTTTGATTAATATTGACATCACATGGATAATTATTTATTTAATTTCATGAATAATACCTTTATTAAAGCTTTATTCCTTACCACATATTTATTGATCAAGGTTTTATGGGAATAAGTTATCTTACGTTATGCTCATTCTCTTTGATTATGTCATCATACCCTTATTCTCTTCTTATGCTCACTAATGAAATTCAATTTTTAATGCTTATGTTTACCCTTACTGAGCATTTGATCTCACCCTTATTTTGTTTCCTCTTCACATTATTATCAAGAATTATTTTTACTGAATTATTTTTATTAGTTTTTTATATAGATATTGATGATGATAACTTAATATGGAATATGAAAAGTTGTGTATAGCGGGAGAAATACTCCTTTGAAATCATTAGTAGTGTTTATGTAAGAGTTTTTCCTAATTATATAAAACTCTAAACCTAATAGTTACTTGGGTTTATAAGTGATAAATTATTTAATTTTGATGTTGTAAGTTTTGGATGGAGAAAATTGGTTCACCTTCATCGGTATCAATTCCATAAATGTAATGATTTTTTTTGCACCAGATCCCGAAGTACGGGTACAAGGGTATTATATAAAGACTTTTAATGGTAGGATAACCACATCAAAAGTCTATAACTCATATCTAATATAATCTTGTGGTATATTTCTTCCTAAAAATATTTTTTTAATTCCTCTATTTTAATTGGACATAATTTTGGTAATGGATTGGATATCTCAATATAGACCCCATATCAATTGTCAAGGAAGGGAAGTTACATTTGATATTTTGAATCAGCCTTCACTCATCTATCAGTGTGAGGAGGAACTTTAACACCCAATTAAATTACTTTTATCATATGGTTATTCTACCTATTCATGAGGTATATTTATCTCAAATGGTTGGGGAGAAACTCAACATTGAAAATGTTACAATTATTCAAAAATATGATGATGTGTTTCCTAAGGAATTTCATAGTCTTCCCCAAAATCGTAAAGTTGAGTTTTCAAAAGAAATCATACCCAATGATACACATATTTCAAACACTTTATATATAATTTCCCTAATTGAGTTGTAGGAATTTAATAAGAAACTCTAGAATAATATTGATAAGGGATTAAATTGGATGATTGATTTTCCATGGGGTGCACATGTTCTTTTGGTTAAGAATAAAGATGGTTCGATGTATTTTTTGCATTGATTATTGGGAACTTAAAAAAAATATTAATAATAAGTATCATATAACCCATATTAATGATATATTTGATAAATTATGAGTATCTATATATTTTTCCAAGATTAATCTTTGGTATGGATATCATCAACTAAGGATCAAGGAGGATATACCTAAGATGGACTTCCATATGAGGTATAGTCAATATGAATTCATAGTAATTCCATTTGGACTTACCAATGATCCTGTTATATTTATGGATTTAATTAATTTATTCCTTATAGATTACCTTGATCAGTTTGTGATAGTCTTTATAGATGATATTTTTATATATCCAAAGATCAAGGAAAAGCGTGAATAACATTTGATATTTGTGTTGAAGACCATGAGAAATGAAAATTTGTATGATAAATTTACCAAGTGTGAATTTTGGACTCATAAAGTATCATTATTGAGTCATATAATCTCAAGTGAGGATATATTAGTGGATCCTTCAAAGATGGATATTGTTGATCAATGTCCCAGACCAACCACATTAACTGGAATCCATAGTTTTCTTAGGTTGGTTGGATACTTCCAACACTTTGTGAGATATTTACCATAAATATCTAATCCACTCACCAATTTGACTTGGAATGATTTTAAGTTATTATGGACAAATGAATATGAATATATTTTCAATGAATTGAATAGAATGTTGGTCAGTTCATCTGTGCTTACACTACCCTATAGTGGATAATTTTTTATGATCTACATTGATAAATCAAAGAAGGTATTAGGATACATTATCTTGTAGAATGATATGGTGATAACTTATTCCTATTTCCAATTGAAGGTTCTTCAAAAAAATTACCTAACTCATGATTTGGAGTTGGAAATGGTAATATTTGTATTGAAAATATATAGGCATTATCTATATTATGAAATGTGTGATATATATATATATATATATATATATATTAATCATAAAAATTTAAATTATATTCTCACATATAAATATTTGAATATGTACCGAAGAAGATAGTTGGAGTTAATCAAATATTATGATTTATCAATACATTACTACACTGGGAAGGAGAATGAGGTGGATGATGCTCTGATTTAGAAAGACCATGCATGTTTTTCTATGATGATAATTTAAAGAGATCCAATATTAATAGATTTTCAGAAGATATATCTTGAAATCATGAGGAAAGGGGAAAGATATCATCTTTATTTTATGAATGTTCAACCATCCATACATGAGAGGTTTAATAAGTTATGGAAGGAAGATGAGGAATTATAGAAGGTGAGGAATTTTCCTAAATTCAACCATGACCATGTTGTAATTATAAGGTTTAGGAACTAAGGATTCTTTCCATCAATACCAAACTTGAAGAAGGGGAAATTAGATGAGGCACATATTTCATCATTCTCTATTCATCTTGGAAGTATGAATATGTATAGATATATAAAAGAGTATTTTTGGTGGGACAACATAAAGAGAAATATTTTAGATCATATATCTTATTTCCTAGTTTTTCAGTAAGTTAAGGCTTAGAGACTGAATTCTAAGGGTATTTTATAACCATTACCCATACTAGAATAAAAATGGGAAAACATCACCATGTATTTTTTCATCGGACTTCCCAAAACATACAAAGGTCATAATTCTATTTGGGTTGTAGTATATATCCATAAAAATTAATCAATCTTAAATAATATCAAATAATATTAATCTCTTGATCAACTTTCCATAATATGAATTAAGGAGGTGGTAAGGTTCTATAGAGTACCACTTTATATTGTATTTGAATGATATTTGAGGTTTACCTCCAAGTTTTTGAAAATTATTTAGTGATATCTTCATGAAAAGTTGAGTTTGAGTACAAAATATCATCCTCAGATATATGTTTAGTTTGAGAGTACCATTAAAACTCTAGAAAACATGTTGAGAGCTATCTCTATGGATTTTAAAGGTGGTTGAGATCAACACCTCCCTTTAGTGTAATTTTCTTACAATAATATCCTTCACTCAAGTATTAATATGGACCCTTATGAATCCATATATAGAACTCTAACTTAGTGGGATAAAGTTATAGAAATAAATCTACTAGTAGTAGAGCTAGTTTAGAAAATGACATATAAATTTAGATCTATTCAACAATACATCAAGGTAGCTCAAAGTCAACAGAAAAGTTCGGCTGACAATCATCAGTGTGGTCTGGAATTTTTATTTGGTGAGAATATTTTTATATGAATTTCTATATGGAATAATGTTATGATATGTTAAAAAAGGGAAATATTATACCTAGGTATATTGGCCCTTTTGAGATTCTTGATCGAGTAGAGATATTAGAATATTGCTTGGTGCTTACACTAAATCTCTCTCAAGTTCATGACATGTTCCATGTGTCTATCTAGAGGAAGTACACACCTAATAATTTACATGTACTAAACTCATAATATTTACCACTGGACCATTATATTTAATATGAATAATAACCGATATAAATCTTGGATCGAATAGATAAAGTGTTGCAGAGCAGGATGAATCGCCAGGTTAAAGATCTCTAGAGGAATTATAAATTTAAAGAAGTTAATTAGGAAACTGAGGATGTAATAAAAAAAACATATCTTAACTTTTTATAATTTATTTATAGGGTTTCAATGTTTAAATTATTTTTAATGGGTGTATAATCTAACAACTTGAGATTTTATGAAATATTTCTCTTCAATTTTTTTTGGTAATTTTCAATACATGCAGCCCCAAGTCCAAATTAACCTTAATATAGTGTACAATTATAAGATAGTAATTAAATTGGTAGGTATGAATAGAACTAACTAAATTATAAAAAAATTATTTATAAAATAAATTCATCTATTTTCATTTGATTATAAATAAAAGTAAAAACCATTTGAAGGTAAAATAGGTGTCTATGAAAAATTGGTTTCATGCATGAAACATATATATATCTTAATAAATTAAATTAATCACTATTGATGAATGATTTTAATGAAAATTATATTTTATATATTCAATCGTATTTTTTAAAATTCATCTAATTTTTTTAGTCATGATATAGGAATAAATCCAATTTTAAACTTAAAAATCTATTTTTTCAAAAAAAAACGCTTTTCATCGCGTTTCACACACTTATTGAAAAAATAATTTCTACCATTTAAAAGAATTTAATTTTATAAAATATATTACATATTTTTAATCATTAGGTTCAAATTTGGTAATTAGGCCCCTTTTTTAGGTATTATGAATAGTAACTGTGGTAAAATTAATCACCATGGTAAAGGGTAAATCAAGTTAATCTAGGTTAAACCTAAGTGATAAGGTTACAATTTTTCATCCTAGTTATTATTTTACTAATATAATTTTACCCTTATTACCTTATTCTTGAAATTTATTTGTTTAATAGACACTTTTCTATGAAAATTCTCTATATAATATTTAAAGCAAAGGAAAATACAAAATGTCACTCACTTACTTTTAATATATATTATGTGTCCATACATGGAAAAAAAGTTATGAAGGAATATAAATATCTATTTATTTAATAATTAAATTATTTTCATTATGGTTATTTATTTCAAATTTTTTTATAATTATATATTTACTTTAAATTCTTATGCAACACCAACACAATATTTATTCAATTAATACAAAATATAATTAATGATTTTAAAAATATTAAAAGTAATATAATTTTTTTAATTTATTATGATACATTAATTTTAATTATAAATATAACATATTATAGATATTTTAAAGGTTTATATTCTAATTAATTATTTGTGTCGATGTATTTGAAGTGAAATTAAATGAATAGTGTCAAAACTGACAATAATGATAATTTATGAAAATAATATTTTATTAAATTATTTAAGAGTAATTTAAATCTATAAATATAAAAATGTGAATAATATATGGTTTAAAATTTAACGCCTTAACCATTTATGGTTAATTTTTCACCTTATATGTAAAATTATATCCCTTTGAGAGTGAAAAATAAGTTACCCCGGTTAATGATAAAATTGGTTGACTGGGTAATTAGAAAAAATATAAGGTTTAAAATACAATTTAAAACTAACCAATTTTTATTATTTGATGGTATTTAAGCTCATTCATAACTTATATTTGAAACCCTATCCCTTTGGAATCATTTTTCTGGAGAATTGTTAATTTATATTTTAATCTTTTTAATAATTTTGAGTGTGTTCTTTCCCTTCCTTATAAAATGACATCCCTTACTTATCTTATTTACACCATTTTTAGAAACATATATTGAAAAAACCATAATCATTTATCTTATAAAAATCCTTATCCAAGTTTTGGAGGTGATGGTCTCCTCAAAAGACCAACCCTAGGTTCCTTAATAAAGGAACTAATTGAGTTCTTCCAAAGAAGAGATAATTATCTTACTCGACCTCTTTCAATTTATTTATTCTTATACCTCCTCTAAATATATGGTATTTATCATAAAATAATAACTTAAAGGTAATAAATATACTAAAATTTTATTATTATTATTAAAACACAATTATCCACCCTCTTTTCCATCAAATGGAAATTGAAATCATCGCTCATGCATACACATGGATTTTCGTCTCTATGTAGCGATACAATTCATTTTTCATTTCCATATCTTATGGATGGTTATTATGATGGGATTAATGTTTATATATGATATTTATGAAATAATTATGATTTTTTAATTATAATATCATATATATCTTCTTACCTTTCAATCCTTTGTAAAATGATAATGTCGCTCGTGCGTATGTATAGACTACCACCTCCATGAAGAGGTGTAATATTTTTTTCATTTTAATTTTATATGGATAGTAATAAGGATATATTTAATGAATATATATGATTTTTATGTTATAATAATGATTCTATAAAAGTTAATTATTCTTTACCTTTCTCTCGTTCCATCAATTGAAATGTGAAAACAGTGCTCAAATGTTATACGGCTTACCATCTCCATGAACGGTATAATTAATTTTTATATCTCTATATTTTATGGATTAATATAAATAATTATATAATTAATATACATATAATATATATATCATGTTTAAAATTATTTATATTATGTAATCAGGATAAAATTAAAAGTACTGAAACTACCAAACCAAAACATACATGAAGGACAAGGTAGTTATCACCCAGAATAGTGATTATAACAAATAATTATTAATAAACGGGTGATAAAAGATAATAATTAAATAATATATGGTATGATATATATGTTTATAGTTATGGGATATATTTATAATATATATATATATATTTATTATATATGAGGTTTAAATACATAAAGAAGGAATTTAAACCATATATAAAGGTTTATTTCATGATCTCATCAATATTCAGGATTGTTTATGTTTAAGTATTAATTATAATAATTATTTGATATTTATATCATAAAACAAATATATTTTATTCTTATATGATTATTTCTATAAATTAAAAAATTTCCTTTCATTTTCCTCTCTTTAAGTACTTGAGATACCAAAATAATGTTCTCATGAAAAAACAACCTTATTTCTATACCCAGTCAAAAATATTTTTCTATTTAATGTCCATATTTTCCTTAAAAATGTATAATAGGATGTTTTTAACATTTTACAGTGATTTATTAAATTCATTTTTACCCATATTTGGATTTTTTTTACAAATTGTTTTAAAATTAATCTTCTTGTCATTTTTCGAATGTGGTACTTTTTTACCTTTTTACAAAAGTGTGAAAGGAATGTTTTTTAAATTATATTGCTTGAATGGAATTTAAATCTATCATGAACAACCATTGATTTAAATATTCCTTTAAAATTTTATAAGTTTCTTTGGAAATAAATTTTTTTCTTAATATTTGGAAAAAAAATAGATTATAAATATGTTTTTTTAAAGTGAAAAAGAGTATTTTCCTCGATAAATTTTCCAATGAGATTTTGAAATCATTTTCATCTCAGGAAACATATTTTGTTGAGTATTATACTTTTTTGAGGTTATAATATTATTATAATATCCACCATATTTCTCTAGATGTTTTATGACCAGCTTGTCTGGGAAACTTATTTATATTTTGTATGATAGTTCTTCCAATACAGACAGTTATTGATTTTTAAGGCATGTTGATGATGTTGTGTAGTTTATTCATATAATTAATTAATTATACTTATTAAGTGATGGATGGGGACTATAATTACATATCCCCTCAATTAATAAGTAGGTCTCATGATACAAACTATATTGGTTATTTGGTTGATCCTTTACTCATTCAGATGTCTTGGCGTAAGGTCTCAACAGTAAGTTCAAATGTCAAGAATTATGAATGGTATCATTATGAAATCAATTATTTATTTACATGAGTTTATTTGAATAGTCTTTATATTAATGTATAAATTTCAAACTCATGTGGTTATTTATATGTAATTATTTGATCATAATTTATTCTTTCCATATCATTCATACCTTATTTTGCTTCTGTCGTATATGTTCCCTTGCTGAATATCTGAGCTCACCCATTTCTTATGTTTCCTTTCCCCAGGATGCAAATAAATGTTTTATTATTGATATGATGGAATATTATAATGGTAATAGATATGATACCAAAGAAAATAATATATTGTATTTTATGTTTTCAAATGTAATATGGGATTGAATTATGTATCTAGTTTACTAAGACTACTAAATTATTTGGTCCTTTAAGATGATATTTCTTGTATTTAGTACCAATGTAATAAAGTAACCACTGGATCTAAGATAATAGGTTTGGGGTCCTTATAGTATAACTCAATATACTATAATATGAACATGGGTATCACCATCATATAACTCATAGTGTAAGGTTGGGTCTGAATGAGGAGCCAGAGAATATGAGTAGGAAAAATATGTAGGCTGTGATTGTCTCATAATTTTTTCAAACATATCCTACATAACTAATTTAATATCACCACACATGGATTTTTTTAGTTATTACACCATAGTTTTTAAGGAATCTATTTATGTGTCCCTTGATTTCTTACTTAGACAACCAAAAACTTTCCTAATAATGACACCTGCATCATATCCTCTTATGTTGTTGGGGTATTCTAGATTTCCTAAAGTAGTGGCCAAAATGACCTTCTTACCCTTAGGTATAAAATTCCCATACATCACTTGATTCTGAATTCATTCCTGAAATGATATATTCAAATGGTATATTAGTTTTATTAATTTCAAAAATACAAACATTCAAGAAAGATAAAAAATAATTTCTAACAATTCTTCCAGCTACTTCTTTAGACTGATTTGTAAGAAACTTTTTATTTTTTCATTATCACTTTTTTCAGTTTTCATAGATATTGGGGGGTATAGGACTTAACTGAATCTCATATGAGTCGCTACTAGATTTATCTCTTAATGCATCAAAATTTTCAAAAAATAATTGCTCCTCCAGTAAATGATACCCTCTACATGATAAAGTATGAGGGTATACATTCTACAACTGGATCTCTTGTTGATATCTCATATAATTATATAATATAAAATTAAATGAATAATTAATTGGGTAATATACAATAAATTATACAATATAAAATTATCATACCATAAATTCTCCATCATTTCAGTTGGTGAAAAATTTAGTCAATGTCTCTACTTTTAAAAACCCATACTTGAGGTGTGAGTTTTCATTTTTTAACTTCCCAAAAACATAAGGTTTTATTAATTTTGTTTTAAAATCTATCTATTTAACCATCACATAATATATACACATATTCTTAATTTATTACATTCTTTAAGATCAAATTTCATCTGTAATTGAATATATTAAATATTAGTCATATAAAATATATAATATTTGAATAATGAGATAAAAATAAATAAATTTATATATATTACCATTAAGGACTCCCACAGTTTCTTTTTTGTCATATTTTTTATGGAATTACAATCAAGATATAAAATTTTAATCCTATAATTTCTCTACATTGATATATAAATCCTAAATTTCATTATATTTAGACCATTTGGGTTATTATTATCATAAAATATAATATGAATTCTTAACTCTTTGTGACCAAGTGAATATTTCGGTAAATGTGTAACACCACATATACCAAATCTATGAGTCATGTTATCAAGAGAAGAAGAAGAAGAATATTTCATTGGAGGATCACCAGTAGTTCTACAAATAATTTTTGAAAAATTAAAAGTTTAATTTCATTAAATAATTTAATTGTTAAATATTTAATAATATCAAAAAACATACATAAACCTTGATAAATTTTACTCTACCTATGTATATATAATTTAAATATATGAATAAATGATATTATATATATCTTTATATTATTATAAAATTGAATATATAAAAACATTGAATAAAAAATTATCTAATTAAACAAATAGTGGCACGCATGTGTAAGCTTAGAAAATAATGATGTCATGATTCTTAACCAAAAAATACGTAACTGAAACTAATAATAAATATGTATAGATTTAAACATCTAAATTAATAAAATATATTTTTTAAATGAGTGAATTTAAATATATATATATACATATACCTGAATAATTAAGAGATTTACTTAGTGTTTTCCCATATCCCTTTAGTATGATCATTTCGAACAGCATGGACTATGTCTATATTATGGTAATTATTATCATTAGGAAATAATTTAATAGATAAAGAAACCACACATAAATCTATATCATCATAATCGTCATCCTCATCACCCAAATGAATTCTTTTCCCTTGAAAAATGAAATACCACTAATCATTCAATGTGTCAATGACATAAAATATATGCTTTTTCAAGTGTCACTATGATAAATGGTTCCTATTTACAACTAAATATTTTCAAATCAACAAGTTCAAATCCATAATAATTATGTTTCACACCACTATTACTATCAACCCAGTTACACTTAAACAATTTTACTTAGAATTTATTATAATCAATTTCCCATATATCCTCAAAAACTCTAAAAATATTCATTAATTTATAGATTTGTTTTATATCTTTTGCACTTGAAAAATGATGTGCTTCAACAATAAACATTACCCCACTATTTTTAATGGTACTCTTTTCATATTTATTTTTTTGTGTAAAATGTTTTTCCATTAATATCAAAACCATACTATGTGATCACATTAAGAGATGGCCCATACCAACCATTTTAATGTTTCTGATGCAGATAAATTTGTGTTGAATTTCTTCTTAAACCTTGGAACAAAATTATTTTTATACTCAATCATCAAAAACATTCCATTTATTTTTAGATATTGTACATTCAATCCAGTAATATGCGATGATATATATGGTTAAACTTTATCTATTTTTAATGCATAAATATATAGGCATCACTTCATCATGTGGAATTAAATTTACCTTTAAGAAATAAATCCCTCTAATTTCACTTTCAACTATCAAATTTTGAGATATATGGGGGCCAATGTGCTTTGGTTCATACAAATAATAAATAAATACGTCAATAACCTCTTTAGATATATATTTTTGAAGAATAGAGTCCTCTAGTTAGTGATTATTTTTAACATATTCCTTCAAAATTTTCATATATCTTTCAAAAGGATATATCCAATGTAAATAAACTGGCCCACATATTATTATCTCTCACACCAAATGAATCAATAGATGAATAATTATATCAAAAAAATGGTGGGGAATAAATTGTTCTTGAAGAAGTATAAGGGATTATTCATTCTCTAACACATCTAACGAATTTGGATCAAAGACTTTTCTATAAATAGATTTTAAAAAATAACATAACCTGATGATAGTATTTCTGATAGGTATTAACAATATACCATACAGTGTGACCGGTAGTTGTTGTTTCATCAATACATGACAATCATGAGATTTCATGAATATTAATTTAAAATGCTTAAATGGAACAAAATTCCTTACATTTGAAGAATAACCATTGGGTACTTTAATACCATCTAGTCATTGATATAAATTCATCTTCTCACTCATTCTTAATGTGTGACAAGCCAAAGGTAAATAAGTTATGTTTCCTTTAATTGTGGGTTCTAACTCCAAATATATTCCCATGAATATTAATTCTAATATATAATGAAACCCATATTTTTTCTTTCCTTTTATGTTTAAAAAATTTCCAATAAAACTTTTACATATGTTTCATTCAACATGCATAATGTCAATATTATTTTTTATCTCTAAAATGTTTCAATAAGGTAGCTTGAATAAGATAGATTGTTTTTTTCAGATATTTGTTTATGAATAGAACATCCTTTCTTTCCAAATTTCAAATCAATAATTTTCACCTTTCCATATTATTATTCAGATGAAAATGGTTGTGGGGGGATATTATACTCCTATAGTCTGTTAAATTCCATTTTCAATCTATGATAAGGATGATTCATTCAAGAAAATATTTAATGTCCCATGTAAAATGTATTTATTCCATTCTAAAAATGCTATTATAAAGTCTATAACGCCCATATATTTTATGATATATTTTAAATAAATAAAATTTCTTTGATAGCTTGTGTTACATGAAATACCAAGTTTAAACGAAGCGTGATCAACTATTAAAATATAATTTAAATCTGATCATTATAACCTAGCTATTAAAATTGGTGGGTATGGATAGGAAAAACCAAAGTATGAAAAATTAATGTTTTATACATGAATAAAACTAATTCATTAGTTAACAATTTATTTTAAATAAAAATGAGAAAAAATTTGAAGTTAAAAGTTATGTTTTTCTAAAAAACTATTTTTATGCGTGCAATATGTTTTTATCTTAATAAATTAAATTGATTAGTATTTGAAAATTATTTTAATTAAATAAATATATTATACATTCAGTCAAATTTTTTAGTATTCATATAATATTTTTTCTATGCATGGGATAAAAATATATCTAGTTATATGCTTAAAAACTATAATTTTGAAAAGAAACACTTATTAATCATGTTTTACGCACTTATTTTAAAATTAATTTTTGAAACTTATAGAAATGTAATATTAAAAATGGATTTTATATTTGGAATTATGAGTATAAAAATTGGTAACTAATTTCCTTTTATTTTTTTCATTATGAATAGCAACCTTGGTAAATTTTTTCCAACTTAGTAAGGATAGAACGGGTAAAATATCATTAAAACTTTCGGATAAGACATTAAAATTTATATAAAGAATGAATTTATCATGTTATATGAGTGGAGTTTTTTCATTTCCATCCAATTATTGAAATTATTTCCACTTTTTTTCATTTTTATTTGATATTGACCATTATGTTATTTTAAGTAAGAAAAAAACAAAATGTCACTCTATTGACTTTAAACTTAATGTTTATATTCACATAGGGATAAAAATAAATTTTGAATCAATATTAAAGTTTATTTTTTAAATAAAGAAATTATTTTAGTTATGGTAATTTATTTATAATTTTTATTGATTATATAATTACCTTAAATTTTTCCATAACACTCACACGGTATTTATTCAATTAATGAAAAAATAAAATAAATGATTTTAAAAATATTAAAATTAATGAAATTTGAAGTAATTATTGTGTTCCATGAGTTTTATAGATGAATATATTATATAAGGGGTTCATAAAAGGAAATATTCTAGTTATATATTGTCATTTTCCTTTAAAGTCAAATTAAATGAATGGTTTTAAAATGACAATAATGATATTTTATGAAATAAATATTTTATTAAATTATTAAAAAATTATAAAAAATATTGAAATTGGACAAGGGGGTGATATATGGTAAAAAATCATATATTTTCCATTTATGAGCTAATTTTTACCTTATAAGTAAAATTATAACCCTTTAATATTAAAAATTCATTGCAACCATTAAGATTAAAATTGGTTAACCAAAGGGTTAAAGAAAAATATAAGGTTTTAAATGGAACAAAAAACATGTATAAATTACATTGGATGTTTATATTTATACCTTAGATTCTTTTTCTTCAAATATCTGTCCATTTTTAATATTGTTTCTTGAGAATGACATAATTATATTTTAATCTTTTTTGGAATTGCAAGTGTGTCCTTTTTCTCCCTTTTAAAAGACACCCCTTCCATATTTTCTTTACACCACTTTGAGCCATATATATTGAAAAAAAACTGAAAAACTTATCTTCTAAAAATACACATCCCTGTTTTAAAGTTTATTTTCTTCCTAAAAGTCCTACCCTAGGGTCCTTTAGAGGATATCTAAAGGAGTTATTTTGAAGAAGTGATAATCACCTTAACCAATCACTTTCTTTTTAAATTATTATTTCACCTCCTCAAAATATGTTTTATTTAGAATCAAATAATGAATTAATTATCCTAAATATAATGAAATTTTATTATTATTATGAATCCACAATTATTCATCCCATTTTCCATCAAATGACAAGTGAAAGTATCGCTCGTGCATACGTACGGCTTACCATCTCCACGTAGCGATACAATTCATTTTTTGTCACCATATTTTATTTATGGGTATTATAATGGTTTGAATATTTATAAAAAATATGTATTAAATATTTATTATTTTGGAATTATATTATCATATTTACCTTCTTACCTTCCAATCCATTGGAAAATGATAACGTCGTTCGTGCGTGCATGTGGACTACCATCTCCATGAAGCGATGTGATCAGTTTTTCATTTAAACTTTACATAGATAGTAATAAGGATAAATTAAATAAATATAATATATATATATATATGATATTAAAAAGATACTAGAAAGGTGAATTATTATTTTCCTTTCTTTATTTACATCCATTTAAAAGTGAAAAACAACATTCATCCATACATATGTTCTACTATCTCCATGAACAGTGTAATTTATTTTTATATCTCTAATTTTTATGGATGATTATATATATATATATATAATTAATATATATAATATTTATATCATTATTAAAATTTTATAGATTATAGAACCATGATCAAATTACAAGGACCAAAACTACCGAACCTAAACATACCTAAAAAATGAAGCAGGTTTCACCCGAAACAATGATTTTAATAATGAATCGTAATAAATGGGTGATAAAGCATTATAATTAAATAATATCTGGTATTATATATATGAGTATTGTTTTTTAATAAATTTATAATAAAAATATATTTATTATAAAGGAGGTTTGAACACAAATGAAGGTAGTTGGACCTGAGGTAAGGGTTTATTTAGGAATCTCATTATTATTCAGGATTGTTTATGTTTAAGTATACACTGGGGTAATTGTTTGATATTATATATTAAACCAAATATATTTTCTTCTTATATGGTTATTTTTTAAAATTAAAATTATTCCTTTAATTTTCCTCTCTTTAAGTACTCTAGATACCAAAATAATTTTTGTAAGGAAATGTAACCTTGTTTTTCTACTCGGTCTGGAATATTTTTCTTTCAGGTCTATATTTTCCTTAAAATTTCTAAAATATTGTTTTTAATATTAACCAATGTATTATTAAAAACATGTTTACCCATTTTTTAAATTTAAAAAATGTTTTAAAATGAATCTTATTGCCATTTTCCGAATGAGCTACTTTTTGAATTCTCTTAAAAAAGTCTGAGAGGAATATTTTTTTAACTTATACGAATGAAATTTACCATCATCATGATCGATCAATGGTTTTAAGCTTCCTTTAAATGTTAAAACTTTTATTTTTAATGAAATTTTTTCCTTAATATTTGGGAATTTTATAGATTTTAAACAAGTGATTTCAAAGTTAAAAAGGGGTATTTTCCCCAAGAAATTTTCCAATGGACTTTTTAAATTATCTTCATCTATGTCAAAATACTTTATTGAATATTATTATTTAATTAGGATATACTCTAAAGATACCATCCACCATATTTTTATGGATGGTTTATGATCAATTTTTCTAGGGAAATTATTGACATTTTGTATGTTAGTTCTTACAATATGGACAATTGTTGATTTTTTTAAGGTATGTTGATTAATTTGTTTTATTTATTCATATAATGAATGAATTGGACTTATTAAGTGATGGTTGAGCCCATAATTACATATTCTATTAACGCATTGGTAGGTCTCATGAGACAAAACAAGTTTGGTATTTGTATAAGGCCTTACCCATTTATATATATGTCTTGGCTTGAGGCCATGATAGTATTTTTAGATGTATTGGTACAAGGCCTTGACAGTAAGTTTTAGATGTATTAGATTATGCATTTCATAATTATGAAATTATTTATTGATTTCCATGTGATTATTTTAATAGTTATGATATTTATGGATTAGTTTCACACTCATAGAATTATTTATATGGAATTATTTTACTATCATTTATTCCTGCCATATTATTCATGAATTATTTAGTTTCTATTTTATGTGTTCCCTTAATAAGCATCTAAGCCTACTTGTTTCTTATATTTAATTTTCCCAATATCCCAATAAGTGTTTTATGATTGATATGTAGGAATATGTTAAAGTTAATTATGATATTATTAAAGAAAATACTATGTTGTATTTTATGTTTTCAAATGTAATGACATATTAAGGTATATATATAGTTTTTCAAGAAAAATAAACTATTAAGTCCTTTGGGATGTTATCACTTGTATCTAGTGACAATTTAATAAATTATCCACAGTCTATGGGCTATTAGAGTCGAGGTGTTTATTATTGGTATCATATAAAGTTGTGTAGAATCCTTGTGAACTAGATTTAGGAAAATATAGATTATGAAACATGATCATATTAATGACTTTGAGGATAATTCTAAGTATATGATGACATCCTAAATTTTTGGTAAGTTATATATTATGTTGTTTTCCTAGAAATTCATATCTATATGGATACTATAAGTGGACATGGTTTTGGCATAGATTCATCTGGGGGTAATAACCTCAAAAATATTTTTTTTATTATATATTGCCTATTACTCTCATACACAGTGAGCGTTACCTTACCACCCACCTAGTTTGACACTCTCAGAGGATATTCTTGGGTTAATTTACATTTTATTTACAAACCATTATGAAATATTTCAAAGTATTTTTATGATTTTATAATATTATATAAAAAACAAATATTATGATTCTCAGATTATTTATGCATAAATTTTTAATTTATGTTAAGCATTTCACTAGTTTAAAAATTATACATTATGTTTCATAATATTATGATCTAATCTAGTGTATTCCATTGTTTAAAAATTACCCTATAAGAAGGAATGTAAATCATATCAATGTACATAATTCATATAGGGATTTACCTCATGGGAAAGATAATGAAGATGGAGCTAGATCTGCAACTAGAGTTGAAAAAAGTATAACTATATTAGGGAAGATGACTCATATTATGACAAATAACCTTGACCATATTGAGAAAATTTATATTCTATAGTGATTTTTAACAATGTTTTATTTCTTAAAACATAAAAAAACTCCATCATTAAATGGTAAGACACGTCTATTTGTAGTTGAGGAATGGACAAGTTCCTTAAATAATATATTTCTTACTTTGGGAAGTAATGAAAGGGATAAGGTTTTCATGTTATTTTATCATCTCTCGGGGGATATAGATCAATAATGGTTATTAATTAAAAACACAAATGGTGAGTAGGAAATAACGATCATGGAATGAAATGATTTTATGGTACTTTTCTTGGAAAAATATTTTTCTCACGAACAACAAACGGTTATGGATAGGAAATTCCATAATCTTATTCAAAAGGAAAAGAAAATTTTTAATAAGTACAAAGATAAATTTACAATTCTAGAAATACATGCTTCATACTATGTACATAATCCAAAGAGAAATATTTATGACTATTTCATTGATGGGATTAAGAAAATCCTTCAAAGGGAACAAGTATCCTAAACATTCTCATCATATGAGTACATAGTATCATATATTATCAATATAAAGAAAGAATTATCTAATTTGTGTGGATTTAAAGTAGATAAAAAGAAAAAGAGGAAAGTAGAGAAAAATAGCTAATGGGAATAATAAAAGTTATAATTTACCAACATGTGTATAGAATGAAACACCATGGTACATGCTTTGAAAGAAAATGGGTTTTCTTCAAGTGTGGAGAAAAAGGTAAATCATGCTCATGAATGAAATGGTAAGGGAAAATCCATCAAAGTATAGTATTTTAACAATAAGGAGATAGGTCACTATTCCAACCAATTCCCCAAACATTATGGGAACTTACCACAAAAGAAACTAAGGGGATAAGGCCAGGATTATGCAATTATTACAACTGAACTAGAAGTTCCTTGAAATGTGGTGAAATATACACTTATCATACACTCTAGGATTTAAAATGTTTTATTTGATTTTGGTTCTACCCACACTTTTATATCTAAATAATTTTATAATAGTATCACATCACCATATCAAATATTAGATATTGAGATAGAGGTGAAAACTCTTGATGGTAGGATGACTGCATCTCAAGTCTATAACTCTTCTCTGATATAAGTTTGTGGGAATTTTCTTCCTATGAATATTTATATTATTCCTCAAGTTGAATTTGATGTAATTTTGGGTGTGGATTATCTCTCTCAATATCAAACACATATCAATTGTTGGGTATGGGTAGTTAAATTTTATATTCTGAATAAAACTTTAATTTTCTATTAGTGTGAGGATAAACCTGAACAACCAATGGAAATTACTTCTATCATATGGTTTTTTCTACCTATTTATGAGGTATATTTATATCAAAATATTCGGGAGAAAATAAATATTTAAAATTTTCCTATTGTTTAGGAATATTTTGATGTATTTACCAATTAATTTATTAGTCTTTCCATGAATCATGAACTTTAGTTTTCAATAGAACTCATACCTGGTGTTATGCCTATTTCAAAGACTCCATAGATAATGGACCTGATTGAGTTGTGGGAATTAAAGAAGAAACTCCAAGATAATCTAGATAATGGATTCATTCAACTTAGTGCTTCTCCATGGGGTGCACCTATTCTTTGTATTAAGAAGAAAGATGGGTCAATACATATTTTCATTGATTATTGAAACCTTAACATGATCATTATTAAGAACAAGTATCATATTCCTCATATTGATGATCCTTTTGATCAATTAAAATGATATATATATTTTTACAAGATTTATCTTTGATCTGTATATCATTAGATAAGGGTAAAAAAGGAGGATATACTCAAGACAACCTTCTGTATGAGGTATGGTCATTATGAATTTATAGTCATTCCATTTGGACTTGCTAATGATCATGTTATCTTCATGGATTTAATGAATAGACACTTTATATATTATCTTGATCAGTTTTTAGTGTTCTTTATAGATAATATTATTATATATTGAAAGAGTAAGGAAGAGGATAAATAACATTTGAGAATTGTGTTTAACACCTAGATAAAGGATAAGTTGTATGATAAATTTACCAAGTGTGAATTTTGGATTCAAAAAGTTTCATTCATGGGTTATATAATCTCAAGTGAGGGTATATTAGTAGATCCATCAAAGATGGAAGTTATTGAACAATGGCCCGGACCAATCACAGTAGAATATTCATATTTTCCTTGGGTTTGATAGATAATTTTGATGGTTTGTGAGATATTTCTCATGACTATATAATCCACTGACCAATTTCACTCATAAGGGTGTTAAGTTTTTATATAAAAATTAATGTAAAGAGTGTTTCAAAGAAATTAAGAGAAGGTTGGTCAATGCACTTGTACTTAAACTACCTAGTAGAGGAGAAGGTTTTTTTATCTATAGTGATGCATTAAAGAAGGTACTAGGATACGTCATCATTCAGAATGGAATGGTGATAGCATATACCTCTCTCTAATTACAAATTCATGAGTAAAATTACCCAAATCATGATTTGGAGTTGGTGGTGGTGATTTTTTTATTGAAAATATAGAGGAATTATCTATATGGTGAATTGTGTGATATATATATTAATAATAAAATATTGAAGTATATATTTACATAGAAATGGTTTAATATGCCCCATAGAATATGTTTGGAGTTGATCAAAGATTATGATTTCTCAATACATTACCACCCTGGGAAGGAGAACAAGGTGGATGATGTTATGAGATGAAAGGATCATTCTAACTTACCTATTATAAGGAACACAAAATATACAATATTAATAGATTTTTAAAGAATGGATCTATAGATATTGATGAAAGGGAATATTATCTTTATTAAATGTGTATTTAACCATATATCAAATTGAATATTAAGAAGGCATAAAATATATATTTTGAACTATAAAAATAAAGTAAGAAATGATCTTAAGTTAAACCTTGATTGTGGTGGAATAATGAGGTTTAGGAACTATTTATATGTCCCTTCAATACCAAATTTGAAGAAGGGACTATTGGATGAATCTCATAGTTCATCATTCTCTACTCATCCTAGAAGTATAAAGATTTATAATGATATAAAAGAGTATTTTTTATGGGATAACATGAAAAGAATTATTACATAGTATGTATCTCGTTTCTTGGTATGTCATAAAGTTATGGATGAGAGGTATAAGTATATGGTAATTTTACAACCATTACCTATAACATAATGGAAATAGTAAAACATCATCATGGATTTTGTCATTGGAATCCCCAAAACATCAAAGGGATAATGTTATTTGGGTTGTAGTTGATTTTCTTATAAAGTTACCACAAATTATTTCTATCAAATAATAATTCTATCTTGGTTAGATTTTAAAATTTTTCATTAAGTATTAAGGTTTCATGTAGTAACACAGTCTATTGTAAATGATTGGGATCCGAGTTTTACCTTGAAGTTCTGGAAAAGTCTTTAGAAAGATTTGGATACAAAGTTAAGCTTTATTAATACTTATTATCCTCATATAGATGGTTAGTATTAAAGGAAAATTCAAAATCTGGAGGTCATATTGAGAGATTTATCTATGGACTTCAAAGGTATTTGGGATCAAGACCTTTCTTTGGTAGAATTTTGTTATAATAATAACTTTCACTAGGGAATTCAGATGACTCCATATGAAGCCCTCTATGGAAGGAAGAGCATAACTCCAAATTGTTGGGATGAGGTTAGAGAAAGAAATATATTGGGACTCGATCTAGTTTAGAAAATAGTAGACAAGGTTAGATCCATTCAACAGAATATGAGGGTAGATCAGAGTCGACAAAAAAGTTATGCTGACAATAATTGACAATATCTAGAGTACAAAGTTAGTGAAAAGTTATTCCTATGAATATCTCCTTTGAATATGGTTATGATATTTGGAAATAATGGGAATTTAATCCCTAGATTTATTAGTCCCTTTGAAATTCATGATCATATTAGGATGGTAGCTTATTTCTTGGTGCTTACACCTAGTCTCTCTCAAGTCCATGATTTATTCCTTGTATGTCTCCTGAGGAAGTACATAAGAGATCCTTCACATGTACTAAAATTAGAATTCATACCACTGAAGAAAGATCTATCTTATAATGAACAATCAATGGGGATTATATATCATAGATAGAAATCTCTATGAAACAAGAACACTCGCCTGGTTAACGTTTTGTTGCAAAATCATATAATTGAGGAAGCTGTATGGGAACCTGAGGATATGATGAGGTAGAAATATCCTTATTTTTTGTAAGAGAGTGACAAAATTTTGAGGGTAAAATTTAATTTAAGTGGGGCAAAAATAACACCCTGGTATTTTATTATATATTTTAAAAAAAAATATTTTCATTGATAGCTTATGTTACACGCAACACTGAGTTTAAACGAACCACATTCTATAATTAAAATATTATTTAAATGTAACTTTTATAACCTAGCCCTTAAAATTGGTAGGTATGAATATAAATAACTAACTTAAAAATTATTTATGGTTTATAAATTTATAAAATGAATTCAATAGTTATCTATTAATCATAATTTGAAATTAATATCATTTGAAGGTAAAAGATATGTTTTTATAAAAAATTGTTTTTATGCGTGCAATATTTTATTAACTAAATAAATTAAATTGATCATTATTAGTGAATTATTTTAATGAAATTTTTATATTATATGTTTAATAAAATGTTTTATCATTCATCAAATATTTTTTTATAGGAATGGGATAAGAATAAATCCAGTTTTCGGTTTAAAATTAGTATTTTTCTACAAAATAGTTTTTCATCACATTTTGCACACTTATTTTAAAAATAGTTTTTTCAACTTATAGAAATTGAATCTTAAAAAATTGATTCCATATTTGGAATAATGAGGATAATATTAGGTAAATAAATCCCATTTATTTTTTGTCATTATGAATAGTATCCTTGGTAAATTTTTGTCACCTCGATAAGAGTAAAATAGGTAAAATAGGGTTAAAACTTTGGGATAAGACTTTAAAGTTTATCTAACACGTAAATTTTTACTATTGGATGAGTTTAGTTTGGAAATTTATATACAATTCTTAAAAATATGGCCACTTGGTTCAATTTTTCTTTGATATTGATCTTTATATTATTTTAAGTAAATAAAAATAAAAAATGTCACTCTATTAAATTAAAACTTCTCTTTTATGTTCTCATTAATATAAAAATAATTTTTGAATGAATATTTATGGTTATTTTTTGAATAATAAAAAAATCATTATGGTAATTTATTTCTAATTTTTTGTGATTTTACAATTTCCTAAAACACTTGCACATTATTTATTCAATTAATGGAAAAATAAAATAAATGATTTTAAAAATATTAAAAGTAAAAAAAATAGAGGAATTATAATGTTACACAAATTTCATCGATTCATATATCATATTATGGATATTTGAGAGGATTATATTTTAATTCCATCTTTTTCTTTATGTATTTAAAGTCAAATTAAATGATTAGTGTCAAAAATGGAAATAATGATATATTATGAAAAATAATTGTTAAATTATTTAAAAATAATAAAAATATTGAGAGAGGAAAACGGGAACAATATATGGTGGAAATTTTCAACCTTTTTCTATTTATGAGATAATTTTTACCTTATAAGTAAAATTATGACCCTTTAATATTAAAAATTCATTACCATGGTTAAGATTAAAATTGGTTAACCAAGGGGTTAAACTAAAAGATAAGGTTTAAAATGACACCAAAACCTGTATAAATTTAATTAGATGATTATATTTTGACCTTATACTATTTTTATTTTAATATCTATCCATTTTTAATAATTTTTCTTTAGAATTACTTAATTATATTTTAATATTTGTGGTAATTCTATGTGTGTCCTTTCCCTCCCTTATAAAAGGGAACCCCTTCCCTCTTTTATTTACAACACTTTGAGCCATCTAGATCAACCATCCCATACCCAATTCTATTATAAACATCCTTTTCCACATTCTAGAGGTTTTTTATTCCTAAAATACCAAGCCTAGGGTTCATAAGAGGATATCTAAAGGAGTTCTTTCAAAGAAGAGGTAATCGCCTTAACCGATCACTTTCTTTTTTTACTTCTTCTTTTACCTACTATTAATATATATTATTTATCATAAAATAATAAATTCAGTATCCTAAATATAATGAAATGTTATTATTATTATTAACCACCATTATCCACCCTTTTCTATCAAATGGTAAATTAAAGTATCGCTCATACGTACGTACAACTTACTGTCTACACGTAACAATACAATTCCTTTTTCATCACCATATTTTAAGGATGTTTATTATGATGGATTTAATATTTATATATTATATGTATTAAATAATTATTATTTTATATTTATATAATCATATATACCTTTTTACCTTCCAATCTATTGGAAAATGATAATATCGCTTATGCATACGTGTAGACCATCACATATACGAAGCGATGTGATCCGTTTTTCATTTCCTCTTTATAGGGATGGTAAAAATGACATAATTAATGAAAATATAAATATTTATGATATAAAAATGATCCTTTAAATGTGAATTATTATTTATCTATCTTTTTTTCTATCCATCCAAAAGTGAAAACAATGTTCTTGCGTGCGTACGACCTACCATCTACATGAATAGTGTAATTCATTTTTCTATATCTAATTTTTATGAATGATTATAAATATATATATATTTATAATGAATATAAGTTATATTTATATCATTATTTAAATTCAGGAGATTATGTACTTGTTATCAAAGTACAAGTACTAAAACTACTAAACCAAAACATACATGAAGAACGAAGCACTTATCACCCAAAACATCGATTTTAATAAAGAATTATTAATAAATGGGTGATAAAAGGTTATAAGAAAATAATATATGGTATGGTACATATGATTATAGTTTATTATTATATTTATAATAAATATATATTTATTATATAGGAGTTTTGAACACAAATAAAAGAATTCATACTTAAGGTAAGGGTTTATTTCATAATCTCATCATTATTCGGGATTGTTTATGTTTAAGTATCTGTTAGGGGATTGTTTGATATTTATATATTAAACAAAATATATTTTATTATCCTCTATTTATTTCTATAAATTACTAGTTTTCATTTAATTTTCCTCTCTTTAAGCACTCAATATACCGAAATAATGTTTTAAGGAAAACCGACATTATTTTTCTACTTAGTCTGGAATATTTTTATTCCATGTCCATATTTTCCTTGAAATGTATGAAATAATTTTTTTTAATATTATAAAATTTTTTATTAAATAAAATTTTATCCATGTTTTAATTTTAAAAAAATTGTTTAAAAGGAATCTTCTTATCGTTTTCCGAATTAGTTACTTTTTTTTCTTTTCTTAAAAGTGTGAAAGGAATATATGTTTTAACTTATATGACATGAACTAAGATTACCACTATCATGGAAACTAAATTATTTAAATATTAATTTACAATTTTTATAATTTATTTTCAAATAAAATGTTTTTCATTAATATTAGGGAAATTTTTAGATTTTAAATATGTGATTTCAAAGTGAAAAGGGGTATTTTCCTTAAGAAATTTTACAGTGATATTTTTAAAGTATTTTTATTATATAAACATAATTTGTTGAATATTATGTTTTAATAAGGATGTAATCCAAATATACCATACACCATATTTTTATGGATGGTTTACGATCAGTTTTACTAGGTAAAGTATTGATATTTTTTATGCTAGTTTATCTGATATAGACAATTATTGATTTTTTAAGGCATGTTGATTAAGTTGTATTTTTTATTTATATAATGAATGCATTAGAATTACTCAATGATGGGTGGGGCATAGAATTACATATCCCTTTGATGCATTGGTGGGTATCATGAGACAAAATAGTTTGGGTATTTAGCCAAGGCCTTACCGATTTATATAGATTTCTTGGTATGAGGCCTTGATGGTATTTTTATATGTTTTGGAATAAGGCCTCAATGGTATGTTTTAGATATATGTAATTATTAATTACATCGTTATGAATTAAATTATTGATGTCTATCTGATTGATTTAATAGTTATGATATCTTTGGATAAGTTTCCAGATCATGTGATTATTTATATGATATTATTTAACTATCACTTATTCATGCCATATTATTCATGCCTTATTTAGTTCTTATTATATGAATTCCATAACTGTGCATTTGAGATCACCCCTTTCTTATGTTTCCTTTCTCCGAGATGATTGATATGTAGGTATATACTAAAGGGTTTAATTATTTTTTCAAAGAAAATACTATTTTGTATTTTATATTTTCAAATATAATGTCATATTCAATTATGTATCTAGTTTTTCAAGAATAATAAACTATTCAGGCCTTTGGGATGTGATATCTTATATCTAGTTCCAATGTAAATAGTAACCACCAGCTCTGGGCCACTAGTTTCAGGGTCTTTAATTAGTATATTCTTCATAAATTAGACATTTTGTATATCCGTTAACACTATATCAGGATAAGTTTTCATATACAAGAAATTTTTTTATAGTGAACATTATCATATCATGAAAAGGAAAATATTTTTTCTTGTATGCATCAAATATTGAAATGCTTGTCTCTTATAAAAATTTCAAATCATTAATAAATAGTGAAAGATACACATAAATATCATTTCTTGGTTGTTTTGGTCTATAAATCATCAATCTCATCATACATATCTATGGGGATAAGTTGTAAACTGCTAATAAAACAGGACATGAACTATTTTGGATATTAAGGATCTGGTAGTGATTCATTCCATTTGAGAATAGACTCATTATGAGATGTTTAGACTCACTTAAAAAATCAGAAAATTCTTTATGAAATATCTTTCATTGTGGTGAAGCAATAGGGTTATGTAAGTTTCCATTATATATGTGTTATCTATATAAAATATTAGAATTTCAACATCATTTGAATTTGCAAATAGATGCTTCAAAAAAGTAATTACTAGAAGATACCAAATTTATTTAGAGGTATGTTTGGTTCTAGTATATGAAAATCAATAAGAGTTTAATTTTACAACCATCTTATATCTTGGTGTCCCACATTTAGAAAATTTTGATAAACATTCATATTCCTTCCTGTATAACACAAAATCATTGAGTAATGAATTTATCTTTTTATACCCTAATCCTATTTGGAATGGTTTTTTATTATAATTGAATCTAGAATCTCATTTCATTTAGGAAGTATCTATTTAAAAATTTCAATAAAATTAGAGAAAATTTTATCACTCACCCCATTTCTTAATTTCAAGTTAATTATTATCAAAATTGTTGAAAATAGTACAAGTTTAGTGAAACCTGAGAATAATGGTCTCTCAGAATCTCCATACAATTATTCAATAGTTGTTGTTTTTTCGATGGTTTCAATGCCTACATCATGAATTAATTCTTTAATAAGATCCTATGTCTCATGTTGAATATTTTCATCAAAATTAGATGTTGTATTTTTTGTTATTTAACCATTCCAAATCCAATGTATATAATTATGATTAAAACAATATAAAATCATATGATCTTTTAATTCTATAGAATTTAAATTTCTCATATTCAAATAATTCACACATAGATATAAAATCAGATCTTTTATTGATGGTTTTGTTTAGAACATTCCAAGAAATCATCAAATACTTTTTCATATTTATCAATTGTTATTTGTAAATTTATCTAATTATGATCCATTAATTACTCAATATCACAATATAAAATTTTAATATGTTAAATCATGTATAAATTTAAAAATATATATGAACAAATAAATTTAAAACATAAAAAAAATAATCAAAAATAATAAATTAACCATTTATTGATAACTATTTGATCAAAACAAAAAATTATACAAAAAAATAGAAATTGTTTTGATACACCTACCTTATATGAGTTTTTGAGAATCAAAGGAATTATAAAAATGATCTTGTATATAAATATAATCTACCTATCTTTAATATCAAAACATCAAACAAAATTTTAAAATATCTATTTATCATTATCTAAATATAAATTATCGAGATGATTTACTAATACCTAATATCATCTTTAACCCATGATAAAATTTTAGGAAAACTCTATTTTGGTTTTATTAATTTCATGTTTTAGTTGTAATTTTATTAAATACATAATATTATTTAACTTTATTTTACCTTGACTTAACATTAGTTTACCCTTACTTAACCCATACAGGTTTCTATTTACCCTCACATAACTTTGTTTAACCTTACATAAATTATTTTTATCCTAACATAACTTTATTTTACCCTTACATAACTTTTTTTACCCTTAATTAACTTATTTTTAACTATACATAACTTTATTTTACCCTTAGTTAACTTTTTTTACCCTTACTTAACTTTAGTTTAGCCTTACTTAACCTGTATAAGTTTCTATTTACCCTTACAGAACTCTATTTTACCCTTACTTAACTTATATTTACCCTTATATAAATTTATTTTATCATTACATAACTTTTTTTACCTTACTTAACTTCTATTTACCCTTACATAACTTTAGTTTTCCCTTACATAACTTTTTTACCCTTATTTTACTTTAGTTTACCCTTAATTAACTTTGATTTACCCTTAATTAACTTTGTTTCACTCTTACTTAACTTTATTTTACCCTTAATTAACTTATAAAAGTTTTTGTTTACCCTTAAAAAACTTTGGTTTACCCTTATTTTACTTCTATTTACCCTTAAATAATTTTATTTTATCATTAAATAACTTTATTTTACACTTAATTAACTTCTATTTACCCTTACATAAATTTAGTTTACCATTACTTAACTTTTTCTACCCTTACATAACTTTAGTTTACCCTTAATTAAATAGTATAAGTTTATGTTTACCCTTATATAACTTTGTTTTACCCTTAATTAACTTTTTTATACCCTTAGATAACATTAGTTTACCATTAACCTTGATTAACTTTCAATTTAACATTACCATTACTTAAATTTTTGTTTACGCTTACTTAAATTTTGTTTTACCCTTAATTAAAAAAAATTAACCTTACATAACATAGTATCATGTGATATTAATACAGAGAAATAATTCTCCAAGTCATATGGATTCAAACAGAATTAAGATAAGAAGAGGATGGTATAGAAAAAAATAGATAAGGGGAAGAATAGAAAGAGACATTTTCCAACATGTGATGCATGTGGAAGGAAACACCTTGGTAAATTCTTAAATAGAAATAGAGATTTATTCAAGTTTGTAGAAAAAAGGTTATCATTATAATTTATTAAAGGGTAAGGGATAATCCATAAAAGTGTAGTGTTTTAACTATAAGGAGATAGGTAACTATTCCAACCAATTCCAAAAACATCAAGGGAACTTACCACAAAAGAAACTAAGGGGAGAATCCCAAGATCATAAAAATACTACAGTTAAACTAGAAGTTCCTAGAAATATAGTGAAAGGTACACTTATCATCCACTTATCATCCACTCTAGTATTTCAAATGTTTTATTTGATTCTGGTTCTACCCTTTCTTTTATATCTAAAGAATTTTCTAAGGGTATCATATCACCATAACAATGATTAGATGTTGAGTTAGTGGTGTAAACTTCTAACAGTAGGATGACTATATCTCAAGTCTATATCTCTTATCTATTATAATTTTATGGGAATTTTCTTCCTATGAATATTTCTATTATTCCTATAGTTTAATTTGATGTAATTTTAGGTATGGATTGGATATATCAATATATAAACCATATCAGTTGTTTGGGAAGGGGAGTTACATTTGATATTATGAATCAACCTTCAAACTTTTATCAGTGTGAGGATGAACCCGAACACCCTATAGAAATTACTTCTATCATATAGGTTTTTCTATAAATTTATGAGGGATATTTTTCTCAAATGGTTGGGGATAAAGTAATTATTTAAAATGTGCCAATTATTCAACAATATTCTGAATTATTTCTTGAGGACTTTTATAGTCTTCCCCTAAATCAGGAATCTTGGTGCTATGCCTATTTCAAAGACTCCATATAGAATAGCCCCGATTGAGTTTTAGGAATTAATGAAGCAACTCTAGAATAATCTAGATAAGATATTCATTTAGCCTAGTGCTTCTCTATGGGGTGCACCTTTTCTTGTTAAGAACAAAGATGTGTTGGTGTATCTTTTCATTGATTATCAAGAACATAAAATGATCACTATTAATAAAAAGTATCTTCTTCCTCGTATAGATGATCCATTTAATCAATTCTAGGGAACTCTATATTTTTACAAGACTGATCTTCAATCTAGATATCAATAGTTAAGGATCAAAAAGAGGATATACCCAAGACAGTCTTCCATATGAGGTATGGTCATTATGAATTTATAGTAATTCCAATTGGACTTACCAATGCTCTTACTATATTCATGGATTTAATGAATAGAGACTTTAGATATTACCTTTATTAGTTTGTGTTAGTTTTTATGTATGATATTCTTGTATATTCAAAGTGAAAGGAATAACATGAAGAATATTTTAAGATTGTGATGAAGACCCAGAGAAGGGATAAGTTGTATGATAAATTTACCAATTGTGAATTTTGGCTTTAGAAGGTTTCATTCTTGGGTCATATAATCTTAAGTGAGGGTATATCAGTAGATCCTTTAATGATGGAAGTTATAGAACAAAGTACTAGACCAATCACAGTAATTGATATCCATAGTTTCCATGGGTTGGCTGGATAATACTAATGATTTTTGAGAGATTTCTCACAACTATCTAATCCACTCACCAAGTTGAATTGGAAGGGTGTTAATTTTTTATATACAAATAAATGTAAAGAGTGTTTGAAAGAACGTAAGATAATGTTGGTCAACCACATATGCTTACACTAACTTGTAGTAGATAATGGTTTTTGATCTATATTGATTCATCAAATAAGGTAACAGGATGAGTCCTCATACATAATGACATGGTGATGGCATATACCTCTCTCCAATTAAAAATTTATGATAAAAATTACCCCAACTCATGATTTGGAGTTGGCAGTGGTAATTTTTTCATTGAAAATATAGAGGAATTATCTTTATAGTGAAGGGTGTGATATATACACTGATAATAAAAGAATAAATTGTATATTTATATAGAAATAGTTTAATATGCACTAAAGAATATGGTTGGAGTTTATTAGATATTATGATTTCTCAATACATTACCACCCTGTTAAGGAGAATCAGGTGGCTGGTGCTCTGAGCCGAAATGATCATCCTAGATTACCTATGATGAGGAACATAAAAGATCCAATATTTATAAATTTTCAAAGAATGGATCTGAAATTATTCATGGAAGGGGAGAAATATTATCTTTCTCAAATGAGTATTCAACCATCTATCCAAGTGAAGATTAAAAATACATAGAAGGAAGATGTAGAGCTGTTAAAGAAGGTAAGAAATGTTCCTAAATTCAACCTTGATTGTGATATAATGATAAGGTTTTGGAACTATGTATGTGTACCTTAAATAGAAAATTTTATAAAGGAACTATTATATTAATCTCATAGTTCATCATTCTTTATTCATCCTAGAAGTTTGATCATGTATAGAGATATGAAAGAGTATTTTTGGTGGGATAACATGAAAAAAGATATTATAGAGTATGTATCTTGGTGCATGGTATGTCAGTAAGTTAAGGTTGAGAGATGGAGGTATAAGAGTATGTTACAAACATTACCCATAATAGAATTTAAATAGGAAAACATCACTATGTATTTTGTTATTGGACTACCCAAAATTCCAAAAGGCTAATTCTATTTGGGTTGTAGTCGATCACTTTACGAAGTCAACACAATTTATTATTATTAAAGAGTATTTTTATCTTGATATTCTTTCTAAAATATATATTAAGTAAGTATTAAGGTTTCATGTAGTACTAAATTCTATTTTAAATGATCAAGATATGAGTTATACCATGAATTTCTGGCAAAGTCTCTAGTAATCTATGGATATAAAGTACGTTTCAATACTACTTATCATTCTCATAAAAATAGTTATTTTGAAAGGAAAATTGAAACAATAGAATACATATTGAGAGATTTATATATGAATTTCAAATTTGGTTTGAATCAACACCTTCCTTTGGTGAAATTTAATTATAATAATATCTTTCACTCGAGAATTCAGATGGATCCTTATGAGTCCCTCTATGGAAGAAATTTTAAAACTCTAACTTGTTGGGATAAGGGTGGATAATGAAAGCTATTGGGACTTGATATAGTTTAGGAAAAAGTAGAGAAGGTTAGACCCATTCAATAGAACATGAGGGTAGCTCAGAGTTGATACAAAAGTTATTCTTGCAATCATCTATAAGATTTAGTGTTCAAAGTTAGAGACAAGGTATTTCTATGAATATCTACTTGGAATAGGGTTATGATATTTTGGAAGAGCGGTAAGTTGAGTGCTATAATTATTGTTCCATTAAAAATTATTGATCATATTAGTATGGTATCATGTTAATGGGTGCTTCCACCGAATCTCTCTTATTTCCATGATCTATTCGATGTATCTCTCATGAGGAAGTACATACCATATCCTTCACATGTATTGAACTTGTAAGTCAAAACACTAGAGAAAGATCTATGTTATGAGGAAAAACCAGTGGATTTATGGATCATATAGAGAAAGTTATATGAATCAAGACCACTAACTTAGTCAAATTTTCTTGGAAAAATCATATAATTAAGGAAGATACATGGGAACCTGAGGATATGATGAGGCAGAAATATCCTCAGTTGTTTGTAACAAAGTGAGATAATTTCGAGGGAGAAATTCATTTTATGGGGGGAAGAATCTAACACCTTGATATTTTATAATATATTTTAAATAAATTTAATTTCTTCAATAGCTTTCATTATACACAACAATGAATTTAAACAAATCAAGATCTACTATTAAAATATTATTTAAATGAAATTGTTATAACGTAGCTGTTAAAATTAGCTGGTATGAATAAGAATAACTAAATTATAAAAAAATTATAGTTTATACATTTATAAAATCAATTCAATAGTTATCAATTGATTTTAAATTAAAATAAAAAACATTTTAAGGTAAAATATATGTTTTTCTGAAAAGAAAAATGTTTTTATACGTGCAATGTTTTTTATATTAATAAATTAAATTGGTCATTATTAGTGAATGATTTTAATGAAATTTATATATTATATATTAAATAAAAAAATTATCATTTATCCAATATTTTTTTCTAGTCATGGAATAATAATAAATCTAATTTTATACTTAAAAATAGTATTTTCTTAAAAAGTGGTTTTTCATCATGTTTTGCGCACTTATTTTAAAATTATTTTATAACACCTACAGAAATTGAATATTTAAAAACTGATACCATATTATTAATGAGGATAAATTTTTTTAAGATGTACCTTTTATTTTTTTTCATTATAAATAATAACCTCGGTAAAAAAAATTCACCATAGTAAGGGTAAAATAGGTAAAATAGGGTTAAAACATTAGGATAAGGCTTTAAAATTTATTTAACACTTGACTTTATCCTATTATATGAGAAGAGTTTGGAAATTTTAATCCATGTCTTGAAAATATTTCCACTTGGAACCATTTTTCTTTGAAATTTACCTTTATATTATTTTAAGTAAAGAAAAATACAAAATGTCACTCTCTTGACTTTAAACTTCTATTTTATGTTCACATAGGGATAAAAATAAGTTTTGAATGAGTATTAAAGGTTATTTCTGAATAATGAAATTATTTTTATGATGTTAATTTATTTCTAATTTTTATTTATTATATAATTACCTTAAATTCTTATACAACGCTAACATGTTATTTATTTATTTAATGAAAACATAAAATAAATGATTTTAAAAATATTAAAAGTAAAAATTTTTGGAGAATTTTCATATTACAAAAATTTTATATATTAATATATAATATTATGGATGTATTAAATGATTATATTTTAATTCAATATTTTTTATTATATCTTTAAATTCAAATTAAATGAATAGTTTCAAAAATGACAATAATGATATTTTATGAAAATGATATTTTATTAAATTATTTTAAAATAATAAAAATATTGAGAGTGGAAAATGGGGATAATATTTGGTTTAAATGTCATCATTTTTTCATTTATGATCTAATTTTTAGCTTATAAGTAAAATTATAACCCTTTAGTATTAAAAATCCATTACCACTATTAGGATTAAAATTAGTTAACTAAGGGGTTAAACCAATATATAAGGTTTAAAATTATACCAAAACCTATATAAATTTAATTATTTGATTATATTTTGACCTTATAATATTTTTCTTAGAATCTATATCCATTTTGAATCATTTTTCTTGAGGATGTATTAATTTTATTTTAATATTTTTAGTAATTCCATGTGTGTCTCTTCCCTCCCTTATAAAAGGACACCTCTTAGCTCCTTTATTTAAAACAAATTATGCCATATAGATCAACCAAACCAAACCCAATTATATTATAAAAATACTTATCCATTTCATAGAGGTTTTTATCTTCCCAAAATACCAACCCTAGGGTTCTTAATAGGATATTTATAGGAGTTCTTTTAAAGAAGAGGTAATCGTCTTAACCGATCACTTTATTTTTACTTCTTATTTTACCTCTTATAAATCTATAGTATTTATCATAAAATAATATATTCAGTGTCCTAAATATAATTAAATGTTATTATTATTATGAAACCACCATTATCCACTCTCTTTTCTATCAAAAGGTAATTGAAAGTATCATTTGTGCGTATGTGTGACTTACTCTCTCCACATAGTAATACAATTCATTTTTCATAACCATATTATAAGGATGGGTATTATGATGGGTTTAATGTTTATATATGATATTTCTTACATAATTATTCTTATTTAATTATAGTATCATATCTACTTTCTTACCTTCCAATCCTTTAGAAAATGATAACTTCGCTCATGCTTACGTGTGGATCACCACCACTAAGAAGTGATGTAATCCGATTTACATTTCTACTTTACATGGATGGTAATGGGGATAAAATTAAATAAAATATATGATATATATGATATAGAAATTATCCTATAAATTTTAATTATTATTTACCTATCTTTATTTCCATCTTTCACAAAGTGAAAATAGTGTTCATGCGTATGTGTGGCCTACCCTCTCCAAGAACGGTTTAATTCATTTTATATCTCTTATTTTTACGAATTATTATAAATATATATATATATAATTAATATATATATATATATGATATTTATATAATTATTAACATTTTTTAGATGATTTAACCATGATCAAAGTACAAGTACCAAAACTATTGAACCAAAACATGCATGAAAAACGAAGCAGTTATCATCAGAAATAGTGATTTTAATAAAAAAATCATTAATAAACATCTGATAAAAGGTTATAAGTAAATAATATATGGTTGTATACATGATTATGTTTTTTTCATAGATTTAAAATAAATATATATTTATTATATATGATTTTTTAACACAAACAAAGGATTTCAGACCTGAGGTAAAGGTTTATTTCATAATCTCATCCTTATTCGAGATTATTTTTGTTTAAGTCTTTACTGGGGGAATTATTTAATATTTATATATTAAAATCAATATATTTTATTATCCTCCAGTTATTTAAGTTAATTAAAAGTTTTATATTCATTTTCCTCTATTTAATCACTCAAGATAACAAAATAATTTTTTTAAGAAAAACTAAACTTGTTTTTCTACTCGATCGGATAAATTATTCTTCCATGTCCATATTTTTATTAAAATTTTTAAAATAATGATTTTAATATTCTCAAAAAAAATTATTTAATTAATTTTTATCATTTTTTAATTTTAAAAAATGGTTTAAAATGAATCGTCTTATCATTTTACTAATGAGGTATTTTTTTAATTTTCCTACAAAAGTGTGAAATGAATGTTTTTTTAAATTATACGGCATGAATACAATTTACCCCAATCATGGACACTAAATTATTTGAAGAATCCTTTACAAGATCAAAATATTTTTTTAAAATAAAAAAAAATTCCCTAATATTTTGGTAACTTTTAGTTTTTAAATAAGTTATTTCAAAGTGAAAAGGAGTATTTTCCTCAAGAAATTTTCCAATGATCTTCTTAAAATATTTTCATTTATGTTAACATCCTTTATTGAATCTTATTATTTAATGAGTTTATACTACAAATATACCATACATAATATTTTTATGGACGGTTTATGATCATTTTTACTGGGGAAATTATTGATACTTTATATGCTAGTTCTTCCAATATGGGCAGTTATTGATTTTTTTAAGAAATTTTGATTAAGTTGTATTATTTATTCATATGATGAATTAATTGAAATTATTAAGATATGTGTGGGGCCTATAATTAAATATCACTTAGATGCATCAGTGTGTCTTATGAGACAAAATAGGTTGGGTATTTAGTTGAGGTTTTACCCAATTATATAGATTTCTTGGCATGAGGCCTTGATGGTATTTTTATATGTCTTGGAATAAGGCCTCGGTGGTAAGTTTTAGATGTCTGGAATAATTTATTCCATCATTATGAAATAAATTATTGATTTTCATGTTATTATTTAAATATTTATGATATATGTGGATAATTTTTTAGATTAAGTGATTATTTATATGACATTATTTGAATATCATTTATTCATGTCATATTATTCATGCCTTTTTTAGTTTCTATTATATGAATTCCATTACTGAGCATATAATATCACCCATTTATTATGTTTACTTTCCCTAGGATTCTAGGTAGTGTTTTACGATTGATATATTGGGATATTCTAAAGGGTATAATGATGTTCTCAAATAAAATACTAGGTTGTATTTTATGTTTTCAAATGTAATTTCATATTCAATTATGTATCTAGTTTTCAAAGACTACTAAACTATTCAATACTTTGGGATATGATCTCTAGTATCTAGTACCAATTTGATAATGAAACTATTGGATCTAGGATACTAGTTTTGGGTATTTACTTAGTATCTTCTTCATAAATTAGAAATTCTTTATATCTCTTAACACCCAAATAGCCCGAAGGCCTTCTTTTTTTATTTTATTAAGGATAATCCCCATTTTTTAAGGGTTGAAGGGGAGCCCGTACATGACCCATAGGCCCAAGGCACAACGACCTAAATGACTTGAAATACATGACCCGAAGTCCCAGAGGCATACCACGCCCATAACATGACTCGTAGGCCCAACCCACTAGAACTGCCCCTCCCCAGCTTCTGTATCATTAATCGCCTTTAGCTCCCCACCTGCATTGTTGATCGGCTATCATTGCCCCGTAAAATAAAATATTTTTTCTTATATACATCAAAAAATTTAATACCCATCTCCTATAAAATTTTCAAATCATCAATCAATGGCAAAAGATACGCATTGTAATGACCCAAACTTTTACTAATGAAAATTACTCTTGATCTGATAAAATGTATTATTATGTAAAATGGTTATATAAAACATATGAACTTATTTGGTTATATGTTTTTTTATTTTAAAATACCATTAATAATTGTTACCATTTCTAATATATCCATTGAATGGTAATCACATTATTAGTATAAATATAGGGCTTTAATGAATCCAATTTACTCAGACAAAGGAATCGATGGCCACATCCAGTAGAATTTCTCCGTACGAATCCCATTTTTTGGGGCACGGAAAGGAGTTGGCATCACTATGATTTTCTCTTGAAGAAATCCAATCCAAGATTCAACACATTAAGCTTTAATGGAATATCCTATGGGATAAGTGGAAGTTAATAGAGATTACCACCTGAGTGATGTTATCCGAGCCACCCCAAGAGTCTGTCACCGTCGCACACTTTACCCTTAGGTCTTATGTGGGTTTTATAAGGGGTTATGGAACAAGACCCTAGCACTATGATTATGTGTATTAGTTTTTTATATAATAAAAAATATGAATTCATTTTATTATTATTACTTTGTAAATGGTTTTTAAAGCACAAATAGTATTTTTAGTTAATATTAAATTAAGAAAGATATTTTGATGAATTAAGGGATTTTTTAATTAAATAATATTTTAGTAAAATATTATTAATAATTAATTTTTATTAAATATAAATTATAATATAATTTTTTATGAATACAATTGAAATTTTTATTAAGGTTTGAAAACTGTTTTTTTCAGAACCCATGAAATTTCAATAAATGTCAGCTTTTATTTTAAAATAGAAAATTCACATCTTTAGAAAATTATTTTGATAAAATGAATATAATTTTTGGATTCATGACGTCAAAATTATCTAAGAGTGAATTTTTCATAATTTTCTGAGATAGTCGAATTTTTGGGTAAAAATTAAATACCGTTTAAATATATAATGTGTTTTATGGCATTATAATGACCCAATAGTGTTGTAATAAAATAATATAAAAGGTATTTTCGGCCAAAATATGTTTTACCTTCAAAATAATGTGATTTTAGATTTGTTTTATTAATTTTATGGTTCCTTAGTGGACCCTCCAAGACTTATAAAATATTTTAGTGTTTTAAAATGATTTCCTTGAGAGTGTGAATCACATACACATAAGAAATCCTAATATTTTAATAATTTAGGTCATTGGATTTATAAAATAATTTTTTCCACTACACTTTTTAAAAAAAACGTGGGAAAAAACCATGGTATATTTTGTGGTTTTGATTAGTTTAATGTGTGGTGTCCAAAACCTAAATAATAAAGAATTACCTCTTTTTTCCTATATAAACCCACTCAAGCTCCCGCTTAATCTTAACTTAAATACTTTGGAGCTCTACCAAACCCTGACCTCATCTCTCTAAAATCCTCACAAGGTGCCCCAAGATCCCAATAAGCACCTCTCAAGCCTCTCCAAAGCCTTTGGGATCACACTTCCAAGTAAGGGATTTCTTCCTTTCTCATTTTTGTCCAAATTTCTTTATACTGTTACACCCTTTTTTCAATTAAAAATGTTTTAGTATGATTTATAACCTTCCCCATACTTCCCTCCTTATTTTTTAATGATTCAAGACCTTTTTCTCTCTCATTAATACCTCCCATACACACTCGTTACCATGCTGAAATTCCGTTAGGAATTTCTCTCTTCTCATTTACATTCAAGAAGTTATTTTATATTATACATCTAAATTCCATTAAATATATTGGTACATGTATATATATGACCCCCTTACTGTAAATTTCATGTACCTATGATTAGATTCCCCTTTCTCTCTCATAAACCATTATAATGGATTCTTATGTCACATCGTTATGCTACCAAAATTGCACCACGATTCTCCAAGCCAAAGTCATTGTGTAGTGAATATCATGCCCATTTATCTATCAAAGGTATTCACCTTTATATAAATTTAATTATTTATTATATAGTTTTATATATAAATTCCACATTCCTTTATCGTGTAATAAATGAAGATTTTTAATGAATCCATGTTGTATGATCTATGTGGCACACTTATGCATGAAATGAAATGATTAAGAAGGGTGAACCCTGATAGCGCTCTAATGCATTGGGAAAATATTAGTATCATGATACGTCAAGTTCAATGAGGGTTTACTCATGATAATTAAATTGAAATTAGGTTTTACTCATTCTCCATGTGCAATGAGCCTTGGATCATGCTAATATCATGTTAAATGTTGTTGCCACATTTTCATGTTATGATATTCATGATATATCATGCCTTTATATTAATATTTCTATTATGATCAATTGATATTAATATTGCCTAAAATTTACTATATTCTTCATGTTATTCCTTGTTTACTCCCTTACTAGGCTTTATAGGTCACCCTTTTCTTATGCATGTCCTCGGGTTATCTCATGTAATGTTAAGTACGAAGGAATGTTGTGGTCCTGTAAAAAAAGTTATCAATAAAGATGTTGGGTTTTATGTTCTATGATGTTATGTGATGTTCCTAATTTCCCAAGAAACTAAACCTATCGATCCTCAGAGTTGTCTTAAGTGTGATTTTATGTAATAAATCTTGTTTAAGTGTTTAATAAAGAGTATGGTAGTTATAGTTGGTATTGGAGGGAGGTTTAGTTATTTTTGGGATTAGGATTAAAAAACCCTAGTAAAAGCCTTAAGGATAATACTAAGTATGATAAAAACATCCCTAAATTTTGGTGGGTATTGACTAAGTGGTTTATCAAGAAAATACATCCCTGTCTGGATACGACCAGGTAGAGGCGGCTCTGGCATGGATGTATCTAGGGGTAAAATCCAAAAACACCGCTTTGAGCTGGACTCGAATGGGAATCAGTGCACGACAATAGGCCTTGTTTCACTCTTGGTTATGACACTCCTAGGGGATATTCTTTGTTAAATTCATGAGATTAGTATAAACCATTATTAATGTAATTAAAAAAATTCCCCTAAGAATATATGGTGATAAGTAGACCATGGATAACATAGATTGAAGCTTATAAATGCATAAGTTAAGGAAATAAATGTAATTTATAAGTTATCAATTTTTTTAATTGGATTAACCTTTATGTGTTACCCCTAAATTTCCTTATATTCCAGCTAATGGCTGGTAATAGGAGGACTCAAGCTAACAACCGATGCGAAGATCAATGTGATGACTGTTCTAATGATATGCCCAATCTGATGGGAGAAGGAATCGCAAACTTTATCACGATATTATCTCTATTAACTTAGGTTTTTAATAGAAACATGGGTTAAGAGGAACACTCAACCCCCCCCCCACCCCCCACCTAAGAAATAACAAGTCATAATTGAGAGCTTCATAAGACAAAGGCCTCCTACTTTTAATAGATCATCTGATCCCTCAATTGACGAATAATGGATCAACTCCATTGAAAATATCTTCTCCATCCTTCAATGTTACGAACAAGAGAAGTTTTTTATGGAAGCTTATCGAATGAAGGGTTAATATGATCAATGGTGGACATTGATCAAAAATATGAAGCTTGAGGAGGAAATATAGGTGTTGAAATGGATGGATTTCTGAAGAAAAAAAATTGATAAATATTTTCCACGCACTCGCCAACTTAAGATAGAAAGGGACTTCCTTTCCCTCAAGAAAAAAGATGAATAATCCATCGAATCGTACGAGGAAAACTTCACAAGGCTTTCATGATATGACTTCGGATTTATTGTTACCCTAGAATCAAAGTTTTACTGATTACTTGGTGGGATAAAACCTAGCCTACGGAAATCTCTGGCGATCTGAGACTTTGATAGCTATGAGAAAATTGTATGATAAGCCCTCAAAGTATAAATATAGATTGTAAAATCTTAATGGTATCATGGGGATAAGAAGTGGAAAGTGGTATTTAATTCTGGTGGTCTGATGGATAAATCCAATGGTGCTAAGAAATTCCAGCACCCCATTTTCCAAAGGTACAGAGAGAAGAACCCCAGAAATTACCTGAATGGGATGAGGAAATGCTTTAAGTGTGGAATAGAAGGGAATCTGGTTATTAACTGCCAACAAGAAAAACCCATTGCTGTAATAGAGGATAGTAATGCTCCATTCGACCCTCAACGTATTTTTCATTTCTTTAACTACAAAAAATTAGGGTACTTTTCAAACCAATTCCCTAAGCCAAGAGTTTTTTGAAGAAACCAATAACCTCCAAGGCAGCAAGGGTGAGCTTTTTCCATCACTACCACCGAAGCGAACCCCGACAATGAAGTGGTGACAGGTATTCTAGTTACTCATTCAAGAATAGAGAACATGCTTTTTTATTCAGGTTCTACGCATTCTTTTATATCCCAAAAGTTTAGTAGAAAAATCCCTACACCACCATAAATCATGGAAGTACATATGTCAATGAGAACGGAAAATGGGGAAATCATTGCATCCCATGAATATAACTCCTCCCTTATCAAAATTTGTGGATTGAACTTCCCAGTGAACCTCATTATACTCCCTCTAGTGTAATTTGATACAATTATTAGCATGGATTGTCTTTCCTTATATAGATACAACATAAATTTTCATGAGAGGGAAATCACTCTCCATATGGCGAATCAACCCCCAATTATGTACAAGTGCAAGGAGTAGGATGAATCTTCTTTAGCACCATCATCTTAATCATGGATATTACCGCCCTATGAGCATACATATCTTTCTCAGATTATTGAGTCTAAGGAAGTAACCATTATTGAAGACATGACTATTGTGAGTGAATTCACCGAAGTGTTTCCTGAGGAATTTTCTGGTCTTCCTCCTATAAGAGATGTTGAATTATCGATTGATCTTATACCTAGGGAGTTTCCAATATCCAAGACTCCATATAGAATAGTTGTTGTGTTGATTGAGGAGCTAAAGAAATAACTACAGGAGAATCTAGATAAAGGGTTTATATGCCCAAGTGCTTCAGCATGGGGTGCACCAGTCCTCTTTGTCAAGAAGAAGGATGGGTCAATGTTCCTTTTTATTGATTATTGTGAGATCAATAAAATCATGATAAAGAATAAGTATCATCTACCCCGAATTGATGAATTGTTCGATCAGCTACATGGAGCATAATACTTTTCCAAGGTAGATCTATGGTCAGTATATTATCAGGTAAGGGTGAAGGAGGATATACCCAAGACTACTTTTCGTACAAGGTACTGTCACTATGAATTCATAGTAATGCCTTTAGGACTCACTAATGCTCTAGAAATATTCATGGACTTGATTAATAGAGTCTTTAGAGAATACCTAGAAAAATTTGTGGTAATGTTTATAGATGATATTATAATATACTCTAAAACTAAGGAGGAGTATGAGGAGCATCTAAGCATTGTACTAGAGACCTTGTGAAAGGAGAAGCTCTATGAAAATTACAGCAAGTGTGAGTTCTAGTTGAAGGAAGTCTCATTCTTGGGTCATATCATCACAGGAAATGGGATGTATATGGATCCCTCCAAGATAGCTATAATTTAGGGATATATGAGGCCAAAATTAGTGATGGATATCCATAGCTTCCTAGGGTTATCTAGATTTTATCACCGATTTGTGAGAAATTTCTCACGATTGTCAAACCCTCTTACCAAGTTAAATCGGAAGGGAGTCAAGTTTTCTTGGAGTAATGAATGCGAAGAGAGCTTAAAGGAGTTGAAAAGGAGACTTATCACTGTGCTTGTAACCACACTACCCACAAGTGGATAACTTTTTGTGGTATTTAGTGATGCTTCGAAGAAGGGCATGGGTTGTGTGTTGATGAAAAATGAAAAAATCATTGCCTATAATTCAAGGAAATTGAAATTTTATCATAAAAACTATCCAACAAATGATCTATAGTTTGATGCATTAATCTTCTCTTTGAAAATTTGGCGGCATTACCTCTTTGGGGAGAAGTTTGAAATATATACGGATCACAAAACCCTCAAGTATATATTCACACAGAAATATTTGAACATGCGGCAATGAAGATGGTTATAGATGATCAAAGACTATGATTTATCAATACATTACCACCCTAGGAATGTTAACAAGGTGGAAGATTCTCTCAATATAAAGGACCCAGCGATCCTATCATTTATGAGAATTTAAAAGGATCCAATCTTCCTAGATTTAATGAATATGAGTGTGGTAATCATAAAGAAGGTAAAATCATCAATCCTTTCACAAATAATTGATCAACCATCTCTTTTGGAAAGTTTAAAGGATTCTCAAAAAGATGATGTGGGAATTCAAAATAAAGTAGAAACTATCATAAAATGGAAATCCGTGAAGTTTAATGTTAATAAAGATTGAATTGTGAGATTTGGATCATGACTATACATTCTATCAAATCCAGAGTTAAAGAAATTACTTTTGGATGATGCACATAGTTTGAATTTCTCCATTCACCCAAGAAACACAAAGATGTATCAAGATCTTCAAGAGAATTATTAGTGGGATAACATGAAGAAGGATATCGCTAAGTATACATAAAATTTCCTGGTATGTCAACAGGTGAAGGCTTAGAGGCATAAGTCTAAGGGGATGATGTAGCCATTACCCATACCAACATGGAAATGGTAGAACATCTCCATGGACTTTGTCACCAAACTTCCGAAGAAATCCAAAGGAAACAATGTTATCTAGGTTGTAGTGTATCGTCTTACCAAGACTGAACACTTAATTGCAATTCGAGAGGATTTTTCATCAGATAAAATGGCATGGATATATATCATAGAAGTGGTAAGGCTGCATGGAGTAACACTATCTATTTTATCTGATCAAGATCTAAGATTCACCTCTAAGTTCTAGAAGAGTCTTCAACGTGCTCTGAATACTGATCTAAACTTTAGTACGACTTATCATCCTTAAATTGATGGCCAATCTAAGAGTACTATCCAAACACTTGAGGATATTTTGAGAGCATTCTCAATGGACTTCAAATGAGGATTTTATCAATATCTTTCTCTGGTTGAGTTCTCTTACAATAATAGTTTCCACTCAAGCATCATAATGGATCCTTATGGAGACCTTTATGGGAATAGGTGCAGAACACCGGCATGTTGAGATGATGTTGGGGAGAAAAAACTCCTAGGTCCAGAAATGGTTTAAGAAATGGTGGAGAAGGTTAAGACCATCCAATGGCACATTAAATCTTCTCGGAGTCGAAAAAAGATCTATTTTTATAATCGTCAATGATACCTAGAGTTCAATATTGGATGCATGGTATTCCTCTGCATATCACCATGGGAGAGGGTTATGAGAATTGGGAAGAAGAGAAAGCTTAGTCCAAGGTACATCAGCTTTTTTGAGATCCTTGATCGCATTGGAGTAGTGGTCTATCTAATAGCACTCCCACTGAACCTATCTCAAGTACATGATGTATTCCATGTATAACTCTTGAGGAAGTACATACCTAACCCATTGCATGTACTCAATCCAAAGGTGGTACCATCGGAGAATGACGTCTCCTATGAAGATAATCCAGTGAAGATCTTAGATCATAGGGAAAAAGTTATACAAAATATAACAATTCCCCTCGTCAAGGTGTTATGGAGAAACCACAAGTTTGAAGAAGAAATGTGGGAATCAGAGGAAGTGATGAAGCAGAGTTACCCTCATCTGTTTTAGTGTGGGGAAATGAAATTTCAAGGGTGAAATTTCTTAAGGGGTGAAGATTGTAATGACCCAGACTTTTATTAATGAAAATTCCTATTGATCTGATTAAATGTATTATTATGTAAAATAGTTATATAAAATATATGCACTTCTTTGGTTTTATGTTTTTGGATTTTAAAATACCATTAACAATTGTTACTATTGCTAATATAGCTTTTGAATAGTGATCACATTTTTAGTATAAATATAGGGATTTAACAAATCCAATTTACTCAGACAAAGGAAGTGGTGGCCTCATACAGTAGAATTGCTCCGTACGAAGCCCATTTTTCAGAGCTTGGAAAGGAGGTGGTGTCACTAGGCTTCTCTCTTGACCAATCTCAATCCGAAATTCAACACGTTAATCTTGAACAGAATCGCATATGGGAGAAGTGGAAGTTAATTGAGATTACCACCTGAGCGTTGTTATCCAAGTCACCCCAAGAGTCTATCACTATCGCACACCTTACCCTTAGGTCTTATGCGGGTGTTATAAGAGGTTATGTAACAAGACCCTAGAACTATGATTATGTGCATTAGTTTTTTATATAATAAATAATATGCATTCATTTTATTATTGTTACTTTGTAAATGGTTTTTAAATAACAAATAGTATTTTTAGTTAATATTCAATTAAGAAAGATATTTTGATGAATTAATGGATTTTTGAATTGAATAATATTTTAATTAAATATTATTACTAAATTAATTTTTATTAAATATAAAATATCATATAATTTTTTATGAATACAATTGAAATTTTTATCAAGGTTTAAAAACTATTTTTGTCAAAACCCATGAAATTTCAATAAATGTCAGTTTTTATTTTAAAATTGAAAATTCACATATTTAGAAAATTATTTAGATAAAATTAATATAATTTTTGGATTTAGGATGTTGAAATTATCTAACGGTAAATTTTTCATAATTTTCTAAGACAATCAAATTTTTGGGTAAAAAGTAAATACCGTTTAAATATATAATGTGTTTTATGACATCATAATGATCTAAAAGTGATGTAATAAAACACTATAAAAGTTATTTTAGGCCAAAATATGTTTTACATTTAAAATAATGTGATTTTAGATTTGTTTGATTAATTTTATGGTGCCTTAGTGGACCCTTCAAGACTTATAAAATATTTTAGCTTTTTAAAATTATTTCCTTGAGAGTGTGACTCACATCCACATAAGAAAGCCTAATATTTTAATAAGTTTGGAAATTTTCCTTATAAAATAATTTTTTTCACTCCACTTTTTCAAAAAACAGGGGAAAAACCATGGGATGGTTTGTGGTTTTTATTAGTTTAATGTGTGGTGTCCAAATCCTAAATAATGAAGAATTCCCTCTCCTTTCCTATATAAACCAACTCAATATCCCATTCCTCTTCACTAAAACCATATGGATCTCTAAAAATCCCTTCCCTACTATATATATAATCCTCCCAAGTCACCCCAATCTCCCTATAATCATCTCTCAAGCCTCTCCCAAGCCTTTGGGATCACACTTCCAAGTAAGGGATTTCTTTCTTTCTCATTTTTATCCAAATTTCTTTATATTGGTATACCCTTTTTTTAATTAAAAATGTTGGGTATAATTTTTCACCTCCACCATACTACCATAATTATTTTTTAATTATGATAGACCTCTTTATATCTCATTAATTCCTCTCATGCACACCCATTACCATGCCAAAATTCTGTAAGTAATTTCTCTCTTCCCATTTACATTCAAAAAATTATTTTATATTATGCATCAAAATTCCATTACATATGTTGTGAAAAGTATATATATGACCCCCTTACCATAAATTTCAAGTACATATGATGATATAACCCTTTCTACCTCATCAACTATTTTTATTAATTCTTATGTCACGTCGTTATTCTTCCAAAATTGCACTGTGATTCTACAACCCAAAGTCATTTTGTAGTGAATACCATGCCCATTTCTCTATCAAGGGTATTAACCTTTATGCACATTTACTTATTGATTATAGAGTTTCATATATTAATTACACATTACTTTATCATGTAATAAATGAAAATTTTTAATGAATCCATGTTGTATGATCTATGTGGCACACTTATGCATGAAATGAAATGATTAAGAAGGGTGCACCCTGATAGCACTCCAATGCATTGGGTAGAGATTAGTATCATGATACATCAACTGAAATGAGGGTTTAATCATGATAATTCAAGTTCAATGAGATTTTACTCCTCCATTTTCAATGAACCATGGATCATTCTAATATCATGTTGAATGTTGTTGCCACATTTCCATGTTCTGATAATCATGCTATATCATGCCTTTATGTTCATGTTTCTCTTGTGCTCCATTGATATGCCTATTTCCTAACATGTAATATATTCTTCATGTTATGTCTTGTTTACTCCCTTACTGATATTTATAGCTCACCCTTTTCTTATGCATGTCCTCAGGTTATCCCATGCAATGCTAAGTATGAAGGAATGTGGTGGTCATGTAAAAGAAGTTTTCAATAAAGATGTTTGGTTTTATGTTCTAAGATGTTATGTAATGTTCCTAATTTACCAAGACACTATACTTATCGATCCTCATAGTTGTTTTAAGTTCAATTTTATGTAATAAATAATGTTTGAGTGTGTAATAAAGAGCAGGGTTTTTATACGCATCAATATCATTTCCTAGTTATTTTGATCTAGAAATCATCAATATTTTCATGAAATATTTTTCTTCATACATATATATAGGGAAAAGTTGTAAACTATCAACAAAACAAGTAATGAACTATGTTGAATATTGATCCTATGATATAGATTCATTTTCTATTCATAGTAACATTCTAATATTAATAGATTCAATTACAAAATCTGAAAATGTTCTATGAAATATCTTCCACTGTAGTGAATCAGTAGGGTGACATAAGTTCCCAATAGATATGTTCTATCTATATGAAATATTATAATTTTTTCATCATTTGAATTTAAAAATAGATGCTTCAAATGTGAAATTAGTATAAGATACCAAATTTATTTAGTGGTAGGTTTTTTTCTAGTACTTGAAAATGAATGAGAGTTAAATTTCTTATCCATCTTATATCTTGATTTCACATATTTAGGAAATTTTTATAAACAATCATATTCCTTCCTATAAAACACAAAATCATTGGGTAAATCATGTATCTTTTTATACCCTAATCTAATTGGAATTTTTTTCATCATAATTAGAATCTAGAATCTTGTTTCCTTATGGAAGTGTCTCTTTTAAAAGTTTAAGAAACTCTGAGAAAAATTTATCACTCCACTCATTTATTTATTTCAAGTCAAATTTTCTCAAAACTGCTGATAATACTATGAATTTAGTGAAACCATAGAATAGTGGTTTCTCTACATCTCCAAAAAAAATATTTGACTATTTTTGTTTTTTTAATTGTTTCAACACCTACATCATGAATTAATTATTTAATACAATCCTCTGTCTCATGCTGAATATTTTTATCAATGTTAGATGTTGTATTTTTTTTATTTCACCATGCTACATCTAACGTGTATAATTATTATTAAAACCATAGAAAGTCATATGATCTTTGATTTCTATAGAATTTAACTCTCTCATATTTTAACACTTCACACATGGATACAAAATCAGATCTTTTTTTGAATATTTCATTTATTAAATTCCAAGAAACTTTCAACTCTTTTTTCATATTCATCAGTGGTTCTTTATAAATTTATTTAATTATGATCCATTAATTAACCAATATCACAATATAAAATGTGAATATATTAAAACATATAAACATTTAAAAAAATATATAAACAAAATAATTTAAAACATAGAGATATATAGTCAAAATAATCAATTAACCATTTATTGATAACTATTTGATCAAAACAAAAAATTATAAAAAATAATATAAAATATATAGGTACACCTACCTTAGATTAGTTTCTAATATTTAAAGGAATTATAAAAAATTATATTGGTCATCAAGATGATCTACCAATATTTAATATCAAAACATCAAAAAAATATAAAAAAAATATATTTATCATTATCTAAATATTAACTATCGATATGATTTACAAATCCATAATATCATCTCTAACCCATGATAAAACGTCATGAAAACACCATTTTGGTTTCAATCAATTAATGTTTCTATTGTAGTTTAATTTAATACATCATATGATTTAGATTTATTTCATACATATTGTTACAATTTATTTCATTTAAGGCATGATTGTATTTAGTTGGGTTCTATTTAATATTAGTTATATTCCGTTTTTTAAAGTCTTTTATAGTAAGATTATTTCATTTTGGTTCAATTTTGTTTTATAATTTTTTATTTGGATTGTGCATGTATGGATAGTAATGTTTATGTATATTTAGTTTCATTATATTCTCACCACTTTATTTAGAGTTTATAGTTTACAATTATTTATGTTTATATTAAATGAATCTATTTACATGTTTATATGTTAATATTATTTGAAACTATGTACATGTTAATAAATTTTAGATTTTTTATGCTAATATAGTCTATATTTTTAACTGTTTATATTTTAATATCATGTGAATCTATTTTAGTTTACCCTTACAAAACTTTATTTTACCCTTATATAGCTTTTTTTACCCTTACATAACTTTATTTTACCCTTACATAACTTTTTTTACCCTTATTTAACTTTTTTTACACTTATATAACTTTATTTTTCCCTTACTTTACTTTTTTCCCTTCCTTAACTTTGTTTTACCCATAATTAAATTTAGTTTACCATTCCTTAACTTGTAAAATTTTATATTTACCCATATATAATTTTTTTTACCATTACTTTACCTTTTCTAACCATTACTTTAATTTAGTTTACCCTTACTTAACATGTACAAGTTTCTCTTTATAGATAACTTTGTTTTAACCTTACTTAAATTCTTTTTACACTTTCATAACTTTAGTTTACCCTTAAATAAATTTTTTTTACCTTTATTTAACTTATGTTTTCCCTTGAATGACTTTAGTTTACCCTTAACTTTTTTACCCTTACTTAACTTTAGTTTACCCTTACTTAACTTTGTTTTAGCCTTACTTAATTGTGTTTTACACTTACTTAACTTTATTTTACCATTAACCTGTATAATTTTTTTACCCTTATATAACTTTACTTTACAATTAATTATCTTTTTTTACCCTTACTTAACTTTAGTTTACCCTTACTTAACCTATAAAAATTTTTGTTTACCCTCACATAACTTTTTTTCACCCTTACATAACTTGTTTTTATCCCTAAATAACCTTATTTTACCCTTAAATAATTTTTTTTACCCTTATATAACATTATTTTACCCTTACTTAACTTTTTTATACCCTTAATTAACTTTTTTTACCCTTAATTAACCTATATATGTTTTTATTTACCCTTAAAAAAATTTGTTTTACCCTTACTTAACTTCTGTTTACCCTTAAATAACTTTATTTTACCATTACGTAACTTTTCTTTCATTATTTAACTTCTGTTTACCCTTACATAACTTTATTTTTCCCTTAAAAAACATTTTTACCCTTATTTCACTTTATTTTACCCTTAACTTTGTTTTAACCTTTCTTAACTTTTTTTACCCTTACTTAACTTTAATTTACCCTTACTTAACTTATACAAGTTTTTTTTATCCTTACATAACTTTTCTTGGCCCTTAATTAACTTGTATTTACCCTTACATAACTTTATTTTACCCTTACTTAACTTGTATTTACCCTTATATAACATTATTTTACCCTTACTTAATTTTTTTCCCTTATATAACTTTAGTTTACCATTACATAAATTGTACAAGTTTTTTTTACCATTACATAACGTTATTTTACCCTTAATTAAATTTTTTTTACACTTACGTAACATTATTTTACCATTACATAACTTTGTTTTACCGTTAATTAACTTATTTTTACCCTTAATTAACTTTATTTTACCCTTAATTAATTTTTTACTCATAATTAAAAAAATTCACACTTATTTAACTCTATTTTTCCCTTATATATCTTTATTTTACCCTTAATTAACATTATTTTACCCTTATTTAACCTTTAAAAGTTTTTTTTACCCTTACATGACTTTTTCACACTTAACTTTTTTTACCCATACATAACTTATGTTTACCCTTACATGGATTTATTTTACCCTTACTAAACTTTTATTTACCCTTACATAAATTTATTTTACCCTTACTTAAATTTTTTTTACTCTTACTTAACTTCTTTTTACCCTTACCAGTTGTAATGACTTGAATTTTTCCTTGTATTATTTTTAAATATTATATGGATTATTTTCTAGACCAGGCGCTGAGATGGCGTGTAATTCTGAGGCCTGGTGTGCCAGAAATAAGTGTTTAAAATATATTAAATATATTAAATATATTAAATATCAAACGCATGAGGTTTTCTTGAAAAAATAGAATAACTTATAAATGTGTTCTCAGATTAGAAATCTGAGGGCATCGTTGAGCTCAGAATACGAGGTTTACCCTATGAGCGACTTAACACTAGTCGGCACGGGCCGTTTGTAGAAAATTCATAACAAACACTTAAATAAATAAAATTATTTATGAAATTTATTTAATTTCATTTTCATTGATACAGTTGTTGGTGGATCTTTAAATAGATCTTTTTTTCAGAATCCTAGGTTTATCCGCATAACCTTGGAACTTTTAGAGGATCGTTAGAGAGAGCCTTGGAGAATCCTCTCGGGCGAACGACGATGGAATCATGGATCTAAGATCAATGCACATCTATTTCAATACATATTGCCTATAAAAATGACACAACAATCATTCTTCATCAGCAAGAAATCCAAATCGAGGTAGTGCATGTGTTTTAATTAATTTATTCCCCATTCTTTATTTCTATGATGAACGTGAATTGAACAATGAACAGATTTATTGACGGATAGTGAATATTAGGGGATAAAATTATACTTGAGGGGTTTTGAAAGGATATTAATCTTTGTGGTCATTTTTTTATTCAATTTTCATTCCGATTGTGAATAATCTAGATCGACATGAACATTGTTCGAGGTTTGTTCCACTCTTTGGTTCTTGTGCTTTTCTCCCCCGATTCATCATTCATCTCGGGCGTTCTTCATTTGGACCACAACTCTACTTATCTCAATTGATCGGTCACTAAACACCCATTTCTTAGTGAAACAATATCATATCGTAGATCTAGAATTGGAATGGAATGGAAAATGTGTGATGTTGGAGGTGAAGTGATTTGGATGACATAGGATACCCAAATTCATGTTCTTCGGTGCACAACGAAGAACGACGATTTCATCTGTTTTTTGAGTAAATCTGGTGATGGGATGTGTTGTTTGAAATTTAAAAGTCTTGGATGATATTCTATATCTTATTTTTTGGTGAAATGGTCAATGAATTGAAGGTTAGAGGTTCCATATCTAATGTGGAAGGAAGAACAGGCTTTTTGGAAAATCCCGAACAACACGACATGTAAACTGGATCTACACGATGTGTGGGGCTCCCTGAGCAGCTGTTAGGGTTCTAGATGAAGTTAAACATCACATGGAATGTTTCCTCCATCACACGACATGTTTTCCCTCCCTAGATACTTGGCATGTACATTGGTAATTACACGGACATAGGGTGGAGTACACGGGTTTACCACATGGTGTGTACTCCCCCACACGTAGGTTGGACCTGGTACATGAGGGAAGCTGTGTATTGGTACACAGTCATACATAAATGGGTTGGAGCCATGTAATGATACACAGGTAGACTATATGGGCAGTCTATATGTTGTGTATTACTACATGAAAATGGTTCGAATGGCATAGGTCATTTACACAACCATAACCTGGGGACAAGGGACACAATGTGTAACTGTTCTACACGTTGTGTACTCTTTCATACATGGATTAGATCCTATGTACTCCATAACTTGGACAAGTTTCATTAGGTTTTATTCCCCTTATCCTTTCCCTAAAGGTAGGTATGAATCATTTTCTACTCTTAGGACTACAATCCCTTTAGCGGGACTTTCTAGTTAGAGTTGTTAGAATCTTTTTGAGAGGCCTAGAGTGAGATCTTCTATTCATATTCATTCCCTAGGTGGAGTTATTGGTATCTATGTGACCAACACTACCCGAGCATTGATCTTATACTTAGTAGGGTTAATCTAGATCGATTTTGTTTGTATCACCCCATGGCCTTGGCAGTGATCCTCATTTATGTATCATATTCTCTTCAGATCTATCAGTGTATTATTTCTCATGATGAGATCCGAAGAGCAGTATGTCTCGGATAGAAATCATTAGTGCTATCAAAATCAGGAGTGTGTTCTCCTAGATGAGCTCTTTGTGAAATATTTGAGCTAGAATCCTAGGTTTTTATAGTATAGTTATGTCTTACCTCTAGACTGTGGGTCTTGGATTTAGTATGTATGAATATTCTTGTTATATGTGTTGCATAAATATACCTAGGTAAAGATTACTATATTTTCCTTATTATATGCTTTATGATTTCGAGGTGTCCTACTGAGTATTGTTATACTCACCCATGCACGGGCTTTTCCAATATGTGTCATGTCTTGTGTAGAGGATCTATCTTTTGATGGAGTCCTAGGAGGACCAAGACTAAATTCTTCTTAGTGAGACCAGGTAGACTTAGGTGTGTTCCTTCAGTTTTCAGATAGAAGTCCCAATAATTTTACTTTTAGGTTGGACATGTGTTATAGACTTCTTTGTGGTGGTCTTTTATTTATACCTATTTACTTTCTTTACTTCTTGGCATACTCTAGTTGTGGGATATAGATGTATGCATGCATTGATTGTTTGTTTGTTTCTACATTTCTTCATCTTTTGGGATTGGAGATGTGTGTTTGTGTGTGTAAAGGTACCTAGGAAATGCCTCCCATGTTAGTGATATGCCTACTTGGTGCTAGTCAATAGCCCCTAGCCTATTGGAGGTGGGCTTAGTGGGTTACAGTACGAGCCCCATTGGGACAGGTCATGAGAGAGTGGTATTATAGGTGGTTGGTTCTACTTTAGGATTGAGAGTCTATGAGCTTAGTTTGGGGCAATGGTGTTAAGTGTTTCGAGTTTGGATTTCAGGCCAGGGACTCCAATGTTGGTGTGGCAGATGATGTATCCATACACTAGGACTCTGATCACATACTTTTCAACTCAGTGCATGAAAACACTGGTTGAAGGGAAAAAAATGGTACATGCATCATTATATAATAGGTTATGTTTCCATTTCCTTCTTGAGTTAGATCTCTAGATATACTTATTGATCGTGATACATATTGTTTTCTTTTAGGATTCCTCTGCGATTTATACCATCTATGATTCATCATGATGATCACGAGGATGATCCTCTTAGTGATGAGGTATTTATTCAGGGACCAGTTTCTAAGATGTTACCTCTAGGTGGTGCACCAGCCATACCACCACCTGTAAAGCAGCACATGTTACTCACAATTCCAGCAGAAAAGGAGCACAATCTAAGCACACTTCATGAGTTTCAGTGACAGAGGCCCCTCAGGTTCTAAGGTGAGCCCAACCCACATGCGGCTGAGGACTGACATGAGGTAGTAACCTGAGTTTTCTATCTAGTTAGTACACCAACATATTATATGGTGGTCCTAGTAGCGATCCATATTCTTGGATAAGTAGGGTGATGGTGGGGTTTAGTTACCCTATCTTAAGATGAGGTGACTCTTTCATGGATAGAGTTCAAGTGCCTTTTCAGATAGGAGTTCTCACCAACTATGCTAAGGTCTATGCATATCTAGGAGATTTTGCATCTCTAGGAGGGTATCAGGATAGTAGCTGAGTATACATCGAGGTTTACCAGCCTTTCCAGGTACTCAATATATATGTTTCGAGATTAGTTTTCTAGGGCTTGGACTTTAGAGAGAGTTCTACATAGATACATCTAAGGAAACATTATTCCTATATGAATTCCTGCCTATGATGGGGTGCTAGAGTGAGCTTTGGTGATTGAGAGTTTCTTCGCTAAGTAGATATAGCCAATGGTTGTCAGTAGTGGGAATGTAGGGGCAAATACCTCGGCAGCAGGGAGCCGACGTCAGTCTCATAGACCTAGACATGGGAGGCGTTTCATGAGGAGATCTCGGGACAGAGGATTTGAAATACAGGGTGCATAGGGTGGGTCCATTCATCCCATATAGAGGTGGTGATACTCATGTGATGGCCAGGGAAATCTCACCCATGATTTTCTGACCCACTGTATAGCTGACAAAGAAACCATAGATGGGCCGTCGAGGCAGAGAAAATGACAGGAGTAGGTAGGTTCTCAGGTTGTAGAATGTGTAAGAGGATCTGGGAGAGCAGCAGGAGGTGGTTGACATTTTGACTTTGTTACCACCACCCCCACCAGGTGGTCTACTCTAGGCTTAGGGAACTGGAGGATAGGGGAGGGGACAGCTGCAAGAAGTTTAAGATTATAACCTAGGGGCTCCAGGAATGATATGAGGTATGATATGTGTCTTCTATACCTTAGTTGTAGTATTGATAGACACAAGTTCTAGTAATTTCTTTCTCACCACATATATTATTCGAGACTTTGATATCCCAGTTGAATCTTTTACTTGATTCTTACTCTTGGAGACACCTATTAGAGAAGACTCAATGATCACGTACTTATGCTGATAGTGTGACATGACTCTTAGAGCTAAGAGTTTTGGTTGGAACATATTGGTAGTAGCGTAGAGGAATTATGACATCATTCTTGGTATGGACTGGTTATCCATATTTCATTCTCATATTGACTATTTTAGATGAAGGGTGTGGTGTGTCCATAGTGATGGAACCAGGTTCTCCTTTGTTAGTGAAAAGGAAACTTAGGCAGTGTAGGATGGAATCATGGATAGGATGGGGCAGACGATCACTCATCAGTTGGATAGCCTAATCCTTGGTGCAGTGGATGTTATGAGTTTCCAGTTTCCTATAGTGGTGTTGGAGTACGAGGACTTCTTCCTCAAAGATGTTCCAAGTTTACCTCCCTAATGTGAGATAGACTTTTGCATTGATCTACACCCAAGGACAACACTGATATCTACACCAATATATCGGATGGATCTCATGGAGCTTCATGAGCTAAGTTTGTAGTTGGAGGATGTGTAGAGGAAGGGCTTCATGAGACCCAATGTTTTGCCCTGGGTAGCCCCAGTTTTGTTTTCCAAGAAGGAAAATGGGATCTTGATTTTGTGTGCGGACTAAAAATTCTTAAAACAGGTGACCGTGAAGAAAAATTATCCACTATCGAGGATCGATAATCTCTTTAATCATTTGAGAGGGACACAATGGTTCTCGAAGGTTGACCTCAGATCAGGTTATCACCAGATACAAGTACGGGATGAGGATATATCGAAGATGGTTTTCAGATGTTGTTATGGTCACTACAAGTACTTGGTTATTCCCTTTTTTGTGACAAACTCCCCAACAATTTTCATAGGACTCATGAACCGGATCTTCTATCCTTTCTTAGACTAGTTCATACTAGTCTTGATTGATGATATCCTTGTGTACTCGGCGTCCGATAAGGAGCATGTGGGACTCTTAAGGATGGTTATGGTCATACTTTGAGAGCACTAGATTTAAGGAAATCTCTCAAAGTTGTAGTTCTAGATTCAGGTGGTCCACTTTCTGGGACATTTATCTTATTGGATGCAGTGGTAGTGGAATCGGCCAAGGTTGAGGCAGTGTTATCTTGGGTTCCACCTAAGAGCGTGATGGAGGTGAAAATATTCCTTAGGTTGGAAGACTATTACCATAGATTCATACCCTATTTCTCTAGGATATCAGCACCCATGATAGCTTTGACTTAAAAGGGATATCCTTTCATGTGGAAAAAAAGGTTCCAGTAGGATTTTCATCAATTGATGTAGAGTTTGATGAGTGCTCTGATCTTGATATTGTCGAAGGAGGTAGCTGAGTATGTTTTTTTCAGCGATGCATCAAAAACTGAGCTTGGTTGTGTCCTAATGCAGATTCAAGTGGTGATTTCCCATAGTTCATTCCAGTTGAGACCACATGAAAAGAACTACACGACCCATGATCTTGAGTTATAAGTAGTAGTATTTTATTTGAAGATGTGGTGACACTACCTGATAGGCGAGTGGTTTATCATTTATTTTGATCACAATAGTCTCAGGTATATCTTCTCTCAGAAGGATATTAACTTGAGGTAGAGGTGATGGCTAGAGTTCCTCCAGGATTATGAATTTGAAATTTTCTATACTCCTGGGAAGGGGAACATTATAAAAGATTCTCTTAGTAAGATATCTAGTTCATATTTTTTTGAATGATGAATCAGAGCAGTTGACCTCGTTGCAATTATCCATTGTGGATGGAGAGGTAGCATCTTACCTTTATTCAATGGTTGTTACCCCTCCACTCTTACAGCGAGTCAGGGGGACAAATCTTGGGGATACTGACTTCGAGACCCTGTGTGCTTATATATCAACAGGGAATTATCCTTATGGATTTTTAAAAGGTGGAGATCACATCATTCCTTTTTCAGAGGATGCACTATGGTACCAATGATGTTGCAGGAGGAGGTTCTGATAGGGTTTCACATATCTCCTTCGGTGGTACATCCAAGTATGAAAAAATGCACCAGGACCTCCGAAGTTAGTTTTGGTGGCTAGGAATGGAGAAATAAGTTTGTAGAGTTTGTCTCTCGATGCCTTAATTATTATAAAGTAAAGGTTGAGCACCAAGTTCCAACGAGATTACTTCAACTCCTTGAGGTGACTGAATGGAAGTGGGATGGGATATTTATGGACTTTTTGATGAGATTACCACATACATCTTGGGGAAATAATGTCATATGGGTGATCATTGACCAACTCACCAAGTGTCACGACCCATCCTCGGGGCATGTACTGTGACTACCCCAAGCCCGCCTTCCATAGGCCAGGGGCTGGTGACTAGCACCAAAGGTGTAAATCCCTAAGCTGGGAAGGCATTGCCTTTATAAAAGTAAACAAACACAACAGATTATGCAATAGAAAGTAAACACTAAGTAAAACAGAATACAAAAGAGTGTGTTGGAAAGTAAATGGGCTAGTATACAAACCCAACTGAAAAACAAGTATAAGTAAAAAGGGACAACAGCTGAAAGTAAAGAGAATCTCCTGGATCATCCTCTGGGGTTCCTTCCTAAAGGGTAGGTACAGATGGCCACCTCATCACTCACGTCTGTCAGTCACCTCCGTGTGTCGTCTCGTCGCAAGGTCCACCTCCAGGTATCGTCCAGTCGTGGCACTCTCAGCCTCCGTCAGCGTTGTCCTTCGTCTGCATCCAACACAACGAGGTGTGGGTATAGCCCATGCAGGGGTGAGTATAACGATACTCAGTAGGGACCCCGAGACCCACATGGTCTCACAATATCCACTAAGGATAAACAAAAGAAGAAAGATACGATCACAAAGTATCAACCAACCCTACTTAGGTATATGCCCATACATATACCTAAGTTACCAATCTCAGTCTGGCTCCAATTCTCGAGCCCAAGCACAAACCAATTCCAAAAAGTAAGTAAAGTCAATCACCATGATGATAATGGTTGAAATACATGACTCAGCTCACACAGGTATGCCACAATAGTAGTGAGATATAGATGATTAGATGTAGCCACTGGATTATCTAAGTTTTCGGACACACACAGGATACAGGACCAGCTAAGTTGTCAGACCCACACATGATACAGGCCAGCTATCTCGTCTAAGCTGTTAGACCCACACAGGATACATGCCAGCTATTCTAGAGTAATAGAGATGATCAGATGTAGTCACTGATTCATCTAAGCTGCCAGAACCAAACAGGACACAGGACCAGCTACTCTGTCAGAACTATTGAACCCACACAGGATTATGGTACAGTAGTCTTCGTCGTCGAACTCATGGAGGATTCCAGTACAGTTGTCGTCGCAGCCAGCTCTAGGGTTCCCGCACACAGCACGCTTGATTCTGGGAGGGTCCACTCCTTGAGTCAATGGTCGATACATCTACTTTCATGAAGTCCTGAGTTAATATATCCAGTAGTTCCGTCTCATCGTAAGGAACTCAACGCGACAGACGGCGGGTCAATCGGACACCTAGTCTGAGAGTTATTGGATTTTCTGTTCCAGGGGCCCAGTTGGATTTACGCTCGTTCCAAACCTGGCCATTTTCCAAATTTTTCCAAAACTCACTTAGATTATCGCAAAAGGACCGCCTCATCGTGAGGATCCCAGTGCCATAGACGGCGCGTCGATCGGATGCACGGTCTAGGAGTTATTCACGTTTAAGTGAAAATGGGCCCGGCATGCCAAACCCAGTGGGCTCGCTGGTCGGCCCAACCCGGTTCGGCGGGTCTGACCCGACTGGGGGTTGGCCCGGCCCGATGGAGCATGGCCCACACACGGACCCAGCCTGGCGAGTCCAACCCGGTTGGGGGGTCGGCCTGGCCCGATGGGGCGCGGCCCACCTGCGGACCCAGCCCGCATTGCGGGCCGGTTCGGCTAACCCGGCGGCACCAAGCGGCACCACCCCTCCTTGCTGCCCGGCCGACTGGTTCTATATGGCATGAGCGGACCACACAGCGGGCCGCTGTCTTCCCACACGGCGCTAAGCGGCACCGAGGTTTCTTCATCCCAGCCGGCAGGTGGCCGGCCGGTTCACCCACCGAGCGGCCCGCAGTTGCAGGTCGCGGTTCCCCCACCGCACGGTGCCTGCAGGCGCAGCATTCCTCCAGCCCAACCGGCCAAAGCCAGCCGGTTCATCCAGCAAGCGGCCCACAGATTTGGGCCGCAGTTTCCTCCACGCTTCCAGCACAACGGCGCCGGTCCTCCACCGCCGCGGCCCGGCCTGGCCACGGCCTTCTGTTGCCGCTACCTTCGGTCTTCGCTGCCTTTTTTGACCACCGCAGCCTACATGTCCGTGGCCTCCTTCCTCCGGTGCGGTACGACGGCACTGCGCCCTTCCAGGTCCACCTCCATCTCCAATAAAAGCAAAAAGTATGGGGGGATGTTTGGGTCATGTTCGTGCGGCCCGAACCCTCCTCGTTGTGATGTTAACAGGTTGAAATTCACATTCTGTAATTAAAACAAAGAAGTTATGAATTATAGACAACTCAAAACAACCCCCTGCCTTGATTCGAAGTTCGTTCGTTGATGATGGTGTCGATCCGTTGACGTCGGGGTGCGTCCGAGGAGGAAGCGTCGTTGTTAGCGACATTCTTGGCGGGCAGCGTCTATTTCTTTAGCACGGATGGAGGTCATTGGAGAAGTTATTCATGTTCTTCGTGGGAATAATTCTTTCTTCCAATTCTACAAAGCTTCCCCAAGGTAAAATGTCCAACCCCATAAAATAAAAATAACACACCTATTAAAAGGATGGGTTAATGAATTCAAAGAGATTTGAATTCATTAAGTTACATCCTATTAATTTAATAGATGGGTTGGGTCATTAAATGGAAGAGAGGAGATGAAGAGGCTCCAAATTAATTAAAGGAAGAGTTGGCACATCAAGAGGGAAGTTCAAAAGTTAAAAAGGATAAAGGGGGTTTAAGGGAGTTAAAAGGAGAGGTGAAGAGTTTGAACTCGTGTGGGCCCCACCACAAAATATCCTCCCATGGGAGGTTATGTGGGGGGGTGGGACCCACCACCAACCTCCCTTTGGAGTTTTTTACTACCATCCAAATACTTTAACCAAATTTCAAATAAAAATGTGTTACGCACACATTTTTATTTAATCTTTAATTTTTAATTAGAAACCCCAAAAATTAACTACCGCACCCGATAAAACGCAACTGTGGTAAAGATCTCCTTAAAATAATACTGGTGCTGTGAGTTAATCATTGTCCTCAGATTTCAATTTCAAGCACCAGTTCAAAAGTTAGAAAAACCTGCACGTACTTTTACTGAACGTACCCGAAAAAAACTTCATAAAATGATTCCGGGCACACTGGGCCTCAGAATCAGGTGCCGTCAAAAACTACGGACTCGTAAAATTCCAAATAACCTAGGGAAAAAAATTACTTGAAACTTCCAGGTCTTTACATTACCCCCACCTCATGGCTTTACGTCCCCGTAAAGATACAACACACACTAGGGAAATAAATGGGGGTACTGAGCAAGCATTTGAGCCTCCCGCTCCCATGTGCTCTCCTGGAGGTTCTCGTGTAGCCAACGAATGTGCACTAGAGGAATCGACTGTCCACACAGGACCTATTCCTATCAATCCTCCATCTCCACTGGAACCTCCATGAAAGTCGCCCCTTCATCGATGTCCAGCTCCCCATAGTCGATGATGTGGGACGAGTCGTGCACGTATCTCCTCAGCTGAGATACGTGAAAGATGTCGTGAACTCGGTGCAACTGAGGTGGAAGGTCCAGGCGGTAAGCCACCTTTCCTACTCTGCTGAGGACTTGGAACAGTCTGATGAATTGTGAAGATAACTTTCCACCTTGGCCAAATCTCCATAGACCTCATCGAGGTGAGACCCGTAGGAAGACGTGGTCTCCATCCTCGAGCTCCAGTGGTCTCTGTCTCCTAACAGCATAGGACTTCTGCCTGCTCTGTGCAGTCTTCATCCACTCTTGGATGATCTGCACCTTCTCCTTCGTAGCCTGAACCATCTCTGGTCCTACAAGTGCTGACTCCCTTGGGTTAGTCCAGCACAGAGGTGATCTGCAAGGTCAGTCGTACAGTGCCTCGTAAGGGGCCATCCCGATGGTGGAGTGGTAGCTGTTGTTGTACGCAAACTCCACCAAGGTTAATTGATCCTCCCAACTACGACCAAAGTCGAGGACACATGCACGGAGCATGTCCTTGAGAGTCTGAATGGTCCTCTTAGTCTGATCATCTGTTTGAGGATGGAAGGTGCTGCCCAAGCGAAGCTGCGTCCCGAAAGCCTCCTGTAACCCATTCCATAGCCGGGAAGTGAAACGAGAATCTATATTGGAGATGATAGTCGATGGAACACCATGAAGTCGTATGATCTCATGAACATAGAGGCATCCCAAGCTCTCTACTGAGCTCTACTCTCAGATCGGTAGGAAGTGGGCCGACTTTGTGAGTCGGTCTACGATCATCCAAATAGAGTTGTGTCCTCTGGATGTACGTGGAATTCCCATCACAAAATCTATGGATATCCCATCCCACTTCCACTCTGGTACCTCTAATGGTTGTACCAAGCCCGCTGATACCTGGTGCTCCATCGTCACTTGCTGACAAGTGAGGCATCGCGAGACAAACTCTGTTACTGCCTTCTTCATACCCGGCCACCAGTGTTGTCATCTGAGGTCCTGATACATCTTCGCCACTCTTGGATGTACCGCTAGAGGGGAAGTGTGGAACTTCCTCAACACCTCTTCCTGTAGTGAAACTGGTACCATGGTACGTCCCCTGAAGAGGATGACGTGCTCCCAACCTTCAGAAAATCCGTTAGGCACCTTCCCTATGGATATCGGAGCATGTCGCGTTTCACAGTCAACATCCCCAAGTTGTGCCTCTATGACTCACTGAAGATGTGGAGGTGTGACTGTGAGAGACTAAAGAAAGGTTTTCCATATCTATCCACAAAGGATATCTACAATGCGGCCAGCTACTCTTTCACCTCTCCTAGTAGCTGAATGTCTGATCTCCTGCTGAGAGCATTTGCTACAATGTTTCCCTCCCCATGAGTATAGACTATCTTGAAGTCATAGTCCTGAAGGAACTCGAGCCATCGTCGTTATCTCAGGTTCAGGTCCTTCTGCGATAAGATGTACCTGAGACTCTGGTGGTTAGAATAGACTGTAAAACACTCGCCCATCAGATAGTGCTGCCACATCTTCAAGGCGAATACTACTGCTGCTAACTCCAGGTCATGGGTAGCGTAGTTCTGCTCGTGCTGTCTCAACTTTCGTAAACCATACGCGATCACCGCTCGCTCCTACATCAGGAAACACCTGAGTCCGATCTCTGATGTGTCGTAGTAAACTATGTACCCAACGCCCTCTTCCGGTAGCCTCAAGATGGGCGCTATGGTCAATCTCTGCCTCAGCTCCTAAAAGCTTTGTTGGAATATCTCTGACCACACAAAGGGTTTCCCCTTCTTCGTTAAAGCTAAAAGCAGTGCTGAAACTCTGGAGAAGTCTGGAAAAAATCTTTGATAGTATCCAACTAGTCCCAGGAAACTCCGCACCTCCGTCACGCTCCTAGGTGGCTCCTAAGAAAGTACTGCCTCGATCTTCGCTGGATCCACTGCAACTCCAGCCTCCGAGATGACGTGTCCCAGAAAGTGAACCTCTCGAATCCAGAACTGGAACTTCGAGAGTTTACCATAAAGCTGGTGCTCTCGGAGTGTATCCAGTACCACCCACAAATGATAGGAATTCTCCTCCTCAGTAGTCGGGTAAATTAGTATGTCTTCGATGAAGACTACGACAAAGCGATCGAGGTAAGGCTAGAAGATCCTTTTCATGAGACTCATGAACACTGCTGGTGCATTGGTTATGCCAAAGGGCATAACCAAGAACTCATAGTGGCCATACCGACATCTGAAGGCCGTCTTCTTCACATCCTCATCTCGAACTCTAAGCTAGTGATAGCCTAACCTAGGGTCTATCTTTGAGAACCATTGTGCTCCCTTGAGCTGATCAAAGAGGTTGTAAATCCTTGAGAGTGGGTACTTATTCTTCATGGTCACCTGATTTAGTAAATGGTAGTCGACACACAGTCATAATCTCCCATCCGCCTTCTTGGAGAACAAAATCAGAGATGCCCATGGTGAAACACTAGGTCAGATAAATCCCTTCCCCTGTAAGTCCTCCAGCTGTACCCGCAGCTCACGAAGCTCTACAGGAGCCATCTGATATGCTGGAGTAGATATCGTAGTTTTCTCAGGGTACAGATCAATATAGAAGTCTATCTCTCTATGAAGAGGTGGTCTTGGAACGTCGTCAGGGAAAACATCAGTGTATTGATCCACCACAACAGGAAAACTCAAACTCCGCACATCAACCGCTCTGAGGATGAGACTAGCCAACTGATGTGTGATCGGCTTCCCCCTCCTCTGCGTAATTCCATCCTATGCTGCAAAGTATCCCTTCTTGCTGGTGAAGGTGAACCTGGTACCATACGTGCGGATACACCACACTTTGCGCCTAATACAGTCAATCTGATCATGGACTGTAGATAACCGGTCCATACCCAAGATGACGTCGTAAGGCCTCGACGCCTCTACAAGAAGATCTCAGTCAAAGCTCTCGCCTCCTAGAGTAAGCTCACACTACCATTACCAGTGCGTAATCATCGAGTCTACTCTCGTAAGAGTCTCTAGCCGTAAGTATCGAGCCAACAGCTCTGTCGGAATCTCCGAGCTCCGAACAAGGGCAGCGGCAATAAAATAATGACTCACACCTGTGTCTATGAGTACTGCAGCAAGGATGGAGTAGACACAGATAGTACCTCGAATCATCTCAGGTGCGCCGTGGTTATAGGCCTCGACTGCCTGGAGCTAAGCCTACCTATGTCCGCCATCTCCCTATGGTCGGGGTGGACCTCCTGGTGGTGGTGGTGGTAGAGCCTCAAAACGTCATCCACCACCCGTTGCTCGGACATCTCTTCTGCCTCGTCCACCTGCTCCTGATGAACCACCACGGTCAAACCTCTGCCTCTACCTGGGAGGTCCCTCTACTATCTGTTGCTCATCTACATGATGGGTCGGGCAGTCATGATCCATGTGGCCCTGCCCGCCGCATGCATAGCACTGTCTGCTCCTTGTATAGCTGACTCTATCTCGTGTGCCCCGCACAACCGAACCTATATCCTGAGATCGCCCACCCGATGGCCTAGTCTACTTGGACCTCTGAGAAATCTATCTATTGTCGGCTACAGAATACTCCACTATGTGTCGCCCTGTTGTGGGTCTCGCTACTGGTGATTGCTCAGTGAGAAAACTCTCTATTAGAAGGGCTCGCTCCAGCACCCCCGCCTGTGTCAGAATGATGAGGAGAATCGTCGAAGCCCTGATCTCATGCCAAGTCCCTGCTCGAAGGTCTGGGCCCTAAAGAAAGGGTCTCGCACCATATCTATAGAGTAGTGTGAGAGATCAGTGAACCTCACTGAGTACTGAGCTATTGTCATGTTGCCCTGCTGCAGATGAAGTAACTCCTGAATCTGTACCGCATGAAGGGTGGCTGGAACAAACTCCGAGTGGAAGAGACTCTCAAAGTCTGTCCAGAGTAATGATGCCTCATCATGCACCTGGAGAATCAGGCTCCATAATCTGCCTGCTGCTAGGTGCAGGAGACTCGCGGAAAAGATCACCATAAGGTCGGTTGGTGTCCCTACCAATATGAAAACTCTCATGATAACCTCCAGCCAATCCTCAGCTGCCTGTGGGTCCATCTCTCCACGGAAACTGGGCGGCCTCTGGCACTGGAACTTGTGCAATGCACTCAAGCAGCGTGCACTCTCTGCTACTGGAACTGGTGGTATCGGTGGCCCAGTGGGTAGCGGTACTGCTGGTACCTCCGCAGTGATAGGGCCCTGCACTGAGGCCTCATCGCTTGGTGGGATACCATCTCGTACGTAAATCAAAACCCTATTTGGCTACCTTCATGGGGTTATCCTAAAAAGAAACAGGTGTTCCATGGTCAAAACAGCATACCTGGTGAGCTGACACAAAGTAATCACAAAGAAAACTCTTGAAACACACATGCAATCAGTGTTTTCATGCATTGAGTCAAAAATCAGAGGTTAGGGTCCTGGTGTATGGATATGTCGACCGCTGCACCAACACTAGACTCCCTGGACTGAAAACCATACTCAATAATCTTAACACTATTGCTTCACAAAGGATAATGATCAGAGTCTTGAGTTCTGTGGTAGAACTGAATCCTCTAATACCAATTTGTCACGACCCGTCCTCGGGGCCCATTCCAGGACTACCCCAAGCCCACCTTCCATAGGCCAGGGGCTGGCGACTAGCACCAAAGGCATAAATCCCTAAGTTGGGAAGTCATTTCCTTTATAAAAGTAAACAAACACAATAGAGTACGCAATAGAAAGTAAACACTAAGTAAAATTGAATACAAAAGAGTGTGCTGGAAAGTAAATGGGCCAGTATACAAACCCAAATGAAAAAAAAGTAAAAGTAAAAAGGGACAACAGCTGAAAGTAAAGAGCAGCTCCAGGATTGTCCTCTGGGGTTCCTACCTGAAGGGTAGGTACAGATGGCCACCTTAGCACTCACGTCCGCCAGTCTCCTCCGTGTGTCGTCTCGTCGCAAGTTCCACCTTCGGGTACCGTCCAGTCGTGGTGCTCTCGGCCTCCATCAGTGTTGTCTATCGTCTGCATCCAACACAACGAGGTGTGGGCATATCCTGTGCAGGGCTGAGTATAACAATACTCAGTAGGGACCCTGAGACCCACATGGTCTCACAATATCCACTAAGGATAAACAAAAGAAGAAAGATACAGTCACAAAGTATCAACCAACCCTACTTAGGTATATGCCCATACATATACCTAAGTTACCAATCTCAGTCCGGCTCCAACTCTTGAGCCCAAGCACAATCCAATTCCACAAAGGAATTAAAGTCAATCACTATGATGATAATGGTTGAAAGACATGACTCAGATCACACAGGTATTCCACAATAGTAGTAAGTTATAGATGATCAGACGTAGCCACTGGATCATCTAAGTTGTCGGACCCACATAGGATATAGGACCAGCTAAGTTGTCAGACCCACACAGGATACAGAAGATCTATCTCTTCTAAGTTGTCGAACCCACACGAGATACAGGCTAGCTATATAGTCTAAGCTGTCAGACCCACACAGGATATAGGCCAGCTATTCTAGATTAATAGAGATGATCAGATGTAGTCATTGATTCATCTAAGCTGTCGGACCCACACAGGATACAGGACAAGCTACTCTGTCAGAACTGTCAAACCCACACAGGATTCTGGTACAATAGTCGTCATTTTTTAACCCACGGAGGATTCCAGTACGGTTGTCGTCGCAACCAGCTCTAGGGTTCCCGCACAGAGCATGCTCGATTATAGGAGGTTCCGATCCTCGAGTCAAAGGTTGATACATCTACTTTTACGAAGTCCTGAGTTGATGTTACCAGTAGTTCCGTATCGTCATAAGGAACTCAACGTGATAGACGGCACATCAATCGGACGCTCGGTCTGAGAGTTATTGGATTTTCCATTCCAGGGACCCGGTTGGATTTACGCTCATTCCAAACCCATACATTTTCCAAATTTGTCCAAAAATCACTAATAGTATCGCAAAAGGACCGCCTCGTCATGAGGATCCCATTGTCACAGACGGCGCATCGATCAGACGCGCGGTCTAGGAGTTATTCACGTTTAAGTGAAAACGGGCCCGGCCGGCCAAGCCCAGTGGGCTGGCGGGTCGGCCCGACCCGGTTCGGTGGGTCCGACCCAACTGGGGGTCGGCCCAGCCCAGTGGAGCATGGCCCACCCGCGAACCCAGCCCAGCGGGTCCGACCCGGTTGGGGGGTCGGCCCTGCCTGATAGGGTGTGGCCAACCCGCGGACCCGGCCCGCGTTGCGGGCCGGTTCGGCTAACCCGGCGGTGCCGAGCAGCGCTGCCCCTCCCTGTTGCTCGGCCGGCCGAAGCCAGCTGGTTCTGTCCAGCGCGAGTGGCCTGCACAATGGGCCACTGTCTTCCCACTCCGCGTCAAGTGGCGCCGTGGTTTCTTCATCCCGGTCAGCAGGCGGCCGGCCGGTTCGCCCACCGAGCGGCCCGTGGTTGCGTGCTGCGGTTCCCCTGCCGCGTGGAGCCTATGGGCATCGCGTTCCTCCAGCCTATCTGGTCGTAGCCGGCCGGTTGATCTATCAAGGGGCCCACATATTTGGGCCGCGGTTCTCTCCGCAGCGTGGCGCCAAGAGACGTCGCGGTCCTCCATCCCAGCCGGTAGTCGGTCGGCCGGTTCGGTTTGCCCGAGCAGCCTGCGGATGCGGGCCTCAATTTCCCCCCACGTGGCCGGCACAACGGTGTCGGTCCTCCACCGCTGCAGCACGACCTTGCCGCAGCCTTCGGTTGCCGCCGCCTTCGGTCGTCGCTGCCTTTTTTGACCGTCGCGGCCTACATGGTCATAGCCTCCTTCTTCTGGCGCGGTGCGATGGCACCGCGCCCTTCCAAATATGCCTCTATCGCTAATAAAACCAACAAGTATGGAAGATGTTTGGGCCGTGTAAGTGCGGACCGAACCCTCCTCGTTATGACTTTAACAGTTGGAAATTCACATTCTGTAATTAAAACGATGAAGTTAGGAATTATAGACAACTCAAAACAACCCATACCTTGATTCGAAATTCGTTCGTTGACGATGGCGTCGATCTGTTAACGTCGGGGTGTGTCTGAGGAGGAAGCGTCGTTGTTGGGGATGTTCTTTGCAGGTGGCATCTATTTCTTTAACGTGGATGGAGGTCTTTGGAGAAGTTCTTCATGTTCTATGTGGGAAGAATGATTTCTTCCAATTCTCCAAAGCTTCCCCAAGGTAAAATGTCCAACCCCATAAAATAAAAATAACACACCTACTAAAAGGATGGCTTAATGAATTCAAAGAGATTTGAATTCATTAAGTTACATCCTATTAATTTAATAGATGGGTTGGGTCATTAAATGGAAGAGAGGAGATGAAGAGGCTCCAAATTAATTAAAGGAAGAGTTGGCACATCAAGAGGGAAGTTCAAAAGTTAAAAAGGATAAAGGGGGTTTAAGGGAGTTAAAATGAGAGGTGAAGAGTTTGAACTCATGTGGCCCCCACCACAAAATATCCTCCCATGGGAGGTTATGTGGGGGGGTGGGCCCCACCACCAACCTCCCTTTGGAGGTTTTAACTACCATCCAAATACTTTAACCACCTTTCAAATAAAAATGTGTTACACACACATTTTTATTTCATCTTTAATTTTTAATTAGAAACCCCAAAAATTAACTACCACACCTGATAAAACGCAACTGCAGTAAAGTTCTCCTTAAGCGAATACTGGCGCTGCAAGTTCATCGGTGTCCTCGGATTTCAATTTCGAGCACCAGTTCAAAAGTTATAAAAACCTGCACGTACGTTTACTGAACATACCCGAACAAAACTTCAGAAAATGATTCTGAGCATACCGAGGCTCAGAATCAGGCGTCGTTAGAAACTGTGGACTCATAAAATTCCAAAGAACTTAGGAAACAAATTTCCTTGAAATTTCTGGGTCTTTACATTATCCCCACCTTAGGGATTTACGTCCTCATAAAGATACAACACACACTAGGGAAACAAATGGGGGTACTGAGCACGCATCTGAGCCTCCTGCTCCAATGTGCTCTCCTGAAGGTTCTTATGCTGCCAATGAACGCGCACTATAGGAATCGAGTGTCCACGCAGGACCCGGGTACCGTCCAGTCGTGGCGCTCTTGTCCTCCGTCAGCACTGTCCGTCGTCTACATTCAACACAACGAGGTGTGGGCATATCCCATGCAGGGGTGAGTATAACGATACTCAGTAGGGATCCCGAGACCAACAAGGTCTCACAATATCCACTAAGGATAAACAAAAGAAGAAATATACAATCACGAAGTATCAACCAACCCCACTTAGGTATATTCCCATACATATACCTAAGTTACCAATCTCAGTCCGGCTCCAACTCTCGAGCCCAAGGACAAACCAATTCCACAAAGGAAGTAAAGTCAATCACCACGATGATAATGGTTGAAAGACATGACTCAGATCACACATGTATGCCACAATAGTAGTGAGATATAGATGATCAGACGTAGTCACTGGATCATCTAAGTTGTCGGACCCACACAGGATACAGGACCAGCTAAGCTTTCAGACCCACACAGGATACAAGCCAGGTATCTCGTCTAAGCTGTCGGACCCACACAGGATATAGGCCAGCTATCTCGTCTAAGATGTCGGACCCACACAGGATACATTCCAACTATTCTAGATTAATAGAGATGATCATATGTAGTCACTTATTCATATAAGTCGTTGGACCCACACAGGATACAGGACCAGCTACTCTGTCAGAACTGTCAAACCCACACAGGATTCTGGTACAGTAGTCGTCGTTGAACCCACAGAGGATTCTAGTACGGTTGTCGTTGCAGCCAGCTCTAGGGTTCCCGCACACAGCACGCTCAATTCTGGGAGGGTCCGCTCCTCGAGTCAAATTTTGATACATCTACTTTCACGAAGTCCTGATTTTATGTATCCAGTAGTTCCATATCATCGTAAGGAACCCAACGCGACAGATAGCGCGTCAATCGGACACCCGGTCTGAGAGTTATTGGCTTTTCTATTCTAGGTTCCCGGTTGGATTTATGCTCATTCCAAACCTAGATGTTTTCCAAATTTGTCCAAAACTCACTTAGAGTATCGAAAAAGGACTGCCTCGTCGCGAGGATCCTAGTTCCATAGACGGCACATCGATCAGACACGGGTTCTAGGAGTTATTCACGTTTAAGTGAAAATGGGCCTGGCCTGCCAAGCCTAGTGAGCTGGCTGGTCGGCCCGACCTGGTTCGGTGGGTCTGACCCGGTTGGGGGTCGGCCCAGCCCGGTGGAGCACAGCCCACTCGCGGACCCAGCCTGGTGGGTCCAACCCAGTTGGGGGGTCGGCCCGGCCCGATGGGGCGCGGCCCTCCCACGGACCCGGCCCACGTTGCGGGCCGGTTCGCTCACCCGGCAGCGCCGAGCGGCGCCGCCCCTCCTTGCTGCCCGGTCGGCCGAAGTCGGCCGGTTCTGTCCTGCGCGAGTGGCACGCACAGCGGGCTCCTGTCTTCCCACGTGGCGCTGCGGTTTCTTCAGCCCGGCCGACAAGCGGCCGGCCGGTTCACCCGTCGAGCGGCCCGTGATTGCGGGTCATGGTTCCCTCGTCGCGCAGTGCCTGTGGGCGCTGCGTTCCTCCAGCCTGACCGGCCGGTTCGTCCAGCAAGCAGCCCGTGGATGCGGGCCGCGGTTCTCTTCGCAGGGCAGCACCAAGCGGCGTCGTGGTCCTCCAGCCCAGCCAGCAGGCGGCCGGCCAGTTCGGTTCATCTAAGCGGCCCACGGATGCGGGCCACGGTTTCATCCACGCGGTTGGTGCAACGACACCGGTCCTCCACCACCGTGGCCCGGCCTGGCCGCGGTCTTCGGTTTTTGCTACCTTCGGTCACCACCGCCTTTTTCCACCGTCACAGCCGACATGGTCGTGGCCTCCTTCCTCTAGCACGGTGCGACGACACCGCACCCTTCCGGCTCCACCTCCGTCGCCAATAAAACCAACAGGTATGGGGGCTGTTCGGGCCATGTTCGTGTGGCCCAAACCCTCCTCATTATGACGTTAACAGTTGGAAATTCACATTTCTTAATTAAAATGACAAAGTTCGGAATTATAGACAACTCAAAACAACCCCTACCTTGATTCGAAGTTCATTCGTTGACGATGACGTCGATCCGTTGACGTCAGGGTTCATCCAAGGAGAAAGCGTCATTGTTGGCGACGTTCTTTGCAGGCGGCGTCTATTTCTTTAACACGGATAGAGGTTGTTGGATAAGTTCTTCATGTTCTTCATGGGAATAATGCTTTCTTCCAATTCTCCAAAGCTTCCCCAAGGTAAAATGTCCAACCCCATAAAATAAAAATAACACACCTATTAAAAGGATGGATTAATGAATTCAAAGAGATTTGAATTCATTAAGTTATATCCTATTAATTTAATAGATGGGTTGGATCATTAAATGGAAGGGAGGAGATGAAGAGGCTCCAAATTAATTAAATGAAGAGTTGGCACATCAAGAGGGATGTTCAAAAGTTAAAAAGGATAAAGGAGGGTTTAAGGGAGTTAAAATGGGAGGTGAAGAGTTTGAACTCGTGTGGGGCTCACCACAAAATATCCTCCCATGGGAGGTTATGTGGGGGGTGTTCCCCACCACCAACCTCCCTTTGGAGGTTTTAACTACCATCCAAATACTTTAACCACCTTTAAAATAAAAATGTGTTACACACACATTTTTATTTAATCTTTAATTTTTAATTAGAAACCCCAAAAATTAACTACCACACCCGATAAAACACAACTGCGGTAAAGGTATCCTTAAGTAAATACCGGTGCTGCAAGTTCATCGGTGTCCTTGGATTTCAATTCTGAGCACTGGTTCAAAAGTTATAAAAACTCGCATGTACGTTTACTGAACGTACCCGAACAAAACTTCAGAAAATGATTCTGGGCACACCGGGCCTCGAAATTAGGCACCGTCAGAAATTGCGGACTTGTAAAATTCCAAAGAACTTAAGAAAAAAATTACCTTGAAATTTTCGGGTCTTTACACCAAGTCATTCCAATTTCTATATATACAAGAGAAGAGTTCAGTAGAGAGCTTGGGATGCATCTACATTTAGGAGATAGTTTGACTCCATGGAGTTCCATCGATGATTGTTTTTTGATCATGATGCTCACTTTACATCCTAATTGTGGAAGGGATTATAGGAGTCATTTAGGACCCATTTATGCTTGATCACAACATTTCACCCATAAACCAATAGCCAGACTGAGCGAACCATTCAGGTTCTAGATGACATGTTACGAGCTTCCATGTTGGACTTTGGTCGTAGTTGGGAGGATCACCTACCACTAGTGGAGTTTGTATACAACAACAGCTACCATTCCACCATCGGTATGGTGCCATTAGACGATTTTTACGGGCAACCATTCAGGTTACCGCTTTTCTGGACTGGACCAGGAGAGTCAGTATTAATGGGCCCGGAGTTGGTATAAGCTACAACAGAGAAGGTGCAGATCATCTAGGAGAGGATGAAGACTACACAAAGTTTTCATAAGTCTTATACTGATAGGAAATGGAGGCCTTTGAAGTTCAAGTAAGGATATTATATGTTCTTATGGGTTTCATCACGACATGGGTTGTGGAGATTTGTTCGGGGTGGAAAGCTATCTCTGAGATTCATTGGCCTTTTTAGATACCGCGTAGATTTGGTAAAGTGATGTATTTCTTAGTTATACCTCCACAGTTAGACCAGTTACATAATATATTCCACGTTTCATAATTGAGGAGGTATGTGCATGACCCATAACACATTATCAACTAGGGAGAGATTTACATCAAGGATAGAGCGACCTTTGCTGAGTGCACAGTGGAGATCAAGGATCAATAAGAGAGGATCCTTCATGGGTGATTGATTCCCTTAGTGCATGTCTAGTGGTAGCATGAGAATCTCCAGGAGAGCACATGGGAGTGGGAGGATCAGATTCATGCTCAGTACCCACATCTTTTTTATTAGCCCTTGTTTTGGCTTTTCAGGACATAAATCCCCAAGGTGGGGAGAATATAATGACTCATATTTTTCCATGTATTATTTTTAAATATTATATATATTATTTTCAAAACCATACATGAAGATGACGTGTGATTTTGAGGCCCAGTATGCTTGGAATAAATGTTTGAAATATATTAAATAGCATGCACATGTGGTTTTCCTGAAAAAGTGGAATAACTTCTAAATGAGTTCTAGGATCAAAAATATGATGGGACCATTGAGCTTAGAATGTGTGGTTTATTCTATATGCGACTTAAGATTATTCGGCATGGGTTTTTTGTAGAAAATTCATCACAGGCACTTAAATGAATAAAATTATTTAAGAAAATTATTTTATTTCATTTATGTTGATGTAGCGGTTGGTGGATATTAAAATAGATATTTTTTCAGAATCCCAAGGTTGGCCACATAATGCTGGAACCTCTGGAGGATCGTTGGAGAGAGCCTTGGAGAATCCTCTCAGGCGAACGATGACAGAATCATAAATCAAAGATCGAGATGCATCGATTTCAATGGATCTTACCTACAATAATGATCCAACAATCTTTCTCCATCATCAAGTGATCCAAATAAAATTAGGTCATGTGTTTTAATTCATTTATTCCTCATTATTTATTTCTATAAATAACGTGAATCAATCGACGAATGGATTGATTCACGGATAATGCGTATTGCGGGATGATATTATATTTGTGGGGTTTTGAAGGGAGATTAATCTTTGTGATTATTTTTTTATTTTATTTTAATTCTAATGGAAACATGTCTATATTTACACAAACATTGATTGAGGTTCATTCCTCTCTTTATTTCTTGTGCTTTTCTCCTCTGATTCACCATTCATCACAGGTGTTCTTCGTTTGGCCCACGACTTGACTTATCCTGATCGATCGATATTTGTGCACCTATTTCTTGGAGAAATGATCTGATATCATAGATTTGGGATTCAAATGGCACAGATTAGGTTTGAAGATAGAGATGGAGTGATTCAAATGATAGAGGATACCTGAATTTGTGTTCTTCGGTGTTCTTCGAAGCACAACAAAGAACGAAGATTTGATCCATTTTGCGAGAAGATATGATGACGAGATGAATTTTTTATGATAGAAAGTATTGGACGAGCTTAGAACTTCTATATCATGGTGAAACGATCACTGAATAAAATGTCAAAGGCACCAAATCAAATGTGGAAGGAAGAATTGGATTTTTGGAAAATCCCAAACAACACGGCATGTAAACTGTATCTACACACCATGTGGGACCCCCTAAGTTGTGTCTAGGGTTATAGATGAAGTTAAACATTACACGATATGTTTTACCTCTCCAAATACTCAATATGTACTTTGGGAAGTACATAGACATGGGCTGGAGTACACAGGTTTCCTACACGGTGTGTACTCCCCCACACGGCACGGGTTGGATTAGGTACACGGGTGAAGTTGTATACTGGTTCACAAGCATTCATACATGGTTGGGATCCATGTAATGATACATGAGTATAATACACATGAATTTTACACACCTTTTAGTGATATATGGACATGGTTCGAATGACACTGGCCATTTACGTGGGCAGAACCCATGAGAAAGGGACATGACATGTAACCCTTATAAACACCATGTACTCTTTCATACATATCTTAGATATCTTATACTATATATACTGGAATTTTTTTTAGGTTTCATTCCCATTATCCTTTCCGTGAAGGTAGTTATTAATCATTTCATACTCCTAGGACTACAATCCCTTCAGTGGGACTTCTTGGATAGAGTCGTTGGAATCCATCTGAGAGGCCTAGAGTGAGATCCTCTATTCATATTCATGACTTAGGTGAAGTTCTTAGTATAGAAGTGACCAAAACCAACTGGGTTTTGATCATCTACTTATCATGGTTAATCTAGATTGATTGTGTTAGTATCACCCCATGGCCTTAGTAGTGATCCTTATCCATGTATCGTATTCTATTCAAATCTATTAGTGTATTCTTTCTCATGGTGAGATCTGATGAGCAATACCTCTCAGATGGACGTCATCAGTGCTATCAGACTCAGGAGTGTGTTATCCCAGATGAGAGCATTGTGGAATCTTCAAGTTGGAATCCTGGGCTGTTATACTATGGTTGTGGCTTACCTCTAGACTGTGTGTCTTGGATTGAGTATATCTATATATTCTTGTTATATGTGTTGTATACATATACCTATGTATATATGACTATATTTTCCTAGTTATATAATTTTTGGTCTCAGTATGTCCTACTGAGTATTGTTATACTCATCCCTACACAGGCTTTTCCCACACATGTCATGTCTTATGTAGATGATCGACCTTTTTACAGAGTCCTAGGAGGATCAAGATGAGATGATTCTTATTGAGACTAAATAGACCAATGTTTTTTCCTATGGTTTTCAGACAGTAGTCCCAGTACCTTTACTTTCAGGTTGTACTTTTATTATAGACTTATTTGTGGTGGGATTTTATTTGGCCATGTTTACTTTCTTTACTTCCTGGCATACTCTAGTTATGGGATACAGATGTATTCATTCATTGGTTGTTTAGTTGTTTTTACATTTCATTATTTTATGGGATTGGATGTGTATGTGTGTATGTGAATAGGTACTTGTTAAATTCCTCTCGTGTTATTGATATTCCTACACGGTACCAATCACTATCCCCTGACATGTTAGAGGCAGGCTTGGGGAGTCGTGGAACGAGCCCCACTAGGATAGGTCGTGACACCAATAACGAAATTAATGTGTTATAGTCATCTCATTTTATTTCTAATCTCACTCAAGGTATTTCTCCTCTTGGTCATTATGTCATTCAAGGAAAATAATATTACATGGAATATTATTTAGATGATAATATAGACCCAAAGTGGTATACTATTGTGAAAAGTATTTATGAGCCTTTTGGTCTAAAGAAAAGGTTTTTTTCAATAAATAAAGTGGAATATAGAAAATATGTGGAATGTATATTTTGATTTTTACAATCACGCTTTGTAATTATCATAGGACCAACACATTTTTTGAGGAAACGTGTATTATATGATATAATGAATACATTCATAATCATTCATAATTTGATAATTGAGGATGAATAGGATTTTAATTCTCCAATTATAGATGCAATGGAATCTAATTATAACCACAATAATTTAAAATTGAAAAATATGTATGTATAAATATAAAAAATTCCAATTATAATGAAATTGTACCACAATAACAAACAATTTATAATCACAAAGACATTTATACTCTAAAACTAATTATAACCACAATTATTTATAATTCACAAAGACGTATATATAAGAATATAAATGAATATAATTTAAAACTAATAAATACTAAATAAATATTCTAAAAATAAAAAATAAATACCCCACTTACAAAATATAGATATTCAGGCTACACATTTGTGACAAAGAGATCTGAAATGGTGATTGATGAACATTATATTGAAAAAAATGAAAATTTACAACCTAAAGATGGTGAATCTCAAACAAGATAAAGATAAAGGAGATTGGTGGGTCAAAATGAAGCAAAGGGCGAGTTGTAAGGATGAAATGGATAAGAAAATGATTAAAATGAAGCAAAAAAATATATATTAAATTAGAAATATTGAGATAGATGAGGTGAGTTTGAGAGTCATGCATAGCATGTATTAGGATTTAAAAAAGTAATGATGAATTAATGATGAGAAACCCGTGCACATATATTTTTTTAAAATGATTTTTAAGTTGGTTTTTAATAAACCATCATAAAATTTTTAAAATAAAAGTATCCATATTGGTTTTTAAAACACGTGTCACATAGAAAAAACCAATAAAAAATCTTGGATTGTTTTAAAACCTTAGGAAATTGATGTATAATTAATATTTGATGTGTAATAATTGACCTCATGTAAATCTAACACACGATGTGACTGTTATGACTCAAAATGCATGTTTTCAAGTTTCATTTTAGTGTAAAACGCATGTCACAAATCAAAAACAGAGAAACAAGATCACATTTTTCTTGAAACTTTATGACAATGATCCATAATTCATTTTTGGTCTATATGCATCGACTATACATCAATACAATAGTCTATGTGGCCGGTATAACTCTAAGTTCATATTTTTAATATAAAAGTGTCATTTTAGTTTAAAACATTTTTCACTTGTCAAAACCAATCAAAATAACTCCAGTTGTTATAAAACTTTAGAAAAATGATCCATAATTTATTTTTTATGTGTCAGAATATCCTATACATTAATCTGACACACTATGTGGTTGGTATGAATCAAAGTGCATATTTTTAATATAAAAGTTTTTTTTAGTTTGAAATGTGCGTCACTTAGTCAAAACCTAACAAACAATATCATATTATTTTCAAAATTTAGGAAAATGATCCATAATTTAATCAAGATTTGTAGAGATTGAGTTCATTTAAATAACTCAAATTATGTGGTTAATATGACTCTAAGTGTGTGTTTTGAATATACAAGTGTCATTTTAGTTTAAAGTGCATGTCATGTTTCCAAAACTGAGAAAATGAGCTCATATTGTTTTAAAAATTTATAAAAAAGATCCATAATTTATTTTTGATGTGTAAAAATCAACCACATTTCAATATGACACACTATGTTTCTAGTATAACTCAAAGTGCATGTTATCAATATAAAAGTGTCATTTTTGTTTAAAATGCTAGTCACGTAGCCAAAACCAAGAAAATGATCTTGTATTGTTTTCAAATTTTAGGAAAATGATCCATAATTCATTTATGGAATTTATTAATTGACCTCAAATAAATATGCCACATGATGTGGCCGGTATGATTCAAAGTGTGTGTTTTCAATATAAAAGTGTCATTTTAGTTTAAAATCCATCTTGCATGTCCAAAATCAAGAAAACAAGCTCAAATTATTTTCAACCGTTAGGAAAATGATCCATAATTCATTTGAAACATATATGAATCAATTGAATGTCAATCCAACACATGATGTGGTTGTTATGACTCAAAGTGATTTTTTTAATATAAAAGTTTCATGTTAGTTTAAAACGTGTTTCACATAGCCAAAACTAAGAAAACAAGCTTGAATTATTTTAAAACTTTAATAAAACAATCCATAATTAATTTTTGATTTTTAGTAATTAACCTTATATCAATCTGACACATGATGTGGCCGATATGACTCAATGTGTGTGTTTTCAATATAAAATCATGATTTTAATTTAAAACACACGTTACAAATCCAAAACTAAGAAAATGACCTCATATTGTTTTCTAGATTTGTAAAAAAATCAATAATTCATTTGTAACATATAGGAATCAAACGCATGTTAATATAATACTTGATGTGGTCAGTATGACTCAAAGGGATTGTTTTCAATATAAAAGTGTTATTTTAGTTTAAAACGTGCATTAAATTGTCAAAACTAAGTAAACATGCTCTGATTGTTTTCAAATGTTTGTAAAATGATCCATAATTCATTTGTGACATAAAATAATTGACCACAAATCAATATGACATGTGATGTGGCTAGTATGACTCCAAGTACATGTTTTCAATATAAAAGTGTCATTTTATATTAAAATGTGTGTCACATAGCCAAAATTGTGTAAACGAGCTCAAATGTTTTTTAAAATTTAGAACAACAATTCATAATTTATTTTTGATGTGTAAGAATCAATCGTGCGTCAATCTGACACACGATGTACATAGTGTGACTTAAAGTGTGTGTTTTCAATATTAAATTACCATTTTAGTTTAATAATATAATTATTAATAACAATTTAAGTAATTAAGATTATTAAAAATTGATAATATAATTAATGTATTTAGTAATTAACAATATAATTTATATAGATTACTAATTAATAATATAATTAATATTTCATAATATAATTATTAATTAATAGTATAACTAATAAATAATAATTAATATTAAATTAACAATATGATAATTAATAATATAATTAATAGTATAACTGTTAATATCATTAATATATTCAATAATTAAAAATATAATTTATCATGAGTGGATTATATAACATTAAAATTATTTTTTTTTATTTTTTTTTTATATTGTTACTAAAATAAACATTTTTTATTGTAGGGACATGCTATTTTTTGGAGGTTGATCATTGGAAAAAGTATTTTATAAGAGTTTTGATTTTTTATATTAGGTTGTAATTTTTTTGATTAATTGTAAATATCACATCAATGTAAAAAAATTATGTAAAATTTGAATTGAAATGATAGTGCAATGTAATATTTGTATTTCAATATGGTTTTTTGTAATATTTATATTCCAATTTGATTATATGTTTCTAATCTGGTTTTGTTATAGGTTTGATTCAGGGATGCATGTTTTGTAGTAATTTTCATGGAATTTATCATTTCTAATAAAATATTGGTAAAGGGGGACTTTATTAATGCTTTTGCTAGCGTCAATAGAGGCTGAGCATTTTTAAGGGCGGTCAGTGTGTCAATGCTTTTTAGCATTGAGAAATATCATTTATAGCACTGGTAATGGTGTTTTATTTATTAGCGAGTTCCCATTTATTAGTAATTTTTAAGTGTTTATAAAATATGCATTTATCATCATTTTTAAAATGAGGAATATTGAGACATATGAGGTGGGGTTGAGAGTTATGCACCACGCGTATTAGGGTTTCTGAAAAAATAACAACGTATAAATGAGAAGAAACATGCACACACACACACACACATATATATATATATATATTAAAAGTATTTTTATGTTGGTTTTTATTAAAACCATAGTAAAAAATTTAAACGAAAAGTTTCCACATCAGTTTTTATAAATCCTAACACTAGAAGTTAAAAAAACATTTGATGTCAATTTTTTTGTAAAACTGATGTCAATTATTAAACAAAAAAAACCATTGGCATCATTTTTTAATAAAACCCATCACTAAAGCTAAATACGGAAGAGTTTTAAAGTTAGTTTTAAATAAACTGACTTTAAAATTATATTTGTGTCCATTGTGACTTCAATTTTGGAAAAAAAATATTAAATTTTTTATATGGAATCATATTTTTCTACTAGTGGGAGTTGAAAATGTTGAGTTGATAGATAATATCTATAAGGTAATTTAGTTTAAAACACATATTACATTGTCAAAACCAAGCAAATGAGCTTGGTTTTTTTTAATTTAAGATAATAATCTCTAATTCATTTTTGATGAGTAAGAATCAACCACACATCAATCCAACATACGAGGTGGATAATGTGACTCAAAGTACATTTTTTCAATATAAAAGTATCATTTTACTTTAAAACATTCATTGAATTGTCAAAATCAAGAAACATGGTCAGATTGTTTTTAAAATTGAATATAATGATCCATAATTCATTTTTTACATGTAGGGATTGACCGCACGTCAATCTGACACATGATGTGATCGGTATGACTCAAAGTGTGTGTTTTCAATATAAAAGTATCATTTTAGTTCAAAACATTCATCACATTATCAAAACTAAAGAAACAATCTTGTGTAGTTTTCAAACTTTAGGAAAATGATCTATAATTAATGTGTGGCATGTAATAATCGATTGCACGTCAATATGATACCTGATATGGTTGATATGACTCATTGTGTGTGTTTTAACATTAAAATTACCATTTTACTCAAAAACATACATCTCATAGACAAAACCGAGTAAATGAGATCAGATTGTCTTGAAACTTTAGTAAAATGATCCATAATTCATTTCTGACATATAGGAATTGTTAGTACATCAATCTGACACACGGTGTGACCAAAATAACTCCATGTGTGTGTTTTCAATATAAAAGTGTCATTTTAGTTTAAAATGCACGTCACATTGTCAAAAATGAGTAAATTAGTGAAATATATATTTTGTATCTAAATAAATTCATATGTTTTTATATGTGTTTTATTAGAATACTGATTAATTGAATATGCTAATTATGCCTGATATTAAGGTTTTATGTATTCTTAGGGTAGGGCCAACATGTAGAGAAATATGAATAAAAACATAAAAATTAAGAAACATAAAGGAACTTTGCATCAATCCATAATGGAAATATGATGAATATGAGATTGAAGATTTAATCTAAACAGATCAAGACTCCCATTGAATGAATTTTTTACATGATGTTAGATGATCACATGATGTTTTGGAGGCTCAAAAATAAAGAACTAGAGAAAATGAGGATTTTGGAACTGGAAATTGACATTAAACATCATGTAAACATTTCATGACGTGAAAACATTACACAACATAAAACCTCAGATAGACTTAAAAATGGTTATTTTGACATATCTTTCAATGAGGAACGTATTTTTTCTTGGATTTCCATTAAATGGTATCTTTGACCCATGAAAGCTCGAGGTTTATATTTGGGATTATAATAGAGGTTTACATCTAGGAGAAAGGGAATCGATTCGAAGTGCAGGGGATTTGGCCATTGGGAGTCTTCTACTAGGGTTCCGACCTAGAGATTGTTCTTCATAGCTAGGTTTTCTTTCCACTTTCCTTTATTCTCCTTTGATGTAACGTTTGATTTTTATTAGTATAATTCCAGTTGTTTTTATTTAATTTTTTTCTCGATTGTTCTCCTTTATTCTATCTCATATGGTTTTGTGTTTATTCATCATTGATGATCACCTAATGATGGTCGGCTAAATCCATAGGGGAGAGCGGAATCAGTTGAAATGGGTGCATACCAAATTGTTCAATTTAATTCTTCAGTTATAAAATGATTTTATTCAATTGGTATTGTTTTGTGGCTCATTATTTTTATGAATTTTATAAAATCATTGTCCAAGTGTGTTTGGTGGCATATGAAACCCAACATGGTAGAGGTAATTAATTCACAGCCACTGAATTGGATTATTCATCTACTTTTGAAAAGTGATCCTAATGTATCCTAGTATTTTAATTCATCTCACCGTGAAGAATTATGGTTCTAAGGTACATTGATAGGGATTGACCATTTTTTATCGATAAAATTGATTAATTGTGTAACACCTTAAGATTTTACACTATGTATTTTTTAAAAAAAATCCAATCCCTTTGATAACTTACTTTTCCCAAAACACCAAGGTTAAACAAACTCTGGAATATTATTATTTAATTATGATAGTTATCACCTAACTGTTGGAATATAGGGAATGAATGAGATTAACTAAATTATGAAAATATTGTTTACACATGTTTATAAAATGAATTCATTTGTTACCAATTAATTAGGAATGAAAATAAAAGCCAATTGAACATAAAGGATGGGTTTTTTATAAAAAAAATATTTTTATGCACACAATGGAATTTTATCTTAATAAATTATATTAATAAAAATTAGTTAAATATATTAATGAAATTTATATGTTATATATTAAATAAAAAAAATTAATTCATATAATATGTTTTATAGACTTAAGATAAGAATAAATCCTATTTTAAGCATAAAAGATATATTTTTTAAAGGTAATTTTGTCGCCTTTTGATGATGCACCTATTCTAAAACTAAATTTTGACACTTTTATAAATTTTATTTGAGAAAATAAACCTCATGTTTGGAAATTGTAACATAAAATTTATCTTAGGGTGATATTTTGGTATTTTTAAAAGAAGTTTCATTTTTTGATGAATAGTGAAAAATACTGAATTTTAATTGAAAACTGTATTTTTATTTAATTTTTTATATATTTAAATTAAATTTTAAATTAGTTTTAAAATATAATTAGTTCAATTATATATCAATCAAAATAATTTAGGTCATTGGAATAATTTTCACATTGGAATTGGATATGAAAACATTTCAAACTTTTGAACTTTTCTCTTTAAAAACCCTCTTTTTGATTTTGTCAGCAAGATAAATTTTTAATATAATATTTCCAATTACTTAAATTGGATTAGGTAAAATGGATTAAATATTTATAATCATGAGATACAAATTTTTATTAGGTTTATTTTCACTCTTATACATAAAAAAGTTACCATGGTAAAAAAATTATTTACTATAGTATAGGTAAAATAATGAAAAGGCTTGAAGTTAAAAGGTAAAGGCTTAAAATACCTAAAAAATATAACATTAAATGGGTTTTAGAGGTATTTATTTACCCTAAACAGACTTTAAAACATTAATTATAATCAAAATTATTGTAAATTCATGCCACCTCAATGTGGTTGACTTTAAACATAAAATAATCATTATTTAATCACTTAAACCCACCCCTCCTCAAGTATAAATAACACCCCTCACCACCCCATTTATACTTAAAAGAATTTAATCTCATTATATATCTTAAAAAACCTATACTTCTCACTCTAACCACATCCAAGTTCTTATGGTATCACCAAAAGACCAATCCTAGATCCATTAAGAAGAGATCTAAACGAAGTCTGCCGAAGAAGAGCTAACGTTCTTCAACGATCACTTTTGTTTTATTTATTTCTCAACCACTTAAATTATTCTTATATAATGATTATATAATAACCTTAGTATCTTAAATATATTGAGATTTTTTTTTATTTCAAGGTTATGACCTACAACTTCACACACTTCCATCAAATGGGATACGCAATCATCGTTCGTGTGTACGACGGACTATCGCCTGGCTAACTGATGTCGTTCGTTCTTCCATTACCACATTTAAAGGTTGGTAATAATGATAGATTTATAGTTTATATATTATATATATTATATTTATAATTTCTTTATGATTCTATAATTATTGACTTCATGCTTTCCATTTTTTGGGAATAGGATAATATCATTTATGGATGTGTGGACCACTGCCTCCTCAAAGCGATGTGATTCATTCACGCTTTACATGGAATATATTAAGGATGGTTTTAATAAAAATATTTTTCATATATGACATAAAAATTATACTATAATTATAATATACATATATATCATTTACTTTTCTTTCTTTCAATATGATAAGAAAATGGAAATAATGTTCATGCGTACGTACGACCTACCGTCTCTATGAATGATGTATTCCATTTCCTATCACTAAATATTATGAATTATAATAAATATGTATATAATGAATATATATGATATTTTTATCATGGTTTAAATTCTTTATATTATTAAATCAGGATCTAATTAAGATGAACAATAGATAACAAGTCAAAATATACTCGAAAAACAAAGCAGTTATTACCCAAAACAATGAAAATATTAGAAGATTATTAATGAATGGGTAATAATATGTTATAAAAATATAATATATGATATAATAAATATTAATATGGTTATTTAATAAGTTAATAACATGCTTAGAAAAATTATATTAGAGATCAAAAAACGTTCTACCAAATGGAAGTGTAAGGTAAGGGTTTCTCATCTCACTTTTTCTTCTGTGAGATATATGTCTTATTCACAACTTATTTCTTATGTGTGGTGTATATAATACCCTTTTATATATATAATATCATTAATATAATTATATTAATTTTATTAAATGTCTTTTTTTATAATTATTACTTTTATGGGGAATACAATTCGAATGATTACAAAGTGGTAAGGGAATTCTTAACCCAATTTTCATTCTTTGGGTTAACCTTATACTTTATTGATTATGTCATGATATGATTATGTGTGGGATGAATTTTTATTATATTATGTTGAAATTTTAATTTTTATATGTGTATTTATAGTGAATACACATAATTGGTTAATTTTATTAATTTTCAATTTAATGATATGATATTTATAAGGGATTTTCTTTTAAAATTTTATTTTTTAAAAATTTCCTTTAAACTCACTTTTTCTTCCATGTCCATGTTTCAAAAAAAATTCCAAATTTTTTTTTACTATTATATTATGATTTTTTTAAGTAATTTTTACGCATGTTTTACTTTTACAAAATTAATTTAAAATATTCTTTTCGTCATTTTCTAAATAGGGTCCTTTATGACTTTTTCGACAAATATATGGAAGGAATGTTTTTTTAACTTATAAGGAATGAGAATAATTTCCCACAATCATGAAACCTTAATTCCTTGAAGCATAATTTAAAATCTTAAAATGTTATTTTTGAAGAAAAAAATTTCTTTTATAATTGCACGGTATTTAAAAAAATGTTTTCAAAACAGAAAGCATATTTTACTCAATAATTATTTCAAGTGATGTCTCAAAATTATTTTTCATATAGGATAAAATTATTTGAGGTTACTTATGATTTAATATGTATATTATCCAAGGACATTATAATTATTTCTTTTATGGTTGTTTTATGTTTATGATGGATTGATATTTATGAAACCTATTTCTTTTCATGGGTTCTGATATAATGAATGATTTATTTTCTTATGGAACACGTACGTATGGTTTTTATTATGTGATGGGTGGGACCTATATCTCCCTCCAATTAATTGGGTAATGATATTATATCACATGATATATACATGAATGGAATGGGGATTGAACTTGGTTAATATGGGACTAGAATGTGAAGTGAAACCAGTTCAGTAATGGACTTTTTTCCTCCATGATAGTCATGGGAGTAAACCTAGACTACCATGATAGTTTGGGGAGTGAACCCATTAAAATATGATATTCCTGGAAAAGATCCTTGACTAATAATGAAATGATTTTCTATGCTTATGTGTTTTCTATAATTCCATATTTAATGCCATATTTATTATTTTATGATTCAGGTCTTATAAAATTTTATGATTTATTCTATAACTCTAGATTATGATCTTTGAAATGCAGTTTATGGTTTTTCAAATGTTATGTACTTATTCTTATAACCTTATGGTTATGATTTGTTTCATATCTCCCTTATTGACCCTTACTGAGCATCTAATCTCACCCTTTTCTTATGTTTCTTTTCCCCGTGATATGAATAAATGTATTAAGTTAGATATGTCAAAAGGGGTTCTAGTTATGAAGGAATAAGAGGGAGACAATGTAGATGTTTTATGAACTAGTTTTTTTGTTTCCAAGTTTCCAAATACACTAAATCCATATGATTCTAGTGTGATTTTTTTGTAATATTAATATTTATCTATTTAAATGTAATATCTATGTATGAAAATAATATGTCATTATAGTTGGTATTAGAGTAAAGGTTTAGTTAATCTTTGGAAACTAGGATTATAAAACCTTAGTAAGAACCCTAAGGATAAGTCTATGTTAGGATCCTAGATTTTTATTAATGATCATGAATAACCTATGTTAAACCTAAGGTGTTATAGATTGAAATTTTATAAGAAAATTTCCCTTGATTATATGGTTTTATGATTATGATTAGTGTTTCTCACACTCTACTTTCTAGTTTTAGTTGGTGTATAGAACCTAAAGGAACCATGTTAATGAGTAATGCAATATAAAATTCAATAATTTCTCTCCTGAGAAACCAAATATTATAGAATATGGAATGAAAAAACTCATTTTTCTGACCACACAACCTTATCAAGCCATGAATCGTGATGAGCTTCCAAATGACCAAAGGAGGGAACAAAATTTTCTTGAGTTCTTAAGGAAATTTCCACATTATTTTAGTGGAATGAACGATCCACTAGTTATTGAGAAATGGATCTATACCACTATAAAGATATTTTTTATTCTTTATTGTTCATAAAAAAAAATTAAGTTGGGCACTTATCTCTTGGAATGAGAAGAGAATTAGTGGTGGAAATATATCAAGAATACGAGGCAACAAGATAAAATTGACTCCATGGATAGGATGAGTTCAAGAATTTATTTTTCAATAAATGGATTACTCTTATTATTCTTACAAAAAAGGAGATTGAGGTTTCCCATCAATCTCATGGTTATGATAAGAATAGAAGGATATCATTAAAAATAAAATATAAAAACTATGGATAGAATAATATTTTATTTTATTTATGCTCAAATTATTGAAGGGAATATATAAGAAATTATCTTAAGTGTACTGGTGAATGTTTTAATTGTGTGAAAAAAGGTCATCGGACATTTTACTACTGAAGTAATGGGAATAAAGAGAAAGCTCTAAAGAGTGAAACTCCTACAATTCAGTGTTTTAATTCCAAGGAGTTTGGTCATTATGCTAACAAGTTCCCTAATCCAAGGACTAATGTGGATGGTAATCCAAAAAAACCTCATAGTAAAATAGACAAAGGGAGATATAATATTGTTATAATGGATGAAGTGATCCATGATAATTAGGGAATATTTATCCTTCTCTCCTTTTTGGGAATTTCATGATTGATATTTAATGAATAAGCCCTATAAAAATCTTATTGTTCATACATTATTGAAATTTCATGTGATTATATACTTGGATTATAGAATAATTAAATCACATATTCTATCGATATAATGATGAACCCAATATTCCAATGAAAATGTTTTCATATAAGAAAAGTGCTTATATAAGGAATGAAGAAACATGTGTGTGTTCAATATGGTTTTTCAGGTTATTACCATATTTCAAGATAATACATTATGAAATTCTTCACATGTTTGGTATGTGGCAATTAAGATATACATCAAGTTGTTTAAGGGATTAATGAAAAGTTTATTTTAGAAATTTAGTAACCTTATTTAAATAGTTTTAGATTTTAATCCTTTGGAAGGTTCATAAGGGTAAAATTTATGAAATTTTTTACATTTAACTTTGGATGAGGTTTTATATATTAATGTATTACTTAACTATATGTAAATTTATGTATATTGAATAACCTGTGCTAACCATTTTTTATTATAATGATAACTAGAGACAGAAGGAATGACTTTTCATCTCATTATGGATCTTATTATCTAATAGTTTTGTAGGCATTAAAATTTCAACTTTATTCCCTAGAGTAATAAATGAAGTCACTTCCAAAGTGTGAGATCGTACTTATAAGATGAAATCATTTAAGTATATATTTTCAAATGATTTTGAAATAAAATTTTATCATATTATCATCATTTATGATGATATCATTAACCTTTTTCAAACCTATTTGGTTTATGGTTTTGTGGTCATTAACCTTCTAATAACCATGTTCTCTATCATTCTCCATCAGAACTTGATAGTTATAATTCTCTTCCATGTACATGTTTTCACTTTTCGTTAATTTTTTCCTAATCAGAAACCTAGTTATGTGGTGATCTTTTCCTTTTACTTTCCCTATTTTTTATAGGAATTTTTATTGACCCCTTTTCTGATGTGGGTTTTCCAAAAAGGAAATTCACAAACATCCATCTTTTATTTTCAAGTGAAATTTCAAATTTGAAAGGATGGTTTTTTTGAAATTATTGATTGTATCGAGATTCTAGCTTATCAATCATCTCTTCCACCTAATCTCCCTCAAGTTCATGATGTGTTCCATGTATCTCTCATGAGGAAGTACACGCCTAATCCTTCACATGTACTAAACTCATAGGTTGTACCACTAGAACAAGATATTTCTTATAAGGAAAAATTGGTAGAGATTACGAATCTTAAAGATAAAGTTCTATGAAACAAGATCACTCACCTGGTTAAATTTTTATGGAAAACCCACTAATTTGAGGAGGCTATGTGGAAACCTGAGGATGTGATAAAGTATAGGTATCCTCATTTGTTTATATCCATGTAACAAATTTTCATGGAGAAATTTATTTTAAGGGGGGTATAGTGAAAAACCTAAACATTTTTCACTATTTCTTTTTTAGAAAAAATAAATAAATTTAATCTCTTTAGTATCTTACTTTTCACAAAACACCGAGCTTAAATGAGCCCCAAAATATTATTATTTAATTATGATAGTTATCACCAAGCTATTGGAATAGTGGTAATTAATGAGATTAACTAAATTATTAAAATATAGTTTACACATATTTATAAAATTAATTCATTGGTCACCAATTAATTAGAAATTAAAATAAAAACCAATTGAACATAAAGGATGTGTTTTTTATAAAAAACTATTTTTATGAAAACAATAGAATTTTATCTTAGTAAATTAAATTAATAAATTTTAGTGAAAGATATATATTAATGAAATTTATATTTGATATATTCAATAAAAAAAATTTAATTCATCCAATATGTTTGATAGACTTAAGATAAAAATAAATCTAATTTTAAGTATAAAAGCTATATATTTTCAAAGGTAATTTTGTCGTCTTTTGATGACACATATGTTTTAAAACAAATTTTTGAAAATTTTAAAAATTTTATTTGAAAAAATAAAATTAATTTTTTAAATAAAAATATAAAAAATTATCTTAGGGTGAAATTTTGGTATTTTTCAGAGAAGTTTCATTTTTTGATGAATAATAAAAAATACTGAATTTTAATTGAAAATTGCATTTTCGTATAATTTTTTATATAGTTAAATTATATTTTAAATTGGTTTAAAAGGATTTTTAGTTAAATTATACTTATATCAAACTAATTTAGTCCATTTTAATCATTTTTATATTGAAATTTCATATAAAACATTTCAAACTTTGGAACTTTTCACTTTAAAAACCCACTTTTTCATTTTGTCTGTGGGGTTAATTTTAAATATAATTTTTAAAATTATGTGAATTTAATTAGGTAAAATATAATCCATATTTGGAATTATAAGTTCCAAATTTTATATTAGTGTCATTTTCATTTTTATACATAAAATAGTTAGCTTGGTATAAAAAATATTTACCGTAGTATAGGTAAAATAATGAAAAGGGTTAAAGTTGAAAGGTAAAGGATTAAACTTTATAAAAACTACAAAATTAAATTGGTTTTTGAGGTATTTATTGAACCTAACCAACATTTACAACATTAATGATCATAAAATTTCGTGGAAATTAATGTCACCTCAATGTGGTTGTCTTTAAACATAAAATAATCATTATTTAATCAATTTAACTCACCCCTCCTAAAGTATAAATACCACCCCATTTATACTTAAAAGCCTTGAATATAATAAAATACCTTCCAAACCCTCTCATACTCACTATACCCACATCCAAGTGCTTCTAGTCTCATCAAAATACCAATCCTAGATCCTTTAAGAAGAGATAAGGAAGTCCACCGAAGAAGAGGTAACATTCTTCAACGAGCATTTTTGTTTTGTTTCTTTCTAAACCACTTAAAATATTATTATATATTAATTATAAAATAGAATAAGTATATTAAATATACTGATATGTTTTTATTTAAATGGTATAACCTACAACTTCACACAGTTCCATCCAATGGGATACACAATCATCGTTTGTGTGTACAGCGGACTACCGCCTCACGAACTGATGTCGTTCATTATTTCATTACCACCTTTTAATGTTGGGAATAATGATGGATTTATTTTTTATATATGATATATATGATATTTATAATGTATTTATGATTCTATAATTATTACCTTCAAGCTTTCCATTTTTTTAGAATATAATATCGTTTATGGGCGTGTGGACTACCGTCTCCTCAAAGTGATGTGATTCGTTCATGATTTACATGGAATGTATTAAGGATGGTTTTAATAATCATAGTTTTCATATATTAAATAAAAATTATACTGTAATTATAATATACATATATATCATTTACTTTTCTTTCTTTCAATACGATAATAAAATAGAAACAACGTTCATGCGTACATACGGTTTACCATCTCCATGAACGGTGTATTTCATTTCCTATCACTAAATATTATGGATTATTATAAAGATTTATATAATGAATATATATGATATTTATATCCTTTTTTACATTATTTATATTATAAAATCATGATATAAGTAATATGAACAACAAATAACAAGTCAAAATATACTTGAAAAACAAAGCAATTATTACCCGAAATAATAAAAATATTAAGATATTATTAACAAAAGGGTAATAATATGTTATAAAAGGATGATATATGATATAATAAATATTAATATGTTTATTTTATAAGTAAATAACATTCTTAAAACAATTATACATGAGGTTAAAGAACGTTCAACCAAAAGGAAGTGTAAGGCAAGGGTTTCTCCTATCACTTTTTCTTCTGTGAGATATATGTCTTATTCATTACATGTTTCTTGTGTTTTGTGTATATAATACACTTATATATATAATATAATTAATCTCATTATCTTAATTTTATTCAATGTCTTATTTGATAATTATTACTTTTATGGGGCATACGATTTGACTGATTACAAAGTGGTAAGGGAATTCTTAACCCAATTTCCATTATTTGGGTTAACCTTATACTTCATTGATTATATCATGATATGATTATGTGTGGGATGAATTTTTATTATATTATGTTTCATTTTTACTTGTTTTATGTGTATTTAAAATTAATACACATAATCGGTTAATTTTATTAATGCTCGCTTCAATGATATATTTATAAGGGATTTTATTTTAAAAATTTATTTTTTAAAAATTTCCTTTAAAACTAAATTTTTATTTTGTGTCCATGTTTCATAAAATTATTTCCAATTTTTTTTACTATTCTCTTATGATTTTTTAAATTAATTTTTACTCATGTTTTATTTTTACAAAATGAATTGAAATGATTCTTTTTATCATTTTCTAAACGGTGTCCTTTATGAATTTTTTGAAAAAAATGTGAAAGGAATGTTTTTTAACTTATACAGTATGAGTTCACTTTCCTTCCTTCATGATTACTTAATGCCTTGAAGCTTCCTTTATAAGATTATAAGGTTATTTTTGAAGAAAATTTTTTCTTTTATAATTTCGTGGCATTTAAAAAAATGTTTTAAAAAAAGGATATTTTCCTCAAGAATTATTTCAAGTGATCTCTTAGAATTATTTTCCATCTAAGAAAAAATTATTTGATGTTACTTATGCTTTAATGGGGGTATTATTCAAATACATTATCCTTATTCCTTTTATGGTTGGTTTATGTTTATGATGGATTTATATTTATGAAACCTATTTATTTTCATGGGTTCTGATATGATGAATGATTTATGTTCTTATGGAACACGTACATATGGTTTTAATTATGTGATGAGTGGGAAATATATATCCCTCCAATGAATTGGGTAATGATATTATATATCATGAGATAAATATGACTTTAATGGGGATTGAACTTGGTTCATATAGGACTGGAACGATAAGTGAAATCGGTTCAGTAATGGAATTTGTCCGCCATGATAGACTTGGGAGTAAACCTAGAATACCATGATGGTTTGGGGAGTGAACCCATTTCACTATGATAGTCTTGGAAAAGATCCTTGAATACTAATGAAATTATTTTCTCTGCTTATGTGTTTTCCACAATTCCATATTTTATGACAAATTTATTCTTTTATGATTCAGGTCTTATTAATTTTTATGATTTATTCTATGAATCAAGATTATGATATTTTATATACAGTGTATGATTTTTCAAATGTTAAGTTCATATTCTTATACCCTTATGTTTATGATATGGTTCATGTATCCCTTTTTTACCCTTACTGAGAATCAGATCTCACCTTTTTCTTATGTTTCTTTTCCTCAGGATACAAAGAAAGGTATTGAGTTTGATATTTCAAAAAGGGTTTTAGTTATAAAGGAATAAGCGAGAGACAATGTAGACATTTTATGAACTAGTTGTTTTTGTTTCCAAGTTTCCAAATACACTTAATCTATACAATTCTAGCGTGGTTTTGTAGTAACATCAATATTCATCTATTTAAATGTAATATATATGTATGAAAAGAGTGGGTCATTATATATTATATTTCCAATGAGTATTATTGTTTTGTGAGTGTAGTCATGATTTATTTTTAGCCAAACCACCCATGAAAACTAATTTCTCTCTATTATGCCTTTTCTGTCTTTCTTCCTGCACTTTACATATTTAATTGGTGTCATTTAATAAGTTTAAATAAAATCAATTAAAATTGGGATGACCTGAACTTTAGTCAAGAGTTTTCATAGTTGTGTTCCCACATCTCTATGGGTTTGACCCCGTATTACCACTATGGTACGACTTTGTAGCTAGTGTAGTTTGGCACAATATAAATTTCTAATTTGATCATTCCCTAAGGATTTAACAATGTCCTATGGACACATCATCGAGCTCACATTTTTTTATACTTTAGGGAAATGATTTGTAATTCATTTGTGACATGTAGGGATCGACCGCATGTCAATCTGGAACACGATGTGACCAGTATGTCTCAAAATATGTGTTTCCACATTAAAAGTGTCATTTTAGTTTAAAAACACATCACATATCCAAAACCGAGAAAACAAGCTCAGATTGTCTTAATAAATTATGAAAATGATCTATAATTCATTTTTGGTGTGTTGTAATTGAATGCACATCAATCCAACACACGATGTAATTGATACGACTCAAAGTATGAGTTTTCACTTTTAAAGTGACATTTTATTTAAAACACACGTCACAAATCCAAAACCAAGCAAACAAGCATATATTTTCTTGACACTTTAGGATAATAATCCATAATTCATGTGTGGCATGTAGGAATAGACTAGACATCAATATAACACACGATGTGGTTGGTATGACTCAAAGTACATATTTTTAATATAAAAGTGTCATTTTATTTTAAATCACGTGTCACGTAGACAAAACTGAGAAAACAAGATTGGATTGTTTTTAAACCTTAGGAAAATTATGAATAATTCATTTTTGATGTGTGTAAATCTACCACACATCAATCTAACACACGATGTGGCTATTGTGACTCAAAATGATTGTTTTCAAGTGTCATTTTAGTGTAAAATGCCCATCACAAATCCAAAACTAAGAAACGAGATTATATTTTTTTTGAAAATTTAGGAAAATGAACCATAATTCATTTTTGGTGTGTAAGAATTGACCACACATCAATTGTAACTACCCGGACCTGAACAGCCACCCAAACAGTACTAAACGGGTCGGGTGCTACTACCTTAGGCGCACCTCCCCGAACGCCAAAGGTTGCTGACTAGCAGCGAGGGTCTGATAGGTATAGTGGGGAGGCTATACCCTCTCAGAGGATAATAATATTGGTACTGGTACAAGTATAACAGTAGAGATGCAGCGGAATAAAAGACTTTGTAGACTCGAACCAGACTCGTAGAGCGGAAGCACATTCAATATCAATAAACAGCGAAAGCAATAAATATAAACAGCAGTAGTGGAAATAAACACAACAGCATGCTAATAACATGTAACTACTACTGAACAGTAAAACATGCATCCAAAGAAGGTCATACATAACTGAATATAAAAAGGGCACTAATGGTTAACCAACAGTAGCTACAACAAGTAAGCATGCTGATACAGAAAAGAAAAACAAAATAAAGTAACCCCAGCTAGGTAAGACCTCAAGGTCCATACTATCTCCATGCAACAACTAACGCAGCCTAGCTCTTGAAGCTTGCCTCTTTTCTACACGTAAATCCATAAAGTCTGCACGCGTGAGGGCCCGTGCAGGGTGTGAGAAAAATCTTAGTAGGATACCACCCAATGGTGTGTAGCTAATATAAGTGTTTAAGCAGACATTTATTTATAAGGAAGGCAGTAAATAGAACAATGCACAAATAAACACTAACTCCACTCGTGCTCAGCAGCCACCATGGAGTGTCACCTGCTTCGGTCAACGTCGAAATCTTTTTCATGTAACCCGAAACCATGTGACCCCCCTGACACCACGTGTCTCAAGTACCGACGTCCCGAAGGCACGCCCAAGAAGTAACCCAGAGGAATAGTGATTCCTGTCCTCAAATAATAATTAGAGGGACAGTGATGTCTGCCCTCAAATAAATAGCCAGAGGGACAACGATGTCTGCCCTCGAACAAATTATACGGAGGGACAATGATATCTACCCTCAAATAACGGCGAGCCTCTTCCCCCAACCTGATAGCCTCAACGCTATCCCCTGAAGGCTCCTCACCTCCCACGTGGCTTCCTACGGTAAGCACCCCCAAACCAATAGTACCTAAACCACAACTAACGGGGGCCTCTACCCACACGAGTGGTCAAAACCACCTCATCACGGAGTATCTCTGTGTGCACACTACTCAAAGTCTCAGGTGAGCGGTAATCACCAAAATAGTACCCAAGCCACCACATCTCTGACACCTCGTGTCCCTGTGACCTTGTCGCTCAAGTCCGATGTAATCGCCATCCTAGTAACCCAAGCCAAACCCAACCTCTGATCTGCATCACTCAAGAATATTCGGGTCCTGCCCAACACCACCCAAAGGGTCCAGCAGATGCAATTTAGCAATTGTATATATAACATATATAAACATAAAACATAAAAAGGAAAAAAAACTAAACAGTTGAATTTCACTATGCAAGGTGATGTCCCATACCAGCACTGAGGTCTTGAATGTCTCTAAAAATTTATATCAAGATTAATAAATTAAACTCAACAGTTTATAACAATATAATTTAAATTTAACCATTTTGGCATTCCCCGGCCAAAATGCCCCGACGAGCTACGGCCCCTCACCCGGCCCCGCTCAAGCAAAACTGGTAATAGGGAATACCCAAAGGCATCTCATAGGTCCAATAAACAATTCAATATGAAATAGTAGATAAAACAGATCCTGCTAAAAATACCTAAAAACGCGTTGAAGTCTGCATTACCCAAATGACCAAGAAAACACGAAATGAGGTTTGCACCACCTACCTGAGACTTGTACGATTCTACACCTCCGATAACAGCCTCCAATTCGGTCTAAACTGTAGTAGATCTACAAAAGAATCCAAACCTCTCAAACCCCTATAACTCGTTCTAGAGCAGAAATAAAAAAACGACTCAAGAGGAATCGAGGCCATACCGAGGGGGTCTGATGGAACAATATGTGATCGAAATGGAGTTCGGACGACAATCCAAGAGGGATTTGAAGTCCCGGCTAGCTTGGTTCACGAAACCCAGCGGAAGAAAATGAGTTCCGCCTCAAAACGAAGCTACTGCCCGTTTTAACGCAAAAAAAAATACACGGTGTGTACTTCATGACTACACGCCGTGTATATCATTTAACTGTTCATTTGGCGGATGGAATTCTGAAGACTTACTTTCCAGAACCTGTCGACATGAGTACATGGCGTGTACCTAGGGGTACACGGTGTGTACTTGGTTTCCCATTCTCTTCCTCGCCGACTTACCCACACCCCATGTATATCTCTCATACACAGCCAGACTACACGACGTATCCAAAGGGAACACGACGTGTACTTGGTTTCAACGATTCTCCCCAGCCAACAGGCCTACAGGCCATGTATTGCCGCCACACGGTCGGGGGTACATGGTGTGTTTAGAACTACACGGTGTGTAGTAAGAAATTTTCTACACGGTCAACACACGACATGTACTCGGTGAGCACACAGTCGGCCACTCGCTTAACATATACACGACGTGTATTGAAAGTAAATGGCGTATAGTCTGGAAATTTCCAAAAACTACCCATTTCCTCTAGTTTCCTTAGAAACAAGTCAAATTTTTAAATAGAGTCAGGATTTTTACCCATTCTAAAAACCCGGGTTCTTACAAACTCCCCACCTTAACATAGATTGTCCCCGACCTATCAAACGAACCCCAGAGATGGCACCGAACATACCACTCCACTCAAAGTAACCCTGACTTCCCCGGTCTCAAAGGTCCCGACTAAATTCCTCAAAGGGGCTTCCCACCTTAGGAATCATCTAAACCGGTCTCAACCCAACAAAACTTAAAACAAACAAGGGTTTACTAATCTTTTTTTCAGATGCAGATTCCTTCCGTGACGCATCGTCACCCCTGCACCTCATTGACGCTCACGTGTCACTCCCGACACCCAATGTAGCATGCACTGCATCGGTGTCCGCCTCCACGAGGTCCTGGTGCCTAGCACCTCAAGTAACCCGCATCCCCGATGCCCACAACACCTCAAGTAACCTGCATCCTCGATGCCCCGATGCCCAAGGCACCTCAAGTAACCCGCATCATCAATGCCCTGATACTACGCATCTCATACATATATACATATATATCATACACCTGATATGGTGTCAATCCCACTAACTAGCATCTAGTTAGTCCACATAGATCTTGTGCACCACAAGTACTCAAAACAGACATGCCTCTACAGGTCATGCCAAAAAGGAAATGTGGAGATCATGACCACACTGTGGTGTACCTCTAACCGTCATTGGCTCACCAGCCTACTCAGCCTCTTGTAGCTCCACGGAGTGCACCTGGCCTGAAGTACGGCTGCCTGATGCCTGACCTCCCTGCGGTACTGCTCCAGTTACTGGCCACTAACCCCTCAGCTGGGTCCCACTATCTCTGTCACATCCTTCGCGTGCATCTAAACCTTGGCTACCCTCTCCTGGTACCGAACCCAAACCAACTCCGGATACCACCGTCTGTCCTGGTCCTTGTCTTCCGGCTGTCTGAGAAGGCTGCCTGCAAAACCTCTCAAGATTCCCGACCTGTCCACATGCCCGGCACTCCTTTGGAGGCCTATCACACTGAGTCTGAAAATGTCCCGGCTATCCACACTGAAAAAAAAAATCATTGAAGAACTACCACGAGGTGGTCTAGATGAGTCCTTGGCCTGACCACCCTATTGGAACTCATCCCGTCCTCGCTTCCTACTATCTGAACCGTCACCTGAAGCTGTCGCCTGGCCAACCTGGGGCCTATCCCTCTGGTTACCCTCCACTATAAGCGTCTAGTTCACCTCCTCAGAGAAGGAACCCAGTCTGAAGATGTCCACCTAGACCCAAATGGCGTGTTATAATCCATCCTCGAAGCGCCTCACCCTAGCTGCGTCATCGCTTACCATACCAGGTGCAAAGCGAGACAACTCGGTGAAGGTAGATGCGTAGTCCATGATAGACATATCTCCCTAATGAAGACTCAAGAACTCCCGAGATCTCTTGGCCCTCAGTGTCTCTGGGTAGAAGTGCTCAAAAAACCTATCCTCGAAGTCTTTCCATGCTAGTCCCTCGTGTCTACGAGCATGTACCTGTACATCCCACCAACGCTTCGCCGGTCCTCTCAGCATGTACGTCGCCAGCTGGACTCTCCTCCCTGGAGGCGTCTTGAGTTGCTCGAAGATCATCTGCATGCTCTCTATCCAGTTCTCAGCCGCCTGTAGACCACCCTGACCCTGAAAAAGCGGCGGGTCCTGCGACTGGAACTCCCGCGTCAGATATGCCATAGATGGATCTGTACCCTGCGCGCCTCTGTCGATCCCCTACAAGACACGTACCAGGATAGCTCAGAGCTGCTCGTCGAGCCATGATCCGAACACTTTCAAACTCGACTGTTTTCATGTCTGCACTGGATCCTGAACCTGATCCTATCCCTGAGCCTGTACTTGCGGCTCATGCTCTGCCTACACCGAATCCTGAACCTGATCTGGCACCTACGGCACCGTATCCTCACTCGCCCGACGCTCCATCTGAGTCACCCAAAAAGGAACCTGCTGAATACCATAAATGGTCAGACAACCCACATATATATAAAAATATATACATTCTATGCAGATAAGGAAAGTAGTAAAAGGCAGTGCATAACTACTACCCTTACTCCCCCTTAATGCAACTCATGCCCACGGCATCCCGGCCTCATGACCTCCTTACGTGCCCTTATCAGAGCCAAGTATCAAAAGTACCTTGAGTCATGCCCGTCCCGACAACCAACGTTGCCTCAAACTAACGACCAAGTCGCCCAATCCTGGTGATCAAAATCACTTCAACCGATAATACCTATCTGCCCATACCAGAGCCAGACCCAATTATCCTGCCACATGCAGTTCTACAAAATATAAAGCATGACATACACATTGCAAAACTAGCAATTCTATCAGGAATTTCACCTTTTTGTAGTTCAAGAATACTAACCATGGAAATTGATTTTTATTCACATGATATTATCACATCACAAAGCATACGTGAAATTATGAAATTGAAATACCATAAAATGTGTCTATCAAAAGCCAAACAAATCACGCCTTGCCATACTGGGCCAAGGTACAATTCTCCCTTACCACACTGGGTCAAAGGTCACATATCACAATCAATAACCTCACACAACAAGTGAGCCACCGAGGTGAAAATCATATAAACTGTAATCTGAGCAAAAAGCAAACAGCAATTCCCACCCAAGGTAACTTGGTCCATACCTCGTACCTGGGGCTGGAGGCACCCAAGCACAAGCTAGAAACCCAGTTCCAATAACAACCTATCTTCAGTCTACCATATCCCAAATAGTAAAACCAGCAGAAATAAAAAAGAAAAGTTTCAAACTCATTAGTAGTTAGCAAGGCACTACTACTAAATCTCTGTCAAGAACTCATCTGATACCACTTTGTAACGACCCGGACCCGAACAGCCACCCGAACAGTGCTAAACGGGTCGAGTGCTACTACCTTAGGCGCACCTCCCCAAACACCAAAGGCTTCCGACTAGCAGTGAGGGTCTGATAGGTATAGTGGAGAGGCTATACCCTCTCGGAGGATAATAATATTGGTACTGGTCCAAGTATAATAGTAGAGATGCAGCGGAATAAAGACTCGACAGACTCGAACCAGACCCGCAGAGCAGAAGCACATTCAATATCAATAAACAGCGGAAGCAATAAATATAAACAGCAGCAGTGGAAATAAACACAACAACATGCTGATAACATGTAACTACTACTGAACAGTAAAACATGCATCCAAAGCAGGTCATACATAACTGAATATAAAAAGGGCGTCAATGGCTAACCAACAGTAGCTACAACAAGTAAGCATGCTGATACAGAAAAAAAAAACCAAAGTAACCCCAGCTAGGTAAGACCTCAAGGTCCATACCATCTCCATGCAACAACTAACGCAGCCTAGCTCCTGAAGCTGACCTCTTTCCTGCACGTAAATTCATAAAGTCTGCACGTGTTCCGGAGGGCCCGTGCAGGGTGTGAGAAAAATCTCAGTAGGATACCACCTAATGGTGCGTACCTAATATAAGTGTTTAAGCAGGAATTTATTTATAAGGAAGGCAGTAAATAGAACAATACAGAAATAAACACTAACTCCACTGGTGCTCAGCAGCCACCATGGAGTGTCACCTGCTTCGGTCAACGCCGGAATCTCTGTCATGTAACCCGGCACCATGTGCCCCCCCCCCTGACACCATGTGTCTCAAGTACCGACATCCCGAAGGCGCGCCCAAGAAGTAACCCAGAGGAACAACGATGTTTGTCCTCAAATAATAACCGGAGGGATAGCGATGTTTGCCCTCAAATAAATAGCCAGAGGGACAACGATATCTGCCCTCAAACAAAGTATCTGGAGGGTCAGTGACATCTGCCCTCAAATAACGGCGAGCCTCGGCCCCCCAACCCAATAGCCTCAATGCTATCCCCTGAAAGCTCCTCACCTCCCATGTGGCTTCCTACAGTAAGCACATCCAAACCAATAGTACCTAAACCGCAACTAATGGGGGCCTCTACCCACACGAGTGGTCAAAACCACCTCATCACTGAGTATCTCTATGTACACACTACTCAAAGTCCCGGGTGAGCGGTAATCACCAAAATAGTACCCAAGCCACCACATCTCTGACACCTCGTGTCCCTGCGACCTTGTCGCTCAAGTCCGATGGCATCGCCATCCTAGTAACCCGGGTCAAACCCAACCTGTGATCTGCATCACTCAAGAATATCCGGGTCATGCCCAACACTACCCAAAGGGTCCAGCAGATGCAATTCAGCAATTGCATATATAACATATGTAAACAGAAAACATAAACAGGCAAAACAAACTAAACAGTTGAATTGCACTATGCAAGGAGATGTCTCATACCAACACTGAGGTCTTGAATGCCTCTAACAATTTATATCAGGCTTAATAAATTAAACTCAACAGTTTATAACAATATAATTTAAATTTAACCATTTTGGCATTCCCCGGACAAAATGCCCCGATGAGCTACAACCCCTCGCCCGGCCCCGCTCAAGCAAAACCGGTAACAAGGCATACCCAAAGGCATCTCATAGGTCCAATAAACAATTCAATATGAAACAGTAGATAAAACAGGGCCCGCTCAAAATACCCGAAAATGCGTCGAAGGCTGCGTTACCCAAATGACCACGAAAACACGACATGAGGTATGCACCACCTACCTGAGACTTGTACGATGCTACTCCTCCGGTAACAGCCTCCAATTCGGTCTAAAATGCGGTAGATCTACAAAAGAATCCAAAACGCTCAAACCCTTATAACTCGTTCTAGAGCAGAAATAAAAAAACGACTCAAGAGGAATCGAGGCCTTACCAAGGGGGTTCCAATGGAACAATCCGTGATCGAAACAGAGTTCAGACGACGATCCGGGAGGGATTTGAAGTCCTGACCGGCTTGGTTCGCGAAACCCAGCGGAAGAAAACGAGTTCCACCTCAAAACGAGGTTACTGCCCATTTTAACGCAAAAAAAGTACACGGCGTGTACTTCATGACTACACGCCGTGTATATCATTTAACTGTTCATTTGGCGGCTGGAATTCCACCGACTTACTTTCCAGAAGCCGCCGACATGAGTACACGGTATGTGCTTGGTTTCCCCTTCTCTTCCTTGCCGACTTACCCACATACCATGCATCTCTCTCATACACGGCCAGACTACACGACGTATCCAAAGGGAACATGGCGTGTACTTGGTTTCAACGATTCTTCCCGGCCAACAGGCCTACACGCCGTGTGTAGCCGCCACACGGTCGGAGGTACACGGCGTGTTTGAAACTACACGGCGTGTAATAAGAAATTTTCTACACGGTCAACACACGGCATGTACTCGACGAGCACACAGTCGTCCACTCGCTTAACATATACACAGCGTGTACTAAAAGTACACGGCGTGTAGTCTGGAAATTTCCAGAAATTGCTCATTTCCTCCAGTTTCCTTAGAAACAAGTCAAAATTTTAAACAGGGTCGGGATTTTGACTCATTCTAAAAACCCGGGTTCTTACATCAATCCAATGGACGATGTGGCCGGTATGACTCCAAGTGTGTGTGTTTAGTATAAAAGTGTCAATTTAATTTAAAACATGTGTCACATTGTTAAAACTGAGAAAACAAGCTCCAATTGTTCTCAAACTTTAGGATAACGATCTATAATTCATTTTTATGTGTAGGAATCGACTACACATTAATCAGACACACGATGTGGTTGGTATGACTCAAAACGTATGTTTTCAATATAAAAGTGTCATTTTAATTTAAAACGCACATCACATAGTCAAAACCGAGCAAAAATCTCATATTGTTTTCAAAATTTAGGACAACAATCCATAATTCATTTGAAACGTATAGGAATTGAATGCATGTCAATCTATCACATGATGTGGTTGGTATGACTCTAAGTGTGTTTTAAATATAGAAGCGTCATTTAGTTTAAAACGTGTGTCACATAGTCAAAACTGAGCAAACAAGATAAGATTGTTTTCAAATTTTAGGACAATGATCTATAATTCATTTGTGATGCGTATGAATTAACCGCATGTCAGTCTAACACGCGCCCAAAGTGTGTTATCAATATAAGTGTCATTTTAGTTTAAAACATCAGTCACATAGAAAAAACAGAGCAAACAAGCTCTGATTGTTTTCAAACTTTTCAACAATAATCCATAATTCATTTGTTGCATGTAGGAATTGACCACACAACAATCCACCACACGATGTGGCTTGTATGACTAAAAGTGAGTGTTTTCAATGTAAAAGTGTCATTTTAGTTTAAAATGCGTCTCACGTAACCAAAATCGAGCAAACATGCATTGATTGTTTTCAAACTTTGGGAAAATGATTCATAGTTCATTTTGAGTCGTATATGGATCGATTGAATGTCAATTCAACACACGATGTGGTCGGTACGACTCAAAATGTGTGTTTTCAATATAAAAGTGTAATGTTAGTTTAAAATGCATGTCACATAGCCAAAACTGAGAAAACAAGCATGAATTATTTTCAAACCTTAAGAAAACGGTCCATAATTCATTTGTGATGTGTAGAAATCAACCTCATGTCAATCTGACACATGATGTGGTCGGTATAACTCAATGTGCGTGTTTTCAATATAAAAGTGTGATTTTAATTTAAAACACGCATCACATAGCCAAAATTAAGCAAATGGCCTTGGATTGTTTTCAAAATTTATAAAAATAATTCATAATTCATTTGTAATGTATAGAAATCCACCACATGCCAATCTAACACGCGGCGTGGTTGTTATGACTCAAAGTACGTGTTTTCAATATAAGTGTAATTTTAGTTTAAAACGCGTGTCTATTTGTCAAAACTGAGTAAACGTGCTACGAATGTTTTCCAAATTTTGGACAACGATCCATAATTCATTTATGGTGTGCAAGAATCATCCGCATATCAATCTAACATATGATGTGGCTAGTATGACTCCAAGTGCGTGTTTTCAATATGAAGGTGTTATTTTAGATTAAAATGTGTTTCACGTTGTCAAAATTGAGTAAACAAGCTCCGATTATTTTCAAACTTTAGAACAACAATCCATAATTTATTTGTAATGTGTAAGAATCGACCGCACGTCAATCTGACACACGATGTACTTAGTAAGATTCAAAGTGTGTGTTTTCAATATAAAAATGTCATTTTATGTTAAGGATATAATTATTAATAACTATTTATGTAATTAATATAATTAATAACGGGTAATATCATTAATATATTTAGTAATTAGCATTATAATTTATATAAAATATTAACAATGTAATTAATAATTCGTAATATAATTATTAATTAATAGTATAATTAATAATTAATAATTAATATAAAATTAACAATATAGTAATTAATAATATAACTGATAGTATAATTGATAATATCATTAATATATACAGTAATTAATAAAATAATTTATCATATGGGGATTATATAACATTAAAATTGTAGTTTACTTTTTATTTACTGTTACTAAAATAAATGTTCGTTTTATTGTAGGGACGTGATTTTGTACGGAGGTTGATTGTTGGAAAAAGTTTGCTATAAAAGTTTTGATTCTGTATATTGGGTTGTAATTTTTTTTGATTAATTGTAAATATCACATCAATGTAAATATTTTGTATGTAAATTTTGAATTGAAATGATAGTGCAATGTAATATTTGTATTTCAATATGTTTTTCTGTAATATTTGTATTCCAATTTGATTATATGTTTCCAATCTGGTTCTTATAGGGTTGGTGTAGGGGTGCATGCTTTGCACCAGTTGCCATGGACTTTATTAGTACTAAAAACATTGATAAAGGGAGTCTTTATCCATGCTCTTGATAGTTAGCGCCGATAAATGCCGAGTGCTTTTAAGGACAGTCAGCTTGTCGGTGTTTTTTAGCGTAGACAAATCTCATTTCTAGTGGTGATAAAAGCGCTTTATTTGGTAGCGAGTGCCCATTTATCATCATTTTTTAGTGGTGATAAAAGATGTATTTATCAGTCTTTGATAAAAGCGCCTGATTTTTATTAGCACTCGGAATGTTATTAGTGCCGGTAAAAGTGATTTCTAGTGATTTTAAAGACCTTATTTGTTGTAGTGGTGAGAGAGTCATGACTTCCTCTTTACTGTGGGACTCCTTGAATCTGAACACGGATGATGATGGAAGCAATCATTCGCGGAGGAACGACGTGCTATTGCCTTGAGGAAGAATTCCTCCGCTTACCTTCATCGTGCCTGGAGGATCTCTTGATCCCTATGTCAAGCTCTAGAGGAGCGACCTTAATTGCGGTCCTTAGCATTACAAGATATTATTAATAGGGAATCATAGTTTTTATATGTAATTAGAAAAAAAATTGCTGAAACATGATTAAATATTGAAAACCCGTATCATTTTTGTTCAATGTTTTCATTTTTCATCATATGGTATAAAATCCGGAAATTAAAAATTAAGATAAAATAGTCAATTTTCATGCTAATCGCGTGGAGTCGAGTTCTAATGTGGGTCAATATATTGGGATCTTTTGTTTTATTTATTTGCATATTTTATTTTATTTCTCAGTGGAAGTCATTGTTATGGGGCCATTGTAACTTTATTTTATGATGTAATTGCCTCAATCATTTGGGCTGGAAGTTGGAGAAGTCACCAACATCGATGTCTCACAAGGGAAGATGAAATAATGATACAAAAAAGTACAACAGAATCGAGCTGAATAAATACAGACATTAATACATTTATTATTTTAAAAAAAACTCCACCCACAGCCACTCCTATGAACCTTTATTTACCGATTAGGAAAATACTCCATCTGTGACGGAAAAAAGCACGAAAATTTTTACGATAAAGTTGTTGCTGATGTCGCCGCCATCTTTATTATTATTCTCGATGTTTTCAACATCAAAATTTACAATTTTATAATAAAATTTGTTCGTGCATGGGATAGAATCTTCCGCGGTGGCTGTTCTAGCATTTGGGCAAATCTGTTGGCGGCGGCGGTAGGGACTCCTTGGTCCCTTTCCCGTTCTCCACCAAAAACGCCATCTTTAGCCCCCACGTCGTGTGAACCTCCAAATGACAGTGCAGGAACCAGATCCCTGCACAATACATTCAAAAAACAAATCATGAAGAGAAGACCGGTTTCGATCTGCATGCATGAAGGTGTTCCAGTTATACCTGGATTGTCTGCGACGAATCTAATGGCTATCCATCCTCCGGAGGGGACTCCAATGGTGTTCCTCTCCACCGGATCAACCAGATTGAACTTTTGGGGATCCTTCTGGGGATTGAAGTTCCCGAGCCCCTTCCCGACGGCGAAGAAGTTGAACCCATGGAGATGGAGCGGGTGGTTCTCCGGCGCGATCGCCCCTGTGTCCTGCAGCACCACCTGAACCATCGCGTTGAAGGGCAGCCGGTAGACCTTCGTCCCGGTAGTCGTCGCCGTGCTGTTCGGCGGCGGCCCGGTGTAGTTGTACGGCACCGGCGGATTCCCGGGAAAATCGTCGGTGAAGACGCCGCCGATGTTGAAGAAGTACGCCTGGAGGAGGGCGGTGGAGGGCATGACGAAGGAGACGTTGTTCATCGCCGCCACCGCGCGGCTACCGTTGCCGGCGGCGCAGGAGGCGCAGGGGTTGATCCCGAGGCCGATGGTGAAGAACAGCGAGTGGTCGACGGCGCGGGGCACTCTGGCGGGGTATTTCTTGGAGTTGAGGCTCCGGAGGGAGTCGATGAAGCGGTTGGCGACGTGGGTGGCGTTCCTCGGGGTGGGCGCGGCGGCGTCGGTGGCGGCGGCGTCGAGCGTGCCGGCGTAGTGCAGGGTGGCGGTGGCGGTGGCGTTGTCGACGGCGATGGATGGGGTGTCGAGGAAGGGGGAGACGACAATGGCGTACTTTCCGGAGCCCCTGCAGGCGGTGAGGAGGGCGTTGGTGGTCTGGCCGGGGGCGAGGAGGACGGTGTCGGTGGTGAAGGGCTTCGTGTAGAGGGCGTCGGCCTCCACGACGGTGAGGTTGTGGCCGGCGATCTTGAAGAAGAGCTCCTCATTCAGTGCAGCGTTGATGATGCGGAGCAGGTAGGTTTTGCCGCTCTCGACACCCAGTTTGAAGCCATCTGCACGCCATTGTCGCTCAGGCTAAAGAACGACGAAAACAAAGAGCAATATAAATAATACCGTCGCTGGAACAGTTCGGGTTGGGCCCCGGGAGGCCGTTAATCGTGTGGGCATCCGACACGTTAGGCGCCAATCCAGATTGCATGGCCTGATTGATCACGGCTTCCACGTCCGAGTTCCACCATTCTCCTGCAACGATTCATGAAATCAAGCTTGATCAACGTTTTTTAAGAAGGAAATGAGAGCTGAGCTTACCCAGAAGGATGATCTTTTCGGCGTGGGGCTTCGGGAAGGGATAGTGCGCGCGGAGCTTGGGGAGGATGACGATGGCGCCATGGACGGTGACTCGAAGCCACTGGATGTGGGCGTGCCAGAGGAGGGTGCCCCGCTGGCCGGCGAGGGTGAAGTTGTAGACGAAGCTGTTGCGGGGCGGGATGGGGCACTGGGTGATGTACGCCGGCCCGTCCGACCACCCAGACAGGAGCTGCCGCACGCCATGCCTGCTCCAGAAAACCAGCAAATCCATTAGCCACCGAGAAAGGAGGCGTCTTTAACGGGCACCCGATATGGATCACTACCAGTGGATAGTGATGTTGTACTGAACGAGATGGTTGGCCACCCGAACCAGCAGCCTGTCGCCTTCCCGTGCGTAGAGGGTCGGCCCAGGCCACCGCCCGTTCACCGTCACGACGGGCTTCGTCGTGCACAGTCTGGTAATGTTCTTCGTCACCACCTGTTGCATACAATGAAAATCAACACTCGCGTCCTTACCGGACCCATTTTCCATTCATTGGAGAGCCTTACGTTGAAGGTGTAGCGGCGAACCCTGCCCTCCGCCACGGCGGCGGTGGACAGCAAAATGAACGCCGCCGCCACGGCCAAAGCTCCGGCCCGTCCTCCATGAGACCCCATGATTCTTCCTCTCTGGTTTTACTTGCAGGCACGAAGGTATTGGGTTTGATACGTGGCGTTGTGTGTATGAGAAAGGAGGGGTTGGGGGATGTGCGACGGGCCAACGCAAGCTTATATAAGGGGAAAGGATATGAGGTACTTGCTGCGATGTCGTTTTAGCTTGGTTAGGTGAATCAACACACATCAAACCTTATAAAACAAGAAATTTAAGCCCGACTCTCCTCCCTCCTTAACTTAGATCTCACATAAAGTAGTAGGTCTTCCGTTAATCAATCACTTGCACTCTATACATTCCAGTTGTACTGATTTTGCGCCTTTTCTTCTCCATCTCTGATAAGGTAAGAATGAGGTTTGCAGAGGGAATGTTGAGATCCATATTCCCATCAAAGTACTATAAAGTTGGGGTCGACCTAAAATCAATCATTTTCATTTTCTTTCTTTCTTTGAATAAATATATATATAACATATATATTAGTTGAGAAATGCTTTTCCAACACATATATTTATATCAACAGCCCACATAATTGATGCATTGGACGCCTGCTTCTCGAACCGGCGGTGGGCAGCCGATTTGTTGAGAAATGTCTTTCGGGTTTGATAGAATAATGCATTTGCAAGGAAGGGTTTTTGTTTAGAAAATAATCCTTTGTTTTGGTTTTAAACAAAATTTTATCGATTTATGTATTAATTTATTTATATATGCAATTTAAGATTATAACAAAATTTCAAATAAGTTGCATTTGAAGAAAAATTTAAATATATATAGTATATATACTTGCATATAAATTTATAGAAATTTATCCATAAGTCAAAAATTTTGCAGAGGTTTTTATTTCATTTAACGGAGTTTTTTTTTTAAAAAAAAATTTAGCCGAAAATAAGAGAAAATGAACATAACTATGCAGCATACATTAGCAACAACTATGTTTCGCAGCGGTTTATGATAATCACCGCTAAATAAATTCATAAAAATGTATTTAGCAACGGTTATCATAAACTACCACTAAATGTATTTTTAAAATTTTTATTTTTTAAAGTATTTAATAAAAAATATAAATATAAAAACTCTGACATATAATAAACTAAAACATAAATGTGCAATAAACTCATCATACATACACTATCATACATCCCCAATCATATATATACGACCTTAGTCACCATAACCCCAGTCAACTCATAACCCCAGTCGACCCATAACCTCAGTCATCAATATATACATATAAAATATGTCCACCACCACCAACTCAAAGCAAATATACGTTCATCCCATGACCTCCGCTGCATCCATCTACCTCCACATTATGTCATCAACTGGAACCGATCACATCATGTCATCAACTGCCACAAAAAGAAGGATAAAAATTAAAACTGAACATAGTAAACCAGAATTACAGTAAAATCATTGATAATATTTAAACATACCATAAAAACTAAGTACCATCACATCTACCTTCTGAAGAGTGTTGTGGATCAAAACGATCATGATCTTGCCTACTGCCGACATCTATCACCTGCAATAAAAACCCAAACATTTAGAAATGAAATGCGAAATAGAATAAACAGAAAATATATTCAAAATGTTACACATAACAATTGTTATTTTGTTAATCAAACATAAAACATTTTAACATAAAACAAATAATATATCATGCATCGCACTTTGAAAACATACACTTACATATTTAAGATATGATTCAACACTTGGAACTAAAAAGGGATAAATATATAACAATCTAATCAATTTTTAAATTGACGCGCGATGTTCTTGAAATTTACTTAGTAAAAAAAAATTAAAGACTTTGATATGGCAATATGTATTATATATCAAAAATAATTCAACGGTGCTTGTCAAAAGATTTCATGTCAATCTGAGATCATTGGCTATGGTTTTGACCCTTACACACACGTTTTAGTGTTTTAAAACACTAAAAATGCGTTTACGGGAATTTTGGACAAACCATAACTCGGAATGACATGTCGTCAGTTCCTACATTTCAAAAACCAATCTACAGTCGTTGTTCTATGATTTCACAGCCATCAGACATCGTTTTCCTAGTTTTGACCACTTGATATACGTTTCTAAAGACTTTGGTATCTTTAAAAACTATTTATTGAGTAATTTCAAGCACACAATATGTTAGATGGATGTGTTGTCTATGCATACACGTCACAAATAATTAAACAGTAGTTTTCTCATGGTTTAACTTCAATCTAAAGTCATTTTCTATGATTTTGACAGTTGCATGCACATTTTAGTGTTTTAAAACACTAAAAACACGTTTACGGACATCTCGGGAAAATCGTAACTTGAAATGACGCGTCGTTAATTCTTACATTTAAAAAACAAACCTATGGTCATTTTATTATGATTTCATGTCCATTCGACATCATTATCATAATTATGTCCCCTTGACACGTTTTTAAAGACTTTTGTATCTTTAAAAACTACTTATTGAGTCATTCTGACCACACCGAATATCAGATGGACATATTTTCTACGCATACACATCCAAAAAAAAATTCAATGGTGATTGCACCATGATTTGACATCAATTTGAGGTTGTTTTCTATGGATTTGACTGTTACACGCATGATTTAGTGTTTTAAAACACTAAAAACGCGTTTACGAGCATCTCATGCAAAGTGTAACTCAGAATGATGTTTCATTGGTTTCTACATTTCAAAAATAAATCTATGATCATTGTCTCTGATTTCATATCCATACAATGACATTTTCACAGTTTTGATCCTCAGACACATTTTTAAAGGCTTTGATATCTTTAAAAACTGCTTATTGAGTCATTCAGAGAACACCACACATCGGATGGATGTGTTTTCTGCACGTACGTATCAAAAATAATTTAACGATGTTTTTAAAATGAATTCATGTCAATATATAGTTGTTTTATTATGGTTTTGATCGTTACACGTACATTTTAGTGTTTTAAAACACTGAAAACACATTTACAGGCATTATGAGAAAACCATTGCTCAGAATGACATGTTGTTGATTCCCACATTTCAAAAAACAATCTACTGTCATTTTTCTCTGATTTCAAGACCATTTGGCGTCATTTATGTAGTTTTGAACCCCTGATACACATTTTTAAAGACTGTTGTATTTAAAAACTGCTTATTAAGCCATTCCGTGCACACCGCATGTTGGATGAGTGTGCTGTCTACATGTACATGTCACAAATAATTCAACGGTGGGTTTCCCGTGATTTCACATCAACATGAGTTTGTTTTCTATGGTTTTGGATTTTACACACACATTTTAGTGTTTTAAAACACTGTAAATGCATTTACGGGCTTCCCGGGAAAACTATAACTCAGAATGACATTTCATCAGTTCCTAAATTAAAAAAATAAATCTATGGTCATTTTCATATGATTCCACGATCATATGATGTCATTCTCATAGTTTTCACCCCTTGACACATGTTTTTAAAGATTTTTGTATCTTGAAAAACTACTTATTTAGTCATTCGGAGAACACTACATGTTGGATGAATATTTTTTTGAGCGTACATGTCACAAATAATTCAATGGTCGTTTTCACATGATTTAACCTCAATATGAGTTTTTTTCTATGGTTTGATTATTACACGCATGTTTTCATGTTTTAAAACACTGAAAACGTATTTACAGGCATCCTGGGCAAACAGTCACTCATAATGAGAGGAGTAACCATACCTTATTAAACATGGTAAGGTTGACGATGTGTCATGTAGATATTCCATTATCCTTTTGGGGATATGTATTACAAACTGCAGCATACACATTAAACTGAGTACCAACTATAGCGGAAAAAAAATTCCCTTCAAGTTATGGAGTGGAAATAAACCCTTTTTGTCGCATACACATGTATTGGGTTGTGAGACATTTGTTAAGGCCTTCTTGAGAAACAAACTAGCACCTTAGGGAACAAAGTGTATCTTTATAGGGTATCCCAAGGAAACAAAGAGATACTAACTATACTACCCCTCAAACAAGAAAGCGACCGTCGTCAGGTAAGACGTCTTTCTTGAGAGGGAGCACATCCTCAAAAAGGATAATGTGAGAAAGATTGAATTCGATGAAGTTGATGCTCAAGACACACAAGAGTTGGTATAGAAACATATTCTATGGGTCCTCATGGAATAAGTAATTTCTGAAACTCAAGTACTACATAGGAGCATAAGAGAGGTAAGAGAACCAGAGAGATATGTTTTTCTAGTCACCAAAGATGATAACTCATTATTGGTTGACAATGATGAACCTATTCCTACAAAGAGGTAGTAGAGAGATCAGAAACTGCAAGATGGAAAGATTCCATGAATTCTAAAATGGATTCCATGTATCAGAACCAAGTTTGGGTTATGGTCGATGCGTCAGTTGATGTAAATCTCATAGGGTACAAATGGGAATTCAAGAGAAAATTGGACATGGAAGCTAAAATAAATACCCATAAAGAAAGGATAGTGTTCAAAGGTTTTAAAAAACATCAAGGAATTGACTATGATGAAACATTTTCACCAGTTTATATGTTTAAATCTATCAGAATTCTACTTGCTATAGCATCTTACCATGACTACGAGATTTGGAAGATGGATGTCAAAACAACATTCCTTAATTGGAACCTTCAGGAAGATGTCTATATGACACAACTATAAGAGTTTGTAAATCCTGGTGATTCCAAAATTATTTTCAAGTTACATAGATCCATTTATGGATTTAAGAAAGCATCTAGGTCATGAAAAATTTGATTCTATGAAGCTATAAAAGAATTTAGTTTTATTAAGAATGAATGTGGGCCATGTGTTTATAAGAGTTTTAGTGGGAATGTGGTCGTTATCTAATTAGAATGTGTTGATGACATATTACTTATTGAAAACAACATAACATTATTAAAGTCTGTTAAGGACTACCTGAATGGCCTGAAGGCCTTCTTTTTTTTATTATTGATTTTTGATAACCCCCCTTTCAAGGGATGAGGGGGAACCCTTATAAGGCCCATAGGCTTAGAGATTACATTTCCTGTAGGGTTGGAGACATTACAGGACCCGTAGGTCTTAAGGAAATCATATAGACTATGACTAATTGAAACCTCCCCTCCCCAGCATCTGCATTGTGATTATCTCTCCACCTATGCATGGTTGTTCAAATAGCTGTCCTGTGCATAGATACACATGACCGGTACCGATGGCAATGTCATGCCCTCTCATTCTTCCAAATCCGTTAGCCCTGATCTGGTGAATGTGTCTTGCTCTTGAATCCTCCTCTGGAGCTGGTTCCTTGTAGAATTTGTTTGGGCATCTACATATCAGGTGGCCCTGAAGGTCTTGAGGTGGCCTGAAGGCCTTTGAGGTGGCCCAAAGGCCTTAAAGGTGGCCTGAAGGCCTTAAAGGTGGCCCGAAGGCCTGGGTGGCTTGAAGGCTTTAAAGTGAAACATCATATATTCTAGGGATCAAGATCATTCGTGATAAATCCAAGAGGCTACTTGTACTAAGTCAAGATACATACATTGACCAGATAATAAAGAGATTTAGTATAGAACAATCTAAGAGGGGATTGGTTTCAATGTCACATTGTTTACATCTTTTCAAGAAAATGTGTCCTCAGACACAGTGGGAGAAAGAGATAATGAGTAAGATCCCATAATAATTAGTTGTAGGATCAATCATGTATGACATGTTATATACTAGACTTGATGTTGCCTATACATTGATAATGGTAGGAAGATATCACACATATCCAGAAGAACAACATTGGTCTGCTGTTAAGGTTATCCTCAAGTATCTAAGAAGTGTTGGAGTTGGTGCCTTAGAAACCAAATTATTTTTACTTTATGATAAACCTATATTCATTGGATGAATATTAATAAACTACTTATCACATCATGATTGTTCTTCTCTATGACATAGTATGTGATAATTTCCTAAGAATAGATGTTGCATTAAAAGGTCACAGCAGATCCCTACTATGATGAGAACCTGGAAGTGCCATGATACTATTCTTGAATATATTTTCTGTGGCCGGATGATATCATTTTAAGGGACACAAATGATACAGGATATAAGGGGTGGGGTCTCATGAAACTTTGAGGCACCTTCTTATGGTGTGCACCCTTGGTAATATCTATGAGGATATTATGAGAATAAGATCCTCCAGTAGGAAATGCACATTCATAAGTGTTATTTGATGTTCCGATCTATGGATGTGTGTATTGGTCCTTTGATTTTAAGATTATTATTAATGGGTATTATGAATAGCGCACTTGTATTGACAAAAATCATGATGACATATGTTCATGGAAAGGTAGGATATGTTGGGTGCATCAAGAGTAATACTACATTAATGAATAATGAAAGAAAGGATTTGTCACTTATATGAAAGTAGATATCTTAGTTCCATTTTATGGAAATTATATAGCCTAACTAAATCCATGGTCATGGTGTTCTCTAGGAAAGTTCAATTACATGAAGTCAACGAATGAGAAATTGAGCACATGGGTTGATGGCACTTGCATGCAACCTGCTTGATTGGAGATATCGGGACAAAATGATTCTATTACACGATAATCATTCATATGACGTGACATGTAATTGTGACATCAACTTCTTTCTCTTGGGTGCCTTGACCTATTGCTAGAAAGTAATCTTGGACTTTAGGAAATCCCACCTAATGCCAATGAGAAAGTGGACTAGAGGGTCACACACTAAGTGTATCCAGTATCTCAGTTAAATAATTTATTTATTTAACAAGTTGAAAAAATATTATTCCCGGTTGTGGTTTAATAATTATTCAAGTATGTCTGATCGCATTTATTTCATCACTAGTTATTCGAGAGAATATATTATGGATGAAATATTTATTTATTAGAGAATAATGCAGTTATATTTATTTAATAAATAAATAGTCATTATTCAAGGCCCAATAAATATTGAGGAGGATTGGTGGACCAAGTTATGGGTCCGGTGAGAAATAATATTAAATATCATTTGGTTAAATAATATTTAAATATAATGTGAAAATTAAGCATATGTAATGGAAATAATATAATTGCTATTATTATTTGACATGGGGTTTCACATTGAATAATAAATTAAGTAATGACACCTGTGCTAATTATTTATTATTACCCAGTGAATTAAATTCCCCGTTATGTTATTATTCTCTAAATTAGCCAATGGGTTATTCATCAGCTAACCAATTGTTGTGTTCACAACATCCTTGGAGAAAATCTCTCGAGCCTAGAGAACTCTCCCCTATCCAAGAACTCTTTCAAGAATGAGAGAGATCATCCTCCACCGGATCAAGGAGAACACTTTGGAAGTGATTCTGAAGGCAATCGAAGGCAAACATCGCAAGCGCAAGGATCTTCCACGCTAGCACCCAAAGACTTCTTCGGTGAAGTCCAGAGATATGTAGAGAATGTGTGGATCACCACTAGAGGTTTCCTATCCATGGATTCTATATCGCAACAAAGACACACCTCATACCCTTGGTTGGACGCATCAACGAAGGAAGAATCACCTTGGAGGTAATTTTATAATTTAATTAAATTAATTATAAACAAAATATATTTATCTCCTCTTATCAGTTTCAAGTTCCCTCATTTGTCTTTTATCTTTGATTCAATTCTGTGGATACTGGCGTTCATCATCGTATTGATCCCAGATTAATCATCGATTAGGACAATTTTTAATGTTGGGTACATGCCCATCCCACGCTTCTACTACACTCGAAACCTATAAGTGGTGTCAAAGGGAGGTTATATTTTCATTTATAATTATATAAAAAATTCATTGATGATTTATGATTTAATAATTTAGTATGTCAATTCATGTTTAATCATTCTTGTAATCTGAATTTCGAGATATGTTTCTCCCTTATCGTTTCTTGTAGATCTAACAAAAATGAATAATTTTATGATTAAAATTAAATCAAGAATCTCACAAGGAGGTACTGACATTTTTGTCCAGATAACATAATAATACACACCATGTATTCAGATATATACACCGTGTATTTATGTTCAATGTATCAGGAGTAATTCAAAAATTACTCAAGTCATGTGAATTAATGATACACAGTGTAGTTAATTCTTACACCGCATGTTGACCAGGATAGATTGGTGCACGGTCAACCGGACTACACACCGAGTGGCCCACTGGACATGGAGTGTAGTCCCTTCAGGTCAGGGTCAAGTTGCGTATCCCATACATTCCTTGCATGATTGGTGACTGTGTAATGCATAGTTTACATGGCATGTGACCCACTAGACACGCTGTGTACTCTGAAGATTTACAAAGTACACCTCACACGCTGTTTCCCCAAGCATGTACTTTGAATGGATGGTGAGGAGGGTACACGTCGTGTAGTCGAATCTACACACTGTGTACTGTTTCCAGATTACGTAAATTTAAAAATTTATTATAATATTATGTAACCCTTAAGACATGTACCTTCATGTAGGCATAAATATGGGACACAACATGTGATAGTTGTTTGATATATATATATATATATATATATATTTAATTAACATATGTATAATGTATAAGGATCTGCACATCATGTATCAGTTTTATTAAAATTATAATTCTACCTGCATGCTACATGTCATAAAGAATAAAGTGTATACAAGTATAAATACATTATGGGTGGTTTTGGATGGGTATTCATTGGGTTGCTTCCAAGGTACAAGTTATGTACAAGGTTATAGATTAGAATCTCAAGGAAATTCAGAAAAAAATTAAGATAAAAAGGATTGATTAATTAAAGATAATGATTAATCGATTCGAGTGTAATTTATCTTAATAAGAACGATTAAATAATTGAATGATAGTTTTATTAAATGTGTAATTCGTTGCATGTATGTGGATTATCATGAGCTAGACCAGACCTTTGTATGTGACTGGTTCCCTATAAATGTATTTATTAAATTAAAATTGTTGGCCTGCATGCCTTCTCCACATTAATATGTACGGATTTCATTCCCATGGTTTCTTTTATATAAACCTCATTTTATCCCTCACCTTCAAGTGAGTTAAAAGAATATGTAATGGATGGAGCTCCCAAGATAGCATAGGCGGTTCAAGTTAGGATCCGAGGTGAAACTAATCCAAGGAGATACAAAGGTGGATAGAAGGAAAGTTGTAAACACGAACCTTAAACAGTTTATGGTGTTTCTCCCCTAGGTCAGGGTTAGTTTATCAAACATTAGATAATTTAACCAATACTAAAGCTCATGATAATACCCTTTATTTTATTTCTGTCAGTTGTATGGTTATTCATTATGGATGTTTGACACGATCACATAATTAATGAACTAACAAGCATACAAAATGGAACTAAAATAAAAATGGCTTATGCATAAATATTATTTATAAATGGTTAATCACTTAAATATATCCCAATTAACATTAAAAATCATGTGAAAAGATAATAAGTGGAAATTTACGCATAAAGGATAAAATTCATCAATTAAATATTAAGTTGGTATACCCTTACATTACTTCAGTTAGAATGGAACCATAGTTCAAAGTTCTTGACCAACCCTAGCTGGGTTGCTTTCAATTATCAAGGAATTCTAATTTGAAGTTTTGGGTTGACTTAACTTAGATTATATCAAGGTTTGACTACCCTAGTTGTACTTGGTGTAAGTGAGAGGCAAAGGTTGAGGAAATCCAATATTAAGAATTTTAGGATCGGGGAGTCCACTCAACAGATCAAGGAGTTGTGAGTTAATGCTGTTGGAATTTGGAATGCCTACCTAAAACCTTTCAAGTTTCTTGACCAACCCTATTTGGGTTAATGTGAAGGGAAATATGGATTCTTTCTGCTAGAATGTCCAAACAATAGGATATTCCGAAGCTAATGGTGATGGCTATTGGGTTTCGACAAAATAATAGGAGACTAATAGATATTAATTTATTTATTTGTCTATATTTATCAAGATAAAGTACTAAAACTATATTCATATTAATTTGTAGAAACAACAATCAAAATGACATCAAACATATCATTGAGATCCATACTTGAGAAGGAAAACCTTCTCATTGGTAATAATTTCCAAGAGTGATAAAGGCGCCTTCAGGTTATCCTTCGCCATGATAGGAGACTTTATATTCTAGAAGAGCCTTTACCAGTTTTGCCTGGAAATGAGGTGAGTGACGAGGAACTCTCTATGTATGAGAAACATTTGAATGATGATACAGATGTTCAGTGACTCATACTATCATCCATGACTAATGAGCTATTGAAGCAACATGAAGAAAGGGATACTTATAGCATGATGTCTCACCTTTGGGATCTCTATCAAGAGAAGGCGAGACATGAGAGGTATGAGATATCCAATGCTTTGTTCACTACTAAGCTTGGAGATTCTACGCTAGCTGAACCACATGTAGTCAAGCTTATTGGATACATTGAGCATCTGGAAATCTTAAGGATTAAATTCCCAGATGAGTTGCGTATAGATCTCATACTATCATCGCTGCCTAAGACATTCTCTAGTTTTATTGCAAATTATAATATGAGAAATAATGAGAAGAGTCCATCAAAGCTTATTACCATGATTTACCAAGTTGATAAGGACATGGGGCATGAAAAACCTACATGTAAGAACCCAAATATTCATCTCAGGTATGGATCTTGTTTTCATGTTGCTTTTGAGGAAAAAGGGAAGAAGGAAAATTTTAGGAGTACACACCGTGTACTTCCTTGTACATGCTGTGTACTCTGGCACTGAGTCCAGGCTGTGTTTAGCCATGTCACGGCTGTGTACACTACCGTGTGATGACATGGCAGGGCCGCTTAAAGTGGGACCCAAAGAAGGAATATACACTCCATTTATGTTTAAATAACACACCATGTATTTTTATTTTTATTTGATATATCGGACCGGGGTTGTGTCTAATTGGAAGAAACGATTTCTTCTGGCTTCATCTCTTCTAGGAGTGACCGAAGATTGATGATTATTCTCTGAGCCCCCGATCGGCCATCCATGATCCAAATCAACCGCCATCGATTTCATTGGAATCTCCATGGTGATTTATTCCTTCTTATATATCCTCATCTATTGATTTCTCCTCTTTCATGAGATATCCTTGGTTGAATGTTTTGTACGCTTTTTTATATCTATGATGTTCTAGGTCGATTCAAAGGCTGAGGTTTAACTATATAGATCTTACAACATCAAGGTAGGTGTTATGTGCCTTTACATATATTATATTTGAATTATATGTGCAAAAAGTGCCCAATACCCTAGTTTAGGCTATTGCGTGTTTAGGGAATTTAACCCTGTTAATGCCTACTATGTTTTTCTTACTTGAGTAAGGGTGTTTGATTATAAATAGGGTTGTTTCCCTTATGATGGATGTGTTTTCCCTTATTTTCTTGATTTTGGTCGTTGGGTCTAGAACTGCCTGTTAGGATGTTATTCTTTCCATGCATAGTGTTGTTAGGATGAAGTTGATATTATATGACATGTTTGTGATATGATTTGTATCTATTTAGACAAGTAGTATTTGATATTTTATTTGGATGCTGGATATCGTTTGTGTACGATTGTATTACACAAGGCTGTGGGAACCTGGTGTAGTTAGACCATAGGGGGAATGGACGCTGAGGGCTTCCCCATAGTGTCTGTTATAATTTTCATGTTGTGAGACCATAGGGTGGATGGACGTGAGTTCTCCCTTAGAGTGTATTTAGTTACACATTGTGAGAACATAGGGGTAATTGGATATTGAGTGCTTCCCCAGATATTCTGTAGTTTACCGTTACGAGACCACATGTGGAATTGATGGTGAGTGCTTCCTTAGAGAGTCTTTGTCTAAGATGAACCAGAGGGGTTAGACTATGAGAACTTCCCAGATGGTTACTTGTGATTTTTTGGTTTATTGCTTGATAAATGTAAATGAATGTATTTGAAACTATAGGACTATTTACTTTTGAGTACTTCCTTGTTTATTACTTCATTTTTCATATTTTCCTGTTATATATATTCAGTGACAGTTAGGCACAGATATTTGGGTGGTTGCCTACTGGGATTCGTCTCACACCCTGTTTGGGTCATGCTGTTGGGCCTAAATAGATTATATTGTTGTAGGTATAGATAAGGGAAAGATCCCTTCTACTTTAGGTAACTGATTGCTATGGAGCTGGAGAGAATGAGACCAAGATGAGGCTTGCGATGATGCTGGAGTTTTTTACTTATTTTCCTTTGTACTTTGGTTTAGTACTATATTCCATCATTGTGACTTGTTTGGATGCTTTCCTAGATACTTGTGACATGAATCATGATCTATATATGTATGCTGTAGTTGTTTATTTAATTTTGGTCTTCCATTGTTTACTTATTGTATAGTATTACTTCTTCCTCTATTGTTATCTGATTTCCATTCCACTGCATTACTCTGCCAATGAGGGAATAGTTTTCCCACTATTACACCCAAAGCCCTCGCTGCTAGTCGGCAGCCGCTGGCATTTGGGGAAATGCGCTTGAGGCCATGTGACCAACTGGTTACGAGGCACCTTTGGGTGACACCTAAAACCAGTATGTTACAAAGTGGTATCAGAGGAATTATTTTCTTCTTGACTTACTGTTTGGAGCCTATAGACAGGGATAAGAAGGAATAGGTAGTTGGTAATAAGTTGTGCCTGGGAGTAGCTAACCCGTGTATAGGGAAAATCCAATTTACCACATATATTGCAATTTTTCTGGTTTTTCAATTATTAAAGTTGATTTGATTTCACTGTTGGGTGATTCACATGTATTGTGCTATTATTGTTGATATTATCGAGGTTCTATTTCTGTTGCAACCCGATGAGAGGAGGTTGTGCCATCTCATGCATCATATAGTCACTCTCTAGAGTTCACATGCCATGAATTCTTGTCATTTCATTTAGGGTGCATTAGCAATTTCATGTTATTGTGATAGATGTTGTGATAGATATACATGTTTTTGTGATATATGACTTGATAGAATACCTTTATTTTTATAGGATATTGCAAAGGTTAATGTTTCATTTAAATGAACACAAAAATTTGATCCCGAAGGTGTTATGGGCCCTCATGTATCGGAATATAGTGGATCATGTGATTGAATTCACTGTTATACCTTGTGAAATACATGAATATGATGCCAAGATTTAATTCGCGGGGAGTATTCCCCCCAAAGATCATAATTTGGCACTTTAATGTTTGTTTTTGTGTTTTTATGGGGTTACAAAGTAGTTTCTAAGGCTTAATGTCCGGAAAAACCCAGAATACACAGTGTGTATTGATGAATACAGGATATGTAACCTTATGTTCAGGAGGGAAAAACTTTTCTGAAGTACATGCTGTGTACTGTATGTAAACTCCATGTAATCCTTAACTATGTGACTGGATGTGTGGGAAGAGACACAGGGTTGGGAAATCTTTGGTGGCACACGTCGTGTACTGTACATACACACCGTGTTGTATAGACCATGTGTACAACCGTGTGACTAACGACATGAATGGATGAAACTCAGGTAGTACACGTCGTGTCCATCTTGAACACGTCGTGTAGATTCGACCGTGTAACTGACCGTGTGACTAACAACACAGGTTGGTGAAATATTTCTGGTACACGATGTGTCTAGCATGAACGTGCCGTGTAGTTTTGTTCTAGGTGAACCGTGTGGCTTAGCCGTGTAGAGGAACTCAGGAAGGGGGATTTGATTCAAGTACACGCCATGTCCTTGGGAGGAACACGCTTTGTGTTGGGGTGTTACATGACCAGTTTTGGTAGATGTACACGCCCATGTAAAGACTTAAGGGAACATGACATGTAGTGGTCATAAACGCTGTGTATCCATGTTTTGTAAAAATTGATTGTTTTATTCTCCTATTCCTTTCATGCACTTCTAATTTTTAGTTATTGATAATCTTGAAATGAGGTGTTCGCTTGAACTTTCAGATTCATGCCACTGAGACATTCTCCGGTTGTTCGCCAGATACAGGGTAGCGATCAGACACCAGACATGGCTAGTTAGGGACTACCGGCAGATCCTCCCGTTGTGCCTGTCTTGGAACCAGCTGCCATTCCAGATATAGGTGTCGATGCACAGTTCAAATAAGGATTCATGAAGTTTATGAAAAACTTCAGGGGAGCACCGCATCCTTCCCTGTCTATGGAAGAGTTGACACGGATCTTTCAGCAGCAACATCCTCCCACATTCTCAGGGGATAGAGGAACTCAGGCTGTGGATTCATGGTTAGAATCCATGATGTCAATTTTCAAGAATTTGGAGACACCTCTAGAGAGGAGGGTGAATCTAACTATGTATTTTCTTCAGGATTCCTCCAAGAGATGGTGGGATGTGATCTCACAGGCGGGACGCCAGCAGGTCATGGTGTGGGATGAGTTCCAGCATATCTTCTACGATTACTTCTACCCAGAGACTTTGAGGGCCGAGTGAGCCTGAGAGTTCATGAGTTTATAGAAGGGTACTCTCTCATTCATAGAGTATTCTTCTCGCTTCATAGAGCTTCAGTTCTTCACACCCATTATAGGGGGCGATAAGTTATTCCTGGCAAGGAAGTTTGAGGATGGACCCAAGCATGAAATCTGGTCTCAGGTGAAAATCTTCAGGTTTATTTCAATCACTTCTATAGTCAACCAAGAACTGATCACATAGCACAACCTTAGGTATTATGGGGCTATGATCCAGGGCAGTTTGACATCTGAGGCTGGTACCCCTCCTACTAATAGCAGGAAGCACCGTAGAGAGTCTACGCATGGAGATTAGAGTAGGAAGAATACTTCTTTTGGTGTCCAGGTGGTGTGCTACCAGTGTGGGAAGAGTAGACATACAAGGTGACATTGCTTAAGAGACCCATTTTAGTGTCTATCTTGCAAAAATATGGGTCATCTTCAGTGTTTCTATCAGTTATTATCACTGGTAGTGGGTGACAGAGGTTCTTCTATGACTCCTCGTTCAGGACCAGGACCACCAGTTTCTTATCAGTTTGGGAACTGGATTTCTTCCAGATGCTCAGGATGAGGTGGAGGTCGTGGATGTGGTATCCAGTTTCCAGGCTTTCAATGAAAATAGTGTGGATCATCTCAGGGTGGTCAGGAAGGGTTGCAGGGCCACGGTACAGGTCAAACTTTTGCAGTGGAGTAGACTCAACAGGAGCAGGATCCCGGACACTCTAAAATTAGAGGTACGATTCTAGGTGATCTATTTTTATCTTATGCACTTTTTTATACAATGTATTCTCATAGATTTATATATGTTGTTGTTTTGGGGAGCCTGGGGCTCTGTATCTTTACTTATGTTGATGTCTTAATGCCGGACACACTGTTAGAGACTATAATGGCTAGTGTACATCAGTGCAAGGAGTGCACTCTTGAGGTTGGTGGGTGTCACTTTTCATGGAACCTTTATGTCTTAGAGATGACGGGCTATGCCGTTATTCTCAGAATGGACTAGTTAGTTACCTTCCAGGAAGTTATCGATTTCTATCGCCGTAGTGTGAGTTTCACATCACCTGAGGGTGGTTTGTTTCTACATAAGGGAGAATGGGATGTCCAGAAAAGAAGAGCGGGACCCGAGCATCATGGGTTGTGAGGATTTACATCCTAGATTTATAGTTTGTACCTGGATGACCAAGGAACTTCACATAAGGACTTTCCTCCAGTGGTCGACCTCTTTAGGGATGTCTTTCCAGCTGACTTTTCTGGGTTGCCTCCGGAGTGAGAGGTATAATTTTCTATTGAGATTGTTCCAGGAGCAGTACCAATGTCTATTACTCCTTAAAGGATGGATACAACAGAGTTATAGGATCTTAAGAAGCAGCTAGAGGAGTTACATGCAAAGGGTTTCATACGACCCAATACTTATCCTTGGGGTTTTCCTATCTTGTTTGTGAAGAAGGCAGACAGTACCCTCCATCTTTGCGTGGATTATCAAAAGATGAACCATTTGATGGTCAAGAACCGATATCCGTTGCCGAGGATTTGTGATCTATTTGATCAGCTTTGAGTAGACCAGGTGTTCTCGAATATTTAATTGAGATTCGGTTATCATCAGTTTCACGTTAAAACATTAAATATACCTCTTATATCCTTTTGGAACAGGTATGGTCTATACGAGTATGTGGTTATTCCATTCGGTCTCATGAACTCTCCTGCAGTTTTTATGGAACTGATGAACCGAGTGTTCCATCCATACTTGGATTTTTTCGTGGTGGTTTTCATGGATGATATCTTGGTGTACTATCACACTCAACACGACCATGCTACCCATCTTGATATTTTTTTGAGTACATTGATAGAACATCAGTTATATACTAAGCTCTTAAAATTCCACTTTTGGATGGACCAGATTCACTTCTTAGGTCATTTTATCTCAGAGATAAGAGTATCAGTAGACCTAGAGAAAGTGAGGGCAGTAGTTTCCTGGAAGAATCCGAATAATTTATTTGAGGTATGGAGTTTTATAGGGATATATGGTTACTACATATGTTTTATACAAGACTTTTCATGCTTAGAAGCACCACTGACAGGACTTACTAAGAAGGGTGTGAAGTAACTATGGTCAAATTCCTACGATTCAGCCTTTCAGGAGCTGAAAGGGAGGCTAACTTCAGCACTGATAGTTTTTCCAAAGCCGGGAAAGAGCTATACTGTTTACTGTGATGCATCAGGTATCAGTTTGGGAGTAGTTCTTATGCATGGGAAAGGAGTTGTTGCATATGAGTCTTGATAGTTGAGGCCACATGAGAGGAATTACCCGATGCACGATCTTGAGTTGGCTACAATTGTTCATGCTTTACACTATTGGATATATTATCTATTGGGAGAGCATTTTTTGGTTTTCACTGACCAAAAAAGTCTCAAGTATATCTTTACCTAGCATGACATGAATTTGAGATAGGGAAGGTGGGTAGAGTACCTTCAATACTTTGACTTTGAGCTTGCCTACACGCCTGGGAAAGGAAACACAGTGGCTGATGTGTTGATCGGGAGGACTCAGATAAAGGTAGTTCAGGAGGCCATCAGTGAGTGGAAAATTATGGCTCTATTCTTTGAGATGTATTTGGAGGTGTGTGACAGATAGGGACATACATTTCTTTCTTCTGTAGTTGTTACCTCTACTATATTTGATCGAGTGCGAATGAGGTAGCTATTAGATTCTAAAGGCCTAGTTCTATAGGAGAGTGTGTCAGGAGAGGACCCTATTCCTAAATTGACCATAGATGGGGATAAGATATTGTGTTTTCATCAACGCGTATGGGTGTCAGAAGACATACACGAGGATTTGATGCAGGATTTTAATTCCTCAGTTTGGAAAGTTCATCCTAGTGTCACCAGGATGTATCGAGATCAACACCATCAGTATTGGTGGCCAGGAATTAAGAGAGATGTTGCAGGTTTTTTCATGAGATGTTCCACCTATCAACAGGTGAAGGAAGAGCATCAACGACCAGTAGGGCTTTTTCAGTAGTTACCCATTCCCGGGTGGAAGTATAATGATGTCATAATGGATTTCATGATAGGGTTACCGAGATCCCCTCAAGGGAATGATGCAGTTTGGGTTGCCATTGACAGAATCACACAGGTTTCACACTTCTTACCGATCAAGGAGACCTTCAGTGTTGATGAGATGTAAAGGTTGTACATCCAAGATATTGTACGTCTACATGGGGTTCCACACTCCATCATTTCAGAAAGGGATTCCCATTTTACTTCTTGGGTCTGGCAGGGACTATAGAGAGCTTTGGGTACACAAGTACTTCTAAGTACAACTTACCATCCCTAGACAGATGGCCAGTCTTAGCATATGATTCAGGTGATAGAGGACATGCTTCAGGCATTCATCCTGGATTTTGGAGGTTCTTGGGAGAATCACATACCTATGGTAGAGTTTTCCTACAATAATAGTTTTCAAGAAACTATTCAGATGGCACCTTATGAGGCTTTGTATGGTAGGCCAGGATGATCAGCCCTGTGTTGGTTAAAAGTAAGAGAGTCAGCTATGTTGGGACCTCATCTTGTCCAGGAGAACACTGAGTAGATAAAGTTGATTCATAAGAGGATGGATATTTCACAATCACGTCATAAGTCTTATGCTAATCGAAGGAGATGACATATGGAGTTCGAGGTCGGAGACCGGGTTTTCCTATGTGTTGCACCGAGGTTGGGACACAAGAGGATTAAAAGGTAGGGTAAGCTTTCACCGACAGACGTCGTTCCATTTGAGGTTTTGGAGAGAGTCAGGATGGTTGCCTATCATTTGTAGTTACCTTAGATATACCGATCTATGCACGACTTCTTCCACATTTCTCAACTTCAGCGTTACTTCTCAGACCCATCCCATTTTTTCCAACCCAAGGAGGTTGAATTGGATATGGACGCCTTTTTCGAGGAGCATCCTATCCGGATTGTTGATCGCAGCATGAAGGTTCTCTATGGATGGTATTTTCCTCTGGTACGGGTTCTATGGTAGCATGGGAAAGTACAGAACGAGACTTGGGAGAGGGAGACCGATGTGCGATCGCAGTGGCCAGAGCTGTTCGAAGTTTCTTCTTCAGCACCTTCTTTGGGAAATTCGGGGACGAATTTATTTAAGGGGGGAAGTTTGTAAGAACACAGATCTTCATCTCAGGTATGGATCTTATTTTCATATTGATTTTAAGGAAAAAGGGAAGATGTAAAATTTTAGGAGTACGTGCCGTGTACTTCCTTATACATGTCGTGTACTCTGGCACCGAGTCCATGCCATGTTTGTCCGTGTCATGACCATGTACATGACTGTATGATGACATGGCAGGGCCGCTTAAAGCGGGACCTAGAAAAGGAATATACACACTGTGTATCTTTAAAGAACACACTATGTATTTTTATTTTTATTTGATATATCGGACTAGGGTCATTTCTAATTGGAAGAAATGACTTCTTTTGGCTTTGTCTCATCCAGGAGCGACTAAAGATTGACGAATCTTCTCCGAGCCCCCGATCGTCCATCCGTGCTCCGAATCAACCACCGTCGTTTGCGTTGGAATATCCATAGTGAGTTATTCCTTCTTCTAGAGCCTCATCTCTTGATTTATCCTATTTCATGAGATATCCTTAGTTGAACATTTTGGAAGTTTTTTATATCTACGACGTTCTAGGTAGATTCAAATGCTGAGGTTCAACTGTATCAATCTTACAACACCGAGGTAGGTGGTTTGTGCATTTCCATAGATTGTATTTGAATTATATGTTCAAAAAGTGCCCAATACCCTAGTTTAGGGTATTGTGTGTTTAGGTAATTTAACCCTATTAATTCCTACTATTCTTTTCTTGCTTGAGTAAGGGTTTTTGATTGTAAATAGGGTTATTTACCTAGTGATGGATGTGTTTTCCCATGTTTGCTTGATTTTGGCCATTGGGTCTAGAACCGCATGTTAGGTTTTTATTCTTTCCATGCCTAGTGTTGTTAGGATGGAGTTGATATTATATAACATGATTGTGATATGATTTTTATCTATTTATCCAAGTAGTATTTGAAATTTACTTTGGCTAATGGATATCATTTTTTCATGATTGTATTACACAGGGCTATAAGAACCTGGTGTAGTTAGACCATAGGGGGAATGGATGCTGAGGGATTACCTAGAGTGTCTGTTATACTTTTCACATTGTGATACCATAGGGGGGATGGATGTGAGTGCTCCCTCATAGTGTGTATGGTTCCACATTGCAAGACCACATGGGGAATTGGATGTTGAGTGATTCCCCAGAGAGTCTATACTTTACTGTTACGAGACCATAAGGGGAATTGACGGTGAGTGATTCCTCAGAGAGTCTTTTTCTAAGCTGAACCAGAGGGGTTAGACTATGATAAATTCCTAGAGGGTTTCTTGTGATTTCTTTTTTGATTTCTTAATAAATGTAAATGAGTGTAGTTGAAACTTTAGGATTGTTTACTTTTGAGTACTTCCTTGTTTATTACTTCATTTTTCATATTTTCCTGTTATATATATTCACTGACAGTTAGGCACAAATCTTTGAGTGGTTTCCTACTAGGATTCATCTCACACCCTGTTTAGGTCATGCTTTTGGGCCCAAATAGATTATATTGTTGTAGGTATAGATATAGGCAAGTTCCCTTCTACTTCAGGTACCTGATTGTAGTGGAGTTGGAGATCATGAGACTAAGCTGAGCCTTGAGATGCTGTTGGAGTTGTTTACTTATTTTTCTTTATACTTTGGTTTAGTACTGTATTCCAGCATTGTGACTTGTTTGGATAATTTCCTAGATACTTGTGACATGAATCATGATTTATATATGTATGTTGCAGTTGTTTATTTACTTTTGGTCTTCCGCTATTTACTTATTGTATATTATTACTGATTCCACTATTGTTATCTGATTTACATTTTTCTACGTTACTCTGCCAATGAGGGAATAGTTTCCCCACTATCACACCCAAGGCCCTCACTTCTAGTTGGCAGCCTCTGGTGTTTGGGGAAATGTGCTTGAGGCCATGTGACCAACCGGTTATAGGGAAACTTTGGGCAGAAACCAGAACCGAGACGTTACACCACAATCCTTATGGTGAATAAGAAGTGGAAGGACAAGGCAAAGGGTCTTAAGATTTATAAACAATCTAAATCCTCTGAGCATCGTCTGACCAATAAGAATAAGATCCAAAGGCAAGGTAAGGAAAAGGAGGTAGTATGCTTGCATGTGGCAAGTTAGGCCACTGGAAGAGGAACTAAACCCAGAGGCAAGGGGAAGCCAAAGGTAAATTCTTTATCAAGTTAAATCTTTACATTTCTAAACATTTGTTATTAGATATAACTTATGGGGATCAGATCATCTGTATTCAAATGCAAGAACCAAATAGATTTCAGAAAATTGCTAGAGGAGAGGTGGATCTACGAGATACTAATTGCGCGAGGCTGGATGCTCTTTCCATTACTTTGGATCCCTCATCTAAGTGGACCAAATTTAAACCTCCAATGAAGCCTTTGGACTTACACAACCCTAGAAATAGAAAAAATAGCATGCCTCCCAATTGATTATGTATTTCATCATTCAGAGGTGTCCCACACTTTTCCTACTTGACAAGTAGGGTCCTCAGGTTGCATATAGTTTTGAATCCCATCGATAATGAGGAACTCAAACATGGGATTAGTGCAAGGGATCTTTCATTCCAATAAATGAGGGTTAAGGACATGTACTTAAATTTTTGTCTCTAAAACCAGGGATCTTCAATTTCAGGAGGGGAGGGAGAGGATCACTCTTTATTTTCCCTTTGAGGGTTAATTCCATATCCTCCTCTCTTCTCTCGAACCAAAACTAGGTAATCCCTTATGGAGTAAGATCCTATCCTTTCTTGTAGGCGGTTTCACACTTTCTCAAAATTTCCTATAGGGAAGTTTTCAAATGGGTAGTCCGATGTGACTATCTTGGATACGAAGTGGGAGAGGAGACTGAAACATCACATTCCCTTCTTGTTCACCTGTATCCCCAAAATCTTCCACCATAAAAAGGATGGTCATGCAGTTTTACGGATATTCCACTTACTATTGTTTCTCACAAATGAAAATGATTCATGTGGTCTTAGAGTTTAGCTATAATCTTAACACCCACACAGTCAGATGCATGTCTTAGCAGAGAATCTTTTTCTGGATCTTCCTATCACCTTACTTTAGAGGGTCTGCATAAGTATGGATCCTTAAATACATATATCAATAATCTAAAAAGTAAATAATATTGAGTGTAATAACTAACCAAACATACAAATCACTTTGAGTTGAGACTTTCCTCATGATTCCAGAAACATAGGCCTCTTACTTGGGATCTAATTCCTTTCACAAGGATATGTTGGAATCCCATCTTATGGGTCCAAACCCAACATCAAAATGAATCCTGTCTCTCTAGATGATGATAAACTCTTGATCACCCCATTGTGTGTCTCAAAACTATCATCACAATAATAAACAACAAAATAATCTATAATCTATACATAAAAGGGTACCATTAATGGAGGGACTCAGATACATATAGATATATCCATCTATGAAGAACCTCAGATGCATATAGATGATTCTAAATTCAATGAAGGCTAATAATTGGTTATTAATTCAAGAGTAAACTATGTCATACTTGGGAGTTTAATGTAGTATTTGAAAACATATCTTAAATATATAAGAGAGTACTGGAGTAGGAAATAATTCCCCCCAAAAGGGTGTGATAAACCCAACCTACCATCCTCTCGACCAATTTGAGTTCTTAAGTATCATTGGAAAAGTTCCCCTATGAGTGTCTGCCTTTGTAAATCAATTCCCTGATTCATCATAGATATAAGAACCATTGGGCATTTTTGGATCCATGAAAAACTCATTGGAATCCATTTTAAGGAAATGGTTATCTTGAATTGAATGATTTTTCAATATTCAAACCCCCCAAAATCAATCATATAAGGGACCAACACCAAGATATTTCACCATAAATAATACCATCACTATAGTCTGGGTTAACCTATTATATAAAATATAAAAGGGGTCTAATTTCCACTTGGACTTTTTCTATTGGAAGGATGTATATAGGATGGATACACAATGCATTTACCATCACCATAATCTAAATTTAGTCTATTCATATACAAGGGAGTGAATTAATCAACATAATTGAAATCATAAAGGGTTTTTTTCATGGAGGGATTAATATTGGATAAGGTTTTAAGTACCCTAAAATTTCATCTTGATGTGTTTTTCATAGATTATTTGAATCGATATGGGTGGGGAATAGAAAATAATTTCATTTTTTTTATTTTTTATTATATCCATAGACTCAGTGAGAGAAGATTTAATTTTTATATAACTAAATGGTGGTCCCCATAAGAGTTTATGTCTCATTATTTTAACCTTAAATTTTGGCTAAGACATGAAATGGGAAAGGTTCAGTGAGTAGAAACTCATCTTTTTCCAAGGCTCCTCATTATAGGTTATCAACCTGACAATTTTTATTCCATTTTCTCATTTAAATGTTATAACTTTTTCATTATTCATGATATGAAAAGACCAACTGATAGGAGACTCTAATTTTACCCAGGATACCCTTTACGAGTTTTGAAAATGGTGAGAACCACATATCTTTTCTTTTATTGTTTAGGGTATTTCAAATCAGAAAAAATGCGACTAATTTTTAAGGTCATACATCTTTGAATAGGGCAAGGATAAATTTTAAGGCCATACAACTTTTATAAAAATATGGATTGAGGTTTCATGTTTGATTATAGGGTTAAAATTGACCTAATAAGAATGATGAGACCGTATGCTTGTACAAGAAACCCTTGAAGGTCAATACACATTTAGTTTAGGGTCATAATTTCTTTAACCAAAATGATAAGTTTGATAACCCAAATAATAATTTTTAGAGATAGAATAATTTCAACACCTTTGAACAAGGGGTGAGAGTGGTGGTAAATAGTTACATGAGTTGTTTGAACCAAGTAACCATGAAATGAAAATGGATATAATAGGGAAACCACTGAACACATTAAATTGATGGACCCATCACTCTAAAATTAATTAAGAAATGGGAATTATTTTTGATCATATTTTAATGAAGGGTTCTATTTTAATTTTGTAGAGGGCATATGGGATTAAGGAATTTTTTCCTTAGGATGAAAACATGCCTTTGGTTGGTCATATGTTGGATGGATATGTAGTACATATTCTATCACAAACCAAGGGGTACTTTAGGTTCTAATATACTTATTAATAGTATCTATTAAATGTGTGTGGTGATTTAAATACTTAAGCTGAAAAAGTGTAGAATATGGGAAGAGAATGACCAAAGGGTAATTGGAGAACTTAGGATCAAAACTGATCAAGAATGGGCTATTATAGAATTTTATAGGGGATTGGAAGTGGATAAGGATTTTAATTTGGGTCTTAGATGGATGACATAAACATTTATATGTATTATATTATAATAATAATCAAGCCGGGTATAGTTATAGGAAGAGAATATATCATCCTAGTGCAATGTCAAGTATGGGAAGGCCCAATGTGAATGATGGGGCCATATCATAAGAGGTGGTTTAGTATGGTTGGGTATAAAATGAGAGATCTAAAAATAAATAAATATATTTTCAAAACTATAATCAATCCAAATTTAGTTCTAGGTAATAAGTATCTATGAATATCTAACTCATATGTAAGAAAAAATGAAATGATTCCATTATAGTGTTAGGGTATTAAAGAAAACCTAAAATGAAATGAAAAATACCCAAACACCAAGATATAATATGCATTTTAGGAGAATAAAATTTATATATGGGTTTATAATGGGAGATCTATATATTACTACATATCATGAAATAATAGGAATTAATCCATGTATAATTCTATGATGCAGGGGATTTTTTTTCTATCAATGAACTTATAGATTGGGGAATCCATATGTTGAGACTATTTTATAGATCAAACTCTCATATAAAAAAAATAATTTCATAAAAAATAGAACACTCTAAGTAGTTTAAAGGTAATTCGAGACAATACTTCATGCCATGTAGTTTAATTTCATGTGACAAAGATGATGTGCTATGAAATTTAAAGTCATTCAGTGAAGAATTTGGTGCCAGACAGTTTATAGTCATATGATGAGGAACTATGTTCCTTAATATTAGGTTAAATGAAGTATTTATTAAAAAATATTACATTTTTGGTAGGAATAATACACACTTTATACATTATGATCAAATAATATTCCCCGTATGCGTAGACCTTGTGTATGATGTAAGGACCATACCTTTTATGTTCTAGCTTGCAATGGTTTCTTTTCATGTATATTTCTTTTTCTAAATTCCAATACTAACTCCCATTAGATGAAAAAGTGAATGTGGGTACTCTTTTTGAATGCACATGCAACATGATTTTGATGAATTTTGAGGTTATTTAGTAAGTGTAACCTTTTACCTCTTGATTCATTCCACCTCATCGAGTTGGATTAGAGTTTTTTCATCTGTAGATAGTTGATAAAAATGTAAATACAGTGGGAGGGAAACATAATTTAAATGGGAAATACTACCACTATCACATATACTAATATGGCCCCATTTGTGTGGCAATATGGGTTATGATGCAGTAATCCCAATAAGAATGAATAAATTTATAAAACCAATAATTATTGTCCTTATCCAATAATGTTTGGAGAAAATTGGATATAGAATTGTTTAATGTCTATATCTATCAATTTTTTTATATTTGATAGTGGGATGAGTGATTGGGATGAATGTTATATTTCTGATACATTTTCTTTATCCTAGAGGCACATAAATTAGTGTCAGTATCCATCTGTATTGTATGAGGCTCCAAATCCAGTAATGATATTTGAATTTATGAAATTGGTCATAGCCTTTGTCCTAAGATACTTTAGGGATAAAATTTAAACCTATTTGGAGAAGAAGTGAATAAAAATAATAATGAACTTGAACCACTTGACTATGGATGGAGGGTATATACCCATGACATCTATCCCCCAAATTATTAATAGCCATGGGTATTTAGAAGTGTGAACCAACTATGGGTATTGATGAATAAAGTTTTCATATATTCAAAAAGAATGGAACTTGGTGAATTCCAAGAAATCATGCAACATTGATGGCTGGAAGTATACAAGTATCCTAAATTGGTGGACATTCTTGGATCACATCTAAGAAGCACTGTAGGTGATAACACAGAACTCTAGCATAATTAAAAGGATATTTTATCCTTCAATTTATCTACAAAGGGACCCATTAAATCCTCATTTGTAGAGGAATTTATTAGAATTTGGGCCATCATAAATGAAGAAATTTTCTACTCACTGAATACTTTTTTACATCTTAGCTTGATCCTATTGAAGATACCCATTATGAAGATACTCTACTATAATAAACTTCTAGATAGTTATATAGTTAGTCTTCAAGGGAAAATACTTTATCTAACCTAAGGTGGAACAAACTCCATTAACCACTTCCATATTAATACTGATAAACAAAGAGACCACCCTATGATGTGAAATACAAATCACCATCTCATCTTGATCTTATATAGAAAAATTGGTAATAGAATTTTCAAACACATTATCTTGAGAATTCTGTGAGCATAGAATTTGGGAAAACACTAGATATGAAGGAAAATATGACATCAAATTCTATATATAGTCAGACAGGGTTATCAATTATTCATTATTAATGACATAGTTTCCATTACTTTCCCTAATTACTAAATTTGAATCACTCTTGACATTTAACCAAGAAATTGGTATTTTTAGATCTATATCTAAACCTATGATAAGAACCTTGTATTATACCTTGTAATTGGTTCACCATTTTTATTATTAGAAATAATAGAGAAGGACTTCCTTTATTAGGGAAACAAACACAATTCCCAATCTAACCCAGTTGAGCCTTAAATATACCATCCCAGTTAGACTTCAAGAAACACTATAAAAATACATTTCACATGTTTTAGTAGCTTCATGGACTAAGAAAACTTATTTACTATGGAGATTTTTGTCCAAATATGATTCCTCTAGATTGGGATGTGTTGTAAGGAAACCTTCTAGAACACATACCTTAATAAACTTCCAAGACACAAAGTAGATGTAAAAATGTTATAGGATGGAAACTCATCTTTATAATGATCAGATCAATATGGGGTGATGAAAAATGTATTTGGGTGGATCCACATGAGAAATTAGGTGGACCTCATGATCCTTTATATAATGTTGAAGTTTTTGAAATATAAACACTAGTAAAAGGTATTTATTCTTGATATCTATGTATTATTTCTCAACTTATAACATCATTATTCTAGGATAATAGAGGATATTCTATTTATAAGTATCATTCTTCTAAGAAAGAAGGGAATGAAGTGATTATTCCATAGTATTCATAAATAAGATGAGTGTATTTACTTCCATGGATAACATCAACACTAGAGGGTAAAAATTATATTTCCTAAGGTCATTGAAGGCCTTAAAAAAATATTCATACCACTGATAAGTTATCCCTTTATTCATTAGACTCGTTAAGGACAATAATTTACTAGTGAGGTTTGTAATAAAATTCCTAATATTGGTAAGGCACCCTTAAATTCCCCGCAACTCTCAGAGGTTTTGAGGAGGGGGAATATCATGTACCTCCATAGTTTTCTCAGGGTTAATTTTTATACTACGATAGTGTAATATTAATCTAATTTTTTCCTAATGTCACCCAAAGGTACATTTCAATGGGTTTATTTTCAAACTATGTTAGCATAACTTGTTGAAAAATGGATCAAAGTTGGAAAGGTGACTGTGACATTGATGGGATTTGACTACAAGTTCATCTACAAAAAATTCCATTATTTTACCTAGAAATAACTTGAATATATGGTTTATGAAATGTTATTAAGTATCACCAACATTATTTAATCCAAATAGTATCACTAGATATAAATATACTCCTTGGGGTGACCAAAAGGCATTAGACTCTCTATCTTCAAGTTCCATTCGGATTGGTTGTAACCAAAGTACCTGACTATGAATGATAAGTCATGAAAACTGGTTGTTTCACTGATTAGTAGTTTTATGATTGAGAATTAGAAATTATTATTTTAGATGTTATGGTTTAAATCCCTAAAGTTGATGAATAATCAAATTTTCTTATTATTTTTATTAACTGGAACAATATTGGTGAGCTACTTATAATATTTAACCTTTTAGATAAAGTTGAATTTTATCAACTTATCAATTCAAGATTTTACCATGGAACATTTAGTCAGATACATTCTCCTTGCTACCAGTTTATAATAATGGTGGTTATCTGGTAAACCCAAGTGATGGGTAGCTACCTAGAGATATAACTTAGGTGTATCTATGTAATTCCACATGGATAAATCCTAATATCACTTAAATAAAGGAATTTATTCTTATTATTCTTTAGGGGTCATCTATGAACTGATCGGTGTAGGTTATGGGTCCTCTTAAATACCCAAATACACCTACTTGAGCACATGCACGATGTTGGAGACAAATTATTTGAATATTGAGGGAGAATCCTTTATCTCTTCCTATTTTTCATTAATAAATTGGAATATGGACTTAGTCCTTGATATTTGGGAGATGATTTAGAAGTTTCATCATTTCCATTGAGATCATATCTATCTAATGAGTGCAAGGGTTTTTCAGGTGTGAGTGACACCATATGAATAGAGGAAAAGGTGTGTAAAACCTATGTTATTCTCTAAGGTTTAATTTATAAATAGTCAAAGATTTTTGGTTATGTTGATCAAATGTTAGTCAAAATCATGTTTACATAGAGACATGATAAACATAAATTTAATGGTTATTTTTAATCAAATTTCAATGGTTTTGAATGGTTTTATAATCTAAATTCACTTAAATTTCAATTTTTTAGTTAAATGTGGGAAAATATGATTATGGAAGTAAAATTATTTGAAAAAAATAAAAATGTTCAGATTTTAAAATCGGTATTCATGTTTTTATTTTGGTTAATATTTAGTGAGTTTGAATAGTCAAAATCATGTTTACGCAGAGACATGATAAACATAAATTTAATGCTTATTTTTAATCAAATTTCAATGGTTTTGAATGGGTTTATAATCTAAATGCACTTAAATTTCAATGTTTTGGTTAAATGTGAGAAAATATGATTATAGAAGTAAAAATATTTGAAACAAATAAAAATGATAAGATTTTTAAATGGGTATTCATGTTTTTATTTTGGTTAATATTTAGTGACTTTGATTTTATTTCTATCTTTTTATATTTTAATTTTTAAGTCTTTACTAAAAATAGGAGCCAAGTTAAGCTATCCCATCAAATAGCCAAGAGCAAAGAGTAAGCGCGCCATCAAATGGGGAGGCTCCATGGGGAGGAAGGAGTGCATCTACGGTACAGGGTGGTCCACAAAGTGAAGTGGGATCCCTCCATCTCTCACAAAACTTCATCAGAGTTTCAGAGCAACATTTTGATATTTAACGGAGCATCAAACCTCTATCCAATTCAATGTGGGATGAAAAAATACGGGTTACTATTAATTTTTTTTTACCGAAATGGTTCTATTCCCCTGTATTCGCGCGACTCGCATGCTTGGATAGAATCCTCCACTACACTATACTCTTCTTAGTTGCTGTCGATTTTATCTTTAATGCCCACTACTACTGTGCTGAACCGGGAAACTCTATGTACACCGCTGCAAATGCTCGGTCTCGAGAAAATTTCCACTTCCACTGCCTTTGATCACCTGGGATCATCTCTAAATCCATGACCAACATCCATGGAGGCCATTAAAGTTACCTCTAGCAACTATGAAGGCTAGAGGATTTGAGGACCCGCTGCCAATGCTCATCATCATCGCTTCCACCAATCATGTTTTTTTATAAATGGGTTTTTTGAAAAAAAAAATTATTGAAAAGGGGTAGGGTTACAAATATTTTAAAAAATGGGTCTGGAGATGCGTGAACCCAATTCATGCATCCCCGATCCCAGGAAGATGCGTGAATGAGGTTTACGCATCATAGACATGCTGAAAGATGCGTGAACCCCCATCATGCATCCTTCACAAATTTGATGAAGGATGGGTGAACGAGGTTTATGCATCCTACAAAAACTTTTTTTTTTATTTTTAATTTTTTTTATTTTTATTATTTTTGTTTTATTTTGTTTATATATATATAAACAAAACAAAAATTTTCAGTAGAATTTATCTGATATTTAATATCCAACATTACTGCCAATACAACAGTCTGGATTCTAACAGAAAACCTCACCCATAGCTCCCTTTTATAAGAGAGAAAGCCCAAGAAATCATTCTGCATTTCCGATGTGGGATTCAGGTTCTCCCTTCTCTGCGCAAAACATTCTGCATTTCGGATGTGGGATTCTGTTTCAAATATGTGTCTTTGAAATACTATAAAATACAAACTATAAGACCAATATAAAGGAAACTTAAAACATGGATTAAACATATAAGAAATAGTTGAAAATAAAAAGAATTTCATAAAAAAGGTTGAATAATAATAATTTATAAGATTTAAAAACCACCAACTTGAAACTTAAAAATGTTTCAAGTGTCTTTGAAAGACTATAAAAAACAAACTATAAGACCAATATGAATTGTAACACCCCAAGATTTCATAGTGTGTTATTTCTTCAAAATAATTCAATAACTTGCACTACACGCAACACCGAGTTCAATTACACCATGACTTACAAAAAAAAAAGCCATTAAAAGAGGTCATGAATAGCATTAACTACATTTTTAACTTTATATAATCCTTATAATTTTAGAATCCATATTATGAGTTTCTTAGTCATAATGCAAGAACAGATTCATTTTCAGTATTGCACTTTTATCAACTTTTGATAGTGAAACCTTTTTAAATACAATATTTTAAGCTTTTTAACTAAATGGAGACATCAAAAAATTTAGAATGAAACATCCCAAGCTTCCACGATACGCTTTCCTTTGAATAAAACAGTAGCGTGTGTTGTACGCAACGTCGAGTTTTAACACACACCACAACCGATCAAACTAGCCGTTATGAATAGTAATACCTAAATTTTGAAATTATATATATTTTATATTTTGAAATGGACTTCATTTTTGGATTCGGAATATCGAATTTAGCCTAAGGTGAAATTTTGGTACTTTTCGGATAACTTTCATATTTTGATGAATAGTGAAAATTACTAAGTTTTAATTAAAAACAACTTTTTTAATCAAAATAATTAATAGTGATAAATTATGAATTTGAGTGGTTTTAAAGTATATTTAGAATATATTTTTACCATTTAATATAATGTTGTTCATTGGACATAATTTTACAATTAAACCGAACATAAACGAGTGTCAATCTTTTGATAGTTATTATCTCTTAAAAACACGCTTTTTTGTTTTGACAGCGGGAATTAATTTTAAATTAATTTCTGCCACTTCTGTGTTTTGAATTTAGGAAAATGGATTCCATATTTGGAATCAGGATGTTCAAATTGTGTAAATAGGTAACTTTTATTTTTAGACATTTTGAATAATTACTGCGGTAAATATTTTATTTACCATGGTTAAGGGTAAATCCGGTAAATAAGGGTTAAAAAAAATAATATTATAATAATACTAAATTACCCTAAAACGTGTCTTAACCCTATTGGTTGATACATGGTCGACCATGGGAATATTTGTGTCAATTTGGGGACCCCATGGATCCACTTGTAAGTGATAATGACACTTTATTTTAATTAAGTCAAAATGAATACAAAAATGACACAAGCATATATCTTTTAGAAAAACAATTGTTACATAGGGTTATATAAGTTGGATTTTAGATTATAAATATTAATTAGAAAGATAAAAAGATTTCCTACATAATTATATTTTATTTATAATTTTTAGACATTAAATAATTTATTTTATTTATGACACAATGATGATGCAGTAATTACTATAATAGTGAAAAATTAAAATAATTGATATTATAAATACCCAAAAAAAATATAATATGAAACTTTTAATGAATTAAACTAATTTTATAGGATAATATGATATATTAGGATTGATTTAATTGACTTTTTTCGAAGTAATCAATCTGTTATGAGTTTCACAAAAATCAACTATTGAATAGTGTCAAAATTGACATAAAAGAGTTCTTAAAACAAATATTATATTATTAATTGATATTAAATTCCTAAAAATCTAAGGTTCGGCCAAGAGACTTATATCATGATATTTTCATAATTAATGGACCACTTGGGGGTCGCTTGGATGTATATAGTAAGTTTATTAACCATATTATATAAAAATACAAAGAGACATTGTAAAAGTGAAACTAATTAACTTAGAGTTAATACTTAAAGATAAGGTTAATATAAGTACCCAAACCTGTCTAAATTCTATTGGTTGAGTGGTTTTCGACCTATCCCCACCTTAACCTTTGAATAATCAACTTTGGAGCCTTTAGAAACCGAATATGAATTTATTATAAATTAATATTTCTAGCTTTTCCAAAGGTGCCCCTCACCCCTCTTATAAAAGGGCACTCCTCCTTCTCATTTCTTCACACCTTCAAAGCCTTTTGGTTCGGCCAAACTCTGCCCAAATACTCTCCCAACATCCCGCACTACAACCTAGAGGCCTTAGTTTGATCAGAAAGCCAACCTAATGATCCTTTTTGATCAAATCAAAAGGAAGAACCCGAAGAAGAGGTAATGATTTCACCACCCTTTTCCAAGTTCCTTTCTTCTTCCACTTCCTCTTTCTTTGTTCTTACCATTCTAAAATAATAACTCCAGTATCTTACATATACTGTGATGTTATTATAAATATGGTACAACCATATTCAGTATTCTATCCACCCTTTGAATAACATGTCACCATACGTGCGTACGTACGGCTTACCGTCTCCACGTCGTGGTGTAATTGTTATTCAATATATTATTATTTGGATGGGTATAATAATGATGTGTAACTCATGTAAATAATAAATATAACTTGTTAATGATTCTTTATACCATCCATTTATATATTATTTTAATATCAAAAGAATGATATTGTCGCTCGTGCGTACGTACGGACTACCGTCTCCACGAACGCGATGAGATTCATTCTCCATCGTATCCATTCAAGTATAATTATCATTTGATGATTTAAAAATGATGTTTAAGGACTTGATATCATTCTGGATATGAATAATATACAACCTATCCTTTACAAACATGTCTTACGTAACAAAACATATAAAAGAAAACAAGTAAGTTAACACCCGAAACGACGATAATTCTAAGATATTATTAACAAATCAATGTTAAAAGATCATATATGATATCATATTAATGTATATGATTCTTGTATAATTTAATAAAAATTATTTCACCATTATACAGGAGGTTAACCTACCCCAACAAAGGAAAAGTACAAGGTAAGGGTTATTTCACAATCCCTTCATTATCCGAGGTTGTTTATACGTAATAATCTACTGGGATCTCTTTATCATCCACATCCATGTTTCTTAAAAATGTATTTCAAAACATTTTTACTATTTACTAGAATATGAGTTAAAGTCATTTATACCCTTTTTGACTTTTATAAGTGGTTTATAAAGGAATCTTTCCGTCGTTTTCAAAACAAGGTCCTTTTTAACCTTTTCGACAGAATTAAGGTAAGAATGTTTTTTAACTTATACGGCAGGTGCGGCTATTTTCCGCCGTTATAAAATCTTCAAAATTTCCCTTACAAGCTTATAAGAATATTTTCAAAGAAAATGTTTTATTTTATATGGATCTTAAATTATTTCAAAATAAAAGGAGATATTTCTTTAAAAAGAATTTTGATTTCATCTATGTCAACATCCTTTGATGGATTTTAAGATTATTTGAAGTTGATTTATTATGATACAAAACTTCTATATTGTATTGAAGGTTTTGTGATATGTTTGACTGTGGATGTACTATTTTTATACCATTCATAGTTTATGGTGAAAGTATTGACATTTCATATGTTAGTTTTAATATGAATGTTTATGTTATGTTTAAACCTTTTCATATGGGAATGCATTGGACTTAATATGTGACGGGTGGAGCCCGCTATAGCTCCACGATGCATCGGTAGGTCTCATGAGACAAACTAGTGTCTTGGCACAAGGCCTTGACAAAATCTTATTTGTAGTCTTGGCACGAGGCCTTGGCTATGTGGTTATGATAGTCTGGCATTATGCATTCCATCATTATGAAAGTGGTTATTGATTTTTGCATGTGATTATTCGATTAGTAGAATATCCATGTGAATAAGTAAATGGCATTATTTCATTTTATTTATGCCATACCATGTTGAAAGTTCATATTTAAAAGGCTTTTGTTTTAGTTATACATTGCCTTAAATGTTTATTCTTATTTATGAAAGTTTCCGCTATATTGTTATCCTTACTGGGCATTTGAGCTCACCCCTTTTCTATGTTTTATTTTTCCCAGGATGTGAAGAAGTAAGTTATGAATGACCTGCAGGGATTTTATGAGGGGTTAATAGTGTGGATTGTGGAAACATTATGTTGTTGTAGTAGTTTTTCATTTTATGATGTAATGTAAAACTTATGAATATATCTAGTGTTTCCAAGGCTACTAAACAAATCGGTCTTTCGAGATTTGATCTTTCTTGTGATCATGCCAATGTTATGTAATAATGCACCGACTCTGGGTAACTGGGGTCGGGGCGTTACAGTTGGTATCAGAGGAAGTTTAGTACAAACCTTGGAAACTAGATTTAGATAAACTCTGATTAGAGCACGTAGACCTAAGATGAACTTTGAGGATTAGTATAGAAGAACTTTCTAGAATTTTGGTATTGTGGAGATTTTGTGAGTTTTCCGAGCAATACATCCCTGTCTGGATACGAGCAGGTAGAGGCAGCTCTGGCACAGATGTACCTAGGGGTAAAACCCGAAAATACCGCTTTGAGCTAGACTCGAACGGGAACTGGTGCACGACAACGGGCCTTGCTGCACTCTTGGTTACGACACTCCCGGGGGATATGCTTAGGATAACTCTCATTTTCTTTAAAAATAATTTTGAAGGGATTATGAGTATATACTTCCTCAAAGAAAACATTCTTATGATTATGGATTATATCCATAAATAGTTCAATTTATGTTAGGTGTTTTATAAGTATGGGATTATGTATTTTGATTCATAAACTGATCTAGTTTATGCCATTGTTTAGAAATGGCGCCCAGTAGAAGGAATGATAACTCCAGAAATGCACATGATTCAAAGAGAAGGAAGGATCATATCTCTCATGGTCTTAAGCTAGAATTTATAAGAGAAATAGTCTCCCATGTATTATCATCATATGAAGAAATAATATCTTGTGTTGATAAGATAAGTAAAGAGTTTACTGACTCCTATGGCTTTGAAGGGAAGCAAGAGAAGAAAAGGATGGAAGAGAGAAAGATGGATAAAGGGAAGAGGGAAAAGAAGAATTTTCCCATATGTGGTAACTGTGGAAAGAAACACCCTGGAACTTGCCTGAAAGGAATGAGAGTTTGTTATAAGTGTGGAGGAAAAGGGCACAAAGTACGTGACTGCAAGGGTAAGAAAATGGTTTCAAATGTACAATGCTTCATTTGCAAGGAGTTTGGACACTACGCGAACCTATGTCCCAGTCATCAGTCTATGATGCAAATGATGCTATTGGATAATAATCAAGTTATGATACTACCACAGATGAAGAGGAATGATTAGAGTTCTTATGTTGATTATGTCAATTGAGTGTTGTATAAACAATGTACTTGTTATAATAATTATGGAGTATATAAGGATTGTACTGCAGTACTATTTCATTAAGGACTTGAGATTGTGTGGAACAAAGAAAAGTGACTCAATAGCAGGATAAATTTTTGGAAAATATATGGTTGAGAGAATGATAAATCATAATATAGTTCTGATACTGAGGTAGTGATTTTGGAATAATATGTGATTGTTTTGGATAAATTATATTGGATATTATTGACTACCTTGAAGCTGATTAATGATTTGTATATTCCATCATTTTTGGGGTTTAAAACATTTTTGGATTAATGAAGTATATCCAGCATTCTATATGGAATAAGGGAACATGAATGTAATCAATAAGGAATATGGTAATACATGATGAAGGTATTCATATGCTATTACGGGGTAAAAAGGATCTATATTATGTTTACCTTCCTTATAAATGTTGGACTGTGAGTTTGGATAGAAGTATTTTGGATAGTTCTAGTTTGGATTATTTTGGATTTCCATAAAAGGACAACCCGGAGGTCGGGCGGCAACCCGTCGCGTCCGGCAAGGCTGCGAGACTTGAACCCGCAACCGAATGGCGACAAGGGTGTATCACCTACCACTGGCCCACGAGATGTCCTGGATTAAATAATGTAGTTTTTATTAAAAGATCTTTTAGATGAATTATAAATTCGTTTATTTTGGAACCCTATACGAATAGTGTAAATAGAATTTTTTTTACATTCTATTATCTTTTAGAGTGAAAGATGAGTATGTGGTAGAAATTTATTAATGGATAAAACTCTAATAATAAAGTAAGTATATCTCCATATGATCTTAGCCAATCTCATAAAAAATTCCTCAATATTAAGAAAAACAAATTAGAACAAAAATGTTTTCCTAGATGGTACCTTAAATCATTACTAATTTATGGCTTTGGGATTGTTGGCCTTTTCATAGCCATGTTCTCTACCACTCTCCATCAGGTAATTGATGGTTAGATTTTTCTTCCATATCCATATTTTCTTACATGGAACCCTAGTATGTGTTATTTTCGGTAATCTTCATACTTTCGACTCTTTATTTTAAATAGAGGCCTCGTTAATTCATTTTTCGATGTGCGATTTCAACTAAGATATTTTGAAACGTCAAAAATGTGTTATCCCAATACCCTATATTTTGTTGAACCGATGGTACTTCAAATCATCATAGATTGATGAGTTTAAGGACCTCAATTATACACTTGTTTGTGATTGATGACCTCAATCACTACCTATAAATATTTACGTTTTTCCTCCGATTATATGTCTCTAATTTCCACCAATGTTCTCCTAATCAAGATCATAATTTGGTGGTGACCCTTTCATTTCTCTTTTCCTCATATTAAGACTAAATTTTAGTAACCCAATTTCCGATGTGGGTTTTCCCACAAATATATTATCTATTTTCAACCTTTTATTTTCGAAGAACAATTTCAAATTGCGAGGACGCAATTTATTGAAGGAGGGGAGAATGTAACACCCCAAGATTTCATAGTGTGTTATTTCTTCAAAATAATTCAATAACTTGCACTACACGCAACACCGAGTTCAATTGCACCATGACTTACCAAAAAAAAAATCCATTAAAAGAGGTCATGAATAACATTAACTACATTTTTAACTTTATATAATCCTTATAATTTTAGAATCCATATTATGAGTTTCTTAGTCATAATGCAAGAACAGATTCATTTTCAGTATTGCACTTTTATCAACTTTTGATAGTGAAACCTTTTTAAATACAATATTTTAAGCTTTTTGACTAAATGGAGACATCAAAAAATTTAGAATGAAACATCCCAAGCTTCCACGGTACGCTTTCCTTTGAATAAAACAGTAGCGTGTGTTGTACGCAACGTCGAGTTTTAACACACACCACAACCGATCAAACTAGCCGTTATGAATAGTAATACCTAAATTTTGAAATTATATATATTTTATATTTTGAAATTGACTTCATTTTTGGATTCGGAATATCGAATTTATCCTAAGGTGAAATTTTGGTACTTTTCGGATAACTTTCATATTTTGATGAATAGTGAAAATTACTAAGTTTTAATTAAAAACAACTTTTTTAATCAAAATAATTAATAGTGATAAATTATGAATTTGAGTGGTTTTAAAGTATATTTAGAATATATTTTTACCATTTAATATAATGTTGGTCATTGGACATAATTTTACAATTAAACCGAACATAAACGAGTGTCAATATTTTGATAGTTATTATCTCTTAAAAACACGCTTTTTGTTTTGACAGCGGGAATTAATTTTAAATTAATTTCTGCCACTTATGTGTTTTGAATTTAGAAAAATGGATTCCATATTTGGAATCAGGATGTTCAAATTGTGTAAATAGGTAACTTTTATTTTTAGACATTTTGAATAATTACTGCGGTAAATATTTTATTTACCATGGTTAAGGGTAAATCCGGTAAATAAGGGTTAAAAATAATAATATTATAATAATACTAAATTACCCTAAAACGTGTCTTAACCCTATTGGTTGATACATGGTCGACCATGGGCATCTTTGTGTCAATTTGGGGACCCCATGGATCCACTTGTAAGTGATAATGACACTTTATTTTAATTAAGTCAAAATGAATACAAAAATGACACAAGCATATATCTTTTAGAAAAACAATTGTTACATAGGGTTATATAAGTTGGATTTTAGATTATAAATATTAATTAGAAAGATAAAAAGATTTACTACATAATTATATTTTATTTATAATTTTTAGACATTAAATAATTTATTTTATTTATGACACAATGATGATGCAGTAATTACTATAATAGTGAAAAATTAAAATAATTGATATTATAAATACCAAAAAAAAATATAATATGAAACTTTTAATGAATTAAACTAATTTTATAGGATAATATGATATATTAGGATTGATTTAATTGACTTTGTTAGAAGTAATCAATCTTTTATGAGTTTCACAAAAATCAACTATTGAATAGTGTCAAAATTGACATAAAAGAGTTCTTAAAACAAATATTATATTATTAATTGATATTAAATTCCTAAAAATCTAAGGTTCGGCCAAGAGACTTATATCATGATAGTTTCATCATTAATGGACCACTTGGGGGTCGCTTGGATGTATATAGTAAGTTTATTAACCATATTATATAAAAATACAAAGAGACATTGTAAAAGTGAAACTAATTAACTTAAAGTTAATACTTAAAGATAAGGTTAATATAAGTACCCAAACCTGTCTAAATTCTATTGGTTGAGTGGTTTTCGACCTATACCCACCTTAACCTTTGAATAATCAACTTTGGAGCCTTTAGAAACCGAATATGAATTTATTATAAATTAATATTTCTAGCTTTTCCAAAGGTGCCCCTCACCCCTCTTATAAAAGGGCACTCCTCCTTCTCATTTCTTCACACCTTCAAAGCCTTTTGGTTCGGCCAAACTCTGACCAAATACTCTCCCAACATCCTGCACTACAACCTAGAGGCCTTAGTTTGATCAGAAAGCCAATCTAAGGATCCCTTTTGATCAAATCAAAAGGAAGAACCCGAAGAAGAGGTAATGATTTCACCACCCTTTTCCAAGTTCCTTTCTTCTTCCACTTCCTCTTTCTTTGTTCTTACCATTCTAAAATAATAACTCCAGTATCTTACATATACTGTGATGTTATTATAAATATCGTACAACCATATTCAGTATTCTATCCACCCTTTGAATAACATGTCACCATACGTGCGTACGTACGGCTTACCGTCTCCACGTCGTGGTGTAATTGTTATTCAATATATTATTATTTGGATGGGTATAATAATGATGTGTAACTCATGTAAATAATAAATATAACATGTTAATGATTCTGTATACCATCCATTTATATATTATTTTAATATCAAAAGAATGATATTGTCGCTCGTGCGTACGTACGGACTACCGTCTCCACGAACGCGATGAGATTCATTCTCCATCGTATCCATTCAAGTATAATTATCATTTGATGATTTAAAAATGATGTTTAAGGACTTGATATCATTCTGGATATGAATAATATACAACCTATCCTTTACAAACATGTCTTACGTAACAAAACATATAAAAGAAAACAAGTAAGTTAACACCCGAAACGACGATAATTCTAAGATATTATTAACAAATCAATGTTAAAAGATCATATATGATATCATATTAATGTATATGATTCTTGTATAATTTAATAACAATTATTTCACCATTATACAGGAGGTTAACCTACCCCAACAAAGGAAAAGTACAAGGTAAGGGTTATTTCACAATCCCTTCATTATCCGAGGTTGTTTATACGTAATAATCTACTGGGATCTCTTTATCATCCACATCCATGTTTCTTAAAAATGTATTTCAAAACATTTTTACTATTTACTAGAATATGAGTTAAAGTCATTTATACCCTTTTTGACTTTTATAAGTGGTTTATAAAGGAATCTTTCCGTCGTTTTCAAAACAAGGTCCTTTTTAACCTTTTCGACAGAATTAAGGTAAGAATGTTTTTTTAACTTATACGGCGGGTGCGGCTATTTTCCGCCGTTATAAAATCTTCAAAGTTTCCCTTACAAGCTTATAAGAATATTTTCAAAGAAAATGTTTTATTTTATATGGATCTTAAATTATTTCAAAATAAAAGGAGATATTTCTTTAAAAAGAATTTTGATTTCATCTATGTCAACATCCTTTGATGGATTTTAAGATTATTTGAAGTTGATTTATTATGATACAAAACTTCTATATTGTATTGAAGGTTTTGTGATATGTTTGACTGTGGATGTACTATTTTTATACCATTCATAGTTTATGGTGAAAGTATTGAAATTTCATATGTTAGTTTTAATATGAATGTTTATGTTATGTTTAAACCTTTTCATATGGGAATGCATTGGACTTAATATGTGACGGGTGGAGCCCGCTATAGCTCCACGATGCATCGGTAGGTCTCATGAGACAAACTAGTGTCTTGGCACAAGGCCTTGACAAAATATTATTTGTAGTCTTGGCACGAGGCCTTGGCTATGTGGTTATGATAGTCTGGCATTATGCATTCCATCATTATGAAAGTGGTTATTGATTTTTGCATGTGATTATTCGATTAGTAGAATATCCATGTGAATAAGTAAATGGCATTATTTCATTTTATTTATGCCATACCATGTTGAAAGTTCATATTTAAAAGGCTTTTGTTTTAGTTATACATTGCCTTAAATGTTTATTCTTATTTATGAAAGTTTCCGCTATATTGTTATCCTTACTGGGCATTTGAGCTCACCCCTTTTCTATGTTTTATTTTTCCCAGGATGTGAAGAAGTAAGTTATGAATGACCTGCAGGGATTTTATGAGGGGTTAATAGTGTGGATTGTGGAAACATTATGTTGTTGTAGTAGTTTTTCATTTTATGATGTAATGTAAAACTTATGAATATATCTAGTGTTTCCAAGGCTACTAAACCAATCGGTCTTTCGAGATTTGATCTTTCTTGTGATCATGCCAATGTTATGTAATAATGCACCGACTCTGGGTAACTGGGGTCGGGGCGTTACATGAATGAAACATAAAATACAGATTAAACATATAAGAAATAATTGAAAATTAATAGAATTTGATAAAAAATGTTGATATAAGCTTTCAAATCCACCAACTTGAAACTTAAAAACGTTTCAAGTACGTGGCTTTGAAAGCCTATAAAATAAAAACTATAAGACCAATATAAATGAAATTTAAAACATGGATTAAACATATAAGAAATAGTTAATAATTAATTAGTTAATTAGTAATATAATTATTAATTATATAATTATTAATTAATTAGTAATAACAATATTAATTATATAATGATTAATTAGTAATATAATTATTAATTATGTAATAATTAATTTGTAATATAATTATTATTTATATAATAATTAATTAGTAATATAAAAATTAATTAGTTAATTTGTAATACAATTATTAATTATATAATTATTAATTATATAATAATTAATTAGTTAATTAGTAATATAATTGTTAATTATATAATAATTAAGTATTTAATTAGTAATATAATTATTAATTATATAATAATTCATTAGTTAATTAGTAAATTAGTAATATAATAAATAATTATAATTATTCATTATAATTATTATTTATTAAGTATTAATAATTAATTAGTTAATTTGTAATATAATTATTAATTATATAATAATTCATTAGTTAATTAGTAATATAATTTTTAAATATAATTTTAATTATTATTTATATAATTAATAATTATATTACCAATTAAATAATTAATTATTAAGTAATTAATTATTATATAATTAATAATTAATAATTATATAATTCATAATTAAAAATTACATTAAAAATTAACAAATTAATTATTATATAATTAATTTTTAATAATTAATAATTATATTGGTAATTAACTAATTAATTATTATATAATTAATAATTTCTAATTATAATTAATAATTATATTACTAATTATAATTAATAATTATATAACTAATTATAATTAATAATTATATTACTAATTAACTAATTATTTATTATATAATTAATAATTATATTATTGATTAACTAATTAATTATTATATAATTAATAATTAAAAATTATAATGAATAATTATAATTATAATTATATTACTAATTAACTAATTAATTATTATATAATTAATAATTACTAATAATAATTAGTAATTATATTTCTAATTATAATTAATAATTATATCACTAATTAACTAATTAATTAGTATATAATTAATAATTATATTATTAATTAGTTATTGTACAATTAATACTTATATTACTAATTAAATAATTAATTATTATATAATTATATTACTAATTAACTAATTAATTATTGTATATTAGTAATTAATAATTATATTACTAATTAAATAATTAATTGTTATATAATTAATAATTACTAATTATAATTAATAATAATATTAATAATTATAATTAATAATGATATAACCACTTAAATAATTATTTATTATGTAATTAATAATCATATTACTAATTAACTAATTAATTATTATATAATTAATAATTAATAATTAATAATTAATAATTATAATGAATAATTATAATTACCAATTATATTAAAAATTAACTAATTAATTATTATATAATATATAATTAATAATTATAATTAAAAAATATATTACTAATTAACTAATTAATTATTATATAATAAATAATAAATAATTATATTTAATAATTATATTACTAATTAACTAATTAATTATTATATAATTAATAATTAATAATTAATAATTAATAATTAATAGTTAATAATTAATAGTTAATAATTATAATGAATAGTTATAATAAATAATTACATTACTAATTAAATAATTAATTATCAATTAATAATTATATTACTATTATTATATATTTATATTACTAATTAACTAATTAATTATTGTATATTAGTAATTAATAATTAATAATTAATAATTAATAATTATAATAATTATTCACTAATTAATAATTATATTACTAATTAACTAATTATTTATTAACCATTTCTTATATGTTTAATCCATGTTTTAAATTTCATTTATATTGGTCTTATAGTTTGTATTTTGTTGTCTTTGAATGCCACGCACTTGAAACATTTTTAAGTTTCAAGTTGGTGGTTTTGAAAGCTTATAAATTATTTTTCATCAACATTTTTATGAAATTATTATTTTTAAACTATTTCATATATGTTTAATCCATGTTTTAGGTTTCATTTATATTGATCTTATAGTTTGTATTTTATAGTCTTTCAAAGCCACGTACTTGAAATATTTTTAAGTTTCAAGTTGGTAGTTTTGAAAGCTTATAAATTATTATTCATCAACCTTTTTTAAGATTTTTTTTATTTTCAACTTTTTTTTATATGTATAATCCATATTTTAAGTTTCATTCATATTTGTCTTATAATTTTTATTTTATAGTCTTTCAAAGACACGTACTTGAAACATTTTTAAGTTTCAAGTTGGTGGTTTTGAAAGATTATAAATTATTATTCATCAAATTTTTTTATGAAATTCTTTTTATTTTCAACTATTTCTTATATTTTTAATCTATGTTTTAAGTTTCATTTATATTGGTCTTATAGTTTGTATTTTATAGTCTTTCAATGTCATGTACTTGAAACAAAATCCCACATCAAAAATGCAGAATGTTCTGTGCAGGAAAGGGAGAACCTGAATCCCACATCGGAAATGTAGAATGATTTCCAAGGTAAGACCTCATATAAAAGAGAGCCCTGGGTGAGGGTTTCTGTCAGAATCCAGACTGCTGTTATGGCAGTACTGCTGGATATTAAATAGAAGATAAATTCTACTGATAAATTTTGTTTTATTTATATATATATAAACAAAATAAAAAAATTTAAAAATCCAAAAAAATAAAAAATTAAAACATTCTATAGGATGCATGAACGAGGTTCACCCATCCTTTATAAAGTTGATAAAGGATACGTGAACCACGTTCATGCTTCTTGGTGAAGGGAGATGCGTGAACGAGGTTCACGCATCTCCAAACCCATTTTTAAAAATAATTGGAACCCTATCCCTTTTTGATAATTTTGATTTCTCAAAAAACCCATTTATAAAAAAACCCCCACCGATCACTACCACTACATGCATGCCCTACTGGTGCCACATCTACCGACCTCCATGATGCCACACCACTATGCATCACCAAAGAAGGATGTCTCACATGGATCTTTTCCACATGACTAAACACCCGAAATCATCAGGTGTTTCCAAACTCAACCCACACAAGTTTCGTGGGGAATTTATTGTCAGAAAATTATGAATATAAAGACTCTAGGGGATTTAAAATGAGAATAGATAGAGATCCATTAACATTCATGGATCTGGAATATCCTCATAAAGACAGAGGCACTACTCCCTACCTATATAAAGAGAAGGTCATCCATTATTAAAGGGGAGTCGACACTATTGAAGGGAGAAGCCCTGATGGAGTCTGAATGCTACACTACCTTTCTTATTTTATTTATTTATTTTATTTTATTTTTATTTAGTTTTATCTTAATGTAATTTTAATTTAGTTTTATCTTAACATAATTTTAATTTAGTTTTAATAAAATAATTTAGAACATTTATTTTTTCTATTCTTTGTGTTCCACCCATCTTTCATCTTCTTCTCCATTCTTCTTCTTCTTCTTCTTCTTGTTTTCTATTTTATTTTATTTTATTATTCTCCCTCTTATTCTTCTTGTTTAATTATTACATATATTTTATTTTATTTCTTTATATCCTTTTTTTTATCATTATTCTCTTCTTTTTATTTTATTTTTATTCTTCTTATATTCTTTCCCATTCCACCAAAGTGATCTCTTACTCCCGATAATGGAAGTATGACCTGAGTCTTGGCCCATGGGAGGTCAAGGTGTTATTTAATTCTTGATTAATGTTTATTTTATTTCATGATAAATGATAGTGACATGAATGGGTGTGGTGGATGTCCCTTAGGCCATGCACTCAATTTTAATTCTATTCTTTTGTTTAATTTTCTTTCCCTCTCTCCATTAGTTAGCTTTTCATGTTATGGAGTTGATCCAATCAGTGAATAAAATGACATTGATAGAGTGGGGTACTAGAAGATGACACACCCTATACTAAGGTGTTTCATCAACCTTGATTATAGAGGAGGTGGAATTGAGAGTGGTTAAGGCATTTGAGATTTCACAATTTATAAATAAAAATAATAGCAATTCATCACGATATTTTTTATTTGTATTATCAAGCTAAAATAAAACAAATAAATAAGAATAATGATTAAACTCAAAATCTAACCTAAAACCAAGTCCTTTATTTATTAACTCATTTCATTTGTAATTTCATGTTAGTTTATGTTTATACTTTCCACATTTCATGTCTTTTAATTATTTGAGAACATAATAGAAAAACCAAAAATATTTATCATTTTTTTCATAAAATAATAAAAACAAAAAAAATAATTAGTTTAGGTGAATTAGATTAAGTGAGTGAACAAACTGAGAAGCTCCTCAAGGAGACTAACCTGGCCAGACACCATGCTGCACTAGGAAAACATTTAGAAAATTTATTTTTCCACACCTTGCGACAGGTGTGCATTCAAAACTGTCCCTGTTTATGGGGAGATAGTAATTAATTTTATTAAATTTTTCTAATTCAACATTGAATATAGAGTTTTATTGTTTTTCATATAAAAAAACATAAAAATTTCTTTTTCCATGATGCTTTAAAACGACCATTTTTTCAATTCATGGAACAATTATTCTTTGGTGAAAGAACCAATATTTCAAAATTTTGTAGAGGATGACCTTTTATAAAATATCGATGAACTCACTGAACTAGAAAAGCTTATGATATGTGGGAATAACATTGAAATTTAATTTCATTAATTGGAAGATATTCTTGATGAATTAAAAGTTTATTATCAAAGATTACAGTCTAAGAAGGAAGTGCCATTGGAGCTGCCTAATTTTACTGAAGACATTAAAGAGGTTGAGTCAAATATTTAGGAGTATCCACAACCCAACCATATGTAGATCCAAATAAAAAATACTATCATGACCCATCCCCCAGGGCCCGTTCCATGACTACCCCATTCCCACCTTCCATAGGCTAGGGGTTGGCGACTAGCATCGGAAAGGTATATCCCTAAAAATGGGAAGGCATTTCCTTTAAACCTACAAAAATACAGACCAGGTACACAATAAGAACAAACCATGTAGTATAACTACTAAAAGTAAATGTGTGAACTAAAGAAGAATGGTCCAGAATACAAACCAAACTAAAATAAAATATAGAAAAAATGGAAAATAGCTCCTGAGGTCATCCACTAAAGATCCTACCTGAAGGGTAGGTACAGATCGTCATTGTGGCTCTCCATGTCAACCGGTCACCTCCATGAACCATAGAGTCCTGGCTCCTAAACCTTGGTCAAAGCTGTCTGTCATCTGCACAAGATAAAACAAGGTGTAGGCGAAGCCCGTGCAGGGGTGAGTATAATAATACCTAGTAGGGACCCCGAGACCCCTGAAGGTCTCCCAGAATTCCACAAAGGAAAAACCACAAAGCATGATCTCAATCACAAGCTCAAAGTAAAAGACTCAGTTCAAACCAGGTATATAACTTAAATAATGGTAATAATGATGTTTATTCATAAATATAAATCATATTATTCTGTTGAGAAGTTCCACTGTTGAACCATGAAGAAGTCGTTCCGAAGCTGATCCACACAGGGTCGTAAGTCACTGATCTACATAGGGTCGTAAGTCACTGATCCACGATAGGCCACTCTAAGGCTGGTCCTCATCGGGTCACGCTGCTGCTAATCCACACAGAGTTGTAAGTTGTCGATCCACACAGGGTCGTAATCCATCGATCCACACTGGGTCGTAAGTCACTGATCCACGACGGGCGGCTCTAAGGATGCTCCTCGTCGGGTCATGCTACTACTGATCCATACAGGGTTGTAAGTCGTCGATCCACACGGGGTCGTAAGCTGTCGATCCACACAGGTTCTTAAGTCACTGATCCACGACGGGCCACTCTAAGGCTGGTCATCATCGGGTCGTGCTACTGCTGATCCACACAGGGTCGTAAGTCACTGATTCCAATCCACAAATGGGTCACTCTTCACTAGACAACCAACCACATGATTCACGCACTATGTGAACTTGAGTTCCATAGGTTTTGCTCCTCAATTCATCAGTCATACCTCAACTACCACAAAGTCCCATGAATAAGTAACCCAAAGAACCACCATGTCATAAGGGTTTCAATGCAACATACTGAACGTCAATCAGACACCCTGTCTGTAAGTTATAAGCATTTCAGTACTGAGGGCCCGGTTGGATTCGAGTCTGATCTAACCCGACCATACTCCAAATTTCTCCAAAACCCAAATGGAGTATCTCAAAAGGACCACCTCTTCCTAAGGGTCCCAATTCCACAGACTGTTCGTCAAACGAATGTCCGGTTTAGAAGATACTCAAGTTTCAGTGAAATGGGGTCGGTCGGGTTCGGTAGGGGTCTGGCCCGGATGGCACGTTGGGCCCATGGGTCCGGACCAACTAGTGGGTCTGGCCCGGATCGTGGGTCCAGCCTAGATCATGGGTCTGACCCACCTGGAAACCTGGCTGGCTGGCCAGGTGCGGCCCGCGCTCCCCTTAACGGACTTCGTCTATTCGATTCCTCCAATAACGGTGCCAGCCTGGATCCACTTCTCCTATCCAATTTGTGTGGACTAATTGATTGTGGTACCTACATGCAGGGGTACACCTACCGCTACAACCGGAGTTGTGGATCCTCCTTCGTGATAGCTTGATGGCCATTGCCGCCTCCTCCACGGCATGCCGCTGTCTGACCAGCATGCGGCCGACGCCACCGCATGCCGCCACTGCCGCCGGCGGTCGCGGATCGGTAGGATATTTTCTGGATCACCGGATGCACTCCGGTGGTCCTTTCTTCATACTATCTGTGCCTACGTCCCCCCCTAGGACACTGCCTTCATTGTGTGCCCCTCGAAAATGCCTTGTCGCCACATTGGTTGGTCCGCCTCAAAGAACGCAGCAAGAGCAAGTTCAGCAGAGGGTTCGAGTCTTGTTCGGTTCATCCCATGCCTTCCACATTAGACTTATAACATGGGGGAAAATTATAATCATTATAAGATTAAATAAAAATCCCACAAGAAAGCCCGCGACAACCTCCCAAAAAAAAAATGAATCACGGATCAACTCATTAGTCGATTGATCTGTGTTCTTCGTATTATTAAAGAATGGAGAAGAGGAAATCATTTAAAATGCATAAACAAATAAACCCTCTACCTTGAACATGTTGTATTCGCTGAAGATGAAGGAGGATAATTCGTTGTTCGAAGATGTTCTTCAACATTCACCGTTGCCCATCGATGTCCGGTTCTAATCTTCAATGGCGTCGTCGAATCTCCATTATTCATTGGTGGAAGTAATTACCGGTATTTCATTAGAGCTTCCTCTCATAGCTCTCCCAAAACCCATGCCACAGCTTTGATAAAATAAAATAAAAGGAACCACCTATGTTGCGTTCATTAATGTGTTTCATTAATGAATTGCAATTAATGTTCCATTAATCCTACAAGCGTCGTGGTTACGCAACCAAAATATTGTGTCAATAAATGGATCTCAATCAAATCCTAGAGTTATATTGCGGTCCCACCACTATCGCTCAATAGTTGAAAAAAGCATAAAATAACTTCTTTATTTATTTTATTATTTTATTTCCGAAATTCTGAAAAATAACTTTTCTGTATGAATTTTTCCAAACAAAGTTATGCTTTGCCTAAGTGAATCTTGGCACTGCAAATTCAATGGTGCCCTTGTATTTTCAATCCATGCACTGGTTCAAAAGATAGAGATTACCTCTCATACTTTTACTGAATGTACCTTAAAAAAATAAAAAAAATAAGAAAAAAAATTTATATGGAATTTCCAGGTCTTTACATTCTCCCCACCTTAGGGATTTTCATCCCCAAAAGCCACAACAAAGGCTAAGAAAACAAATGGGGGTACTGAGCAATAATCTGAGCCTCTTGCTCCCATGCACTCTCCTAGAGGTTCCTATCTACCACTGAACTCGCACCAAAGGAATTGAACACCCCCATAGGACCTGATCCGGTCAATCCTCTATCTCTATCAGGAACTCTGCGAATTTTGTCCCATTGTTAATGTCTAGGTTTCCCCAGTCGATGATGTGTGATAGATCATGCACGTATCTCATCAGTTGCAACACATGGAAAACATCGTGCACCCTATGCATTTGGTGGGAAGATATAGGATGTATGACACCTCGCCAACTCTACTGAGAATCTGAAAAGGTCTGATGAATCTTAGATATAGCTTACCGCCCTGACCAAATCTTCACAACCCTCATCAAGGTGAGACCCAAAGAAAAACATGACCACCCACATAAAACTCCAAGGTTATCCATATCCTGTCAGTATACGACTTATTCCTACTCTGTGTAGTCTTCATACGCTCCTGGATGACCTACAACTTCCAAGTGGTAGCCCGTACCAACTATGGACCCATGAGTGCTGACTCCCCTAGATTTGTCCAATATAGAGGTGATCTGCATGGTTTCCTGTAAAAATCCTCAAATGATGCCATGCCGATGGTGGACTAATATCTGTTGTTGTATGCGAACTCTACCAAGGGAAATTGATCTTCCCAACTGCGGCCACAATCAAGGATGCAAGCATGAAACATGTCCTCAAGCGTCTGTATGGTCTGCTCTGTCTGACCATCTATCTGAGGATGAAAGGCAGTGCTCAAACGTAGCTGAGTCCTAAATTCCTCCTATAATCTCTCCCATAATCGGGATGTAAAACGAGTGTCATGATCTAAGATGATCATCAATGGAACCCCGTGAAGTCATACTATCTTCTGTATGTAGAGGCATTCCAAGACTTATACTGATCTCTGCTCTCAGATGGGTAGGAAGTGGGACAACTAAGTGAGTCGGTCAATGATCACTCAGATGGAATCGTGGCCCCTAAACATATGTGGTATCCCTGTCACGAAGTCCATGGAGATACCATACCATTTCCACTACAGTACCTCGAGTGTCTGAGTCAATCCTTCTAGAACCTGGTGCTCATCCTTCACTTGCTGACAAGTGAGGCATCGTGAAACAAACTCTGCCACTTCTTTCTTCATCCCTGACCACCAGTACTGATGCCAGAGATCCTAATATATCTTTTCCACACTAGGATGTATGGCCAAATGGGATGTGTGGAACTCTATAAAAACCTCCTCTCATAGCATCACCGGTACCATAGTGCATCCTATGAAAAGGATGATGTGCTCCTCACCTTCATAAAATCCTTTAGGAGTCTGTCCTGAGGATATTTGAGCACGTCGGGTCTCACAGTCAACCTCCCCAAGATGAGACTCCCTGACTTGCTGAAAGAGTGGGGGAGTGACTTTCATAGACTGGAGGTAAGCTGATATATCACTATCCATGAAGGATAACTGAAACATGGCTAGCTCTTCTATCACCTCACTCAGCAACTATAAACCAAACCTCCTGTTGAGTGTGTCTTCCACCACGTTTCTATTTCTAGGAGTGTAGACTATCTCAAAGTCATAGTCCTGGAGGAATTCAATCCATCACCACTGTGTCAGGTTCAGGTCCTTCAATGAGAAGATATACCTGAGACTCTTGTGATTAGAGTAGACAGTAAACCGTTCAACCATCAAGTAGTGCTGCCACATCAATAAGGAAAAGACCACTGCTGCTAACTCCAGGTCACAGGTAGCGTAGTTTTTCTCATGCTATATCAACTATCATGAGCTATAGGTGATCACCGCTAACTCATGAATCAGGAAAAATCCTATTCTAGTTCTTGATGTATAAAAGTAGACTACATATCCAACTCCATCTTCTGGTAGCCTTAGGATGGGGGCACTCATCAGTTTCTACCTCAGCTCCTAGAAACTCTATTAGAATCTCTCTATCCACAAGAAAGTTTGTCCCTTCTTTGTCAAAGATAAAAAGGGTGATGCTACTCTGGAAAATTCAGTTAAGAATCTCTAGTAGTTCCCAGCCAATCCCATGAAACTCCACACCTCGGTCACACTTCTGGGTGGATCCCAAGTAAGTACCGCCTCTATCTTTTTCGGATCCACTGCAACTCTAGCCTCCGAGATAACATGTACCAGAAAGTAGAACTCCCATATCTAGAACTGGAACTTTGAGATCATACCATAAAGTTGGTGCCCTTGGAGTGTATCCAGAACTATCTATAGATGAGTGGCATGCTCCTCTTCCAACACTGAGTACACCAAGATGTCGTCAATGAAGACCACCACGAAGCGATCGAGGTAAGGATAGAAGATCCTATTCATGAGTCCCATGAACACTACTAGAGAATTGGTCACACCGAAAGGAATCACCAAGAACTCATAGTGTCCATACCGTCATCTGAAGGCCGTCTTCGGTACATCCTCATCTCATACCCTGAGCTGATGATAGCCTGATCTGAGGTCTATCTTTGAAAACCACTAAGCTCCCTTCAGATGATCGAAGAGATCATCAATCCTCGATAGTGGATACTTGTTCTTCACGATCACTTGGTTCAGGTGCCGATAGTCCACGTAAATCCTCAAACTCCCGTATGCCTTCTTGGTGAACAAAATCAGAGCTACCCTTGGAGAAACACTGGGCCTTATAAACCCCTTACCCTAAAATTCCTCCAGCTGTACCCTCAACTCACGAAGCTCCATGGGAGCCATCCAATATGCTAGTGTAGATATCGGTGTTGTCCCTGGGTACATGTTGATGTAGAAGTCTACCTCTCTGTGAGTGATCAACTACACCCTCCTCCGAGGGTAAGGCTAGCCAACTGATGAGTGATCAGCTACACCCTCCTCTGAGAAATTCCATCCTGAGTTATAAAGGTTACCTTATTTCTGGTGAAGGAAAACCTGGTCCCATCCTCATGGAAACACTGCACTTTGTGCCTAAAATAGTCGATATGAGCATGAACCATAGATAACCAGTCCATACCCAAGATGACATCGTAAGGCCTCAACACTACTACCAGGAGATCCCAGCTGAAGATCTCGCCTCCTAGAGTAAGCTCACACTACCAGTACTAGTGTGAAATCATCGAATACTCTCCCATAGGAATATCTAATCGTAAGGATTGAGCCAATGGCTCTACCAGAATCTCCAAGATCCGAATGAGAGCTATGGAAATAAAAGAGTGACTGAAACCTGTGTTTATAAGAATTGTAGCTAGGGTGGAGATCATACCTCAAATCATCTCTGGAGAACCGTGGTCATAGGCCTAAGATGCATGAAACTGAGCTCATCCCTATCCACCTGCTCCCTGAGGTCGGGGAGGACCACCTGGAGGTGGTGGCAGTAGAACCTCAAATTTCCACCCACCACCTGCTACATGGAAAAATCCTCTACCACGTCTGCCGCCTTGTGGACCACCTAGCTCAAATATCTACCTCTGCCTCACCAATACCTCGACCGTCTGCTAATTTTCAGTGCGGTGGGTCTAGTAGTCATGAGCCATGTGTCCTTGCCTGCTGCACGAGTAGCCCAATCTGCTCCTCTGATGACCTCCTCTATCCTGTGAGCTCCACACCTCAGACCCTACATCGTGGGGTTGTCCACCATAAGGTCTGGACCACTTTTATCTCTGTGTCATCTGCCTACTTTTTTCTATAGATGACTCAACTACATGTCATCCGGTGGTGGCTCTTGCTGTCTGCGCCTAATCAGCTAGGAAGATTTCCACCAGAAGTGCTCTCTCTAGCACTCCCGCCTGATTCGGTATGTTGAACGATATCATCGACACTTTGATCTCCCACCAGAGACCCTTCTTAAAGGTCTAGGCCTTGAAGAAAGGGTCCCGTACCATGTCGGTGGAGTAGAGGGAAAGGTCAGTGAATCTTGTTGAGTACTGGGCCACTGTCAGGCTGCCCTGTTGCAAGTTCAGGAGATCCTGAATACGCACAAAGCATAGAATTTCTGGTACGAACTCCACCCTGAAGAGGCTCTCAAAGTACAACCAGATGAGGGTTTCCTCATCATGTAACTGGAGCGTCGGGCTCCACCATATCCATATTGTGCCCTGGAATATACTAGAACCTAGGATCACTATATGGTCTACTGGTGTCCCAACTAGGTGGAAAACTCTAGCCACATGCTCCAGCCAATCCTCAACTTCCTGTGGATCAGTCTCACTCTGAAACCTCAGAGGCCTCTATCACTGTAACTCGTGAAGAATACTAAGTCAGTGTGCACTGTCTGCAAGTGGGACTAGTGGAAACTACTACCCTATGGGTAGTGGTGCTGCTGGTACACCACCTGAAGGTAATATCACTGTAAGAGGGACATGCACCGAAGCCTCATCACTCAGTGGGCCATCATCATAATATCTCTTTGGAATCCTGGATATCTTTGTGACAACATCCTATAAATAAACATATGTTCCACAATCAATAAGTTATACCTGGTGAGATGACTCAAAAGAGATCAAAATAAAAAACATTTAAAAAACAAACACAATTAGTGTCTTTGTGTACCAAGTCGGAAAACAGAATTTAGGGTCCTGGTGTGTGGATACGTTGGTTACTGCACAAATACTGGACTCCCTATACTGAAATATGAACTCAAGACACTTAACACTATTTCCCCATTGAAAATATCAAAGTCTTAGTTCTCCAGTAGAACTGATTCCTATGATACCACTTTTTCACGACCCGTCCCCTAGGGCCCATTATATAACTACCCCAAACCCTCCTTCCATAGGTCAGGGGTTGGTGACTAGCACCAGAAAGGCATATCCCTAAAAATGAGAAGGTATTTACTTTAAACCTACAAACACACATACCAGGTACACAACAAGAAAAAACCGTTTAGTATAACTGCTGAAATTAAATGTGTGAACTGAAGCATAATGGGAAATAATACAAACCCAACTAAAAGAAAATACAATAAAAAGGGAAAACAACTCCTAAGGTCATCCACCAAGGATCCTACCTGAAGGGTTGGTACAAATCGTCATTTCAGCTCTCCACATCAACTGGTCACCTCCGTGCACTATCTAGTCCTGACTCCTAAACCTCGACCAAAGATGTTCGTCGTCTGCACAAGACAAAATAATGTGAGGGTGAATCCCATGCAAGGGTGAGTATAAAAATACCTTGTAGGGACCCTGAGATCCCTAAAGGTCTACCAGAATTCCACAAAGGTAAAACCACAAAGCATGATTTCAATCAAAAAGTACTAAGTAAAAGTCTCAACTCAAACCAAGTATATAACTTAAAGAACGAGAATAATGATGATTAGTCATAAAGCGAAATCATCTTATTCCGTAGATAAGTTCCACTATTTAACCACAAATAATTCGTTCCAAATCCGATCCACACAGGGTCATAATTCACCAATCCACACATGGTTGTAAGTCGCTGATCCACGAAAGTCACTCTAAGGATGGTTCTCATTGGGTCGTGATACTGCTGATCCACACAGTATCATAAGTCGTCAATCCACACAGGGTTTTAATCCATCGATCCACATAGGTTTGTAAGTTGCTGATCCATGACGGTCTTCTCTAGGACTGATCCTTGTCGGGTCACGCTATTGCTGATCCACACAGGGTTGTAAGTCGTCGATCCACACAGGGTCGTAATCCATTGATCCACACAGGGTCGTAAGTCTCTGATCCATGATGAGCCACTCTAAGGCTATTCCTTATAGGGTCGTGATACTACTGATCTACATAGGGTCGTAATTCACTGATGCCAATCCACAAAGGGGTCGCTCTTCACTAGACAGCCAACCAAAGGATTCTAGCCCTAGGTGTGCTTGAGTTATGTAGGTTCTGCTCCTCAAGACATCGGTTGTAACTACACTTCCATGAAGTCCCACAAATATTTAACTTAAAGAACTGCCATTTCATAAGGGTTCCAATGAAATAGACGACGTGTTAATCGGACGCCCAGTCTGTAAGTTATAGGAATTTTAGTACTGAGGGCCAAGTTGGATTCAAGTCCGATCCAACCCGACCATACAACAACTTTCTTCAAAACCAAAGTGGAGTATCTCAAAAGTACCACCTCATCCTAAGGGTCCCAACGCCGTAGACGGTTCATCAAATGGACATCTGGTTTAGAAGATAATCAAGTTTTAGTGAAATGGGGCCACTCGGGTCTGGTAGGGGTCCGACCCGGCCGGCCCATTGGGCTCATGGGTCCGGCCCAACCGATAAGTCCAGCCCACCTGGAAACTTGGCCAGCTGGCTAGGTGCGGCCTGTGCTCCCCTGAACGGACTTTTTACGTTCGGTTCCTCCAATAGCGGTGCCAGCCCAGCGTCGCTTCTCTTGACCCATCTGCATGGACCGACCAATTGTGGGACCCACAGGCACATGTCCGCCTACCACTGTGGTTGGATGATGGCTGCCACTACCTCTTCTGCAGTGCACCACCATTTTACTGGAACACGGTCGACACCGATGCATGCTGGAGTCGGTGCCAGAGGCCCGACATGATGTTCACCGAACCACTGGATGTGCTCCGGTGGTCCATTCTTCATCCTGTCTTCACCTATGCCCCCCGGGACACCACCTTCACTACGTGGCCCTTGAAAATTCCTTTCAGCCACGTTTTTTGGTCTATCTCAAAGAACATACTAAGAGAAAGTTTGGTGGAGGGTCTAGAACTTGTTCGATTCGGCTCGCACCCTCAGCTTTAGACTTATAACATGGGGGTGAAATTATAATCACTATAAGATTAAATAAAAACCCCATAAGAAAGCCCGCGACAACCTCCCACAAAAACAAATGAATTGTGGATCAACCCGTTAGTCAGTTGATCTGTGTTCTTATTATTATTCAAGAATGGGGAAGAGGAAATCATTTAAAATGTGTAAAAAAATAAAACCCATACCTTGAACATGTTGGATTCACTAAAGACGAAGGAGGAGAATCCTTTATTTGAATATTTTCATCAACGTTCACTGTCTCCTGTCGATATCCAGTTCAAATCTTTAATGGCGTCGTCGAATCTATATTCTTCATTGGAGGAAGTCGTCGTCAGCATTTCATCATATCTTCCTCTTGTAGCTCTCCCAAAACCCATGACAAAGATTTGATTAAATAAAAGAAAAGGAACCACATACTTTTCGTTCATTAATGTGGTTCATTAATGAACCGCAATTAATGTTCCATTAATCCTAGAAGCGTTGTGGTTATGAAACCAAAGAATCATGTCAATAAATGGCTCTCAATCAAAACCTGATGTTATACTGCGGTCCCACCACCATCGCTCAATGGTTGAAAAAAGAATAAATGAACTTATTTAGTTATTTTATTATTTTATTTCCAAAAGTCCAAAAAATAACTTTTCCGTCTGACTTTTTCTGAACAAAGTCAAGATTTTCCTAAGCTAATCTCAGCACTGTGAATTCAACAGTGCCCTCATATTTTTAATCCGATCACTAGTTCAAAAGATATAGATTCCCACCTGCATGTTTATTGAATGTACATTAAAAAAATAAAAAAAATAATAAAAAAAACTTATATGGAATTTATGGGTCTTTACAAAGACTATGATGATCTAGAGTGGATTCATGATGATGAAAAATTTTCTTCTGAGCTAACTATGGGAGATCAATAAGATATATATGTCTTCTAGAATTAATTTGAGGTGTAACTTGATCTCCCCAATCCATAAAAATTAGAAGAGCCAGTACTATTGCATGTAACTCTATCCATAGAAGAGGAGGAAGCCACAACTGTGATGGAATTTGAAGAAAGTATGGAGGATCCTGAATACCTGACTCCATCCATTGAGATACAAATTTAAGAGGCTCTTGACACTAAGGCAACAATTAAACCAAAAATAACTCATGGAGGTGATATTTCTTTGAACAATTTATATTTTGATTTTATTTAATATTAATTGAGTATCACTCCTTATTGTTTTGAATTTTCAGATTTGGTCAACTCTTGCCATGCCTTAGAGGAAAATTAAGAAACTGGACATACACCTATTTAGGAACACATGGAGCTACCTAATTTTGATGAACATACATTTGAGGATCTCTATCAGGAAATCCAATTAGATGAGCCCGAGGAAATAAATATAGAGGATACTAACATCAGAAGGGAGAAATTACTTATTAAAAAATCAAATTTAAAATTTTTTCAAGTAAAAATACTTTCTTATTCTTCCTTTTATCATTCAATTCATGAAACCTATGTGAATCCAACACTAGAAAAGAAGGAGAAGGTTACACAAGTAGAAACCAATATGAAGGATGATTCATACTTCATCCTACCCCTGCCATTCAATCTATACCTAATTATGAATAGAGAGGATCTAGTATACTCTATCCATGGATCATTCCTCACCAAAAAAGAATAAGAACAAGCTGGGAAAATCAAGATGTGGTGGTTCAAATCAAAGAAGATTTATACACCAATTGACTTTGGATAATTGTAGGTACTTCCCTCTGGAGGTAGTAAAAATTCAGGGCCCATTTGGGGGATCATACCAAGACTTATCCCTTTATTTTCTTTCAAGGACATTAAATTATATTTTTAGGATTAGTTCACCATGTAGCCCAATCCCTATTATCTTTTTGTGATTAAATGAAATGATACTTGTTCTTAATGGATTAATTTTTATTTTATAGTTTCATGATAAAAAAATGAACCCCTTAAACAATGGAGGAATATGATAGAGTTTTCATAGGAAAGGGATTTTAATTTTATTTTTTATCTCTTAAACTCCCTAAATTTTTGTCCAACAACATTATTTGAGATTTGAAATAGAAAATTTCATTCCCATACTTGAATTCATGTATTACTTGACTTATCTAGGATACATGAGTTTCTTAAGAATCATATGATGCCTTATTTTAGATTTAAATGTTACTAATATTGAATCTAAAAAATGGATAATTAAATGATCAAAGTGGATAATGGATATTGAAATGAGGACTCATGATTTTAGGGAATTAATTGATTCATGTAAATTAAATTTCCTGATCATTTTCATGATTTTAATTTGTGAAATTTATATTAATTGATTTTTTATTATTAATCATGCCTTGAGTGATTGTCTAGTTTCATATTACTTTTCCCGATGGTATTTATAGAATAGGTACTTTTAATTTATTCTTGAGTAAATTTCTTCAGTGATCTTGGGACATGTCACCTACCAGAACATGAAATTGAACTTGTCCAAGCTATAACTATACAAAACCATTTAAAATTATTGAGGACTATTTTAAAAATACATTATCCTTAAAATACAACCTTTACATCAATCCTTGTTTAAACCATAGAAATTGCGAATGACCTTATTAGGAATGCGCCATGTCTTAATCCATTTTTATCCATTACTACCCTCCTCTTAGTAATTCAATGATGGTTTAAAGTTAAATTTTGGGGGTGAAGGGAGTCATGGTAAATGAGATAAAATACATTTTAAGGAAAAAATGAGGGTGTGATACATATGGGGATGAGGAAAAGTTATTGATTCATTCATTACTCTTTATTGTTTTTCCCCTCCTGAATAAAAAAAAGGAAAATGAAAAAAATAACCAAAAAAATTAAAATAATGGGTTGTGACTTGGGAAAAAAACTAATACTAGACCTCTAATTTTTATCATATGTAGTTAGGTGGTGTATGTGATATTTATTCAAATCACAACTTTTGAAACGAAAAAAACAACTAAAAGGTTCTTTGAAAAAAAAGAGAGTATAAAAGTAGAGAAAATTTCAAGATAGTGCACAAATAATACATTATGATTTATTTTGATAATAACATTTTCTTTTATTTTTAGGTTAAGTGGGAGTTGTTACAATTTTAAGGGGAGAATTTCATGACACTTTTACTTTTAATTTCATTCTTTATGAATTAATAGACAATCCTCCTCTTCAAGCTGTAATTTTTCAAACATTAAATCCTAACAACCTTAAGCCTCATAGTCATTTTAACCTTGATTGAAAAGTACTCATGATTTTATGTGCCTTTTGTCTTTAAAAAGTGAAGAAAGTAGTTCCTTTATAAGAATATAGATAATAAGCATGTTCTCATGATATGGCCACAACTATATTTAATTTTATCATGAGATATGAGTGAAAAGATTAAAAAGATATTTAAATCATGATTTTGAATGTTTAATAATAATTAATTAAGTAATTTGAATGAATAAAAAGATATGTTCCGTCATTTTTCAAAAGGGTAAAATTAAAATGCTTGATTTTATTGTTTCTTTAAAAATTGATAAATTGAATTGATATTTTATGTAAATTTTGAATGTTTGATTTAAAAATGATAATAATTTGATTTTATTACATTTAAATTTTAATATTTTTAGAATTTGTGACCTTTTTATTCTAAAAGTTGAAATTTAATGCTTGAGGACACACATAGTTTAAGTGTGGGGGTATTTGAAAAATTTAAATTTCATGCTTATTTTTAATCAAATTTTAATTGTTTTGAATGAGTTTCTGATATAAATTCCATTAAATTTCATTATTTTAGTTAAATGTGGAAAAATATGATTATGAAAGTAAAATTATTTGAAACAAATAAAAATGTTAAGATATTGAAATAGTTATTCATGTTTTTATTTTGGTTAATAATTTGTGAGTTTGAATTTTTTTATCTTAATTTCATGTCTTCACTAAAAATAAGAGCCATGTTAAACTAGCCTATTAATATGTGGGGCCCACAACATAGCCTTATCACTAGGATCCAACTAGCTAGGTGACTACCAAGAGGTCCAACTAACTGGCAGGGGTGAGCAGAGGAATTAGGCCCATGAACAGGGGCCCACAATGGTGAAATCATGGGGGAAATCCATATTTGGTCGTAGTTGAGAGTGTCGATGCCTAGGGAGACTCCATGTGGTGGTGATAGTTATGCTTCATCAAGATGGGTTAGTCTGTAGAGGTGGGCGAGAGTCATCTAACTTCCAAATGACTTCATTACAGTGTGGGAACCATATTTTGATATTTAAGGGAGCTCCGAACCTCTGTCTGATTCGATGTGGGATGGAAATAATATAGGTTATTGTTAATTTTTTATCAAAATGGTTACATACCACTCCCATTCATGAAACTCCCATGATCATAGAAAATCCTATGCCACACTCCACTATTATCCACTACCGCTGCCTTTGTCTTTAATGCCTACTTTGATGGGATCAATCAGGAACATCCATGTCCGCTATTACCAAATCTCGGTCTCAAGACAATCTTCACTGCCACCAACTATGGTCACCTAGGATCATCTTCAAATCCATGAGTAAGATCCATGAAGCCTATTCGAGTTCCCTTCGACCACTGTGAAGGTCATAGGATTGGAGGACCCACTGTGGCTACTTGCCATCACCGCTGCCACCGATCACCACCATCGTATGCATTCCCTACTGGTGCCATATCCACTAAGCTCCAAACTGACATACCACCATGCATCAAAAAATAAGGATTCCCACATGTATATTTTCCACTCACAAATTTATAAACACCTAGAATCATCAGGTGTTTCAAAACTCAACCCACACAGGTCTCGTGGGGAATTCAGTGTTTTCAAATTATGAATAATGGGTCTCTAGGGTATTTAAAATGAAAAGATATGGAGATAAATTCACATATACGGATCTGTAAGATTTAAATAAATACCAAGTCACTCCTCCCTATATATATAAAAAGGAGTTCATCCATACTGAAAGGGTATTCGACACTTCCCAAGGGTGAAGCCCCGATTGAGGCTGGATTCTGTACTTCCTTTCTTATTTGTTTTATTTTTTTCTTTTATTTTTATTTAGTTTTATTTTAATAAAATATTTTTTCACATGAATTTTTCTATTCTTTGTGTTCCACCCATATTTTATCTTATTATCCATTCTTATTCGTCTTTTTCTTTTTTATTTTATTTTATTTTCTTATTCTCCCTCTTTTTCTTCTCTTTTTATTATTTTATGTGTTTTAATTTTCTATTTTATATTATTTTCTTTCTTCTTTATCCCCCTTATATTTTTTTATTTTTATTATCATTCTTATCTTCTGTTTTTTCTTGTTCTCTTCATTCCAATTCCACCAATGTGATCTTTTACTCTCGATATGAGAGGTTGACCTGAGGCTTGGCCTGAGGGAGGTCAAGGTGTTCTTGAATTTTTTCTTAAAGGTAATTTTTTTTGATAAATAAGAGTGACATGAAAGGGTCTGGATAATGTTCCCTAGTCCATGCACTCAAATTTATTTCTATTATTTTGTTTAATTTTTTCCCTCTCTCCATTGGTTAGCTCTTCACATGATATAGTTGACCCAATCAGAGGATGAAATAACATCAATCGAGTTAGGTCCTGGAAGATGAAACACCCTATACCAAGGTGTGTCATCAAAATTTATTACAGGAAGAGGTGTAATTGAGAGTTATTAAGGCATTCAATATTTCACATTTTAAAAATAAAAATAATAGTAATTTATAATGATATTTCATGTTTATATTATCAAAATAAAATAAAAAAATAAAGGAAAATAATTATTGAACCCAAAACTAAACCTAAAACCAATTTTGTTCTTTCTTAAATCATTCTGTTTATAATTTCATGTTAGTTTGAGTTTAGAATTTCCGCATTTCATTTATTTTAATTATTTTTTAATGTAATCAAAAACCAAAAAATATTTATCATTTTTTTCATAAAATAATAAATACAAAAAAAATTAGTTTAGGGTAATTAGATTAAGTGAGTGAACAAACTGAGAATCTCCTCAAGTGAGATGACCCTGGTCAACCACTATACTACACTAGGAAAACGTTGTGAAATTTGACTTTTCCACACCCCATGAAAGGTGTGAAATAAAGACGCTCTATATTCATAATGATTTGAAATAATTTTATTGGGATATATTCCTTTATTGACGGTGGTTGTTCAATGGAAGCATATAGCTATACATCATACGAGATTAAGGTGATTAGGGGTTTATGTATTTAGATGACAAAACTCGATGATTTTCCAGATATGGAGATGTTTCCTTAATGTTTTTGATGGTAAGAACAAAATATTAAACCAGTTAACTCTATGGATTAATAGATCTGGCTTCCAATCCATTAAAGGAAACATTTTTTGTTAATCATTCACTAATGGTTGTTTTCATTCACTTTTATAATACACTACATCAATATATTTGGAACCAAAAAATAAAAAGGGGTACTGTCACTATGGAGTACCTAAACCTTCCCATTAATTAAATATTTTAGGAAATGATGATATGAAATATTAACTAGTCCATGCATATGAATCCATGACCATCCCAACATGGATTTGAAATTTGGGTCTTGGTTGGTCACTGTACATTCTAATTCATACATGAGGCTGCTTTCTCTTATCATATCTTTGGATGATCATGTTAGAATGATACAAGTCATCTTAATTATATCCCAAATAGTATAGGGTTCATATCAATATAAGGTTGATTTTGAGACCATTTTCAACTAGGTATTGGTGAATTCTAACATCATTTAGATTTATAGATACATATAAGTAAATGATGTGATCTTGTATGTAAGTTTCTCGATCTTGTTTAGTAAAAGAAATGATCACATGACATTAAATGGAGTTTATATATGAAGATTCTCTTTTTTCTATAACAACATCTAAATAAAACTCTTAAGGGATTGAAAGAGCCTCAATAAGAGCATTTCTGATTTATTTAGAGATATGAATAGTGTCCATGATTAAAAATTGATTAGGTATGACAAAGAGTTATTTCAACATGCCCTGATTTTGAGAAAAAGGATCATACTTCTGGCCACATGGCTACTTGAATTTGGAGCCGAGGATACCGATTTTGGTATGATGATATCCCACTATGATAATCAGAAATATGAGGGGGGGGGGGTTTCCTATATATTAGGATGATTTGGCATTACCAAGTCCCAAGGATGGTCGATTGAATAATTTACTGCTAATTGATCCCCCAATATGATCTGATCAAAATAAGTATTAAAAGATTTATGATTGGATTTATAGACTTGTTAATATCATTGGAGCTCTAATCTTTGAGCCTTAGTCACATTTTAAATTTCAATAGGAATAACGCATGAATATTAGGGCTGACCATGACCCCATCCTTAGACTCCACATCATCCTCTACAAATACTGGTAGGGAACTCTATTTTATTAGAGTAATATTCATTATAAAATAAATCTATCAAGTGTAAAATGTTAATAGATCCATATGCAACTCTTCATTAGATAAAAATATTATATAGTGGGGCTATTCCCATGCTCCTAATTATGAGGAAAAAAATCCAATATGATCTAGACCATCTTGGGTCCCCATAGGAATCCTTATTCTGTGTTTTATTTTGTTGATTATGATTGTGTAAAATTTTGGAAGTCTATATAGATTAAGATTTTATTCTAGGATTTTTAAGGGAATTGGGGTTGAAATTGATTGATTTAGATATGTCTTGGTTATTACATGTGTGTGGTTGACTGGTTTCCTAGTCATTTAATCATTGAAATTATAAGAATTACTTATGGGGACCTCCTATCATTCTCCTTCTTCCTTTGGTGGAGTAGTAGATACCCAAGTAACCTAGGCTATAGGATTACCAACTGTTACTCTCCCATTATCTAACATCTTCCAAAGCAAGTATTCAAAGAAAATAAAATCTTGAATATTGTTCCCCAATATTCAATGGAAAGGGTAGTAATTGGTGAGATCATTCAAACCCACATCATTGGGAGTCTTTACCACTAACAATGTGAAAATTATTTTTTCTATGGTTATAATGAAATACCCTAGGACCTATACATTTTTAAGGAATATACTTTATTCTTACTATTTTTGAAGTTTTTTGGACTTTATTATTTCTTTTACTATTTCTTCCAAGTAGGAGGAACTATATTTTATTTGATAGGTTCAAGATATGAAGATATTATTGACACCCATATGAGAGTGATGATCATGGTTTATTCATTTTTATATTTTTTCCCTACAGAGAGGATATTATCCAAGATTTAACTTTAGAATACCAAAGAAAATCTTAAAACCATTGTTCAACTGAAACAAATTCTCAGAATCTTCCAGGATATATTAAATATATAAGTGATTTTTTATATAATCTTATATATTCTTTATATAGATATATATAATCTTGTATTGTGGTATATATATATTCAAGTACTTGTTTAATCCTTTACACCATGAAATTATATAAAAAAACCTTTCAATTTCATGATATTTTAAATTTTATAGGTCATGAATGGTCTTCCAAATCAATGTTAAACAAAATTGATAGAGGAATTTTCACCAATGATATTACCAAAAAAATGTATCCTGTTACTAAATTTATTTTCCAAATAAAAATAGGCCATTCCAAGGTTTGTATAAATCATTTGAGTTTTACTTCTTCTTATTTAATCAATGTTCCCACCAAAGGGATACATTAATATTAGAAATGAATAAGATTTTTTTCCAGGTCTCCCATTCCATTGAATTTTGGGAAGGTGCAATTATAAACTTTGGGTGGAGGGGGAGTCAAATCCACCTGTTTGGGATATGAATTTATCTCTAGTTACATTGGCTCTCATCGACATTATATAAGCCCTATCTAAGCAGTAATAGATTTGATATATTAAAAAAACTATTATGGGAATTATTTTGTATCCATCATCTGAGTGGGAATAGTTAGTAATGCCTAATATAGTCTATCTATCTACACCTATGGTCGATAACTATCTTGAGTTATCTCTGGAAAAATTTCTTGAATAGGTGGTGATTATTGCTCCAGTGGAGAAAATTTATGATAATAAACTAGTGTAGGGGTCAAGTAAACTAGTTTATTTGATATTAGGACGATTGGATAACTATAATTTTCCCTTTTAATCGATCAATCTCCTATTTTTGAAGAGGCTCAACTAAGGGAGGCATAACACATCCAGGCTAAGAGTTTCCCTATGTAACTATGTTATTTATGAGTAATTCGATATTAAGTTGACTCAAATTTTTGAAAACATCATTATACTATAAAATATATTCCTAAGTAAAAAGAGTATTTTCATATTTGGGTGGATAAAAGGATATGCATGTGGCTACAACTTTCCCCTTTTTACCTTGGTATAAAATCACTGAGTAGGTGGAAGTGGGATGTTTGGTAGAGCTCCCAAATCATGAGCCTTCCTTTTATATTTAGTGAATACACCTTATTATTGAACTTAGATATAGATCACATTCTAAATAGATTTGTACTCATAACGTACCTATACATAAGCATCATACTCTTCATTTATATAGGGTTCATATCTACAACATTTACTTATGTGAATAATATATAAGCAATAATCTCTTCATTCATATCGATTTAGTAAGGGGACTTGTCATCCTTTGAGTATCCTTAAAGGGGTAGGGAATAATCTTCATTTGGTCCTGCCTACAAGAATATTTTTTGGTCTTGTGAACTCATCAAGGGTTCAGTTCAATCACATATCAATCTTATTGTGTTGAGGTGAAAAATAATTATTATGTGGTGATTCTAAGTAAATCTCCCATGATATCCACTAAACAGGACCCTAATGGTAGGGAAGAGTCATGAAATGAAATCAAAGTAAACTATAACTTATTTTGGAGTTACTCCAAACCTAGAGAATATAAAATTTCTTAGATGATGGGGATCTAAAAAATACCCCATCCCTATGGGTAGTGGTGGACTATTCTCTTATATGGTCATAGATGCACCCTGTTTCATGTTTTATGGTTTCAGGGGTGGTGTTAGAGGTAAAAAATTCTTATTTACTTTCTAGATAGGGATACCATGATATTGAATCTAAAGTTACTAATGTATCTGTCTTTAACTTTTACGCCCACACTCAGGAAAGATCTAGGTGCAGTGTGCAATATAGCTACTCTGGATGAGAGGTGTTAGTCTTCAATTATGGTTCAACCTTCAAGTAACTTTCATTTTTGAAGTTGGTTTCCCACTTCACCTTTCTAACAGATTGGTGCAGAAGTATGTAAATATAATTTCCTATAAATTTAGTCTTTTGTTTATATCTAGTGTGAAACCTATAGATTTAGAAGTACACTATATTTTCAATGATTACAACACACAATACCGAGCTTAAACAAACCACAAAATATTATTATTTAAATATTACCTCTAAAACCTAGCTATTGAATTGGAGGGTATGAATAGGATTAACCAAATTATGAAATATATTTAATTAAACTACTCAATTAAAATTTATTTATCAATTCTTAGTAAATAAGCAGTGAATTTTTAGTGAAGTCGTTTTATTCTTAAAAAATACATTTTCTTCAAAAATGTTTTTTATTATTTTTTGATTTAATTATATAATTATTTTTTTGACACTTTTATAAAATGAATTAGATAAAATTAAATTTATTTTTGAAATAATTACATCAAAATTATATTAGGGTGACTTTTTAGTATTTTTTATGCAATGTTTTATTTTTCAATGAATAGTGAAAAATACTGATTTTTATTACAAACTGTCTTTTCGTTTTAAGAATTTAAAAAGTTAAATTTTATTTTAAAATTGTTTAAAAGTAAAATTAGTTCAATTATATTATTTTTAATACAATTATGGTATTTATAATGAATTTTATACTTTAATTTTTTATAAAAAACATCTTTGTACTTAAAAATACATTTTTTCTAAAAAACTATTTTTCATCGCGTTTCACAGGTTTAACTTTAAATTAAATTCTACCAATTGTATGAATTTAATTTTATAAAATGGATTCCAGATTTTTAATAATTATAATTAATAATAGTTAATATTATCAACTTAATTTTTTTGTCACAATGAATAGTAAAAATAGTAAAAATTTGTTACCATGGTTAATGTTAAAATAGGTTTCCCGAGGGGTTAAACAGAAGTGATAAGGGTTTAAATTACCTAAATTTTTTTATAATTTCTATTGGGTGGCCATATATACACCCTGTCTCATTTAATATTTGGAAATGGTCTATTTTGGGTCCATTTTTCTTGAGTAATACATTAATATATTTTATTCTTTTTAAAAATTTCAAGCATATCTTCTCCCCCACTTATAAAAGGAAACCCCATACCCTCTCCTATATAAACTCAAAAAACTTTTTTTTGCTGAATAAATACCCAAATACCTTCCTTAAATCCATTTATATGACCTAGAGTCCCTTTTTTGATTATAAATCCATCCTAAGAAGGATTTAGGTATAAACCTATATAGGTTGTCTGAAGAGGAGTTGTATTTCTTAACCATGAATTTTAATTTTATTTCTTCTTCTACCTCCTTCACATATTATTAAACCTATAAAAAATAATAACACCAGTATATTACATATAATTATATATTATTATTTTAAAGACCTAACTTATATCATCTCCTCTTCCATCAAATGGGAAACAAAATTTTTATTTTTGTGTACGAAGGACTACCGCCTCACAAACCGATGTAATTCGTTTTACATCACTGCCTCTCTATAATGATTATAATGACAAATTTAATGTATATATATGATATTCATGAAATATTTATCATTATATAAAAGTAATATAACATATATTTATTTACTATACCATTAATTGAAAAATTATAATGTCATTCGTGCGTATGTGTGGACTACCACCCACGTGAAGTGATGTGATTATTTTTTCATCACCCCATCATATGGCTAGTATAAATATGTTTATTTAAATAAATAATATGTTATTTATGATATAATTATCATTATATAAATATAAAATAAAACTTACCTTCTTTCCATCATGATAATTGAAAAATGGAAAAGTTACTCATGCGTACGTACAACTTACTATCTTAATGATTGTAATGTAGTTAATTTTTCATAACCATATTTATTGATTGGTTTTAAAAGTATAATTGATATATAAAAATTATAATTATTAATTTATTATTATTCTATACATGATTAAATAATGAATGATTTTTTCATAACCCATCCCAGAGGGGCCCATTCCACGACTAACCCAAGATGACATTTGATAGGCCAGAGGCTGGTGACTAACACCGAGTAGGTATATCCCATAATGGGAGTTATTTTTCTGAGTACCTGTACAAACACACACATCTCCAATACCAAAATACTGAAATAATGAAAAAAAACTAAGTAGACAATGCATGCATACACTAAGATACCAACCACATAGTATGACAGTAAAAAACTAGAAAGTAAACAGGGAGAAAATACAATCCCACCAAAATAAAGAGTCTATAAAAGTGAATGAACAAGTTCATGAAACTCATATATAGAAAACCCTACCTGAATGGTAGGTGTAGGAAAGATGTATGAAGCCATAGAAGCACACCATGTCTGTCTGATCTCTCTAAGAACCACCTGGTCCCGGTCCAACTAAGACTCCGTCAAATCATTGATCATCTACACAAGACATGACACATTTGGGAAAATCCCATGTAGGGGTGAGTAAAATAGTAGTCAGCAGGACACACTAAAACCACAAATGAAAACCCCAAAGTAAATATTACAAGTGAATATTAAAGTCATCTCAACACAGGTATATATATGTAACACATATACCAGGGATATCCTGTTATACTCATAGACAACCAAAAAGTAAAGAGGTAAGTCAAAACTAGTCACCGCCACAAGGTTTTACTAATTTGGTCCCTTACCCAAGAGGACAACACTGGTCAATGATCATAAAATACAGAGAGGGGATCCTTACCAAAAAATAACAACAACTCAATCAGTATTAACCCGCAATATATGGGATCCTTCTTAGAGAATACCAAAAACACTACTGATGCGGCTCATAACATATGGGATCCTTCTTAGAGAATACCAACAACCCTATCGACATGACCCACTAGATGGAGGACTAACCCCCCTACACTTAGAGGACATGTCAATTCCCAAAAAACTCCATAAAGGGTGATATAGGATCAGTTCGGTCCTAAGGACGAATACCATAACTCTATCCGGGACTCAACCTCTAGAGGGGACTACTATCCAATGATGTGGACGTAATACTTTACTAAACCCTTGAGTAAAGAACCAATGAAAAATCTCCAAATATAATGGTCTAAGCTAAAAAAACCACTAAGCTATCCCAAAAAGAACGTCTCATCACAAGGGTCCCTACGCCATAGATGGCTCATCAAACAGACCTTCTATTTGAAAGTTACAACCATTTTAGTGATTTTTTTTAAACAAGTTTGGTTTGGGTCTGACCTAACCCAACTCACCGACCCAACTTGATCTGATTGACCTGACTCATCCTAGTATGGATGACCCAACCCAGCCTATTGGACCCAGCCTACTAGACCGCTTGACCTAGTGCACCGGGCTGCTAGAGAATCCCAATATGTTCATCCCTACCCACTGCATACGGGTCAATCCCCTTCTCCTGCACATGGATGACCCAAAAACATGCTCCTAGTCAATTCAGTGATGCTACGGTTAACACGAACGACCACCATGTCCGCTGGCCTCCCCCTGTGGTCTTCGCCTTTGTGGGCTCCACACGGACCCCTACTGCGTAAGCCACCTCCCCTACAGCACCGCTCCATCCACAAGCTCCCACGAGGTCTTTTCTGGACTGATGCCTCACACTCTGCCACTGGCCGCCCCGCTGGAGACCCATCTACCTCATGCTCTGCATGTTCCAGACCCCACCAGGACGCATGCTAGCTCCGCCACTGGCCGCCCTGCCGATGGCCCACTGTCCGCCACACGCTCTACCTGAACCTACAAAAGCCTATGCTTTGATTTCCATAGTGCACCACCATCTAACACCATTTAAAGACACTACCTTGGACGATTTTCACCACACCTTTTCCATCGCAACTCCATGGTGTTGTTGTGGTGTCAGATCCTTGGTCTCGAATCATTGTACCACAGATTGAAGGATCAGTGATCCTCAATTCAAATTTTTCTAATAATAAGGAATGGAAGAAAGATTAGGGGGAGAGAAAATAAATCACATGAACACCTGAAGAGTAGATCTTGGCCTATTTTCATTTCAACCTTGATTTGTTCTTGTTAGTAGGATCACAAAGAACAAGGCAACACACAGATCTATCTCCCATTTAAATATTCACAAGCATAAACACATCCTATAAGCGACCAAACCACAGATAAAACTATTCTTGGGTTGGTCTATGTTCATCATTAAAATTAAGAATAAGGAATTAATAAAAAATAAACAACACCCTACATTGAATTTGGATTAGTTTTTGACGAAGGGAGAAGCTGTGTCGTCGTTATTCGTCAATTCGTCCGATCTGAGGTTCGTCGATTTTTATTTTTCAATCTATTAATGTTCATTGGAGGGAGCTCATTATTCTTGAAATAGAGGATTTCCAGGGTTATATCGTAACCCTATATTTCTGAAAATAGGAAAAATTTAAAAGATAACTAACACTGTGTCAAAATAAAATATTTTTTACTAAATATTTTAACGACATTTACATCCAAAAGCTAGATTTCACAGTCAACCCACACCAGTCAATGTTAGGCCTCTCCTAAGATAAATTCATCATTCTGAATGAAACGGTTCCCTCATATTTCTGATCTAGACACCCATTTAAGAGTTATTCTAGTTTTAATGAAAAACCACCCACACACATTATTAAAAACTGATCATCATTCAATGAATTGTTTCGGGAACACTAGGCCTCAGAATCACACGCCGTCTCAGCACCTGGTCTCAGAATTGTCCTAATTAATTTATAAAAATAAAACTGAAGAAAATATGAGTCATTAAATTATCACCACATTAGTTCTTTACATACCCTAAATCCAAAACAATGGCTAATCAGCAAAAAGATGATGGTACTGCGCATGAATCTGAGACTCCCACTCCTAAGTGTTCTCCGGGAGATTCACATGCTACCATCGAAAATACACTAGAATAATCGACTACCCATGAAGGATCCTATCCTATCGATCTCGGTCTCCCCAGTCAATGACGTGTGATGGATCATGCACATACCTCCTTAGTTGTGACACATGGAAGATGTTGTGCACCCGGTGAAACTATGTGGGTAGATCTAGGCAGTACACCACCTTAGAAAATATACGCATAATATAAAAAGGTCTGATGTATCTTAGAGATAACTTTTCACCCTGATCAAATCTCTACAATCCCCATCAAGGTGATACCTAAAGAAACACATGGTCTTCCTCCTAGAACTCCATAGACCTTCGTATCCTATCAACATATGACTTTTTTTGGCTCTTTAAAGTCCTCATCTACTCTTGTATGATCTGTACCATCTTAGTAGTAGCCCACACCAACTCCAGACCCATGAGTGCAGAATCTCCTGGGTTAGTCCAACAATGTGGTGACCTACATAGTTACCCGTACAAGGCCTCAAATGGTGTCATACCAATGGTGGAGTGGTATCTATTGTTGTATGAAAACTCCACTAGTGGTAGGTGATCCCCCCAGCTACGATTGAAGTCCAAGATACAATCCCGCATAATATCCTCTAGAACCTGGATGGTCCTCTTCATCTAGACATCCATTTGGGGATGGAATTCCATGATCAAGTGTAATTAATTACCAAACACCTCCTACAATACCTTCCACAATTGGGATGTGAAATGATCATCATGATCTGAAACGAGCATCACGATCTAAAACAATTGTTGATGGAAATCCATGGAGTCGAATTGTCACCTACACGTAGAGGTGTCCCAAGCTCTCTAATGAAATATTATCCCAAATAGGTAGTAAGTGGGATGACTTGGTGAGTTAGTCAATGATCACCCAGATGGTATTGTGTCCCCTAGACGTTCTTGGTAAACCCATCACAAATCCCATCAATATTCCAACCCACTTCCACTCTGGCACCTCAAGGGGTTGGGTCAAGCCCGCTGGAACCTGGGGCTCAGCCTTCACTTATTGATAAGTGAGGCATCAAGAAAGGAACTCTTCCACTACCTTCTTCATCCCCAACCACTAGAATGGACATCAGTGGTCTTGGTCATCTTCACCACACCTGGATATACTACCAAAGGGGATGTTTGGAACTCCCTCAGAACCTCCTCCTACAACACCACTGGTGTAACTGTGCACCCTATGAAAAGAACAACATATTTCCCATATATCAAATATCCATCTAGGGGCATGACCTATGGACAACTGATCACATAGGTTCTCGCAGTTGGTATCCCCAAGCTGCTCCTCCCCGACTCGATGCAAGAGTGGAGGGTTGGAAACCATTGATTGGAGGTAAGCTGCTCTATATCCATCCAAAAAGGATATCTATAACATGTCCAACTACTCTGACTCCTCACTCAACAACTGCACGATGGATCTCCTACTGAGAGCGTACACCACCATTCTCCCCTTCCCAAGAGTATAGAAAATATCAAAGTCATAGTCCTGCAAGAACTCTATCCAAAACTTCTATCTCAAGTTCAGATCCTTCTAATAGAATATATACTTGATAATCTTGTGGTTAGATTATATGATAAACTTCTTACCCATTAGGTAGTGTCACCACATATTCAATGCAAAGACTACCACTGATAGCTCAAGATCATGGGTCGTGTAGTTCTGCTCATGTTGTCTCAACTGGAAAGAACTATAGGAAATCACCGCTTACCCCTACATCGGCACACAACCAAGCCCAGTCCCTGATTCATTGAAAAACACTACATACCCAACACCCTCCTCTATTAGTATCAATATGGGAGCACTCGTCAGTCTCTGTCTCATCTCCTAAAAGCACTACTAACACTTCTCTGTCTATATGAATGGATTTCCCTTCCATGTCAGAGTCTTCAAGGGTGATGTTACTTTGTAAAATTCATTTAGAAACCTCTGATAGTACCCAACCAAACCCATGAAACTCCACACCTCAGTAACTCTATTGGGTGGATCCCAAGAAATCACTGCCTCAATATTCACCAGATCCACTTAGCCTCTAAAATGGAACATCCTAGAAAGTGGACCTCTCAAATCCAGAACTGACACTTCGAGAGCTTCCCATAAAGTTGGTGCTCCCAGAGTGTATCTAGGACCATCCTTAAGTGTATCATGTGCTCCTCCTTGGATGCTGAGTACACTATGATTTCATCAATGAAGACCACCATGAACCAGTCTAAGTAAGGCTAGAAGATCCTATTCATGAGTCCCATGAACAGTATTGGAGAGTTTGTAACACAAAAAAGAATTACTATGTGCTCGTAGTTTCTATAATGAAATCTGAAGTTTGTCTTTGGTATATCCTCATCTCGTACAAGAAGTTGGTGATAGCCAGATTTGAGTTCAATCTTCAAGAACCACCTCTCTCTCTTTATCTGATTGAAGAGGTCGTTGATCCTCGATAGTGGATACTTGTTCTTCATGGTCACCTGATTTAGGCATGAGAAGTCCACACATAACCTCAAGATCTCATCTACCTTCTTGGAAAACAAAACTAAGGCCGCCTAGGGTGAAACATTGGGTCTCATGAAGCCCTTCCTCTACAGGTCCTCCAACTATACCCTTAGACCAAGAATATTTTCGAGAGCCATCTGATATATAGGGGTAGATATCAGTGCCGTTATAGGGTATATATCAATATAGAAGTCCACCTCCATATATGGAGGTAATCTGGGGACATCCTCAAAAAATACACTCTTATACTCCCCCACTACTACAGGAAAATGAGGACTCCTATCATCCACTGCACTGAGGGTGAGGCTAGCCAACTGGTGAGTAATCGGCTTCACCCTTATACGAGTAATTCCATCTTACGCTACATGAATTTCCTTTTTTCCAACAAAGGAAAAACTGGTCCCATCACCATGGACACATCACACTCTCTGCCTAAAATATTCAATTTAATCATGGACTATAGATAACTAGTCCATACTGAGAATGAATTCATAAGGATTTTACACTGCTATCAAGAGATCCCAACCCAAAATCTCACCTCCAAGAGTAAGCTCACACTATTAGCACCAGTGTATGATCATAGAATCCACTCTCGTAGGAGTCTTTAAACATAATGGTTGAGTCAACATTTCAACCATAATCGCCAAGCCCCAAATAAGGTCTGTGGAAAGAAAAGAATTACTAGAACCCGTGTCTATCAAAACTATATCTAGGGTGGAAAATACATAGATTATACCTCTAATCATCCATGGAGCATCGGGGTCATAAGGCTCTATCGCCTGTGCCTATCCTTGTCCCTATCCACCATCTCTCTAAACCTGGTGTGGTCCACCTAGGGGTGGTGGTGGTAGCATGATGAAAATTCTACCACTTCCTGCTATTCTCCCAGTTCCTCGACCATGTACGCCACCTTACAAATCTGTTTTCTCCTACTTTCCCACTATTGACTATAACTGGCTATATCTGTTCATCCAAGGGACTCATAACCAAAAAGATTCACTCTATCACCCTAGCATAGGTAGGAATTCATAGAGGGATAATTTTGGATCAGATTACCCTATGTAGACCATGCTTGAAAGTCTAAGCCCTAAATTACTATTCGTGTATCACATCCATAGAGTACCTCAAAGGGTTGGTATACCTCGATAAATACTTAGATACTGACATGTCATCCTTCCAGAGCTGTAGAAGCTCTTGGACATGCATAAACCTTAGCTTATAAGGTGATGACTCCTCTATAAAAAGGTTCTCAAACTCTGTCCATGGAGACACCACCTCATTCAAAAAATTAGGTATCCAAACCCTACCATCGCCCTGCTAATCCATATAGAAGTCTCATTGTCAGGACCACCATCTGATCTAATGGTGTCTTGAAAATATGGACAACTCAGATCACTACCTCGAGCCCATCCACAGACACCTGTGTGTTGGGATCACCTCAAAACCTAAGGGCTATCTATTGCTGAAACACATGAGGCACACTCAGAATGTGCTCCTCATCCACTGGTACTATGGGTACCATGTGTTTCTCTATAGATGGTGGTATAGGTGGTGCACCACCTAGAGGTGCTATATTCAGTAAAAATACTTGTTCCTATGTCTCTTCACCCAGCGGATCATCCTTGTGATCACATGTTGGAATCCTAGATGACTGTCTACGTGAGGGAATCTTGGAGTAATATGAGATATACCATGATCAATAGAGTATACCTAGTGATCTGAATCAAGAAGGAAATGGGAACAAACCCAAATCCTATATGATGCATGTACCATTATTTTTCCCTGAAACCGGTGTTTTCATGTACTAAGTCGAAAAAAAGAATTCAGAGACCTGGTGTATGGATACGTTAACCACCGCACCAACACTGGATTCTCTGGCCTGAAAGACAAACTCAAAACACTTAACACTGTTGCCCCAAACCAACCTCATAGACTCTTGGTACTTAAGTAGAATCAACCTCCTTTGATACTACTCTGTCACAACCAATCCCAGAGGGTCCCATTCCATGAATACTATAATCCCTCCTCCAATAGGCTAGGGGATAGAGACTAAAACCGAGTAGGAATATCCCACAAATGGGAGGAATTTTCCTAAGTACCTATACACATGCACACATCTCTAAGCCCAAAATGATGAAATAAAGAAAAACACTAAGTAGACAATGCATGCACACACTAAGATACCAACCAAATAGTATGAAAGTAGGAAAATCAAATGTAAATAGGGCCATAAGAAAATCCCACCAAAAGAAAGCGTTTGTAAAAGTGAATGTAGAAGTTCTTGACACTCATCTGCAGAAAACCCAACATGAAGGGTAGGTGTAGGACAACTGTCTAAAGCTATAGAATCACACCACATCTGTCTGATCACTCTAAGAAGCACCTGTTCTTGGTCCACCTAGGACTCCATCAAATCATTTATCATCTGCATAAGACACAACATGTATACGAAAAACCCATGTAGGGGTGAGTAAAATAGTACTTAGTAGGACACCCTAAAACCAAAAAGGAAAAACCATAAAGAAAATACTACAAGTGAATAATACAGTTATCTCAACACATGTATATTTCTATAACACATATACCAAGGATATCTAGGTATACTCATAGCCAGCCACATAGTAAAGAGGTAAGTCACAACCAATCGCTGCTATATGGTTCTTCTAATTTGTTCCCCACCCTAATAGGAAAACACTAGTCAAAGATAATAAAATATAAAGAGAGGATCCTTCCCAGAGAATACCAATAACCCAATATGTATTATCCCATAATGTAGGGGATCCTTCTCAGAGAATACCAACAACCCTACTAACGTGGCTCGTAACGTAGGGGATCCTTCTCAGATAATACCAACAACCCTATCAATATGGCCCAATAGATGTAGGACTAACAAATTGCACTCATAGGTCACGTCAATTCCAAAAAAACTCTATCAGGGGTGATAAAGTATCTCTTTATTCCCAAGGAGGGATACCATAACTCTATATGTTACTTTTCCTCTAGAGGGGACTACTATCCAATGATGTGGATGTAATACCATACTGAACCCTCGAGGAAAGAACCAAGGGAAAATATGCACATATAATAGTCCAAGATAAAAACACACTAAGATATCTCAAAAGGACCGCCTTATTACAAGGGTCCCTACGCCGTAGATGGTTTGTCAAATAGACCTTCTGTTTGAAAGTTATGACCATTTTAGTGAAAAAGTATGACCTAGCCCGACCCACTGACCTGACCCAGTCCGATCGACCTAACCTAGCCCAGTCCGTCCTAGCCTGCTAGGCTTCTAGACTACTAGACCTAGCCCACTGGGCCATTGGTGTAGCCCAACCTACTGCATGTAGGCTGACCCCCTTATCCTGCATCCGGCTGACTCAGCCATGTGCTCCCAATCAACATGGTGTCGTCACGATCAACATGGATGGCCACCATGTTCATTGGCCTCCCCCCATAGCCAATACAGCCATAGGATCCACACAGACCGCATCCACATATGCCATCTCACCCGTGACACCACTCTGGCTGCGAGCTCCCACACGGTCCCGCCTGGACCACTGCCTCACACTCTACCACCAGCCACCCTGCCGGTGGCCCATCCACCTCGCACTCCACTTAGTTTAGCCCCCACCAGTTCGTGTGATAGCTCCACATCTGGTTTCCCTATCGATGACCCGTTGTCTACTTCACGCTCCGCCTGAACCTGTCAGAGCTGTTGTTCTGGTCGCCATAGTGCACCACCACCTTACACTACCGCAACCTGCTGCCTTGTCCAATTTGCGTCACACCTTCACCATTACACCTCTGTGGTGTTCATGTTATCCTTACTTCATTCTTGTTATCAGGATCATAAATAGTGAAGCAACACACAAATCTATCTCCCATTTAAATCTATGCAATCATAAACCCATCCTGCAAGTGATAAAACCGCATATCAACCTATTCATGGGTTGGTATGCATTCATATTTAAAATTAAGAATAAGGAATGAATCACAAAGAAACAACACCTTACTTGGAATCTGGATCAGTTTTTGATGAAGGATGAAGCTGCATTGTCGTCATTTTCCAATCTATCAAATCGGAGGTTCGTCGATCTTGATTCGCTAATCCATCGACGTTCATTGGAGGGAGCTCCTTTCCTTTGCCTCAGAATATTTCTAGGGTAATGTCATAACCCTATATTCCTGAAAATAGGAAACATTTAAAAGAAAAGTAATACAACGTCAAAATAAAATATTTTTTATTAAATATTTTAATGATGTTTACGTCCAAAATCTAACTTTCACGGTCAACCCGCACTGGTCAATGTTAGGCCCCACCTAAGGTAAATTCACTATTTTGAATGCAATTGTTCTCTCAGATTTTTGATCCAGACTCCCATTTAAGATTTATTCTAGTTTTAAATAAAAACCACACACACAATTTATTAAGAACTGAACATCATTCAACGAATTGTTCTAGGCACACCAGGCCTCAGAATCACATTCCGTCTCAGCACCTGGTCTTAGAATTTTCCCAATTTATTTATAAAAATACAAATGTATAAAATCCTAGTCATTAAATATTTTACCATTACAAACCTACCAAAATAATTTTGGACATATGAACTGAATATCATCAAAATGTCTGATGTGAACTTAATTGATTAAGTAATTAAATATGACATGGTAATAAATAAAATAAAAGGAATAATAAACTTTAAAGTGGTTATTAAGAAATTAAATAATTAACATAATTTTTTTATTTATTAATATAAGGGACGTACATGACAATTCATACCTGAGGTAAGGTGTTTCTTAACTCAATCTCTTTTCATTGGGTCATATCACTTCTTCATTGATTCTATTATGCCAAGATTATGAGTAAAATAAAATTTGATTTTTTAATGTTGTATTTTCAATTATATTATGTGGATTTAATTTTTTTATGCATAATTACTTCATTAACTAATTCTCATTTCAATTATATGATCTTTGTAAGGGATTTCATTTTAATTTCCACTCCATTGAAACATATTTGGTATTATGCACCTGTTTATTTTTATGTGGTGTATATAATGACTATTATAGGTATTTAACATGAATATATATTTATTCATGATGATTAAAGTTTAATTTCATGTTTACAATTTCAAGGGGTTATAATTTGAAAGTTACCAAAGTGGTAAGAATTTATTTTACAGCCTCATTTTTGGGATTACTCTTATTTTATTTAAAGGAATCTTAAAATATATCCATATTAAACTCTATTTATTTTATTATACTCTATATATTTAAGGAGTTTCAATATTTTATTCTACATTTTCCTATTTTATAACTTGAATTTAAGCAAAGAAACATTTATAAGAAAATCTAATCTTATTTCCCTTTTTGATTAGGCATATTTTTCTTCAATGTCCAAATATTTTTCCAAATTATTTTACAAAAGTCCTTTTTATTACACAAATGATTTATTAATTTAATTTTAATATAACCTTGAAATTTTCATGGTTTGGAAGTAATATTTATAATGTTTTAAAAAAGGATAATTTTTAAATTTCTTTATAAAAATTCAAAAGGAATGTTTACTTTTAACATATATGATGTTAAAAGACTTTACTGCCACCATAACCATTTTAAAAACTTTATCTTCTTCTACAATTTTTCAATGGTTTTAAAAATAAAAATATTTAATGAAATCTTATTTTAAATTTTTTTCTTCCTTTTTCATCAATTATTTAAAATAATTAATTTTACAATAAAATCTACTTATCTAATGGTCATCTCTCATCTCTTGTTTAATTTTTTGGTCATTAACTTTCTCTTGAAACAATCAGTTTATTGTGATAATTTTTTATTATAAATTACATTTCTATTAAATATCCATATTCCTTGTATCATGGATATGTTTTTTCTTAAGACATATATCATTTGTATATATATTTTTTACTATGAAATTTATCTAATTGGATGAGGAAAACATTAAAAAATCCATATTATTTACCCGATACAAATATTTATTGATAAAGAGTATTTTTTATAAATTGAATTGATCATTCAATATACAGGGAATGCATTGGACATACAGTAATGGGTGGGGCCTGGTAATTAATATCCCCTTAATGAATCAACAAGTCTCTTAAGACAAACCAATTGAATATCCTTATTTAAATGGGTGTTTGGTGTATGCCAACCCATAGTTTAAACTATCTTGGTGAAATGAATTGATAATAGAGATATCATGATGTATGAGATCATGACATCCCATAAATTCATTTCATTTTTTGATAATTAAATTATTATTATCTATGAGATTATTTCATTTTATATTATCCATGGATGTATTTTATGATCAAATTATTGATTAAATTTCATGTGTTTCAGTTATTTAACTTTATATATTGATTATACATTAATAATTAATGATAGATTCTACTGTATACAACTCTTATCGAACATCTGATCTCTCCCTTTATTTATTTCCTTTTTAGCAGGATATGTAGAAGGATATTTTGAATAGTATCAAGGATAAAAGAACGTTTTTATGCTATGTATTTATATTTCTAATATAATATCTAAATCATGTATGTATCAGGTTCTTCAAGACTACTAAACTAATTCCTCATTCAGGATGAGATCCTTTTATGCTATACCAATATAATAAAGTACATACCAACTCTGGGTTAATAGATTTGGGATTATTACATATAGGGATAAAAATATTTTATTGTATTTACCAACAATAATACATAGATCTAGGACCTGCGACCTTGATCAAGTCTATGATGTTACACGTTTTCTTTCTAGATGAATCTTACTAGCTTTCAAGTCTATTGAAGTGAAAAGATACATATTATCACCACCCTAAAAGTGTATATTGGATATGTTGTCCTAGATTATCTGATGGAGAATCTTTAAACCATCAAGGTAAGATTATTGGAGACACTCATGCATCATTATCAATTTTTTATTTTGATCCATTGAAAGGGAAGTTAGATCAACATGGAAACACTGTTTATCCAACACCTTGATGTGAATAGTATATTTATCTTAAGGTAGGTTCCTATATTTAAGGGTAAGAAATGTAACCCATGGGTTGTAATGGAGGTGAGGTATAAATTCTTCTTCCAAGGATTTTAAATGTCATAATAGGGAGTGGAAATGGCTAGGAACATGACAAATATTTTATCTTTATCCATTCCTCTCCACAAGATATTAAAATTTTTCTCATCTCCTGTGAGTAGTAATTTGACCTTCAATAACCATAAAGGAAGCTTCCCCATTTTCTTATCTATAAGAGTGAGATTTTTTAATTTAATTTGATATATCTAGGTTTTAATAATATGGGGGAGGAATTGATAATTATTTTTTGTCTCAATTTATCCATTGAATGAAACAAAACATCGTGGTTCGATGATGGAGTAACTGGTGTGGTCGATTTCATATTTTTAAATGCATCTTGGTATGAGGGAAAGTTTAGAACAACTATTACATGGAGAATAATTTTTTATTGGTTTCTCATTTTATTATATGTAGGGCCTCTATGAATAGATATTAGGGGATGACATATAAAGTTGTTAGTTTGATCACTACATATATGTACATTATGGTTCTCAATATTTTTTCATTGGAATGTGGAGGACCTCCACTTGGACTATTAATTTTATCATGGGGGGGTATAGTGGAAAAAGGAACAATGAGGATCACTGGGGGGGGGAAGTGAACAATATTATTGTGTTTTAATTTTTTTGATTTCTTGTAAAATCAACCTTCATCAATTGTTAGAGTTAGTGATCTCACTACTTAACTCATACAAATCAAGGAAACAAACAAACAAAGGACACTCAATATAAAAGGTTCACTATTCAAAATGAGTAGTCTATCCTTGAAAAGATCTAGACTCACCCAAGAACATTCGATCCAATAGAAACACCATTTAGGATACACCAAGTAGAAAATATACATGAAATTATATTATAATATAATCAATAATACTGTCTCTAGAAACAAGAAGATATGTTTATTCCTTGATAAATCTTGGTGCAGTGATGTCTTGTATTTTTTGAGGCATGGATTATTCTTATTAATTTGATGATTTCTACCCACAATATCATATTCCCCCACACTTCTTCACTATTAATAATATGCATTATTACTTTCTTATTCACTAAATGATGAAACTGTGATGAATATACACAAAAAAGGTATTATTTCTATTCTTTTACTTCTACTTTCACTACTACAAGTAGTCTATTCCTCTTATATCTTCTTCCTATATGAACTACACTATAGTAAATCCTCTTCCACACCAAAATATTATTCTTTGATACAATACTCAATAATTTACACACACATGCATGAAATATCCTATTAATTTTTATCTTGCATTCTAGTAGTACACTTAATGTTTGAATTTGAATTTATAATTAGAATTCAAACTACTAAATTATCTTAACTGCTTCCAACTTATATTATAAAATTCTCTCACTTTTTAGTCTTATTTGGAACTATCCAAGTAATAATGGATTAAATGTGTTGGTTGAAACATGAAAAAAAAGTTTCACTAAATTATTCTTCATTTCCATTGTGTAACACATTTTTTCACGGTGTGGGGTCTTCTTCTATTATTCTTTAGGTCTATATGAACATGACCTGTAACATTTCTTCATGGTGTGACTTATTTTAAATCATAGACCCATGGATTTCACAATGTTGTGAAAATAATCATCATGGCATAAAAAATATTCTCCACTGCTTACATCATGAATTCCCATTATGATATTTAATTCATAAACAAACATATTTGGCATCCTCATATTCAATACAACTTTAAATTCTTCACCATGGTGTATTATACCCATCACTTTTCAAAAAAGTAAGTTATTACACCATGAAATGTTCTAGGCATAGATCTCCCAATTTCAAACCTCAATAAACAACCAATATATTTTCACTTCAATGGGAACAAACCACATTGACATTTTGAAGACTTTTCTACAAGTATACCATTAGAATAAAACAATGTGAGACTCCCCGTTTTGATTCCTAGTGAAATTTTAGAAATTATTCCCAAAAAAATTATATTAATCCACATTTTTTATAAGTTTTTAATCCTTTATATATTTTTAAAAGTTAATCTTACATATGATCTAAATAAACCTTACACACAGCCTCTACCTCATATTTACTTTTACACATCAGAAGTGTTACTCTTACACATTCCATATTTTCCCAATTTTCACTTATTTGTTCAGATTTGCCTTTTCATGTATAGGGAAGGTTACTCTTACACATTCCATTTTCCATAGATTGATATTTATACATCAAAAATATATTTTCATGCATTTTTCTTTGAAAAATTTTTATCCCAAAAAAGTGACACTTGTGTATTGAGAACAATGAATCTTACGTAAAATAGACTTGGCCATTTTTCAGATTCAATTATAGTTAACTAAAAAAACATTTAAAATTCTTCTAATCAACTCCAAATATTTATAAAATAACTACAAATATCCAAACAACCCTAACCTTAGATAATAAACATTATTTTATGTAATATTTTATATAATTCATGTGTTGAAAATAAAATATAACATAAGGGAAATATCAAATTCTTCTCCAAAAATTATACTTCCCTAGAAAAACACCACAAAAATATAGGATTCTTATTCAAAATTTATATCTTAGAAACTTAATCATTAATGAGTTCAAAAATATTCCCCTTTGGATTTAGTTGGAAACCATTTAAAATAAATCACTTTTAGACCCATTACACATTGAATTGAATCATCATTTACTAATTCTTAACCTAATTGAGTGAAATTGGTATAGGAAACAAGAACACTAAATAATAATATCTAGATATCCTTTAAAGTGACTTACATACACTTTTTTAATATATTTTGATACCACTTTTGAATAAATTGTCTCCCACTTCCACTTCCCAAATATTCAAAAAGACATTCCTTAGAACTTGTGTATAACAAGTTTTTATACACACACTCACCAAAAATGTTATAAAAATTCATAATCATGATTACTTCACAAATTAACCATTTTAAAAACTCTCTATAAATACATAAACACCCTAAATAAGATATATCTATCCCATTATTCTAAAAACATACCTTTGGATTATCCATATTCATAGTTTTATCCCCCATTTTAAATACATTATGGAAATGTAAATAATGATATTTATGTTTTTTTCTACTTCTTTGACAATGGTAATCTAAAGAACAAGGGAGGGGATAGATTCATTATACCTTAGAATTTTATGAGTGAAGAATGGAATTTATTTTCCAACATCCATATATTGGTACTCAAATACTTATTTGACTAAAAACCACTTTTAGAAGTAAATTAATTCTTTAACTCCTTGTTTGGATTAATATAACTCATCCTATTATTCAATTCAATAGTACAACATGATGAAGTATCTTTCTTTATAGTATTATTTAATTATTTTTTAGAAATTTTACATTATTTTCCTGAAATTGGTAGCACCTTATTCATCCTTGTTTTTATAATATATACTTCTTGAGATTACTCTTTCATCATTATTATTTAGTATACATTTTCCCACCCTTTTTGAAGAAAAAAATCTGCAAGGATTCTCAAAATATTTTATACTTTTTTGTGAGGAATATTCTTCTTTCAAGATTTATTTGTCTTCTCTCTTAACCTGAAATCCTATAGAATATTTTTGTTGAAAATTATAAACTATTAAGATCATGAGACTCTATTCAGTGATATAACATTTCTTATAATATCTCCTGCACACTTCAATAAAGTCTTCAAAATGGTTCTTCAACATCACACTTTGTTACTGAATAATATCCTTCTTGACTTTGTTTTATACAAGGGGTTTCCCCCTATATGTGAACGTTAAACCACTATTTAAATAATGGAATATAATTACTATGAACCAAAACATTTCATAATATACACATATCCTCTACAGAAAAAATAATGACCATAAAAGGTTAATCTTGTTTTTGAACCTCTAATCTCTATAACATCAATATTTCATTAATATTCATCCTTTGGAAATCATTATTGACCTCAATTTGATGAACCAAAATAGTAGGATACTCTAAAAATGTTCCTCTTAATATTATATATTTTTCTTGTTTTTTATTATTTATATAAAATAATAGTTTTTTCCTAAGTTTTAATTTCCAGAATAAAATAAATTCTGATAATCATATATTATATTATTTTCTTTACTTATCTCAGTTTTTGTTGGAAATTTTCTCTCTAATAATTCCATGATATTTATGAATAATTTTTTGAGATTATTATTAATAAGAACAATCTTCAAATACCTCACCAACCATAATAAAATTTTCTTACTGTAAGTTATCTATCATTCTATTCTTTTAATTAGAAAAATCATACTTGAATTTTTTGAAACAATATTATTTCTCCAACATGTCGATTTTTAGAGTCTCAATTTCATTCTACTACACATGACACTTATCTTTAACTAACAAAAATTTATTCTTCTCCTTAGTTAATAAGTCTCTTATTTCCTCAATCTATTGGAGTAACTGTAACACCCCAAGTTTCCACCTTATGATTCTCTTTGAATAATACAATATCTTGCATTGTACGCAACTTCGAGTTCTAATACACCACGACCAATCAAACTAGCCATTATGAATAGTAATACCCAATTTTTGGAATTTTATAAATTATATTTTTCAAAATGGACTTCATTTTTGGATTCAAAATATCAAAATTATATTAGGGTGAATTTTTGGTATTTTTCTGAAAGCATTCAATTTTTGATGAATAGTGAAAAACACTACGTTATTGTTTAAAACCTACTTTTTTATTTAAATAATTATTTATTTTATTTAAATTTATTTTTGGTAAAAATAGATACATAATACCTATATAAGTTCAATGTAATTCATTGGAGTCATTTTATAATAAGTTTATATATATAAAATTTTATTGAACTTTTTACCGTCTTTTACCCACCTTCTAGGCGCATTTAAAAATTTGTATAAAACTTAATTTTACTGCTTCTATGAGTTTAATTTTGAAAAACTGAGAGAAATGGTTGACATAATTAAGTAAAATTTGGTTCAATAAGATGAAAATAATTTTTGGTGAATAGTAACTTTTGACTTTTATTTACCACGGTTAAAAGTTAATAGGGTAATTAGAGGTAAAAATGATATTATAATTACCCTAATACATGTCCTAATTCTATAGTATAAGTTTATTTTGAAAAAACTAAACCTTAGTAATAAAATATGACCCTCTTTAGTCCACTTGGATTAGATTAGGACATTTATTATTATTTAATTTAAAGAAGAGTTAAAAGTGTTAAATTCAGGTTTTCAAAACTAAAACATTTTTTATATAGGGTTATACATAAGATAAATTAGACTATAAATATTCATTAGAAATATAAAAATATTTCCTACATAATTTTATTTTATTTATAATTTTTAGACATTATATAATTAAATTTATTTATGACACAATGATGATGCAGTAATTACCTTATTAATGAAAGATTAAAATAATTGATATTATAAATATCCAGATAAATGTAATTTCAGACTTTTGATGAATTACACTAATTTTAAAGGTTAATATGACATTTTAGGGTTGATTAAATGAATTTTTTTTAAGTAATCATGCTGTTATGACTTTAACAAAAACAAAATACCAAATAGTGTCAAAATTAACATAAAAGAGTTTTCAAAATAAATACTATATTATTAAATGATATAATATTCCTAAAAATATAAGGTTTGAAAGACTTATATAAGGTTATATATATTAATAATGAACCACTTGGGGTTCTATTGGATTTTTATAATAAGTTTATTAACCAATTATTGTAATAATACAACAATACATTGTAAAAGTTAAACTATTCAACTAAGAGTTAAATCTAAAAGATAAGGTTAATATGGTGACCAAACCAGTATAAAACCTATTGGTTGAGAGTTTTTCAACCCATACCCACATTATCCTCGAAATAAATCATTTTTGAGCCATTATAAATCGAATATTATTGTATAATAAAATAATATTTCAAACTTTTCCTAAAGTGACCCTTACCTCTCTTATAAAAGGGCACTTCCCCTTCTCTAAAATTCACACCTCCAAAGCCATTTGGATCAGCCAAACCCTTCTCAAATATCCTCCAAACTACCCTAAAATCATCCTAGAGGCCTTACTTTAATCATAAATCCAACCTAAGGATCCCTTTTGATCAAATAAAAAGGAATCACCCAAAGAAGAGGTAATAATTTCATCACCACTTTCTAAGTTCTTTTCTTCTTCCACTTCCTCTTTCTTTTTTATTTCCATACCAAAATAATAACTCCATTAACTTGTACATACTGTGATGTTATTATAAATATGGTATAACCATATTCATTATTCTATCTATCCTATGAATGATAAAGTCACCATACGTGCGTACGTACGACTTACCGTCTCCACATCGTGGTGTAGTTGTTATTCAATACTTTATTATTTGTATGGGTATAATAATGATGTATAATTGATTTAAATAATAAATATAACATGTTAATGATTCTGTATATATGATATAGCATCCAATTATATACTATTTAACCTTCAATTGAATGATATTGTCGCTCGTGCGTACGTACAAATTACCATCTCCACGAACCTGATGAGATTTATTCTCCATCGTAACCATTCAAGAATAATTTTAATTTGATGATTAAAAATAATATTTAAAGAACATAATATCATTATGGATATTAATCAAATACATCATATCCATAACAAACATGACCTAGGTAACAAAACATATAAAGGAAAATGAATCAGTTAACACCCGAAATGATGATAATACTAAAATATTATTAACAAAGAAATATTAGAAGATCATATATGATGTCATATTTATGTATATGGTTCTTGTATAATTTAATAACAATTATTAACTATTATACAGGAGGTTAACATACCCTCTACCAAGGAAAAGTACAAGGTAAGAGTTAATTTCACAATCTCTTTATTATCTGAGGTTTTTTTTACGTAAGTATCTACTGGGACTTCTTTATCATCCACATCCGTGTTTCTTAAAAATATATTTCAAAACATTTTTACTATTTCCTAGAATATGGGTTAAATTAATTTATACCCTTGTTTTACTTTTTATAAATGTTTTAAAGGAATCTTTCCGCCATTTTCCAAACAAGGTACTTTATGAACTTTTTAACAAATTAATGTAAGAATATTTTTAAGGTATACGGCAGGAGTGGTTATTTTCCACTGTTATAACATATTCAAAGCTTCCCTCACAATATTATAAGAATATTTTCAAAATAAATTATTTATTTTATAATTACATGACTTTTAAATGATTTCAAAATATAAAGATATATTTCTCTCAAATAGTTTTGATTTCATCTATGTCAACATCCTTTAATGAATTTTATACTTATTTGAAGTTGATTTTTGAGGATAAAAATATTCCATATTGTATTGAAGGTCTTGTGATATGTTTGACCGTGGATGTGTTATTTTTATACCATTCATGGTTTATGGTAAATGTGTTAACATTTCGTATGCTAGTTTTAATATGAATGTTTATGTTATGTTTCAACCTTTTCATACAAGGAATGCATTGGACTTAGTAAGTGACGGGTGGAGCCCGCTATAGCTCCTCGATGCATCGGTAGGTCTCATGAGACAAACTAGTGTCTTGGAATAAGGCCTTAAAAAAATATTTATTTGTAGTCTTGGCATGAGGCCTTGACTATGTGGTTATTATGCCCGACATTATGCATTCCATCATTATGAAATTGGCTATTGATATTACTTGTGATTATTTGACTAGTAGAATATCCCTGTGAATAAGTAAATGGAATTATTTTGATTTATATTTTCCATATTATGATGAAGTTCAAGTTTAAAAGTATTTTTTTAGTCTTATACATTGCTTTAAATGTTTATGCTTATTTATGAAAGTTTCAGCTATATTGTTATCCTTACTGAGCATCTAAGCTCACCCCTTTCTATGTTTTATTTTTCCCAGGATTTGAAGAAGTATATTATGACTGACCTACAGGGATAGTCTAAGGGATATGAGTTTGGTCAATGGATACAATGTTGTTTTTGTTTTTCATTTTATAATGTAATGTAAAAATTATGAATGTATCTAGTACTTATAAGGCTACTAAAACAATCAGTCTTTCGAGACTTGATCTTTTATGATCATGATAATGTTATGTAATAATGCAATGACTCTGGGTAACTAGGGTCGGGGTGTTACAGTTGGTATTAGAGTAAGTTTAGTAAAAACCTTGGAAGCTAGAGTTTGAAAAACTCTGATTAGAGAACATTACCCTAAGATATACTTTGAAGATTAGTATAGAAGAACTTCCTAGAATTTTGGTAATATAGATATTTTGTGTATTTTCCAATAAATACATCCCTATATGGATATGAGTAGGTAGAGCCGGATCTGGCACAGATGTACCTAGGAGTGAAAGCTCCGACAAGGAGTTTCAGGCTTGGCCCAGGGTATCCTGGTACAAGACCATGAGCCTTGCTGCACTCTTGGTTACGACACTCCTGAGGGATATGCTTAGGATAATTCACATTTTCTTTAGAAACCATTATGAAAGATTCATGAGTATATACTTCCTAAAAGAATTTTTTTTATGATTTTGGATTATACCCATAAAATTTCCAATTTATTTTAAGTGTTTTACAAGTTTTTAATTATGTATTGTGATTCATAAACTAATCTAGTGTATTCCATTGTTTAGAAATGGATCCCAATGGAAGGAATGGAAACCATGTCAATGCACTTAATACATGTATATATTTCCCTCCTACTCAAGATAATTATAGTGGAGATGGTGATGTAACTGGTGCTGATCAGCTTATCACCATACTGTGAAAACTCACTTAGGTTATGAATAATAACATTACTCTTATGGAGCACCCTGATCCACAATACAGAGGATCAATGTTAGACCTCTTCATGAGGAAACAACCACCAACATTCAATGTGACTAAAAATCCATTTATATTTGAGCAATGGATAAGTTACTTAGAGAAAATATTTTATTCTTTGGGGAGTAGAAAAAGGGAAAAAGTTTTCATGGTAGTTTATCACCTCATAGGAGATGCAGATCAATGGTGGTCATTGATTTTAAACACAAAGTAAGATGATTAATTATCAAATATGGAATAGAGGGATTTTAAAAATATTTTCTTAGAAAAATACTTTCCTTGTGACCATCGAGTGGATATGGAAAGGAAATTTTTGAGTGTGAGGCAAAAGGAGGATGAGAATGTTGCAAAATATGAGGATAACTTTACCAGGTTAGAAATGCATGCTATAGATTATATACGTAACCGAAGGAGTAATATTGATCAATTATTTGATGGGTTAAAACCATTTTTCCATCAATAATTATTCTCACAATCCTTCTCATTGTACAAAGATATAGTCTCATGTGCTATCAAGACAGAAAAAGAATTCTCTAAGTCTTACAACTTTAAAGCAAAGAAGGAGAATAAGATATCTGCTGAACACTCTGGAAATAGAAATAAGGGTAAGAAGGGAAAATTTTAATATCCATCCTTCAGTCAATGTGGAAAGAAACACCATGGTACTTTCCTAAAGGTAATGAGAGTATATTACAAGTACGATGAAAAAGGCCAGCAAGCTCGTGATTGCAAAGGAAAGAAAGAGGCTGTCAATGTTGAATGCTACAATTGTATAGAAGGAGGGAATTATGAAAATGAATGTCCTAAGTTCTAAGAAAACTTACCTCAAAAAAGGAAAAGGGGGAAATGCCAAGCTTATGTGATCACTACTACTGAGTTTGAAGCTCTGAAATATGTAGTAGTAGGTAATTTAATGGTTTCCTCAAGTTTAGAAAATGCTTTATTTGATTCTTTATCATCACATTGTTTCATATCTTCTAAGTTTGCTAAGAAAATTAGATATTTCCAATTTGATTTAACAAGGGAGTTGTGAGTCAAAACTCCTAAGGGAAGTATTATTGCAACAAAGTTTTGTCAATCAGTTCCCATTAAGGAATATAAATGTTATTTATCTGCTGATCTCATTGTCATACCCATGATTGAATTTGATATAATCCTCGGTATGGATTGGATTTCAGACCATGATGCGAAAATTTATTACAAGAAGGAGTGTACAATTTTCAATGATGATAAGGATTACCTTATCTTTAGAGCATAAACGTCACCATCTAATTCTTAAATAGATCCACCCCCAATAGCTCTACTAAATTAAATTATTGGGGAGGAAGACAATTAAATAACTATGAGTAAGGGAAAGAATGTTCAAATAGAGGATGTACTTCTTGTGCAAGAATATGTTGATGTGTTTCCAAATGATTTACCTGGACATCCTCCAGAATGAGAAATTATGTTTTTCATTAATTTAATTCTTGGTTCAAGGCCCATATCGAAGACCCCTTATAGAATGGCCACTGTGGAATTAGTGGAACTAAAGAAAAAACTAGAGGAATTGAGTAATAAAGGATTTATTCACCCTAGTGTTTCTCCATGGGGATCCCCTGTTCTTTTTGTTAAGAAAAAAGATGGATCTATGAGGTTGTGCGTTGACTATAGGGAGATCAATGCTATAACAATAAAGAACAAGTACCCCTACCTTTCATTGATGATTTATTCGACCAACTTTGTGGAGCTCACTATTTTTCAAAGATTGACCTAGGATATGGATATCATCAGTTGTGTATGAAGAAGGAAGACATTCCAAAAACAGCATTTTTAAACAGGTACGAGCATTACGAGTTTATAGTAATGCCTTTTGGACTGACTAATGCACCCTCTATCTTCATGGATCTAATGAATAGAGTTTTCAAGGAATACCTTGATGAATTTTTAGTATTATTTATTGATGATATCTTGATATACTCCAAAAGATATGAAGATCATGAAAATCACTTGCGCATTATTCTAAATACTCTTATAAGAAATGAATTATATGGGAAGTTTAGAAAGTGTGAATTCTAGCTTCACGAGATTTATTTTCTTGTCCATATTATCTATAAGGATGGAATATCTATTGATCCTTCAAAGACTAAGGAAATCAAAGAATGGCCAGTACCAATAAGTATAACTGAGGTATGCAATTTTATTGGTTTAGTAGGTTATTATCGGCGCTTAGTCCAGAATTTTTCCCGATTGGCTAACCCATTAACCAAGATTACATGTAAAGGGGTTAATTTTTTTTGGAAAAAAGAGTGTGAAGAATGTTTTGAAGAACTGAAGATAAGATTAGTCAATGATTCTATCTTGACACTACCATTGGTGAATGATGGGTTTGTTATTTATAGCGATGATTCAAAGAAAGGATTGGGTTGTGTCCTTATGCAGAATGATAGAGTTATTTTCTTTGCATCACGACAACTAAAAATTCATAAACAAAAATATCCCACTCATGATCTTGAGTTAGCAGCTATAATCTTTGCTCTAAAGATATGGAGACACTATCTATATGGTAAAAAATGTGAGATTTATACTTATCATAAGAGTTTGAAGTATGTTTTCTCACAAAAAGAACTCAAAATGAGGCAATGGCGATGGATTGAACTGCTCAAGGATTATGATTTCACTATACACTACCATCTGGGGAAGGAAAATATGGTGGTAGATGCTTTGAGTAGAAAGAATCATGGAGTTTTGAACATGATGAGAGTTGAAAGGGATCCTATATTAATGTATCTATTAAATATGGATATGGTAATAATAATGGAAGGTGAAACATCAATAATTTTTCAAATGGTTTCTAAACCATCTTTACTAGCAAGGATAAAAAGTTCTCAGACTGATGAAGAGAAGTTTCAAAAGAAAATTAAAGTTGTGAATGATGATAGATTGATCGACTTCGTATATGAAGATGAGATTTTGAAATTTGGGAAGATACTTTGTGTTCCTAACATACTTGATCTAAAAAGGGAATTGTAGGATGATGGTCATAGCTCCAATTTCTCTATACACCATCATTTCACTAAGATGTATATAGATTTGAAGGAACATTTTTGGTGGGACAATATGAAGAGAGAGATTTCTGATTTTGTGTTGAGATGTATGGTTTTTCAACAAGTGAAAGCTAGAAGACAACATCCTAGAGGATTCATGCAACCTCTTCCCATACCTGAGTGGAAATGAGATGATATTACGATGGGCTTTGTCATGGGACTACCAAAGACTCCTAGAAGGAATGATGCAATATGGGTCATTGTTGAATGTCTTACCAAGTCCGCACATTTTCTTGCTATACGAGAAGATTTACCACTTGAACCTTTAGCAATACTATATATTAATGAAGTTGTAATAATTTATACCCCTATCTATTGTTTCTGACCATGATCCCCATTTTACATCAAGATTTTGGAAAATTATTTAGAAAGCCCTGGATACTGAACTTTGTTTGAGCACTACCAACCACCCTCAAACTGATGGAAAATCAAAACAGACTATTGAAACCTTATAAGACATGTTGAGATCTTGCTCACTTGACTTTCAAGGTATGTGGGATCAATATTTACCTATGGTAGAATTTTCCTATAACAATAGATTCCATTCAAGTATTCAGATGGCACCATATGAAGCGTTATATGGAAAGAGATGTCACACACCAACTTGTTGGGATGATGTTGGTGAAAGAAAACTCCTAGGCCGAGAACTTGTTGAGGAAAAAATGGAAAAGGTGAAGGTTATACAAAACTACATCAAAGCAGCTCAAAGTAGGAAAAAGATCTATGCTGATAAACAAAGGAAGGATTTTGAATTTTAGGTAGGAGATCATGTTTTCTCGAAGGTATCTTCATGGAATGTTGTTATACATTTTGGTAAGAAGGTTAAATTAAGTCCCAAGTACATCGAACCTTTCAAAATTCTAGAATAAATTGGGGCTATAACTTACCATTTGGCAATATCGCCAAGTCTCTCCAAAGTTCATGATATGTTCCATGTATCACTATTGAGAAAATAGATGCCTGACCCAATGCATGTACTCACCTATGAAGAAATAGAACTGGAACCCGATCTGTCTTATTGTGAAGAGCATGTCAAGATTCTATATAACAGAGAACAAGTTTTGAGAAACCATATGACTCATCTAATAAAAGTTCTATAGAGAAACCATAAGATGGAAAAGGTGATGTGGGAACCCGAGGAACTTATGATAAAGAAACACCCAAGTATTTTTATGTAGTAATATTATAGAAATTTCAAGGACAAAATTATTTGAAGGAGGGAAGAATGTAACACCCCAATTTTCCACTGTACGCTTCTATTTGAATAATACAATAGCTTGTGTTGTACGTAACTTCGAGTTCCAACACACCAAAACCAATCAAACTAGCCGTTATGAATAGTAATACCCAATTTTCAAAATTTTATTTTTCAAAATGGACTTCATTTTTGGATTCATAATATCAAAATTAGCTTGGGGTGAATTTTTGGTATTTTTCAGAAAACTTTCAATTTTTGATAAATAGTGAAAAACACTGCGTTATTATTTAAAACTTACTTTTTATTTAAATAATTATTTATTTTATTTAAATTTATTTTAGGTAAAAATAGATACATAGTACCTGTATAATTTCAATGTAATTCATTAGAGTCATTTTATAATAAGTTTAGATATATAAAATTTTATTGAACTTTTTACCGTCTTTTACCCACCTTCTAGGCGCATTTGCAAATTTGCATAAAACTTAATTTTACCACTTTTGTGAGTTGAATTTCAAAACTTTGAGATACACAGTTGACATCAATAAGTAAAATTTGCCTCAATAAGATGAAAATAATTTTTGGTGAATATTATGTTTTGACTTTTATTTTCCACAGTTAAAAGTAAATAGGGTAATTAAAGGTAAAAATGATATTATAATTACCCTAACACATGTCCTAACTCTATAGTATAAGAATATTTCAACCAAAATAAACCTTATTAATAAAATATGATCCTCTTTTGTCCACTTGGATTAGATTAGGACATTTATTATTTTTTAATTTAAAGAAGAGTTAAAAGTGTTACATTCAAGTTTTCATAACTAAAACATTTTTAATATAGTGTTATACATAAGATAAATTAGACTATAAATATTAATTAGAAATATAAAATGATTTACTACATAATGGTATTTTAGTTTTAATTTTTATACATTTAATAATTAAATTTATTTATGACACAATGATGATGGAGTAATTACCTTATTAATGAAAGATTAAAATAATTGATATTATAAATATCCAAATAAATGTAATTTGAGACTTTTGATGAATTAAAATAATTTTTTAGGTTAATATGACATGTTAGGGTTGATTCAAGTAATTTTTTTGAAGTAATAATTATGTTATTACTTTAACAAAAACAAAATACCAAATAGTGTTAAAATTATCATAAAATAATTTTTAAAACTAATACTATATTATTAAATGATATAATATTCCTAAAAATATAAGGTTCAGCCAAAGATCTTAGATAAGGTTAAATATATTAATAATGAACCACTTGGGGTTCTATTGGATTTTTATAGTAATTTTATTAACCAATTATTATAATAATATAAGAATACATGGTAAAAGTTAAACAATTTAACTAAGAGTTAAATCTAAAAGATAAGGTTAATATGGTGACCCAAACTTGTCTAAATCCTATTGGTTGAGATTTTTTCAACCAATCGTCACCTTATCCTAGATATAAATAACTTTGGAGCCATTATAAACTGAATATTATTGTATAATAAAATAATATTTCAAACTTTTCCTAAAGTGACCCTCACCTCTCTTATAAATGGGCACTTCCCCTTATCTCAAATTCACACCTCCAAAGCCATTTGGATTTGACAAACCCTACCCAAATATCCTCCCAACTTCCCAAAATTCATCATATATGACTTTGATAATAAATCCAACCTAAGGATCCCTTTTTATCAAATCAAAAAGGAAAAACCCAAAAGAAGAGGTAATAATTTCATCATCTCTTTCCGAGTTCTTTTCTTCTTCCACTTACTCTTTATTTTTTATTTCCATAAAAAAATAATAACTCCATTACCTTGTACATAATGTGATGTTATTATAAATATGGTACAACCATATTCATTATTCTATCCATCCTATGAATGACAAAGTCACCATATATGCGTACGTACGACTTACCGTCTCCACGTCGTGGTGTAGTTGTTATTCAATACTTTATTATTTGGATGGGTATAATAAGGATGTATAATTTATGTAAATAATAAATATAACATGTTAATGATTATTTATATATGATATATAATCCAATTATATATGATTTCACCATTAATTGAATGATATTTTCGCTCATGCGTACGTACGGATTACCGTCTCCACGAACGCGATGAGATTCATTCCCCATCGTAACCATTCAAGAATAATTTTAATTTGATGATTAAAAATAATATTTAAAGAACTTAATATAATTATGGATATGAATCAAATACATCCTATATATAATAAACATTACATATGTTACAAAACATATAAGGGAAAATGAATCAGTTAACACCCGAAATGACGATCATACTAAAATATTATTAACAAAGCAATATTAGAAGATCATATATGATATCATATTTATGTATATGGTTCATGTATAATTTAATAAAAATTATTTAACTATTATAAATGAGGATAACATACCCTCAACCAAATAAAAGTACAAGGTAAAAGTTAATTTCACAATCTCTTTATTATCCAAGGTTGTTTTTACGTAAGTATCTACTGAGACTTCTTTATCATCCACATCCGTGTTTCTTAAAAATATATTCAAAACATTTTTACTATTTCCTAGAATATTGGTTAAATTCATTTATACTCTAGTTTGACTTTTTATAAATGTTTTAAAGGAATCTTTCTGTCATTTTACAAACAAGTTACTTTATGACCTTTTCGTCAAATTAAGGTAAGAATGTTTTTAACGTATACAGCGGGAGCAGCTATTTCCCACTATTATAACATATTAGAAGCTTCCCTCACAATATTATAAGAATATTTTCAAAATAAATGTTTTCTTTTATAATTACTTGACTTTTAAATGATTTCAAAATAGAAAGATATATTTCTCTCAAATAATTTTGATTTCATCTATGTCAACATACTTTAATGGATTTTATACTTGTTTGAAGTTGATTTATTATGATAGAAATATTCCATATTGTTTTGAAGGTTTTGTGATATGTTTGAATATGGATGTGTTATTTTTATACCATTAATGTTTTATATTTAATTTATTAACATTTTTTATGCTAGTTTTAATACGAATGTTTATGTTATGTTTCAAACTTTTCAAATGAGGAATGCATTGGACTTAGTAAGTGACAGGTGGAGCCTGATATAGCTCCTCGATGCATCGGTAGTTATCATGAGACAAACTAGTGTATTTTCACAAGGCCTTGAAAAAATCTTTATTTTTAGTCTTGGAATGAGGCCTTGACTATGAGGTTATGATGTCCGACATTATACATTCCATCATTTTGAAATTGGCTATTGATATTGAATGTGATTATTCGACTAGTAGAATATCCATGTTAATAAGTAAATGGAATTGTTTTGATTTATATTTGCCATATTATGATGAAGTTTAAGTTTAAAAGGATTTTGTTTTAGTTTTATACATTTCATTAAATGTTTATTCTTATTTATGAAAGTTTTCAATATATTGTTATCCTTACTGAGCATCTGAGCTCACATCTTTCTATGTTTTTTCCCAGGATGCGAAGAAGTATATTACGACTAAATTGCAGGGATAGTATAAGGGATATGAGTGTGGTCAATGGAGAAAATGTTGTTGTTGTTTTCATTTTATAATGTAATGTAAAACTTATGAATGTATCTAGTACTTCCAAGGATACTAAACTAATCATTCTTTAGATACTTGATCTTTTGTGATCATGCCAATGTTATGTAATAATGCACCAACTTTGGGTAACTAGGGTCGGGGCATTATAGTAACTCAGGTTCCTTATTTCTGAATTTAATATCATCCAAACCAACAATGTTGTATGAATTATTTATTCTTCTATTTTCATTATTTAACTTAAAAATATTTGTGATAATTTTTTTAATTCATTATTTAATATTAACTCTATTTGAGATTCTTATGACTCTTCATCACTTCTCGATGAAATCTATTCTTCTTCTTTATTTGTGTCAACTTCAATAATTAACTCATTTTTATACATTATTTCAATAAATGTATTCTCACCTACCATACTTAAGGAACATATACTATCACTACCCTCAATTTATGTTTCATACTAAATATTTCTTTTAGTAAAATAAGAGTTATTTATTGAATAATTTGATGATGAATCACCTTTTTTGAAATTCTTGGAATTATTACATTAAAATTCATGAGAGGACTTCTATTCATCTTCAATTTCATATTATTTAAGATTTTTATTTTTTTGTGAAATATCTAATACCCCATAGATGAAATACTTTAAAGGTGACTTACCATGAAATTTACATTTTCCTCTTTAGACACCACTTGAGATGAGTGTCATGATCTTATCAAACATCACATCAACATATTCATCTAAATATAAGATTCTAACTTCATATTAATCTTCTTCCTCAAATTTCATTAAATTATTTTAAATAATTCCTTATTAGGGTTTATTTTTATTAATTAAAATGTGGAAACATTTGGGACTTTTAAATAGTTTGCATAAAACGAGTTTTTAAACCCAAAAATAAAATTATACTAAAATTTAGTATAAAGATGATTAAAATATAATTAATTTCATTTAATATAACTAAATAATACTTATATTTCTTAAAAAAATTCAAATCATTGTTTACATTTTAAATTATAAAATTTATTTTAAATTAATGAAAGTTTTACTAAAATCAGTATTTTTCATTATTCCCTAAAAAATCAATATTTTCTGAAAAACCCAAAAATTTCTCCCAAAGTAAATTTGGATATTATGATTTCAAAAATTAATTTTCTAAAATCAGTAAAAAATAATTTTAAATTATGTGTGAAAAATGTGACTAAACATCCTTTTAGAAAAGCACAGTTTTTTGTGAAACACTTCTTTTCATTAAAATAATATTTGTTTTATCTATAATAAATAGATAAACATTTAATTTAGTTTATAAATTTTTAAACCATTTAATTTTCTTAATTTTTTTATCCCTATTAATACCATCTAGTAGAATAGCTATGTTATAGTTACATTCTTTATTATGGTTCATTCATACACAGGGTTGTGTGTTTTGAAATCTATCAAAGCGGTTGATTTTATTTAAAAAAATACATCATAATGTATTAGGGTTTTAAATTATAGTATAAGATCATTTTTGTGTGAATTATATAATATTTAATATGTGGTTCCTCTTTTAAAATACCAAGGTGTTATATTTTGTATAAGCTTGGTGTTGTGTGTCATATACGCTATCGAACCTGGGGTTCCTCTTTTAGAATATTGAGGTGTTACATTCTCCAAAACATTAATAAATTTCATCCCCATAATTTAAAATTTTTCTAGATAATAAAGGGTTTGACATTTGTAAATAACATTGTTGAAATACCAACCTCCTAAATGGGTTTATAGAACTTCCTCTTGATAAGAGAGAAAGGGAAATACGAAGTTTATCTAGAATAACATATATATTGGTTTTCAAATAGGATAACATTGGTGGGAAGTGAAGATATGGACAAAGAAGAAAAACATAAATAATTTTAGAGAGTGATATAGATAATTGATAAAAATAAAGTGGGTGATATATATAAGGTTAATTACCATAAAACCATAAATCTATAAAGGGTGAAAAGACCATCGGTTCATCATAAATGAAGGTACTAGAATAAATGTTTTTCAAGATACTTTTTCTGGACATGAGGAATTCATTTACTATATAAACTAATAAAATAAGAACATATATTTATTTTAAAAGTATAATTTTATCATTAAATCAATTTCCACCACAATCTCATTTTTTTCTCTAAATAATGGGAACTCAAGTTGAAATTTTCATGCTTGAAGCACTAAGAACAAATTCTAACGAATCACATGATTCCACAAGATCATATCAATATATTTATACTATATTTATACATTAAAAAAATCAAATTATTAGTATAATTTATCCAATAACACCCAAATTTCAACTTCATCCATTGTATAAATAGTTAACCTTAAGATGTTTCAAAAATATGTCTGACCAAATTCAAAGTCCAAAAATTTAGAAGGGGAGTCACTAAATTCCCAAAATAAACATAAAATTATATTCCCTAAATAGAATAAAGTTTCTATTAATGTCACACACCAAATATGTGAATACCATGATCACCATAAAACCTTAGTTAAAACATGCATGCTTCTAAAAATAAGATATCATATTATATAATATATTCTATAAACCAAAAAATGTAGTAAACCCACGAAAATATAACATAATCCATTAAATTTATAACCAATTTCAAGTTCACCAAAAATATCCCACAAAAACCTATTTATATTAATTATCTAAACATAGAGTTCATATTAAGGGTTGTCATACCACAATCATGTTTTTTACAAAAAGATCAACTTTCTACCGAATCACTTTTCTTAGTACTATTCAACATATGATTCTAAATCCTTAAAGGAACACTAATACATTAAAATCATCATAAATTTCATGATTCTTATAACCAAGAAATCATTGATTAAATAATCCTATAACATAATTCATTAATCCAATCACAATAACTTTAATCATTCCACTTCATCTATAGTAATAGCATAATCTTGACCTTGATCCCTTAGCTTCTTCTAAGGTATATTCCTTTGATTCTTGGTTTTTAAGCCTTTAGAATGTTTTTTGGCAGTGATGCTCTCCCTCGCAGAGATGAACTAACCCTAATTTTGCAGAGCCATGCTCCCCCCTCTCGATCGGAGGGGAAAGTTTCACAATCTCACTCTAATGTAAGGGGTAATGCCTTCTTACTATTCTCAAATCTTGATTTTATTCCTTCCTTCCTAAGGATTCATCTCTCTCCAAAAGTCCCTGACCTCTTTCAGGTAGTACCTCATATTCAAGAGTGTGTGGTTGTTGGTTTAATTGATTGGAGGCAATTGATGATTCAGTTTGAGTCGGAAGTTGATTTGATTACCACCTGGTCTATAAACCCTTAAAGATGCAATGGAGATCCTTTTTATCTATTTCAATGAAGTCTTGATTTCCACATGCGACGTGATCCATCGACGATGGAGACATGGGTGAGTCTCCCTATTCTTCCACTTTACTTTCAAAATACCTCCATTTTGTGTGATATTGGGAAAATGATAGACAAGTATCTCTACTTGGGTCATCAGAAGGAGGTGGTATGTCATCCCATCTATCCACAGATTTGTGTTGAGGTTGATTTTGTGAGGACGATTGTGAATTGGGTTTGGATCACGGATGGGAAGGAGTTTCGGTGGAAGTAGGATGTTAGATTTGAATCGTGGATGCTCTACTATATTTCTTGTGGTCGATTTGGTCATACGGAATCGGTATGTCGCAACAAAGGCTTGAATGGGGTTTCATAGGGGGTGATGAAGATGGGTAATAGCGGATGTGGTGCATCTGTTTCGGCTTTTCCACTATTGAGGGATCCACCTAGGAGTATTCTACCAAAGTTTGATTATTTGTAATTCTCTCATGAGCAGGGAGTGCGTGTGTAGGAGATTTCCATTGGACATGCAGTGGTTGTGGAGAAACCTCAGGAAAATGTGGTGTGGGCAGTGGAGTAGATTGATCATACAGGGTCAAAGAGCATGGTAATTTTCTGAAGGAGGTGCAACAAAGGCCCTTGGATCTGATAGTTAGGCATGTTTTTGATCATCTAAAGTGTGATCTTGGTATTTAGAAGGCACTTCTAGTGAAAAATACTATAGAAAATTGTTCCCCATGGCTAGAGCTAGCGACTAGGTAGATCTTAGAATTTTTAGTCTCTGAGGATAGTGTAATCTTAGGGGATTCAAATGTCTTCGGTTAAGAGTTTAAATGGTGGGTTGGTATTGATGGAGGTGTTATGATCACAGTTTCTACTAGTAATCACTTTCAAGAATTGAAGCATGATAAGGTATCTCATGTGGAAGAGAGTACTCCAATGAAAGAAGGTGTCAGTATCCAGCTCGATTTCCCATCTCAGGATGCTGTAATTGGAGAAGGTGTAATGAAGAAGGGGACACATTATGGTCATGAGTTTCTAAAACACCCACACTATTTATCCATGATTGATACTAAAAGTCAATTTCAGTAGGACCGAGGAGTGAATTATGGTTACCAAGAGGTGCAGATCCCTATAAAATGGGGGGATATCTCTGACAGTGACAAGGAAAATGATAGTGGAATGGTCAGACATTCCTATAGTGACATTGTTCAGGGTGGGAAGAAGATGGTTTCCAGGAATGAGGATGTTATTACTACCCCACCATGAAGAAGGCCAAGGAAAAACTATTCCTATCTGCTAATGCCGGTGTCTACCAGGTCTTCTTTCAGGAAGGAAGGTAGGGAAATCTCTAGTTTGAAAAAGGGTACGCAATCTTATAAGGAGTTTCTATATTTGGAGAAATTGAATCTTAAAAGGAAGTATACCAAGATTTTGAAGAACTATGAAAGCTCCGAGTGGTAATCGGCTACTACAGAGGAATAAATCTATCATGGATGCTGCGACAGGTATGATTTTTATGATATGTAGTTGTCTTTTCTAGCTTGTGGTGATTGTTTGCGGTAATTTTCTTTTATTTTAATAAATTTTCATAGGTTTTTCCTCTGACTACGCTTTTCTGGTATATTCCCTTGATTCTTGGGGAATTCATTTTCATATTACCCTATCTCCTTGAAGTTAAAGCATTAGACATTGGAATTTTATTTATTTACCTTGAAATCATGAGCATGGTGGCCTTTCTCTCCACCCTTGTGGAAAACACTCACTCCCTTCAAGAAAACACTAGGGCGATTCATTCCAAAATTATCACATGTGGTAAAATTATTCTTTCCACTCTTCCCCTTATCTTTATTTTTATCTTCTACCATCTTATTCTCTTTCTTCCATTTGAATCTATAAGACTCTGAGAATTATTTCTCTATCTTGATAGCACATAATACTATGTATTTGTATGATGAGAAGGTTTGTGGGACTAGTTCCATTTAATGAATTGGATTTAACCCATCAAAGAAATTACCAATATTTATATTTGGATTATGTTTGTTATTCATAGAATACCTTGATAACCTTGTAAATTTGATTCATACTTAGTAATATTTCCACATTCGTTTTGTATCATACTCAAAAAATTCCTCTCCATGTTTTCTCATTACTCATGGGTAAAATACTTTTTCCAGAAGAGATCCTTAAAATACTTCCATTCAATGATTGTTATTTTTTCTTCATTATTAGTGTTTTGGATCAATGACATCCATTGATCCACATCCCATGAGAGATGATAAACTTCCATAAAAACTTTCCTTGTTTCATTTCATCCCAAAGTGAGAAATATCTTCACTAAGAAACTTATCTATTAATCATCTACAAATAAATTCATAATTCCATTAAATGATGGAGGTTGCTAACACATAAAGAAGTATAACATTTCTATACTAAAAAGTGGATCAGAGGGCTTATCTATACGAGAAAAGTTACTGTTAATAACCTAAGTCATCTGCCCCAATATGGTTATAATTTTATTAGTTCCAACTATTTATCTAGACCAAAATCATTATCTTTCCTATAAAGAAAATACAGTCATACATTTTTATTAAAATTAGATAAATAATAACATACTACCAAACATTTGAAGTAATTGATGACCATGGATAATTTCATTAATAATGGTATAATTATTCATTTAAATATAGTTTGTTTCAATAAATAAAAGATATTTTTTTTATCTTTGGGAATAGGTTACACACATGCTCAATAGAAGGAAATAATAGAATTATTTCTAATTGAATTTTGACATACATCCTACAAGGTGGAGAATATTAGTATATATGGTGAAGATAATGAAATGAGGGATTCTATATAAATTTTATTATTAAAAATTTAAATGAATAATATAGAATTTTATAAAAAATATAAGAAGATAATTGATAAATATTTAGATATTTGGTATAAATTCATATTTATAAGAAAAAATCTTGATGAAAACGTGTGTAGATAATAATTTAGAATGTACTAAATTATAATTGTTTTTTTAGATTGATATGAATTAGAATTTGGAAGATGTGTATTTTAGAAATGAAAAAAAATTATTTTATATTTTACAATATTATTAGGTGATGAGAAAATATTTAATAATAATGATACACTAATTTCATTGTGACCGATGGTCATTCCACCCTCAGTTTATATGAGGGAACCCATATATTTAGTGAAGGAACTATAATTATTGAAACTATGGTTCTACCTCTAAAATTTCATAAATAAGAAAGGCTATGATCATATAATTTAATATACATCCTTCATATCAATCTTCATCTAAGTTATTACTTGTGGTAAAAATGAAAAAAAAAGATGATTAATTATTATTATCATATAATTTGGATAATCAGTGTGTAAAATCAATGAAATGGAAATTATGAATATTAGGACCACCTTATTTCTAAGTAATGATAGAATAATACTATGAATATATTTCCTCATATTCATATTCATATATATCCAAATTAGTTCTCTCCAACTAAAAAAACAATCTTTTTTTTATCCGAACTTCTTTGAAGAAATTTAACAATAAAATTCAAAATGAATAATCATATTTTGGGGAACATACTTAATTAAAAGGAAAATAAACTAATTTCAATGAAAAAACAAGATACTTGATATTTAGAGGATACATGTAGAGAATAATTATTCATAAAATATAAAAGGGATGATTATGGTGGAAAATCAACTACTAATTTTACGGTATTTTTTGGGAAGATTAAATTTTTAAATAATATATATCTATGTGTACACCATATAACGTATATGGGATTATTATTTAAAACTTTATAATGTTTAAATTTAATATAAAATTAATCTTTTGGATAATTATTTCTATTTTAAAACTTATATTTTAGATAATTTCATCAAATATGTTTGTTATATTCTAAAAAATCTATTCATAAATTAATATTATACTATTTCATAGTGAAAAATTTTATTCATCAATAACTATTACAATGAATATACTAAATATTGTGGAAAAGAAAAATTTATTATGGATATTTTTTATTTACAGTTAAATCATAATAAATACATTAATATATATATATATATCAACATGTGAAAAATTATATAATATTTCTTGTAGTATTTCAAAAATTATAATGAGTAAATTTTTTAAGGGAAAGAGGTATTTTAATGGAATTATGGAATTTATGAGAAGAGTAAGGAGTTTAGATAGATGAAAAATTGTTACCCTAAAAATTAATTTAATATCATGTGATTGAAACATGTCTTAATTTACATTATGTGATTAATTTTATATTAAATGGTCTATAATAATTATTACTCTCTATAACACCCCTAGGTAATATATTTTTAAAAGGATAAATTTTTATCACCCATGAAAATAATATAAACCTTTATTTTCATAAGCTTACCTCTTTAGATCAATACATTTATGTTATCTTTTCATGAAGTAGTGTGTTGATGGGTGAACATTAAAGAAGTATCCAATTATGTGTTTTAATGAGGAAAATAAAAATTAAAGAACATGTGTTGGCCTATGGGGTAAATCATTAGTCAGATATGGGACCCATGGAGTTTTTTTGACTAGGTTAATGGTCCTAAAATATCATGTAATAAAAATGGTATTAGTGGTAATAAAAATCCTAAAGTACAAATGCAATTCTTGGGTTTGTTTTTTGGAATATGCAATGAGGGTGTTTCTGTTTAAAGGAGGAATGTACCACAACATGATATGTGAGACATAAAAGGATAAATTTTACTACCAATTTCATCAAGATTCTACATTATTTTTAGGAGACTAATTTATTATAACTCCAATGTTAATAATTCATGGATTGGAGTAGTGTATCGATAGGTGGCCTCATAGGATGTATCCCTTAGTGTACATATGTAAAATTTTCACTAAAAGAACATATGCCGGCTAGTGGAGAGAAACATTAAACTAATTAGTGACCCCGATGTGAAATAACTTATAATGTTTTAATATTAAAAACAAGGTATTTCATGGGACCTATGGGTTTATATGACCTTGATTAATGCCTATAGAGATCGAATCATGAAAACAATTTATAAAATATTTTTAATGTTACACGTATTTTACTATATTGAAATATTTTTATTCATTTTTTATAATTAATGAGTGGGAGAATGATAATCATAGTAATTAATAACCTGTAAACTACTTTTGAAGAGGATATTTTATTGTAGGGTGAACACTTATAGAAGATTAGTAATTATGGTTGTAAAATATTAATATACTATTTCTAAATTATCTTATATATTTATAATTTTATTATTTATTTATTTTGATGAATGATAATTAAAAAGGAGGATAAAATAGAGTTTATTTTTAAATTTTTTATATTTAAACCATTATTTTTATAGAAAAAATACACATAATTCAATTTATAATTTTTATTTTTTGTTTATTTTATTTAATAAACATCTTTTAAAGAAATAGATTACTAGAACTATTGTAATTCCATGTTTCTATCCCATAATAATGTAATATATAATATATAATTGTTTTTTAATATGTAATATATTAAGTATATACCTAATGAAGATGAAGGTAATAAACAATAAGAGTAATTTTTGAGTGGTATCAATCATTATTGACTGATCCTAAAAATATTATACATCCATATAAATGTATTAATTAACAATAATTTATATATAAATTATTTATCATTTTCAATTTGAGAGTTCATACAAATATAAGATGAGCCTTATGTTGAAAATATATTAATATCACAATCTCATAGTTCTACAATGTGCATCATCAACATCAATATTTATTTATTTCATTTTATGCTTATTTAATTTTTTTCCCATTAAAGTTAGAAAAAAAATTATTAGAATTTATTTTAACTATTATCATCATTGTTGATTAATGAATTTTTATGGAAGGGAATTTAATGTTCTTGATGATACTACGCAGTGATGTCATCGAGATATAGACATACACTAAATCATAGATTCATGAAATTCTTGTCTGGAACCATTTTTATTATAAATATGGGTATTTAACCTACAATTAATTTGGATCAAAATACAATAAATTATATACATATAATCATTTAGTACTACATAATATAATTTTTAGATAGTAGATTTTCCATTAGAAACACCACTTGTATTCAATTATTCATCATTTTTCACTATGAATATTCATTTATTCATAGAAAATGTGAATGTTTTTTAATCCAATTTGTAAATTATGTTCTGAATTAATTTATTATATTTGGGAGTGGGTTTTAAATTTTAATCTATCTATTTTATTTATATTAAAAAACTTTATTTTTTTACATCAAAACAAATTCATATAATTTTTTGCATTTTTTTATTTATATTATATATATTTTTTAAAAATGCATTTATCTCCACTATTGAAGGATATTTACTAGAATAACATATATAAGGTATACAATATTATTTTAATTTTCAATTAGATTGATCATGAGAATATATGGATTTTTATTAGAGCATGCGGGTAACCAAAATGAAAATATAAACATTTTACGTCCCACTTCAAATAGGATGAGTGTATGAAAAAATATATATAAAATTGAGAAATAAATTCATGGATATAAAAGAATTATGTCATGACTAAACCCCACCAGTAACCCTTTTAGGATGATTTGAAGTCAACTACGACATTTGAATCCCTCCTCAATAGGTCATGGGTTTGTGAATAGGTCTAACGGTACAGGATGAAAAAATATGGGAGGGATTTATATCATAGGAAATGATAATAGTTCCACCAATAAACCCCATAAAATAAATAAATAACCATCCCAAACACCTATATGTCATAAACTGTATAAAAATTAAATAAAAAAAATAAACCATGAACTTTGATTATGATAGCTACTATGAACTCTATTATCCAAAAAAACATCCACTAGCTATTAATTTCTTGGTTGATCATCATTTCACACAAGTAATATAGAAAAAATTATATATATATATATATATATATTAGGGTGATAATTAAAGTATACATAATATGATCTTATAGGTAACATTTCATATAAATATAGATGAATCATAATTATTTTGTAGTGAATAAAATGATAAACCATCCTCTCACCTATGATTTTATACTATATTTCCATCCTCCCTAAGGCATAATAACCAAGTATTGAATATTATTAATAACATATAATAAAACATATACGGAATAATGTATCCCTACATCATCTTTCCCACTAATCTTGTGATAAAAAACCTTAATAAAATTTATCCTAGTTCTCTGACTCTGTCCATATGTAGTACTTAACATTTTTGTAATCACATCATAATCACCTCCCTCACCCCATACATTCTATCACAATCAGATCATCTTCACATAAAATTTAAATTTAGTAAGTCCGAGTGACATTAAACATATATAGTTATCAACTATACCTTGATAAATTGAAGAATTCCCCTTTGAGAAATTATAATAATTATATTTTATATATTAGGGATATAGTTATATTATTAAATTAAAAGTCACTATAGGACATATATAGAAGTATGACCTAACTAGATAAAATTTCTTAAACACCCTAAAATGTTTGAATATGTTTTTTGCACTAAATAAATACTCTTTTTGATATAATTATACACATGAAACTCTAACAAAAAACATCCATGACATATTATATGAATATTATTAATCATAATAGATTAGGTAATAGGTGTGAATGTCCATAAAAAAATTATTTTAGTAAAATCATGGATTGAGTGTTATAAGGGGTATTATAATGATGGGTTTGAACAACACCCTTTAAATCCAATATGACAAGTGGTTTACTAGAAATTAGTATTTTAAAGGTCTGCATCATGTTTTCCTCCCAAATAGCTTCTATTGAATGTGCAATATCCACTTCATTTTCAACATTATACACATGAATTACATATAAATCAAGATCATTTTCATATTTTCAGAAATAAAGCTATTATGATATAATTCTCCCTATAACATTTCATGATATGTCCCTCACAATCTCTAAAGTAGGCATTGAATCAAATTTAGACCAAATAGTTTTCCACCAAAATAAAATAGATATTTTATTACAAGAATCGTTACCCATAGATTCACCATGTATGATATATAATTTGTAATGGAATGATATAAAAGTCATCTGAAATGTCTTTTATGGTTTGACAATACACAACCATAACCCAAAGGAATTTAACCCTTGATTGTGTGTTGATTGGGTAGAATATTTGGATGTGATGGGTATAACCATGGGGATTAAAAACAAACAATGAACCTCACAATACACCATCACAATTAATAGTGAATGGTCAATAAATTTATTTCTCAATTAAATGATTTCACTTCTACTTCACTATTTTTATTCCCATATCATATATGTTTAATTTTTTTTCCATAGACCCACTTTCCAATAGAGGGTGGTCATCATAATGAACTAATTATGCTTCAAATTACATGTTGAGATTGATATAATGGGAGATAAACTCATACCATGATTATATGGTCTAGTGATGAGAGACAACATTTTCATATTTTTAATATGTTTTTCAATAATAATTAACCCAAAAATTTTGTTAATACATTGGAATTAATTATTTTTTATACTTTATTGAATCTATACTTAAAGTGTTATATATATTTAATCTCTTATTTTTAGTTGTTTTATTCTTTTTTTGAATTAATTTAAATTCTAAACATTTTTTTTATATTTTGTGTTTAAAATGATAATATGATTATAATTATGATTTTAAATGTTTAATAAATTTTTGAACAACTTGAATAAACTATACAATGAGGTTGTGATATATCATACTTTTCAAATTACTAAGGAAATGTAAAAGTACCCTCCATGAACTTTGTTCATAAGATAATTACTGGAGGATGTGAAAATTGGAAAGGTATTAGTCTCTCAGGGATATATAACATTCAGTCTTTGAAATTATAGAAAGTCAAAAAAGGGATCCATGCATATAAAAATGTTTCCTAAGTATAGATTATATATAATATTTTTGAGGAAAAGTGGGAGATACATATGAAATATTACTTATTATTGAGGAGGTACTAAAACGTAAGATATTTTCTCCATTAGAGATCATAAATTACATATTTTTGAGGAGGGAGATAATATACAATATATTATTCTCTATATAGAACATTCTATAGTTTGAAAATTTTGGAAAAAAAGTGGAACATATTATATTTTCTTACTGGTAAGGATGAAATGTAATATATTTCTGAAGGAATAAGATGATACACAAGATATTAGTGTTTGTGAAATCTAGAGGTGTAGAAAAAATATGACATTTATTTAGTTTTTAAGATTTGTATCATTCTAAACATAGTGAAATTTATAGAATCATATAAAACTCACACTACAAGATAATTAATTGTGCCACATTTAATAAAGAAATAGGAATTCGTAAACTTAATATGGAATGACTTAAAATAAAAAACCCATTCCTACCATCTGTCCAAATTAGGAAAATATTCTACAAGTGTTCCATGTGACACTCATATATCTTAAAAGGTGGAAAATGATCATGGTATAATTTCTATGATGGGAAGATTTGTGAGATGATATTACTGAATAAATATTCACTCTTCAACCTTGACACATAAAGATGATCTAGTGAGGGGAATATTGGTGCTGAAGTTAAGGAGGAGGAATAAGAAGAAATCAATTATTATAAATATTTTCTCCTCCCCATTTTTAAAATATTCAAGGCCTTATATTTATTTAGTTAGGTTTCTATATTTTTTGTATTTTAGTGTTAATTTAGTGTTTTTTGTTTATCTATGATGTATAGTGTTCTTCTCTCTTCCCTGAATTCTTTGTGTTTATCAACCCTTAAGAAGTACATGTGAACTCTAACTTCATGATCATGAATAAATAACCCATTATGGGTTGTATAACGAGAATCATAGTGGGATCATTGATTTTTTTTCTTTTTAAATTCTTGAAATTATTTTTATTTTCTATTGAGCCAGTGAAGGTAGATAGTGGGGAAGATGATCAACACTCCATTTTATATCATTATTGTTGCATTAGTCTAACTATTTAAACTTCAAATCTTCCATTCAACTGAACCAATCACAAAAAAAGTGGAGGCGAGTGGTTTTAAATGATGAAAATTATTTTTTTATGGATAAGTGTGTGAGTAGGTCAACTCTCTTGGTTGATGAGTGTTCTTTCCGACTCCCTAAGGAGGAAAAATGAGTTGTTAATTAGTTTGAGGGTCCTTGAGAAGATTGGTATTCTCATATATTGGAAAATAATTTGGGATAAGTAGATAAATGGTATTGAGTTTTCTTATTGTATTAGGTGATTTAGAACAATTGTAAATGATGATAGGACCCATAGGAATTCATCCAAGGACCATTTACTTTTCTTGCTGACTTTTGTTATTTCTTTATTTCATTTTATTTTAATTTCATTTAATCAAAAAATAAACACCCCTTACATTATATTATGATTTTAGGATTAGAAAAAAACAAATGTAAGTGTAAGAATAGTGTGTATTCTAGGAATTACTCCTTGAGAGAGAAACCAATAGTGATCTCAAAGATGTACATAATAGATTTTAAATTATGAAGTTACATCAATAATAAAAAATTTCAATTATTTTTTATAGTATACCATAAAATTAAACTTCAATTTCTCTTTAATGAGATCCTCTTAATAAAACACCACTATTAATTATTATTTTTATTCCCCATATGCACGTGTAGGAAATCAAAAACCATTCACCATATATACATTATAAGATTTAACCACTTTGGATGGTGGGTTACTCAATACACACAATCATTTATAAATTCTACCAGTATGTTGATATAATTGAAAATTTGTAAAATAATTATCAATATAAAAATTAATAAATTTATTTTATATGTTAAACCATAAATAATTTATGTTACCTATTTTTAAAACTTGTAGGAAAAATTATTTTACCAATGTTCTTTAAGAGAAATTGTTGTAATTTAAGGAAGTTGTTTCTTGATATTATTATCATATAATCTACAAATAAAATACTATTAATTTATTGAAACAAATATTATAGAATAAATTAGAGGATAAATCACAATAAAAATGGTGTTATTTCTTCACAGTTGAGCAGAACATATGTATGAGCTCTGTGATGTTCATCATCTGAAGACCATCATTCATAAACTTCACCAAAGCTAAGTTTGGGACCATTAAAAACTAATAATTGATTGTTTATTTGATTATTAAAATTTCCCTTATGACGGACCATGTGTTTATGTTTTAATGGATATTAATATTGAAATTAATGAGAGCAGAAAAAAGTAATTTACTCATACAAATAAGCTTCTGTAATTGATCCTTCAACCGATGATTTGTTAAGTACTTTTTTCTTCAATTTATGCATGAATCTCTCAAATGGGTATATCCATAAAAACTGTAATAGACTTTCACATTTTAATTCATGTGAAAAATACAATATCAAATGTTCCATTGAGTCAAAGAAAGCTGGTCAGAAGATTTTTTCCAATTTACATAAAATTAAAACAATATCTTTTTATAGTCTACTTAGTGCATTGTAGACTGTTGTCGCCACAAAAATATCTTGATAAAAATATGATATGTCTAATATTTTATCCTAAATCATATAATTCAACAAACTAATTAATCCAATCAGTATAATCCTTTCCATTATAACATGACAATCATGACTTTTTAATATAGTAATATGACTATTTCTAACAAATCTAGCCAAATTAGAAACATTACCATATGGAAGTCTAAAATATGAAATCAAATGTAAAAATAGTATTCTATTTTCTTTAGAAATTTTATAAGATTCTTTTGTATTCATTAACTTCTGTGATCTAACATTATCAAATAGTTCAAGTTTTGGTCTCCTACATATACGGGTAAGATCTAATCGTGCCTTTATATTATCTTTAGTATAACTTGGTGTATCCAAAACTATATAAAATATATTATTAAAATATTTTTTCTCAATATTCATGACATCCAACATGTGACGGACAAACAAATTAGAACAATATGGAAGATCCCAAAAAATTCTTCATTTTATCCAATTGTATTTTTTCTCAAAGCCATCAATTTTCTATTAGTTTATAGTTGGTCCAAATGTAATGGGAGGTAATGAAGAGATAAATGATTTTAACTCCATACCTAAGATCATTTTTTGAGGTCCATCTCTTTTAATTGTTCCTTTTATGAAATGATATTTTTTCCTCCGAAAAGTATGATCGGTTGGAAGATATCTGCGATGATAGTAAAAAAAACAAGTTTTTCTTCCATTGATAAGAATAAACACTTTACTATCTCGTATATAGTACAAACATGATTTCAAATCATGTGTACTTTATCCAAATAACATGTCATATGCTGGGAAGTCATTAATTTTCTACATCAAAGCATATTTTAGAATGAAATATTATTTTACAACAAAATCATATGTACTAACACCATTAATCCACTATCAATTTAACTCATCAATCAATGGCTTCAAATAAACATCAATATTCGATTTTGGATGTCCTGGAATTCATAAGGTCCAAGAAATATATGTCTCCATCAAAAACTAAGGAGGTAAATTATGTAAAGTTATAAAGACATTCCACTAAGAATATTGACTACCGTAAGAACCAAATGGATAGAAAACATCAGTAGAAAGACCTAATCGCACGTTTTGGTCTTCTGAAGAAAAATACATAAGTATTAGGTCAAAATGTTTCCATGAATCACCATCAGAGGGATGATTTAATATTTTACTGGTTGAAATATTGGTTTTGTGCCATGCTATCAATGACAGTATGTTCTGGGATATAAATAAATGCTTCAATTTGGGTGTAAGTTAGAGATACCTCGACTATTTTACAGAAATCAATTCAAACTTTCCTATATGAGACACTTTATACCTCAATTTTACACATGTAGGAAAACTATCCAACGACTCATTTTCACTATAATATAAGATGTAATCATTTGAACATGCATGAATCTTCTGATAATCAATACCCAGATTACAAACTAGCCTCTTGATCTCATAAAAAGTTGTAGTAAACACATTTACTTCAGGTAATAGTGTTTTAACCAAAGAGAATATCTGATCAAAATTTCTATTTGAAATTCAATTATCTGATTTAATAGCCATAATTTTTTCAACCACTTCAAATTTTCTTATCTTGCAACCATGATATAAGGAATCCTCAGCAGACCTCAGCAACTCATAAAATTGAGATGGTTCCAACTCAAGAGTTAAATCAATATCATTTTGAGTTTCAGTTTGTTGAAAAGACAAACCTTCCACATCATGTACTAAATTTTGAAATTGTGATGGATCTGGAACCAAATTATTAGTATCTTCTCTGAAACTTTATTCATCATGTTGACACCAAAAAATATAATCTGTTCAAAAACAAAAATGAAATAGATGACCCCCAATGTTCTTAAATGTTTCAAACATCCTCAGATCATATTTCATAAATGGATACTTAATTGTCCCTTATGAAACAAATTCTGGTTTGATGATGAAAATGATAAGAAAGTTTCAACACCCTCAATATTTATATGATTTATACCAGAACTATTTGGATTCCTATAATGATTTATCCAAGCGTGATCATCTAATAATTACATGTAACGAAACCGGTGGGCCTAAAGCCACATTAAACTCAGCCACGCTCAAGCCCATCCCTCCAGTAGATAGTAGAGCCCCGCCCCATGGGCAGATAATAGGCCCCCACCTCAGACTGGCCCGGATAACATGTGGTAGGAACTGTTCCCTGCCTGATGGGAATTACTAATTATTACTATTTATTACTATCTATTACTATCTATTTCTATTTATTACTATTTATTGCTAATCATTACTAATCATTACTAATAATTACTAATTATTACTAATTATTATTAATTATTACTATTCATTATTAATTATTACTATTTATTCCTATGTATTATTATTTGTTGCTATTTATTGTTATTTATTACTAATCATTGCTAATTATTACAAATTTAATACTAATAATTACTAATTATTACTAATTATGACTAATTATCACTATTTATTACTATTTTTTACTATTTTTTTACTATTTAATATTATTTATTATTATTTATTACTATTCATTACTATTTATTACTAATTATTACAATTTATTACTAATTATTACTAATTTTTAATATTTATTACTATTTTATACTATTTACTACTATTTATTACTATTTACTACTATTTGCTACTATTTACTACTACTTACTATTATTCACTACCATTTAATACTATGTACTACTATTTACTACTATTTATAACTATTTATTACTAATTATTACTAATATTTACTATTTATGACTATTTATTATATTTTTTTACAATTTATTCATTTTGATTACTATTGATTACTATTGATTACTATTTATTTCTATTTATTACTATTTATTATTATTTACTACTATTGACTTTTATTTACTACTATTTACTACTATTTACTACTATTTACTACTATTTACTTTTAATTATTTCTAATTATTACTAATTGTTAATAATTACCATTAATTACTGCTATTTATTACTAATTACCACTATTTATTAATAATTACCACTATTTATTACTAATTACTGATTACAACAATTTATTACTAATTACTGTATTTTATTACTAATTATCTCTATTTATTACCAATTACCACTAATTATTAACAATTACCAATAATTATTACTATTTATAATTATTTATTACAATTATTACTATTTATTACTAATTATTACTAATTATTACTAATTATTACTAATTATTACTAATTATTACTAATTATTACTAATTATTAATATTTATTACTATTTATTACTAATTATTGCTATTTATCGCTATTTATTACTAATTATTGTTATTTATTACCAATTAACGCTATTTATTACTATTTACTACTATTTATTACTAATTACCGCTATATATTACTAATTATTGCTATTTATTACCAATTACCGATTACCACTATTTATTACTATTTGTCACTATTTATTACTAATTACCAATATTTATTACTAATTACCGCTAATTATTAGTAATTATAGCTTATTATTACTAATTATTACTAATTATTACTAATTATTATTAATTATTACTATTTTTAATAATTATTATTTTTATTACACATTATCACTAATTATTTCTAATTATTACTAATTATTACTAATTATTTATATTTATTATTAATTACCACTAATCATTCCTTATTACCTCTAATTATTCCTAATTACAACTAATTATTCATATTTACTGTAAATTATTACTAATTCTCGCCAATTATTCCTAATTACCACTATTTATTACTAATTACTGCTATTTATTACTAATTGTTACTAATTATTACTAATTATTACTAATTATTACTATTTATTACTTTTTGTTACTATTTATTACTATTAATGACCATTTGTTATTATTTATTACTAATTATTACTAATTATTACTAGTTATTACTAATTATTACTAATTATTACTAGTTATTACTAATTATTATTAATTATTACTATTTATTTCTATTTATTACTATTTATGACTATTTATTGCTATTTATTGCTATTTATTACTAATCATTACTAATTATTACTAATTATTACTAATTATTACAATTTATTAATAATTATTACTAATTATCACAAATTATCACTAATTATCACTAATTATTACTAATTATTACTAATTATTACTAATTATTACTATTTATTACTATTTATAACTAATTATTACAATTTATTACAATTTATTACAATTTATTCCCATTTATTGATATTTATTGATATTTATTTCTATTTATTACTAATCATTACCAATTGTTACTAATTATTACTAATTATTACTAATTATTACTAATTGTTACTATTTATTACTATTTAGTACTATTTAGTACTAATTATTACTAATTACTACTAATTATTACTAATTATTACTAATTATCACTAATTATCACTAATTATTACTAATTATTACTATTTATCATTATTTATTACTAATTATCACTAATTATCATTAATTAGTGGATGGTTTCATATTCACTATTGGTTCTTCGTAAATTTGTCCAATTATGATAATGTATCACCACTCCTTTTGAATAGTGTAGCTACTGGCGAATCATCCTTCTTAATATATCACCCAACGGTGGCATCAATCAACATAAAATTCGTGGATGCCATAAAATTTTTTAAAATAAATTTATTTTAATATTCATAATATTATTTATTTAAATAATTCATTAATAAGGTAATCACTACATCATCATTGTGTCATAACAAAATTTATTTATTTGGTGTCTAAAAAATATAAGAAAAATAAAATGTTATCCGAAATATTATTATATTTCTAATGACTATTTATACTTGAATTTATCTTATGTATAACCCCATATTAAAATTGTTTTATTAAGAATATACAAGTTTAAGTAATATTTTTCTTTACTTTAAATTAATTCTTATAAAATGTCATTTTCACATCCAAGTGGTTCCATGGGGTCCCAAAATTGACCCAAGTATTCCCATGGTAAGAAATATCTCATCCAATAGGATTAGGACATGTTTGAGGATATTTTAATATTATTATAATATCAGTTTTTTACCCTTATTTACCAGATTTACCATATAACCATGGTAAATAAAATAATTACTGTAGTTACTATTCATAATGTTAAAAAATAAAAGGTACCTATTTACAAAATTTGAACCTTATGATTCCAAATATGGAATACATTTTTCCAAATTCAAAACATAGAAGTTACAGTAATTAATTTAAAATTAATTTCCGTTGTCAAAACCAAAAAAGAAGGTTTTTAAGAAGTAATAACTATCAAAAGATTGACATGTGTTTATGTCCAATTTAAAAGTGAAATTACTTCTAATGACCAACATTGGATAAAATGTTAAAAATATAATCCAATTATACTTTCAAACCAATTAAAAAGATAGTCTAACTATATAAAGAAATTTATGAAAAGGCAGTTTTGAATTAAAATGCAGTATTTGTCACTGTTCATTAAAATTTGAATTTTACCAAAAAAATATAAAAAATTCAAAAAAACTAAATTTTTATGTCCCGCTTCCAAAATAGAAGTTTATTTTGTAAAATTTAACATAAAAAAGTATCAAAAACTATATTTAAAATGGACGCGCCCTCAAAAGGCGGTAAAACTGTATTTTTAAAAAAAATACTTCTTTTATCTGAATTTTTTTTTTCTCATACCATGTTCTAGAAAATGTGTATGATGTATTCTAATGTTATATAAAAATAAAAATGTTTTTAATAGTATTCATAACATCTAGTTTATATCCCATTAAATAATTATATTTTAATAATATATCATTGTTTAGTGAAACTCATTATTGCGTACAACACAAGCTATTAGTGAAGGTCTCTCTTGTGTGTAATGCAAGCCAAGTCAGTGTTGTGTATAGTGAAAGCTTCCTTTAGTGGTGCTTATAACATAATTCAAAATTAGTTCATTTATACACTGAATGAAATCTATACTCATTGTTTCGGGAAATAAATTCTATCAAAATAAAATTGTGTGCAACACAATCCAAGAATAATTTTGCGTATACTACAAGATAATATGGTGTTGCGTATAGCACAAATTAATCTTTGTATAGCGTACAACATTAAAATAATCTATCTCATAAAATCTCAGGGTGTTACATTCTACCCCCCTTAAAATTAATTTCTACCTCAAAATTCATTAGGGTTTGAAATGGTTTTCTACTTGAAATTTTCGTTTATGGAAACCCACATTGTAAAAAGGTATTCTAAAACATCATTTTAAAAAAGGAAAGTTAGAAATATAATGGTTACCCAAAGTAACTCATCACTAGGTTTCCACATATGAGAACATAGGTGGTAAGTGAAAACATGGATATGGAAGAGAAATCTAACCATCATGTTTTGATAGATAGTGATAGAAAATAAGGTTTGGAGAAAGTTAACTACAAGAAATCCATAAATCTGTGATGATTTTAGGGACTATATGATTCATCAGATAAAAATGTACAAGGATAACATTTTTGGTTTCAAGATATTTTTCCTAACATTAATGAATTTTTATATAAAAACAAATACTTACTTGATTTCAGTGTAATATCACCATTGGTCATTCCCTGAACAATTTGCACTTCATCTCTTATTTAATGAAATGATGTTGAATTTTTCATTCTTCAAGTGTTAGCTGATCATATGATAGAATGATAGGTCATTCCATCTGTCTCAAAAAACATGTTAGAACAGGTTATCAAATATGAATAAGTCTACCTATAGCGAGACAATACATTAATCTAACAAAATTCAACTGGAATATAACTTATACTATCCATAAAGGGATAACATTAAAATCCTTCCAAAAACTAAAAATATAAAACTTTAGAAGGAGGTGAACAAAATCGACATAACATTTGTCTCCCATATCTCATTTGGTAGTTCTTTGTTGTCACATTCCAAACATCTGAATACCTTAATCATGTATTCTCTTGAAATATGATAATAGCACGAATTACTGTAGAACATTAATGACAACATGAATTCTATGAAAATTAACTATTTCCACACACACAAAAATACCAAAAATTATATATACTCAAACCACAATATCACTTTGTCCTTGTATCAGTTATGAGCTCATTAATACTATCAAACATGTCATTATCTCTTTTCCCTTCATTATGTGCATATCACGTGACTTCCAAAAATATTTCAACCACTTTTCAAGGTTACCAGTACCATATAATTATTGAAAACCACAATAAACCAATACATAGATATTCCAATATTCCATAATACTATAAATGATATTCCACAATAGTATTTTGGAATCCCATTACATAAACACTTAATTATTCCACCACTTAACTTTCATACTCAACATCGCCAATAGTGATTACATGTGACTTCCCTTTGAATTTTTTCTAAAGAGGTTGCTGACTTCGATCATCATTAACCCTTGGATTAGGGAATTGGTTAACATAATGACCCATTTCCTTTCACTTGTATCATTTAATTGTTGGTGGTGCATTCTCTGTATTATTTTCTCTATTCACATCATTAGTAACCTTTTTCCCATTACTTTTTCACTCAGTTTCTCGATGACCATATTTTCCACACTTTAAACATTTTCTAGTCCCTTTAAGACAATATCCACCATGCTTATTTCCACACTTTGAGCATAAAGAAACATTCATCTTCTTTTCACCATTGTTTTGATATTTTCCATTGAAATCCATTTTTTATTTCTTGTCAAAACCAGGATATGGATATGTAACACTAACTATCAATTCTACCTTGATAGCACAACACAAAATCTCTTCATAGCTACAGAAGTCTCTTATAGCTAATTCCCTTCAAAGACTTGGTTTTAAGCCACTTAAGAATCAATCAATTTTACTTTCTGGCTAGATGATGAATCCAGAAGCATTCCTTTCAAGTCTTGTAAAATTCAACTCATATGTACCAACAGATTCATCATCATTTTTATTAATCTCAAATAAATCCTTCTCTATCTTTTTATGAGTAATACAAGGGAAGTACTTATTGTAAAATAAGTTCTTGAACTCGTCCCATTCAATGGATTCAATTTCATCTTTCTGCCTTATATTATTTATTAGAGTCCATCACTGGTCTTCTTCACCTTCTAAATGATAGAAAACCAAAATGAATTTTTCATGTTCTTAATAGTGAAGGATGGAAAATATCTTTTCAATGGTACTGATCCATTATTCAGCAACAAATTGATTATAAGACCCACTGAAAGATAGTGGACGTTTCCTCATGAAGGACTCAACAGAATGTTGTTCCCTTCTCTTCTCATTTGGAAATCAAGAGTGATTCATAGCTTGTGTAAGTATAACAATAATATTTTTCATTCCATATCCCATAATAGTTGGTTGTTCAGGAGAAAAATCATTGCATTTTACAATGCATTGATCATTAACACAGTTCCTTCGGGTTCCATCCATTATCTAAAACCCAAAATGAATAGCGTGAGAGGAAAAAATTATACTAGGAAAACATTATAATAAAGGGGGAGTACTTTTAATCTCTAACATCTTAGGTTTAATCCTAAGTTATTCATGATCATTACCATAATTATAGAACTATAACCTATAGTTATACTTAACCTTAGGGATATCCCTAGACATACCTTAAAACTATCTCTAGGGATATCACTAATGTTTTCACATCCTAGTTTAAAAAGGTTAACTAAACCTTTACTCTGATACCAACTATAATGAACCAAGATCGACATACATAGACATTACATTTCTTTTGAAAAATACTTAATACATGACAAAAATAGACACCCAAAGCCTGTATTAGTTTAGTGTCTTTGGAAACTCAAAAAATCATATTCTAACATGGTGAATGATCATCAACATCTCCCATAATAATCTTCCCCTTTTGTTTTCCTACCTAAAAACTTTCTTTACATCCTGTGGAAAAGAAAACATAAAAAGGGTGAGATCAATTGCTCAATAAGGGTAAACATAGAGAACATAAAACAAACCATAAACATTTGAATGTAAAAACATCAAAATATCGAGACATGGAATAAATTTTGGCAGTACATAAGGCATGGATCATAAAGGAACATTAAGCATAATAGAATAAAATTGGAATAAAACATGTAATTATGAAAAAATAATAAGAATATAATATGATTTCCATAGTATCCAAGGAATTGCTGCCAAGACCATCATAGTGGACAAAGTCTATTTATGAAACATGTTTACTTTCCATTCCAGCCATGTATTACTGAACTAGGTTTACTTACCTTTCTAGTCATGTCTATCTTATGAGATATAAGTATTTACTTAATGCATTAGAGGGAAATATAAGTCCCACCCATTTCATAATGAAATCATTCTTACATATTCTACAAAAACATAAATCATTCATTATAACATAACCCATGAAATAAAATGGGTTTCTTAAACATCATTTGATCATAATCCATATAAAATAAATGGATTTCATAAAAATAATTCGATCATAAAAAAAATAAAATAAAATAATAATATTGATATAAACATAACCCTATTTCACATTAGATGTAAAATAATTTTGATAAAACACTTGAACTTAATTCCTGAGGAAAATATACTTTCATTTTCAGAAATATTTTATTTTCTCAAAATTCCTCCCAATTTTAAAAGAAAATAATTTAGTTGAAAATAATATTGAAATAGTGTAGAGGAAGCTTCATGTAAATAAGATTTCATGAAACTTTAAAAATCCCTTCATTCTATATAAGTTAAAAAAATATTCTCCTCATACTTTTTCCAAAAAAGTCAAAAGGTATTTCGTATGGTAAACAAAAGAAAGATTCCTTCCATACCACATTGTAAAAGTCTAAAATGGGTAAAAATGACTTTAAAAATACATAGAAGAATAATAAACATTTTATGATAAAATTATTAGAAATCATGGACATGGATGATAAATATATCCCGAGTAAATACTTATTTATAAACAATCTCAGATTAGATGAGATTGAAAAATTATCCCTTAACTTAGGTCTGATACTCTCCGTACGAGTCCAAAACTCCTATATAATGTGTTCAAAAATATTATTAACTTATATAAGAATCATAATATTATTTATGATATCATATATTATTATTTTATGACTATATACTAACCATTTATTAACAATTCCAAGTTAATGCAACATTTCGGGTAATATCACTTTGTTTATCGTACATGTTTTGACTTGTTATTATTGATCATATTACTTAGATCATGATTTAATTACTTATAGAATGTATAATATGATTTATATATCAAATATTTTCATAATATAATAGATATATAAATGAAATGGAATACATAATTTATAGATACGGTAGGCCGTACGTACGCATGAACGCTGTTTCCGTTTTCTTATCATATTGAATGGAAGTAAGTGAATGACATATACGTACATAAAAATACACAGATATATATATATATATCATTCCAGTAGACTTATTATATCATATATTTTATAATAATGAATAATATATATATATATATATATATATTTATAATCATTCTTGGATGGTTAAAGTGGAGAATGAATCTCATTACGTCATGGAGACGGTAGGCCATACATACTCACGAGTGACGATATCATTATATTGATGGTTAAATAGCATGAAATTGGATGCTCTATTAATTAAAACATTATATTAATTATTTAAATTAATTATACTCATCACTATACCCATCCTAATAAAGTGTTTTCAAATAAAAAATTACATCACAACGTGGAGACAGTAAGCCGTACGTACACACGTATGGTGATATTATTATTCCTAGTTTGAATAAAATGATGTATATAATTTACCCATGATTATATTAACATATTAGTATAAGGATGATACTTGATTTATTACTTTGGTATGGAGACAATATAGAAATAGGAAGTATAAGAAGAAAATATCTTTGAAAGAAGGGATAAAATAATTACCTCTTCTTTGGGTGTTTTTTTTAATTTGAACAAAAGGGATCCATAAAATGGCTATCTTCCCAAAGTTATTCTTCTAGGATTAAGTGATGGAGGTTGGGAGGATAAATGGGCAGGGTTTTTTCGAACCAAAAGGCTTTATAGGTGTGTGTTAAAGTGAAAGGGAGGTTCCCTTTTATAAGAGAGGTGAGGGGCACTTTAAGAAAAATATTGAAATATTAGTTTATTATAAAAAACGTTTCAGTTTATAATTTATCAAAATTGATTTATTTAGAGGATAATATGATGATGGATCAAAATCATATCAAACAATAGGATTTAGACATTTTAGTTAATTAAATTAACCTTATCTTTTAGATTTAACCCTTAGTTAACTAATTTAACTCTTACCATGTCTTCTTATTTATTCATACTATGTGGTTAATATAGTTACTATAAAATGAAAATAGTACATAAAGTGGTTCATTAATGACATTTTCCACATTATATAAGTTATTTGAATGAATATTAGATTTTTAGGACTATTATATCACTTAATAAAATAGTATTTGTTGAAAAACTCATTTATGTTAATTTTTACTCTTCCTATCATGACTTTTTGAAAATCCCTAACAACATGATTATTTCAAAAAAACATCATTAATTCAAAGATAATAAGTCATAATCATCCATAAAATTATTCGATGGAATAAAAAATTTCAGAATAAATTTATTTTAATATTTATAATTTTATTTATTTAAATCATTCATTAATAAGGTAATCCCCACATCATCATTATGTCATAAATAAATTTATTTATTAGGTGTCTAACAATTATAAGTAAAATACCATGATGTAGGAAATATTTTTATCATTCCTATGACTACTTATAGTCGAATTTATCTTATGTATAACCCCATATTAAAATTGTTTTATTAAGATGACACAAGTTTATGTCATATTTCTCTTTACTTTAAATTAATTCTTATAAAATTTTATTTTCACATACAAGTGGTTCCATGGGGTCCCAAAATCGACCCAAGTATGACCATGTTCATAAATATCTCATCCAATAGGATTATTAAATGTTTAAGGAAAGTTTAATATTATTATAATATTATTTTTTACCCTTATTTAACAGATTTACCCTTTAACCATGGTAAATATAATAATTACTGAAGTTTCTATTCATAATGTCCAAAAATAAAAGGTACCTATTTACACAATTTGAACCTTAAAATTATAAATATAGAATCCATTTTCCAAATTCAAAGCACATAATTTGTATTAATTAATTTAAAATTAATTCTTGTTGTCAAAACCAAAAAACGTGTTTTTAAGAAGTAATAACTATTAAAAGATTGACATTTGTTTACGTCCAATTTAAAAGTTAAATTTGTTCCAATGAACAAAATTGGATTAAATGATAAAAATATAACCCAATTACACTTTAAAACTAATTAAAAATATAATCTAACTATATAAATAAATTAGGTGAAAAGTCAGTTTTGGATTAAAATGCAGTATTTTTCACTATTCATTAAAATTTTATTCTTTTCAGAAAAATACAAAAAATTCAACAAAAGTAAATTTTTATGTCCCGTTTCCCAAAAAAAAAATTATTTTTTGAAATTTAACTTATAAAATTATCAAAAAATAGATTTAAAATAGGTGCTCCCTCAAAAGGCAATAAAACTACATTAAAAAAAAAATACTTCTTTTATCTGAAAAATTGATTTTGTTCTCATACCATGTTCTAGAAAATGTGTAATATGAATTCTAATGTTATATAAAATTCAGAATTTGGTTAATAAAATTCATAACGACTAGTTTATATCTCATTAAATAATAATATTATAATAATATATCATTGTTAAGTGGAACTCAGTATCACGTACAACAAAAGATATCGAGGAAGTTCGCTCTTGCATGTAACGCAATCCAGGTCAGTTTTTCATGTAATGAAAGCTTACTTTGGTGTTTCTTATAACATAATCCAAACTTATTTCATTTATATATTGAAAAAAATCTATAATCAATGTTGTTTGAAATAAATTCTATCAAAAGAACTTAAAATTGTTTGAAACACAAGCCAAGAATACTATTGTGTATACTACAAACTAATACGGTGTTGCGTATAGTACAAGATAATCTTGGTGTAGTATACAACATTAAAATAATCTATCTCATAAAATCTCAGGGTGTTATATAAATAATTAACCCAACATTTCACTTCAAAACCCCTGAATTTCTATAATATGTAATAATTAATTCATTACGATTTAATGAAAACCTATCAATGATATCATGGTTCAAAATTAGAAATATATTTTAAAGAATTAAATTCAAAAGAATGAAAAACATTCATTTCATTGTTTTCTACTTGAATGTGATATAACCACCTTTATAAAAAACATAACAATCATAATTAATTTTTCTATTAAGTTATTCATATATATGACCTTTTTTGATTTTATTTAATAATTATTCAATATATGTATATTATTTAATTGTTATGAATTTTTGATATTGGGTGTGAGTAATCATGACTGTTTTAAATGTGTTTATTAATATTAGTTTAATTGATCATTATTCTATTAGAGTTTATCATTCTAATATCTTTAAAGATATAATAAACAATTTTTTCAATGATTCCAACCGTTCCACTTCATTACAAAAAATACATGGATTTTTTTTTGAAAAATTAAGTTATGATGAACTGGTTTTGGTGTGTCAAATGATATAAAGGTGATATATTAATAAATTTATTAAATATTAATACCACCATTACAGAATCATAAAAATTTATTATATAAATATTATTAAATTATGTTATCATTATGTAACATTCCTTTACCATTAACTGTTTAAAAATTATAACATTTATTACATAAGTGGCAATGATTGACCAAATTAGATCCTGTGATAATGATTTTCTAAGTAAGGAAATGTTTTAATATAGCGTTAATATATGTTTTAAAGAAGCATAAACAAGACATAAATAACATTTTCATTTATTAGATTTATTCTAATAACCATCCATATATGGTGGTGATGACGAATTTGTGCACCCAGACCATAGTTTTACCATTATTTTATTCTTTCCATGATGTCAAATCTTTTAGTTAAGGTTCGTGTTGAGTTGCCAACAATTTGTTTTTAGTTTTGGAGTTCATGGGTGGATTTTGGCCTCTTCATGATTTGTGTGCATAGTTTGGGGGTAACCATGCATCATGTTGAGGATGAGGTCCTTTCCAATTAAATTCCTTTTTGTATGGTTTAACTTTCACTAATTGAGAATGTTTTGGCCCAGACCACATGAGTCATTGGATAAAAAGTGTAGATCTTTTTGGGTTCTAGGGACAAGGCACATGACTTTAACATGATTTTGGAATCCCATGTAGAAAGAGTATAGAGAGGATATGAAATTTGAAATATCCAAATAACATGTTTAGTGAATGGTTTCGTAGATAATGTGGCCAAACTAGGTGGGTTTCCTCTGTCTCCAATCATGTGGGCATAGTTGGTGCATGGTTTTTAAAACAATGCATCCAAACCATGCAACTTACCCAGGTTGTTAAAAAGTTGAAATTACCTTATTCACCATCTCATTTTTTAACCCAGAATCATCTCTCTTTATTTTCAGCTCATTCGTGCAGCCCTAGGAGAGCATAGGGTGACTGCCCCCTCCCCCCTTGGATTTAGGGTGCTTCAACTTAGATTTCATTGTGTATTCCTCATTTGGTAAGTAACTTTCTTTCCCTCCTTCCTTAAATCTTCTAGTTTCATCATTCTTGTTGCTTGGTTTTCCTCTAGACCAAACCCTAAAGTCTAGGGTGTATGTGTTGAATGTGCTTTATTGGTTCTAGGGTGTACGGATTGTCTTAGAGGGTGGGTTCAAACTTCTATCGATGAGATATTCTCATTATTGAGGTAAGTCTTTCCATTACATTTCTTTCCAGTACATTCCATTGATGCTTTAGTATTCCCAATTTCTTTCTAAATGTGATTTTCTTCTTTGAGGCTATTTATTTTGAGTTTTTATGAAGTTTCTATGGTCGAATCTTGGTTAAAATTATGTTTTCAAAGAGTTTTATTAGTTATTACTATATATATATATGCTTAAAAAATTATTGAAAAAATTTCAATTGTCTTTTGGAAAAGAAATTTGGTTATTTGTATGGTTTTTGGCCACAAATATGTCTTGGTTTGTATATTTTTATTGTGATTTTAATTTTTTGTGCGGTTTGAGTGCCTCTTTGTGGATAGATTATTATTTATTACACATTTTAATAGTTATTATGAATTTGAAATGGAACCATTATGTGATTCAGTAATGTTTGGTGTGATAAATTGGATGTGGTAACATCCATATATCCTTATGGTTAACATATAAATTATCTCACAATTTATAGTTGTTTTCATCGGAAATGATATCCCTCCCAAACCTAGTTTTTCAAAGGATCCTCTCCCTTTATCCTTTTCCTCTCCATATTCCTTATCTCATACATTTATTTCAAACTCCTATATTTAATAAAATGGTTCCTTGGATTCTAATTGGTGACTAGGTAATCCATTTCAATTTAAAGTTAGTTTTAAATGGGTTCTCTAAGGCTTTCCCCATTAGTCATTTTATGATGTCGTGTTATTTTTAAAATGGAATAACGGTTTATCTGGAACCTTTGGGTGTGTTCCATGTTTCATCATAGTTATTTAATTGTTTTCCCAATTGTAGTTGGGTTTAGATATCCTAAAGGCTCAGTTTTAATCTTAACATATTTTAAAAAATGGTTTGCAAGCTCATATGGTGTTTAGGACTAGTTTGGTGCTTGTCTATAACTTGTTATGAGATGGGAAACTATTTGGTGGACCCTCCATAGAGAGGGTTATCGTATAGGTGGTGTTAGTGTTTGGAATAGACAAGAATTTTGGTTATGGGTGGTTGCGCCATGCATGTGAGTACATCACTATTCAATGCATAATATTATCATTGAAGACATGGGAATCATCTAGAGGGTCTAGTGATGGTTTTTTATCGACCCCAATTATATGGGTTGGTACCCCTCAATTTTCTAATAGGCTAGGTGGGATGTACCATTTGAATGTATACTTTAGATTATCTAGTTTTGCATTGGTTTTGGAGCTACACCATTCGCCGGTAGGTGTGTTCTAACTGAGTATTTCCATGGATTGATTCTAGATATATTTAATAAATTCCATGATTACATATATATATTCTATTTATTTCAATTTCACATTGAATGTTTAGAATATCTAGTTTTTACATGCATAATCTATTTCCATTATTTTCATCATATCCCCTTTAATTATTAGGTTTGATTTCAGAATTGGATTTTTATCTTATTAGTTCTGATTTCAAATAAAAAATATTTTAAAAAGAAAAGTGGTGGGGTGTTTATAAAATTTTATTTTTTATGGAAAGATATGTCTGGATTCTATTAAAATGTAAAATACCTATTTTATACATGTATTTCAAATTATTTTTTATGTATTCCTTCCAGAATGGGATGATATGGACTCTGTAGTGGTTAGCATCTAGATTATTTATGCTCACACACTACTTATGCCACTCAATATCTGTAGACCCGAGCTATTTTTTAGGTTCATGTATCTTATTATAGTTTCCTTTGGTGAAGGATGGAATTCTAGAATGTGGTGAATATGATGTCACATTTAGATCATGACAGGTTTCAATTGGTCATTGTTTGGTTTCAGCTTTCATTTGTATTTGTTTTTGTTGTATTTAGATCTGATTACGTATTCACAGTTCAGTATTTATCTGATCCTCACGTTTATTTATGTGATGTGTCTGGTTTATTTTTTTATTAGGGTTTACCATTACTATGGTGATATTTATGATTCTAGATTCTATTATCCAGCTCGAGAAGGTTAAGAACTTCTATTATCTCATGTCGCGAACTGGGATGGGTATTAGGTTGGATGGTAGATCAGACTAGTTCATGAAAAAAGGGTATTAGAGTCATCCTTGTTTTATTTGGGGTGTTAGGAATATTGGAGATTATAACTATAGGGAGTCTAGATATAGTTATGAGAAGGACGTCATGAACCCTTTCTCATTCTGATCATCATGTTTCTATTGGTATTTAAGAACATGATTAATTTTCATTGGTTTGTGTTGATATGCTATGAAAATGAATGTGATATAGTTATACACAATAGTATAACATGTGGTGGAGACCCATGTGGGGATGAGTAAATGACTCAACCTATTCCTTTTAATTAATGGTTTCTAAGAGCATGGTCCACCAAACCATGTGACCAGAATCTACTTCTTTGATAGTTCACTAATCTAGGTGTTTGGTGTGAGTTTTGTGATTTTTTTCATAGGCCAGTGTGTGTGGATTTGGAAATGAAAAAATGAGTTTTGAATATAGTCTTTTAAAAAGAAAAATGGTTTCAAGGGTTGATATTTTTTAATGTAGGCATTGTTGATTGAATTGGATGTGGAAGTGAGTTTGGGTTTTATGAATAGTGTTATTAGAATAAAATGATTTTTCCATTGAAGTGGAAGTGGTGGTTTTTGAAATAGTATTTTAGTTGTGGTTTTTTAATTTTTGGTATTGAGATTGGTGTTTTGGTTTGGGATGTTCTTATTGGTTGAGTTTGGATTAGATGGCTGATTTGGTTTTCTATTTTATGATGTTTAGTTTATACCAATGAGAAAGGTCCATGAGGTTTCTAGAAAGTATCATCTAGTTGATGGCCCTGTCGAGACTCCTAGTTGGGTGGTAGTATCATGTACTTGTCATTTTTTTCCTATATTTTGTGGTGATCAGGGTTTTTTAATTGCTTGAGAGATATTGGATCATGTTGAAGGTGTTTTTAGGTTGTTGGGAACTCCTGAATCTATAAGAGCGTGTTCTGTTATGTTTTTGTTTGAGGGAATGAGTATGGAATAGTGGAGGGTGATCATCCCATCATCATTTTAGGATGGAATGTATTGGGAAGTCATTAGGAATTATTTAATACAATGGTTACTACCTAAGAACATGAAGTTAAGGAACGTAGAATCAATTTTCAGTATTAAGAATGGTCAATAGATGGGGAAGACTTATGCTGACTGCATTAATTTGATGGTTTCCTTTTCTATGGAGTGAGTGTTAGATGACTTTATTATAGTCCCTCTCATTGTTTGGGGACTTAATTATAAAATAAAGGTTCCATTTATCTTGTCTTGGTAAACTCATTATGAGAATTTAGATGATGTGTTGTTTCTAGAAGAGTTATCTCGAAGAGTGCAGTCAGTGGTGGTTGATGAACTAGTTTTGATTAGTACTCAAGACGATTCTTTATCTGGAGAGAGGTGTGTTCCAAAGGAACCAATTTATTAGATGTCTCTTTCTTCAGTTCATGTTTCCCGTTAGTCACACCATTCAATCGTATGCTTCTATTGTGGTAGGTTCGGGTATTTAAAGCCTTCTTTTCGAGATCTTCTGAATTCTTGTTGTTAATGTGGCCATTTCAATCACCTGGATATGTTATAAAAGAAGAGTTTCTTAGAGGGGAAGTCTCAGTTTGAAGATGTCAGCTCCCAACCATGGGAAATCAGATTTCTCAAAACATCATGTATCTATCCATAGGCCCTGGAGTGAATCTCTTCATATAGATTGGAATTGATGGGGGTGTGGTAATAGTTTGAGTTCTTTTGTCATAGTTTCTTGGTTGTTACAAGTTTATCCATGCTCTAAAAGAAGATTAGTGACCCCATTCTCTTGGAATTATAGTTATGATTAACTTTTGTAAATAATATAATTTACTTGTTCTTTTACTTTTGAGTTATTATCCTGGTGGTTTGGTGTTGATTTTGGATTGTTCTCGATTTAAAGATTTGTGGGTCTTATAAAAATGAAATGTTGTTTTTCTTCTTGAGGATGTGTTTGGTATCTGGTGGTCCTCATTTTGGATATAATTTTTTATTTTTGAATTTAAATGTTTTGATCTAGTTTTATATTTATTTCGAGTTCCTTCCATGGGTTTATAATGGTGTTGGGGTTTTTTTGGATTAGGTTAGGAGTTTCCAATGGTGATGTTGCTTGATATGTGTTCAGGGTATGGTTTGTGTTGGTAGTTCTCGGTTCTAGTAGTTGTCTTAGATGGTTTCTTGTGGTGGGGGAAAACCTTTATATATTTTCCATTTTACTCTTTATTGAGATTATTATGAGATATTTTTGAGTGTGACTTGTGGAGTAAATGTTCAGACCATGGTTCGAAGTATCATTCCATTTCATTCAGTTATTATTTTTTTGTTTTTGATCTCATTCAACTAGGTGAATTTCTGTAGGTAAAATGTTTTTTTGGTGGGAATTAAACTGAAACCCCAACCATGGTTTTCCCCTTTCTTTTATTTCTTTATTGATGTTTTATCCTTTTTCCATGGTTTAGGTCGAGTTCTTGATGAATTTTATTATGAGTTTTGGAATTTATTTTTGGCATGTGCATTGTTTGTGTGCATGGTTTGGGGGTTAACCATGTAGCCTATTAATGTTGAGGTCCTTTCCAATTAAATTACATATTTCAAATTAAACTTTCATGGATTCAGCATGGTTTATACCAAATTTTGGGATTCCCAGGAGAAACCATGTAGCTCCTTTTGGGTGTCAGGGAAAAGATGAACATTTAGGGAAAACCATGTGACAAGTGTGTTGGGAGGCTCTTCAATTTCACAGAGCCAAAAAACATGGTTGGCACATGGTTTCCCAAACCGTGTTTCTTACCCATGTGGGTTTACTCCTTCTCTAGTATGGTGCGCATGATTGGTGCATGGTTTGAAAAACCATATAGCCAAAGCATGATACATAACCATATCATTAAAATGTATAAATTACCCACTAACCTATCTCGAGTCTTATCCAAAATCCTCTCATTTCCCTTACCTATCATTTGTGAATCCCTAGGGGACCCATTGTTGGATTTCGCCTTCCTCCCTAATTGGATTTTGGGTTCTTCTCCATTGATTTATTGTTGGATTCCTCCTTAGGTAAGTCTTTATCTCTTCCACCTTCTTTCTTATTCTAGTTTATTGGTTTTCTGGTAGGGTTCCCTCTTAGATGAATCGTAAAGGATAGGGTTGATGTGTTTATTATTTTTCATTAGTTATAGTTTTTGTGTATTATATCTTAGGGTTTTTTCATCCATCTTCTAATGTTTTCTCACATATGAAAAATATTGAGGTAGGTGTGTAAGGCCCCAAAATTAAACATTACCTAATCTCGAGATATGTCAATAATTTGAATTGCATTCACATCGAGGATCTTTTAAAGTTTAGAGTTTTATAGAATTAGGCCATAACTATTACATAACAACTTAAATATCACAAAGTAGATAGTTCTACTCAATATCCATTTTTCTCATAAAACAATTTTTTTTAAAAAGAAACATGGTTTTGTTTCATGTTTAAACATTATAACTTTTCCATCATCCCATCCTTGACTTTATTCACCATTAAATCCTATGAAAAAAATTTCACAACATGGGATGAGCATAAAAAGCTCAGTAATGGAAACACAAAGAAGGAAAATTGTTATTTTTTCAAAAACATGTAATCTATGAATACATTATCATAAAGTAATAATTTTCACCATTAACAAGTAGTAAAAAATCTTCACTAAGTATAATCTCATTGATTACCCTTTTTGTAACAAAAATATTAACATAAAACCCATAGAAAGAAACATATTACATATAAAGGTAACTTGGGAAATAATCACACTTAAATGGAATAGCCATATGGTCAAGTTCCACAGATATCACTAAATGGAATATCCATACAACCGAATTCCATACCCAATGCATGGGATGTTATAATGTAACCACACTTCCATGGTTGGTAAGAGAACCACCCATATTTGGATTATCATGTAACTACCCGTCTTTAGTTTATCACATAACCACCCGTCAAATTTCAAAGTACCATTATATAATCATAACACATAAAATATTATTATTATTAATATTTCACTCATAAAATTTCATTTTCAATCATAATAAATCATTTAAAGATATTGAAATATTCTACCCATTTGAAAAACCATTTAAAACATTTAATAAATAGACTTTGGATCAAAGTGTCCCACACTACTTTGAAACTATTGAAAGAATTTAACATTTTAAAAAATTCATGTCCATATAAATAAATTCATAAAAACCAGCTTGAAAACATGGAGATGAAATAAAATGTTTTATTAGAATAAATATTTAAAACATTTGAAACAATGTTTTACTTAAAGAGTCCCTTTCCACTAGAGAAACATTTGAATAAAAATCATTAAGGAATAAAATTAAATAAAACAATAAATATCATGAGAATATACTAATTCATGATATAATGTTTCAAAATGGATGTATATGCACCTTATAGGATAATAAAGGTATATAACATCAAGATATGAATCAATGAAAGGAGATTGAGATGAAGTCCCTTACAATGATCGTATCATTTGATTAAGGATAAATTGATGACATAATTATGTCTGAAAATATAAACACACAAAATACAAGTGGATATTTAGTGTTAAATAATCAGAGTTCATTCATAGATATTCTTGGAAAAACTAAACCAATGAAATGGATATTTAACTCAATGAATAGAGATTTAGTTAAGATTTTCCTTACATTGAGTCCGACTTGTCTTATACATTCCTTATTTTCTTGAATAATAAACTAAGGTTAATTTATACTTGGTTAAGAACCTTTTTAAAGTTTATTATTTATTTTATATCATTTATTACCATGTTAAAAAAATTACATAACTATTGAAGTTTATATCAGGAATTTTGTCGATATTTGGGACTTGAGTCCAAAATGAACTTGTTTTGATGTAAATTTTCCATGTAGTTAAAATTAAATCATCTCTAGAATAGTATTATTGATTTAAATATCAAATTTATACATTATATATGTAATTATAATAATCCATAATATTTGGAGATAAGATATTAAATTCACCGTTCATGGAGACGGTAGACCGTACGTATGTATGAACACTAATTTCATTTATTCATCATATTTAGGAAACATAAATGATATAAACATATATTATAATTCCAGTATTATATTAATGTAATATATGTCTCATTTTTTTAATAAAACCATCATTTATACATTCCCTGTATAGTGGAAATGATTTATATCACTTTGAGGGGGCAGTAGTCTACATTTCCTCAAATGAAATTACCATATTTACACAATATGAAAAGAATAAAGGTATGTTATAAATTATATTTAAAGAAGTATATATACAATACAAATATAATATATATCATATTAAAAAATAGTTTCCATTTTAATTTCCACCATGAGAAGTGGTAGGGAAAAATTGAACAATCATCATTTCGTGGGGCTGTAGTTTTCCATACAAAGAAATAGTATGTTAATTACCCATTAAATGAAGGTTTGTTTAAGTGTAGATAGAAAAATTAGCATAAAAATATCATACTATAGTTATTATACTGTTTTTATTTAATAATAGAATAATATGTGTTTTTTGGAGTGTATAATGGAAATGAATCTAAAAATCATGAGAGAAGGCGTTACCTATTAATCATATAACTTCTTTTGGTTTATAACAAAAGGATACCTTCAGAAGATTTCTACCCAAAGGTAGGATTATATGATGAGGGGAAGTATTCTAGGAAGAGTTTTGGGTAGATATTGGCCAAAAAAAGTGTTCTTGAAGTGTTATTATTTGAGAAAAGAGGGTACCTTTTCATTGGATCAGGAAAGGGCACCCTTGGAAACTCTTAAATTATTATATTAATATAAATTAATTTTTTTAATTAAAATGGACCCAAAAAGAGATATTTATAAGATAATACAAGAATAGTTTGAAATCATCTCATCCAATAATTTTTATACATTTATTTATTTTATGTTAAACATTATCTTTTCGGTTTAACCTTAATTATTCTCTTTTAAATTAAATTGTGGTAACAACATTTTAATTATTAAGAGGCTATTAATTTTACTTATATTGGGTAATTTTACCATAATTGAAAACTCAAATAGCTTTTATAAATTTTCATTTTCACTTTTTGATTTTAAATGATTTTTTGAATTTTTCAATTATTTAATAAATTACTATTTTTATAAATCAACAATTATGTCTATTTTTACAGTATTCATTTTATTGAATTTAAATAAAATCTAAAAAAAGATATAACTACAGTTTAAACAATTTAATAGTATTATAACATTTCATATTCACCTATAAAAATATTTTATGACATAAATTATGTCAAATAATATTTAAATCAATATTTATAATATCATTTATTTGATTCCTTTATTAATAAGTATATTATTCCATAATCATTGTGTCATAATTAAATTTAGTTATATAATGTCTAGAAATTATAAATTAGATAACATGATGTGGTAAATATTTCTATCTTTATAATGACTATTTATAGTCAAGTATATCAGTAATATAAACTCATATTAAAATTGTTTTAGTAAGAAGTTATATGTTTATAACATATTTTCCCGTACTTTAAATTAGAAGTTACAAGTGTCATAATCACACCCATGTGAATTACAAAAGAAAAATTTTCATCCCAATGGTTTTATAGGTTTTACATATCTCAACCAATAGGATTAGGACTTGTGTTAGTGTAGTTTTATATAATTATAATATTATTTTTTCACTTATTTATCTGATTTAACCTTTAACTGCAATAAAAAATTACTAATCTTACTATTCATAATGCACAAAAATAAAAGGGAAATATTAAAATAACTCAGAAAATATTATTATAAATATGTTATAATTTTTTTAAAAATCGAAACACCAAATTGGTATAAATTAATTAAAAATTAATCCATATTTTCAAAACAATAAAATAGTTTTTTAAAGTAAAAACAATCAAAATATTGAAATGAATTTGTATCTAATTTCAAAGTGAAATTACATATAATAACAAAAATTGTATTAAATTATAAAAACATAATCTGGTTATACTTTAAAATCAATTAAAAGAATAATCTATCTACATAAATAATTTAAATGAAAAATCAATTTTGAATTAAAATGCTGTATTTTTCACTATTCATTAAAATATGAATTTAGTTAAAAAAATACCAAAAAGTAAACCAAATAAAATATTTATGTCCCAATTCCAAATAATATGTTTATTTCCTCAAATATAACATATAAAAATTTAAAAAACTATATTTAAAATGGGTTCACCATTAATAGGTGGTAAAACTGCATTTTTTTGAAAAATTATTCTTTTATTCCAAAAATTGAATTTGTTCTTATATCATGTCTAGAGAATATACAAGATGAATTTTAAATATTAAATTGAATATATTAAATATATATTTAATTAATAAAATTCATTAAGAGTGATTTTATTATTTTATAAACTCACTTATTTACATTTAAATAGTTTTTTAGAAAAATATTTCCTTTTAATTAAAAAGGGTTTTATTATCATTTATAAATAATTACTCACAAAATAATTAATTATATACATGTGTAAAAAATATTTTCATAAATCAATTAATACTTTTAATTACCATCATTTTAATAACTAGGTTATAATGTATCATAATAATATTTAGTTGTTTTCTTAAGTTTGATGAGGCATATTATGGATGCTATCAAACATATTATCTATTTTTAAGAACTAGGGATGTTACATTGTCACCCCCTTTTGGAAATTACTGCATATCAATTTGAATTTTGGGTCAGTATCTAAGGTGATACTTTTCAAGATACATTTCTTAAAATCCCACATTAAAAAAAGATTAAAAAAACTTCAACTTTAAAATAAATAAAAGAAATTATGATGGTCAAATGAGATAACACATACTAGGATTACATGTAGGGAATCATGGATATGGAATAAAAAATAAGTGTCAAGTTTTAATGGAGATTTATAGAAAACATGATCAGGATAATGTTAACAATCACAAAACCATAAATTTTTTATTGGTTAATATGTCATTGATTTCATATTAGGAAAAGTAAATGGAAACCATTTTTGGTTTTATATCCTTTTCATAAAGTTGAGGAATTATTTTAATACATATAATAATAACATAAGGAAATATACTTACTTGAAATTTATAAATTCATCCTTTAATCAAATCCCACTACAAAATCATCTTTTTCTCCAAATGATGAGTATTTAAGATGATTTTTTTATTTCTAAAGCACTAGAATCAACTTCTAGAGAATCAAATAATCCATAAAATATTAACTATCTACTCATCATGTCTTGAAAAATTAACCGAAACCAAACTTTTATGGTATAAATAATATAATTCCCAAAATATAATAAAATTTAAAAGAATAATGGATACTTTTAATCTCCAAAATTAAAAAGTAATACCCAAAGTCCAACATGGACCATTCCACAAATAACTTTCTTTAAAATTCATCAAATAATCCAAACTAATATTGAAACACTAAATTTAATTGGATTTGATCATGTAATCTTCCAGCATAAATTTTAACATTTATCTCCAAATAACATAAAGTACTCTTAAAGTCTCATACCAAAAATTAATTACCCAAATCAAATATTTTCCATGTTCGGTTAATCATTTACATAAATAACCTGAATCACCATAAATCTATAATAATAACATAGATTATTCCAAAATAAAATTCATCCACTACTCCCCAAATATAATCTCATTCTATTCTATTTTCCTTAGTATATAGAGTTCCTAAAACAGTGAATTTCTATCAAAATAACATTTATCACTAAATCCCAACATCATTTTCAAACAGCTAGTATATCTATTTGATAAAACATAAGTTCCAAAAATCAACTTCATATTATTCCATAAACTAGTTTAACTAAAAATAAAATTTCTTACTAACTAGGGACATCACATAGGCTAGTGGTAGGCAATAAAGCCTTCTCTCATTTCAGCTATGGGTTTGATTCCCACAACCTTATCCGACGTGATGGGTCTTCACCCTTAATGTTGGTTATCCTTTTTTTATAAAACTATAATTCTTATAAAATTACCAAAATGAGATAAAATCCTAAAAAATAACCATAAAATGGTTTAACTTTAAAGGTTGTCTTATAACTGTCATCTGCATCCCAAATCATAATGACCTAAACATCTTAATTCATGATTTATTATATATTTTGACATATTCTTTTAATATCACCTGTAAATGATTTAATAAAACTATTCCCAAAATAAATAACATCGTACCTTGATCATGATGTCCATCGAGTTTCATCGTTGTTTTGTTCACGTAGATAGAAGGTCCATGTATTATAACAATGATTTAGATATTCTTTAAAATAACTTGCTTCCATTATCCAAATACACCATGTACAACATGATTTGTATGGGTGTAAGTAGAAAAATAGTTTTGGAAAATAATCATGTATGATATATAATATCATAACATGAGATAAGACTTGATTTTTATAAAACATTCAGACCGAGATTGAGTTAAACCTTTCAATTAATAGTCTTTTTAAAATACCATAAGTATGTGCTGAAAGACTATATTTTAAAATAAAATATCAATAGGTTGAGTAAGGGTCACATTATTTAGAATATTTTTCAAAATCATTATATTATTGATAATATTGTGATAAGGTAAAATATCAAAAAATGCCTTAATAATATTTACATTTTTTTTTGAAAATATGCGAATGTTGTGAAAAAAATATTTGACTAAAAATGACCCATGATCCATAACGGTATCGAGGTATAGTGAACGTGATTCATATATCAAATAAATTATTGCAAATGAGTTTTATGTTAGAAAACGTTTCAAAATCATATGGACATGACACTATAATAAATATTTAAAGCAAGTAATCATGAAGAGATAAGAATGTTGTTTTCAAGCGTCCTCCTTCCATTTATAACCGACTTTCCTTGATCTGAAAAAGTAATAAAACAAGGATTTTACCAGAAGAATAAACATAGAATGTTACCATATGTTTATCCAAAACTTTTAATCCCTAAAGTTATATGAACTAATCTCTAATACCAAATTTAAGGCCCCAACCTTAAACATAACTTAATCATGAGATAAGTCAATAGTTTGACTTTCATTCACATCAAGGATCTTTTCAGGTTTAATGTTTTAGAGAAATAATCCACCACTATTACATAACATATTAAATATTACAAAGGAGAAACTTCTACTCACTATCCATTTTTGTCATGAAATAAAATATTAAAAAAACATGGCTTCGTTTCTTGTTTAAATATCATAAAATTTTCTTAATCCCATCCTTGAATCTATTCACCTTTAAATCACGTGAAAAACATTTCAAAACATGGGTTGAGAATAAAAAGATTAGTAAGGGATACATAAAGAATAAAAAAGGTTAGTCTTGTGAAAAAATTTAAACCATGAATACTTTATCATAAATTAATAATTTTAACCTTTAAGAAGTAGTAAATACTCTTCACCAAATATAATCTCATTTCTTACCATTTTTGTAACAAAAATATTACCATAAAACCCATAGAAAGAAACATATAACATATAATGGTAACATGGGAAATAATAATACTTAAATGGAATAACCATAAGGTCAAAATCCATACATATCAGTAAATGGAATATCCATATGACATACTTCCATACCCAATGCATTTTTTTTGTCATAATGGCCCGAAGGCCTTCATTTTTTATTATTTTTGATAATCCACCTTTCAAGGGGTGAGGTGGAACTCTTATAAGGACCGAAGGATTAGGGAAAATTAAATGACCCATAGGGCTTAGTGGGAATCAACCAGACAACACAATTAGAGTTCATTCACACATATTATTGGAAAAACAAAACCAATGATGTGGATATTTATCTCAATGAATAGAGATTGAGTCATGATTTCCCTTAACTTGAGTCCAAATTGTCTAATATGTTCTTTTTTTTCTTGAATAATAAAAATAGGTAAATTTATACATTAATTATAAAATTTTAAATGATTATTATTACTTTTATATCACTTATTACCATGTTATAAAAATTACATAACGATTTAAGTTTATATCAGATTTTTTGTCGATATTTGATTCTTGAGTCAAAAATAAACTTGTTTTGATGTATATTGTCTATGTGGTGAAAATTAAATCATCTATAGAATAATATTCACAATTTAAGTATCATATATATATATATAATATATGTATTTATTATAATCCATAATATTTTGAGATAAGAAATGAGATGCACCATTCATGGAGATGGTAGGTTGTACATACGCATGAATGCTATTTTCATATTTTCATCATATTTAAAAAATAATTAAATGGTATAAATTTATATAATAATACCATTATTATATTGATGTCATATATGTCTCATATATTTAATAAAACCATCCTTTATATGTTCCATGTATAGAGGGAACGAGTCATATCACTTTGAGGGGGCAGTAGTCCACACTTCCTCAAATGAAATTATCTTATTTACAAAACAAGGAAAGAATAATGGAATGTTATAAATAAAAATTAAAAAATCATAGAGAGAATATAAATATAAAATATATCATATTTAAAATTATTTTCCATCTTATGGGCCTCTATGAGAGGTGTTAGGGGAAAATTTAACAATCATCATTTCGTGAGATAGTACTTCACCTTGTAAAGAAATAATATGTTCATTACACATTAAATGGAGGTGTGTGTAAGTGTAGATCAAGAAAATATCATATCAACATCCTAGTATATCTTGGATATTGGTGTTTTTATGTATTAATGTAATAATAAGATTTTATGGAGTGGATAATGGAAATGAAACTAAAAAGCATGAGAGAAGGTGTTACCTCTTAATCAGGTAAATTATTTTTTTTTATACAAAAAGGATTACTTGGGAGAATTTTCTCCCTAATAGAGGCTTCTAGGATAATGGTAGGAATTCTAGGAAGAGTTTTGGTCAGGTATTGGATGATCCAATTGGTTCTTGAAGTGTGATTATTAGAGAAGAGAAGGTACCTTTTTATAAGAGATGGAAGGCAAACCCTTAGAAACTCTAAAATTATAAAATTAATATAAAATAATTTTTTAATTAAAATGGATCCAACATGAGATATGTAAAATATAATATTATTATAGTTATAAATACTCTAATAAAATATTTTTTAGACATTTATTTATTTTATTTTAAACCTTATTTTTCCAGTTTACCCTTAACTATTCTCTTTTAATTTAAATGGTGGTACCAATATTTTAATTATTAAGAAGCTATTAATTTTACTTATATGGGGTCAATTTTATATAATTGGACACTCAATGAACTTTTATACCTTATCATAGTAAAATTTTGATTTTAAAATATTTTTTTTTTATTTTTAAATAATTTAATAAATTAAATTTTTTATAAAACATCATTTATGTCAATTTTTACACTATTCAAATTTTCGAATTTAAATAAAATCTAAACAGAGATATAACCTCAAATAAAACCATTTAATAGTCTTATAACATGTTTTATTCACATAAAAAATAGTTTATTACATAAATTATGTCAAATAATATTTATTTTAATATTAATAATGTCATTTATTTGATTCTTTCATTGATAAGTCTATTATTCCATCATCATTGTGTTATCATTAAATTTAATTATTTAATGTCTAGAAATTATAAATAAAATACCACGAGGGAGGAGATATTTTTATATTTTTAATGAATATTTATAGTCAAATATATCCTTTATATGAACCCATATTAAAATTATTTTACTAAGAATATAAATATTTATAATATATTTTCGTTTACATTAAATTAAAATTTGTAAGTGTCATAATCACACCCAAGTGGATTACAAAGGAAAAAATTTCATCCCAGGGGTTTTATTGGTAATCCACATATCATCCAATATAATTAGGACACATGTTATGGTAGTTTTATATTATTATAATATTATTTTTACCCTTATTTTTCTGATTTACCCTTTAAGTGCGGTAAATAAAAATAATTACTAATGTTACTTTTCATAATGTCCAAAAATAAAAGGAAACTATTTACACAATTTTTACCCTATGATTTCAAATATGGAATCCATTTTTTTAAATTCAAATCACATTATTGGCTGAAATTAATTAAAAATTTATCCCTGTTGTAAAAACAAAAAACAAAACAGTTTTTTAAGTAAAAACCATCAAAAGATTGACATACATTTATAACTAATTTCAATGTTAAATTCTTTAAAATGAACAAAATTGGATTAAATCATAAAAAATAATCTAATTATACTTTAAAACCAATTAAAAGAACAATCTCTCTATATTAATAAGTTTTATGAAAAAGTAGTTTTGAATTAAAATGCAGTATTTTTCCCTATTCATTAAAATATAAATTTAGTTAGAAAAATACCAAAAACCCATCCAAAGTAAAATTTTATTTCCTAATTCAAAATAATAAGTTTATTTTGTTATATATAACATATAAAATTGTGAAAAGTATATTTAAAATGGGTTCTCCATCAATAGGATATAAATGATTTTTTTTTGAAAAATATATCTTTAAATAAAAAAATAGAATCTATTCTTATATCATGTCTAAAAAACATATAAGATGAATTTTAAATATTAAAATGAATATATTAGATATATATTTAATTAATAAAATCCCTAATGGGTGATTTTATTATTTTATAATATCATTTATTTTCATTTAAATAGTTTTTCAGAAAAATCATTTCCTTTTAATAAAAAAGTGTTTCACTTTCATTTATAAATAGTTGTTGAAAAAAGAATGATTTATATACATGTGTAAACAATATTTTCATAAATCAATTAATACTATTAATTCCTACTATTATTACAGCTAGGTTATAAGGTATCAATATAATATTTAGTTGTTTACTTATGTTCAATGTGGTGTATTATGGACGTTATTGAACACATTGCAGCCTTTTAAAAAATCAGGATGTTACAAGTTGTTACCATTATTTTAATTTTCAAAACATTAATTTGATTATTGAGTATTATTAATTACTTTATAAATATATGTTTATCTCTTGATATGATTTAGTTTTAGTTGTTGTGAAGTTTCTATGCTGGAATCTTGATGAAAATATATTTTCCAATGACTTTATTAATTATACCAGTATATATATATATATATGATTACAACATGTTTGAAAAATTATAACTGGAAATTAGAAAAGTATTTTGATTCTTTATATAGTTTTTGGCCATAGATATGGCTTGGTTGGTTGATTTATATTGTGAATTGAATGTGTTGTGTGGTTTGAATGTCTCTTCATGGATTAATGGTTAAGTTTTAAATAATTGAAAGGTTCTTACAACTTTCAAATGGGATATTTTCATGACATGGATGTTTTTTAAGTGAACCTTTGAATGTGGGAACATCCATATGTTAATGGGGTGAACATATGTATGATCTCACAAATGATAATGGTTTTCTTTGGAAATTATTCCCTTCTCAATTATAGTTTTTCAAAGGATTCTCTCTCTTTACCCTTTTACTCTCTATATTCCTCATCTAAAATGGTTCATTCAGACTCTATTTTTTTTTTAAAAAATGGATCCATTTCATCAAAATAGTGAATTATTGATCTAATTAAATTCAAATGTGGTTTCAAATGTTTTTTCTACATCTTGGAAATATTGAATTTTTGTGATGTGGAATGGTTTATAATACTAAATAAAAATCTATTTGTAACTATTGAGAGTTTTTATTGATTCATAATATTTTGGAAATGGTTTTGGAAAAAAACTTGTGTATTGAAGTCTTAAAGTCCTTGTTTGCATTATATCACATTTTATAAAATGGTTTGGGAGCTCATCAGGTGTGAAGCCCAAATTTTTACTTGTGTGTGACTTGTTGTGAGATTGGAACCTCTATGGTTGTCCCTACAAGGATAGGGTCATTGCATAGTTGGTGTTTGTGTTTGGGAAAGTAATGAATGGTGTATGTGGGTTATTGGTTTGAGTTAGGCATGTGAGGCCTGCCCCATTCACCACATACTGTTATCATGGGATTCTAATGAAACATCTAGAGGGTCGAGTGATGGTTTTTTGTCATCCCTAATTTGATGGGTTGACACCCCCGTCGATTTTCTAAAAGGGTAGGTGGAATATGCCACTGAATTTCCCAATTTAGAGTATCTAGATTTTTATTGGCTATAGAGCTAAACCATACTCCAATAGGTGATCTTGAACTAAGTACATCCATGTATTTTTTTCTAGAAATGCTTTATAAATTATCATTATTACATATGTATTTATTGTTTCATTCTACAACACTTTCATTATTTATTGTTGATGTTTTTTACATACTTGATATATTTCCATCATTTTTATATTGTCTTGTTTTATTATTTAGTGTGGTTTCTTATTTTGGTTTTTGTCTTATGAGATGGATTTTGATATAAAAAATCATTTTAAAAGGGAAAGTAGTGTGTTACTTATAAAAGTTGATTTTTTTTCTATATAGTTTTTATTGGATTTTTTTAAATGATAAATACCTATTTTCTATATTTATTTTAAACTAGCTTGTATGGAGTATTTTGAGAAAGGAAATGCATGGAATATTTGGTGGTTACCTACTAGGTTGATTATTCTCACACCCAACTTGTTCTACTCGGCTTTGGTATACCCGAGCTATTTAGCAGGTGTAGGTTTCTTGTTCATGTTTCCATTGGTTAATGTTTGTATTGTGGATAATGGTGACCTGTAGGTCACATGAAGATCTTTTTAGATTATGGTTGTAATTTTTTTTGCTTTTATTATTCACCTGTATCTATTGTTTTTGTATTTGGATCTGACTATGTATTCATAGTTTAGTTTTTATTAAATCCTCAGGTTGTGCTTTGTTCTCTGTTTTGTTTCATATTAGTTTTTTGGGATAAATTGTTACCACATTGATATTTTTGATTCACATCACTAGAATGCATCCCAAGAGGATAGGGAATGACTCTACGACCCTATTACGAATAGGGTCAAGTGTCAGGTAGGATGAATTCTTATCCTGATTTTTTTATATGAACTAAATTCATCATTAATGGATGTGTTAGTCCACCATATGCATGATCAATGGTACCATTTTACATAAAATTTAATTGAACATAGGTATATGATAAATTTTTATATTATATTTATAATTTTGTAATATTCATCATATTCATTCATCAAATCCAACCTTTTTAATAATCATGGATGGTAGTAACAAATAATGAAATAAATCAATTTGTGCAGGTGGTAATATGTTATATTTATGACTAATGTTATTTTATTTTTCTTAGTGTTTTGGAATGAATAAATATAGTTTTTTATATTAATATAATAAAAATTTACTATATTAATGATTCTGATGTCATTGTATTACTATGTTTATGATAGGGTTTGAAGTGAAAATTTAATAAGGAAACTATTATGATTAATTAATAGTACCATTGAGAACTTGAGATTTCACATGAAATTATATTTAGAAATTAATTTATTAGGAAAAATAATTGATAATGGATGTTTTCTAACATGAGATAAGTTTCTCAAAGGAGAAAAATAGAATAAAAAATGGCATAAATTACAAGGAATAGTATTTTTATGAAGGGGTGGATGTGTTATCCTTGGAAAAATAAATAAAATTTAACTTTTAGGAATACAAATTATTTTCAATAAAGGAAAAATACTATTCTAGTATAAATGGCTCCAAATGTGAGAAATAATTAATCAGGCTCCAAAATAATTTGAACAAACTGTTTATTATAAATAGTTTAATCGATAATATGATGTTAGAAGGAATATGAATAGTTCATCATGTTAATGAATTTATTATTATTTGGATAATGCTTAAAAATGTAAAAGTATTATTATGGGATGATGTGTGGGTTTTTTTTGCGGATTTAATCATTAACAAAATCATCAAAAACAATGGTGCCTATTATATGAAATTCTCATATGAAATTTTACTTTTCCCATGAGGATACTAGAGGTATGATTCTTAATACCAAATTAAAGTAATGAAAGTATATGAACCTACTATAGATACACTAAATATATATTTTATAAGAGGTTATCCTCAATGAAATTTTAAAATAAATTAAAATATATATCGCACATCAGAAGTCAATATAAATTTCTGGTCCCATACCCATATATATTCTTTGTAGGAAGAATGGGGATATGATGAAATATTAACAGGATAACTCAGTGATTTCAGGAAGAGGTTCTTTTAAATGTTCATGGTATATTAATACCACTGATTAGAGTAATATAAGTTTATTTATTACTATTACTATTTCTTTGGAATAATACATCATTGATTCTAGGGATTAAATTAATTATATGAATATGAGGGGGAATTGATAATTATGGATATGAATGATTTTTTAATTTTATTCTATATGATGTGATAGATATTGAGATCTTAGTGATGGTTCATTATAAGTATTGAATTTCCAATGTAATATATATAGAGGTAAATAGAGTACTTTATGGACCATGTTTTTTAAATATCAAAATTTTCAATGGTTAGTTGGATAAAGAATAATTCCTTATGTGATTTGTAAGTGATTTATAGAAGAATAATAAATGTTATGATTTTTTTTTCATAGTATTAAAGGATACTATGATTTATTTTATGGGATGTTAAAATGTATAAATAATTTCTTTAATGAAAAATTCGAATTATGGGAGTCATTACATGGTTTAATAAATCACCATTATGAGGAAAATTTATGATTCATGGTGCATAATGGTATATTTAATCTCAATCACATAGACTTCAAATCCTATGAGAGTTTTATACTCCTAAAGATATAATTTTTTTAGTTTAAATATAAAGAAAACTACAAATAATATGTTCGAATACATTCACATAGATGATAGTGAGCTTTCAACTATCTATTCTCATAGTGGGTCATTATACGTTATTAAATTCATTGATGATTAAATATAGAAATTATGTGTTTACATCCTAAAGAAAAAAATATTTGGTTGAATTTGTTCAACTAAGGACCAATATGGAAATGGAGGTAGAAAATGATTTTATGATCTTAAGGCCCTATAATAGTAAATAATATTATATCATTGGGTTTAATTTTTTTAAAATAGAAAAATATTTATGTTTTGGATGAAAATACCATGAAATCTGGAGATGAACATTATACTAGAGAAGATATTTAAAATGATGATTGAGAAGGATTAAATTATGAGACTAAATTAAAAATTGAAAATGGAAATTTTGGTGGAGGAAATAATTTTTTTCTTACATTTTATAATGAATTTTTTCCACTATCATGGTAGGACATTTCGTAATAAAATTATTACAATAAACTATTATCAGTTACCCACCACAATGTTTTTTTATGTTTAGCCTCTATCCAAGGAGATTAAAATGAATGGGGAAACACAATTAAAAGATAGGAGCATGTTTCTTTGTGTGAAATATGAATAAAAACATATATTATTGATAATGGGACAATGAAAAGAAAAATTCATAAGAAGATAATATATATTTTTAATGGGAAGGTATTATGGAATAACTTGTAGTTGGTGGAGAATAGTGTTTAGAAAAACTAATAAACTAACCAGTTCTATGTAATTTTTAATGGATGTTATATAAGTAAATAAGATCCATAATTTTTTGAGAGCATGAAATTTATGGAGTTCTTTAATTTTGTCTGATGGTGTACAAGAGTGATTTGGAATGAAGAATGTGCAAGGAGGAGTTCCATAAGTTGATTTTTTTGAGGAATAAATTGTTAAAGGATATAAATAAAAAGTTGAATTATAGTGTAAAAAAATTAAATACCTCATACAAATATTCATAATTGATATTCATTATATACCTCATTTGAATGGAGGAAATCCTAAGATCTCATATGATGCAAATGGTATCAATGATTTCAGGAACTGGGAGATAACAATGAAAGTTGAATTTTATTAATGAATATAAAATAAAATTCGGGAGTTAATATTTAACACCCCAAGTTTCCATGGTACGCTTCTCTTTGAATAATACAGTAGCTTGCATTGTACGCAACATCGAGTTCTAACACACAACGACCAATCAAACTAGCCGTTATGAATAGTAATACCCACTTTTTTGAAATTTTATAAATTTTATTTTTCAAAATGGATTTCATTTTTGGATTTAGAATATCAAAATTAGCTTCGGGTGATTTCTTGGTATTTTTATGAAAATTTTCAATTTTTGATGAATAGTGAAAAACACTGCGTTATTGTTTAAAACCGACTTTTTATTTAAATAATTATTTGTTTTATTTAAATTTATTTTAGTTCAAAATAGATACATAATACCTATATAATTTCAATGTAATTCATTGGAGTCATTTTATAATAATTTTAGATATATAAAATTTTATTGAACTTTTTATCGTCTTTTACCTTTCCAAATTTGCATAAAACTAAATTTTACCGCTTCTGTGAGTTGAATTTCAAAAATTCAAGAGACACAGTTTGCCTCAGTAAGTAAAATGTGGTTCAATAAGATGAAAATAATTTTTTTTGTGAATAGTAGCTTTTGATTTTTATTTACCACGGTTAAAATTAAATAGGGTAATTAGAGGTAAAAATGATATTATAATTACCCTAACACATGTCCAAATTCTACTGGATAAGTTTATTTCAACTAAAATCAACATTAGGAATAAAATATAATCCTTTTGGTCCACTTGGATTAGATTAGGACATTTATTATTATTTTATTTAAAGAAGAGTTAAAAGTTTTAAATTCAACGTTTAATAATTAAACCATTTTTAATATAAGGTTATACATAAGATAAATTCGATAATAAATATTCATTAGAAATAAAAAGAAATTTCCTACATAATGGTATTTTATATATAATTTCTAGACATTAAATAATCGAATTTATTTATGACACAATGATGATGCAGTAATTACCTTATTAATGAAAGATTAAAATAATTAATATTATAAATATCCAAATAAATGTAATTTGAGACTTTTTATGAATCCAACTAATTTTATACTTTAATATGACATGTTAGGGTCGATTAAATGAATTTTTTTCAAATTAATCAGGCTATTATGACTTTAACAAAAAACAAAATACCAAATATTGTCAAAATTGACATAAAAGAATTTTTAAAACCAATACTATATTATTAAATGACATAATATTACTAAAAAATAAGCTTTGGAAAAAGGACTTAGATAAGGTTAGATATATTAATAATGAATCACTTGGGGTTCTCTTGGCTTTTTATAGTATGTTTATTAACCAATTATAATAATAATAAAAGAATTCATGGTAAAAGTTGAACTATTTAACTAAGAGTTAGATAAAAAAGATAAGGTTAATATGGTGACCCAAACCTGTCTAAAACCTATTGGTTGAGAGGTTTTTGACCCATACCAACTTTATCCTCGAAATAAATCATTTTGGATCCATTATAAACCGAATATGATTGTATAATAGAATAATATTTGAAACTTTTCCTAAAGTGACCCTCAACTATCTTATAAAAGGTAACTTCCCATTCTCTCAAATTCACACCTCCAAATCCATTTGGATCGGCCAAAACCTGACCAAATATCCACCCAACTAACCTCACTTCATCCTAGAGGCCTTACTTTGTTCATAATTCAACCTAAGGAGCCATTTTGATCAAATTAAAGGGAAGAACCAGAAGAAGAGGTACTTATTTCACCACCTCTTTCAAGTTCTTTTCTTCTTCTACTACCTCTTTCTTTTGTTATTCCCATACCAAAATAATAAAACTTGTAACTTATTCATACTGTGATGTTATTATAAATATGGTACGACCATATTCATTATTCTATCCATCATATGAATGACAAAGTTACCATACGTGCGTACATACGACTTACCGTCTCCACGTCGTGGTGTAATTGTTATTCAACACTTCATTATTTGGATGAGTATAATAATGATGTATAATTGATGTAAATAATAAATATAACATGTTAATTATTCTATATATATGATATAACATTCAATTATATACGATTTCACCTTCAATTGAAATATATTTTCGATCGTGAGTACGTATGGATTACCGTCTCCATGAACTTGATGAGATTCATTCCCCATCATCACCATTCAAGAATAATTTTCATTTTATGGTTAAAAATAATTTTTAAGAACATAATATCATTCTGTATATGAATCAAATATATCATATCCATAACAAACCTTACTTATGTAATAAAACATATATATGAAAAGGAATTAGTTAACACCTAAAACAGTGATACTATTTAAATATTATTAACAAATAAATATTAGATGATCATATATAATATCATATTTATATATATAGTTCTTGTATAATTTAATAAATTTTCACTACTTGAAATTTAAGCTATAGCCATGGACCTATAGCCACAGTTTTATAGGTCCGTGGCTATAGACTGTTTATATCCACGCTTTAATTAAACATCCGTGGCTAAACGTCTAAAAATCGGCGTTTATTTTTTTTCTTTGGATTTCGTTATCCTATCCTCTCCTCCTCCCCCAATATACGACAACCGCTCCTCTCCTCCTCCCCCGATTCGTGACCCTACTCTCCGAACCATCTACAACTCTCACCGCGGCGCCCTCCTCCCGACGCTCCCAATCAACGCGGTCTCTCACACTACCGTCGACCTCTCTCACCGCAACCCTCCACTCCGAACCATTGACCTCTCTCACGAACTCTCTCACGCTGTTCACAATGGCCCTTTAGAATCAAGAATCCACTAGCGATTTAGCTTGCAATTTCTGTGTACTTTCTGAACCTCCCTCCTTCTATTTCTCTCTCACTATAAACCTCTTAAGTTTTGTCGATCGAAGCATCCTCCTCCCATGGATGGTGTTATTCTTTTTTTTATTTCCATTATGGAATGATAATCACATGGTCCAGATGAATATGGAGAGTTGGGGGAGGAAGACAGAGTGGATTAGGTTTTTACTTCCTGTACAGTTGGGAATTTATGATCATCATTTCAATTTATTTATTCATTGGCAGTTGCCTTTAGTTTTTTTTGTTCAAAGAAATTTTATCTGCTTGGGCTGTTTTTTTTGGATTCATGTGGTAGTAGACTCGATGGCTTGTTTGTAATTTCCACGCGCCTTCGTATTTTCCTTATTGATTCGTTTCTTGTTAGGTGAAGTTACTTGCTGGAAGCAGTTTGTTAATTTCTATTCGATTTTCCTTTTACATCCCATGCTTATTTCATTTATCACTTGCTTATATTTTTTCCCGGAGAACCTATGCTTGCATGATTCATTAAATGAAAGCCCCCTTTGTCTTGTGTTCTAAGTAATTGGGGACGTGGGGTTTTATTTATCCTCATATGATGTTCTCTATTTATTTTCTTAAATGCTACTTTTTGCATTGATAATCTTGTTAGCATGTATTGTGGTACAAATTTGAAGGAGTTAATAATTTTATGTATGTGGTTGTTGATTCTTGTCATTGAGTTAGCATGTGGTGTTTTCCTGATGAAAACTGAGGGGAGATGCTTCTATGTATTTATTAACTACATTGAAAACCTTTAATTCTATAGCTCCATACCGATCTTATTTGAACATGCAGTTGAAAAGTTATCATGGGAGAAACTAAAAACAATACCAATGTGAAGGTTTTTTGCATTACTAATTATATTTTTAAACTTGGATCCATGGTCATAAATGCTTCCCACTCACCAACCTATCCTATTTTTGTGTTCATCAACTCCAAAAGTGGTGGTCAGCTTGGAAGTGAACTCCTTAAAACATATTATGATGTTATCAACAAGAACCAGGTATTTAGGGTTTTAACCCCTCAAATTTCACTCATTTATTTTCTCCAATGGTTGGAATTTATATGTTTATGGGATTTTAGGTGGTTTAAAATATCAGATGATGGATGAAAAACCAGATACATTTGTGTTATTCAAATCAGCTGAGTTCAGGTGGTGGTGTTTGGAGTATGATGGCTATGTATTGGGTATGGTTTGGATTTGTCTTTTGGGGTTTGGGTTGGTGGTAATCCCTCAAGTTGGTGGATCTTGTTGGGGTTTTTCTTGATGTTTTGATGTAAAACTCTCGATATAGGGAATTTTGGTGATTTATGGGTGATTTGATTGTGTATTTTTATTAGGAAGTTGCTTGTTAGATCAGTTAAGGGGGTAGTGGGTTTCTTATTATCAAGGGTGAATGTGCGGGGTTTGGTTGTTATGCTTGGTGTTTATGAGAGTAACCCTTAGATTATTATGATAAACCTTAGGGTTTTGTGTTTTGGAAATGATATTTTGTTATGAAGTAAGGATTAAAGGTAGTTTCATGATTTTATGGTAATAATGCATGCTTAGTATTGTGGCGCGATGGGTTTATAATTAGTAATGTTGTTATTACGAGATGATGTTGAGTCAAAATTCATCAACAAAGCATCTAATTAGGATGGTATTGTGTTCTCATGGGAAATATGCTCAAGTGGTTGTTTCCCTCATATTATGTTACAACTACTTTGATCCATTGACCAAGGAATTCGAAAAGGAAAAGAATGGTTTTCTAAGTTATCCATGAGTTATAGGAGTAGAAATATCTAATTTTCAGTAGTGACATGGGATCATAGGATGTATAGAATATGTTGAAGAAAGTTTAGTTCCTATTTGAAAGGATTGGAACTCTAGAGGATATATGGGTGAAACTAGAATTTTCTAAATTCAAAGGAGATGAATCAGAATAGATAAATACATTTGATCATAAAATAAGGAATGAGGAGGTTTTATGGATCGAGTTTCATTCCCTCTTCTATGAGAGGCTATGGCAGATTTACAGAATAAGAGCATGTTTTGGGGATTCATGGAGCTATATCATTATGGGAATCAGTAATAGAGTATGCCACTAAATTTTAAAGTTTATTCATTTAATGCCATCCTTCAAATGAAATTTATTCATAAAGGAATTCTAGTTTTTAAATGGTCTTATGTACTAATTATGGGCATGAGTAGCTTCCTTTTATCTAGACACCTACTAGGAGATATTCAAGAAAGACTGAGCTATCTATGTAGATACATCCATTTCATAGGAAGGTGCATGGAGAAGTATGGAAACTGGGTAGGAATGAATGTTGGTTGGTGAGCCTCAGTAGGGTGACAAAGTAAATTAAATGAGTAATATCTCAGCTCAATATTAGAAAAATAAATGAACCCTAGTCTATTTCTCATGTATCAAGAATATGCGTGCATTCCCTTAGTATTGGGATGAGAAAAATAGGTTTCATGTATATGTCGAGATGCGGGTTTCTATATTATTTTATTGGGATAATCCATCCTAGGTGAAGTGACTTTTAGTACCATACTTAATGAGGTATTCCTAAAGTTATTATTTTTTTCTATAATTTGGATTTCTCTATCTAATATCTTTTAATGTATTATTTTTTTTGGATATAATGTGTGTTTAAAAGATGATATATTTTAAATGAAGAAATTTTGTTGAGATTATTGGGCTAGGATCTTCTGTAGTGGTCATAATTTGATATGAGGCACTAGACATGTGTGTGTAGGATTGATGATGGTATCGATAATACTATAGTGGGGAGATTCATACTTATCCTTTTTGAGTGAAATCCATATCAAGGGATGGTGATCATTATCAAGATTGTGAAATGTATGAACTTAGACAGTAAATGGATGAATTTAGTGTCTGGAGACGGATTTTGGATGAACCATATTTGGTTCCAAGACCACACCAAAATTAATGATTTACCTATAGTGGTTGGTATAGTCAGTGTGTTCATTTAATTATGAGGAGTTTATATTGGTAAATATGATATTTAGAGCTTTTTTATTTCTAATATGTCATTCAGATCAATGTGTTGGGTTAAGTATCAATATTTGATATTATAGTGGGCTAGTTCTTGACAATTCTAGTGTGGAGTTTGAAAGGGAGACTAAAAAGTGTACTCTAAAGGTTGTTGAAAGTGTGTGTGGAAGGGAAACCAAGTAGTCCAAATTGTTAAGAATTTATGACATAGATTCCATAACAATAATAATTGTTGAAAGATAAAAGGAAAGAACCAATTATCGCATGTTCAAAAATAGTTTCTACAAAGAAGGAATATACAATCAAGAAGAAGGAAGATCATGCACCAAAAGATTGTCTAATCATATTAGCAATCTAGTTTTAAAAATCCAAGAGGATTGAGTAATAATAAAAGAAGGAAAATTATCTACTTTATAAAATTGATAAACCTATATAAACTAATAATAAAGGTGAATTCCAGAAGAAGAAAATGCTAAAAAATGAGGTTTTAATATAGAAAATTAAGAAGGATATAGGTATGAAGAGTTTTAGGTATTTTATACATTCAAGGAATGGATTTCTAGGTTAAGAACAATGTCTAATCCCTATTTCTTTCTTTTAAGTGATGATGGAGGTTTACTTTATTATTATATTTTGGTGATTTTTGATTTTTGAATAGGCAATTGAAGGTGATGTTTGAAAAATAAAGAGCTTTATTAATGATCATGTTATTTAGTATTGGGATGTACATATCAATTTGAATATTATTTGTTCATTGTTGGTTATGGATTCATGTATCATTTATCATGTACAATTGACACACTGATCACATATATATAAGAAGTTGTTATATCTCATTTCTTTTCCCACTATTTTCTTATAGGTGGTTTCTTATGATAAGACCTGTTCTATCCACCACCATCGAATACAATGAGTTCAAGATTTGGGTAAGGATTATTCCGTTTTTATTCTTTGGCCCAATTTTAATTAGGGCTTTTTGATTTTTGGGTTCCTTATATTTTTGTTGTGTGTTTTGGATTTCGTTGAGGTGGATTCGAGTCACTGTTGATGAAGGCTTACATGTGTATGCATAGGTAGGCATATGCATATATAAGTTCCACCTTTATATATATTCACCCATGGCAGTATGAATATATATATTGGGGCTAGGTGTGCTTATATAGATATGAAAAATGCATACGCGTGTAAGTGTAAAGGGGTATATGCAAGTATAAACATATATCTAAGGACCCCCTTGTGAATATTTGGCCATGAAAATATGTACATAGGGGCTAGGTGGAGTTGTCGTCGTCAAAAGCAAACACACCTTGAGGTTGAGGTAGAGTCCCTCTCCTAGCCTATTTAATTCAAAAATGTTTTAAATTTCATTTAGTTGCCTTATTAATTATGCATGTTTATATTAAATTGAAATTCTTGAATAATTGTTAGTTAAGACAATTGTTTTGTTTGATAAATAAGTTATGGTTTTGTAATAAAACCCCTCCAATAGAGGTACGCTTTCTACGAAAACTCACAATGGTATACCTTGCTTAACATTATTGCATTGATTTTTTCCTTATACTTGATGTCATTGTTTGTCATAAAGCACACATCGTACTTGACCCTTTTTATATCCCTGTAGGGGGTTTCCCTCTTTTTATTAAAACGGTTGTTTGAACCAAGACACTCTTTAAGCACTGTTAGACTTTTAAGATGGGTCCCATGTTATGTGACCATGTCACATAGCATGTGATATTTAAATCCAACCAAAAGCCCTGTTCCACAGCCCAGGGGTCCCACAATACCAGTAATGTCAGATTACATGTTATGTAACCAATGATTTTCCTGATCCCATGGGGTATTCCTACACATTTCTAGATCTCCAAACCTCACCGAATTAGGTATATCAGGGGTCATCCAATCCTCTAGTCATCACAAATTAGCATTCATTTCTTTAAATCTTCTGAGAAAACATCCTCTCATGCCATCCATATCATCCTATTTGAAACTAAGTGGAACAAATAATCGAATTCCATTCTAATCCACCTCCAAAATCCATGATAAAAATGACATAAATTTCCCTTATGGAAAAGAAGGTCAAGGAAGGCACTGATTACCCAGTGGAAAACCACCAACTGACCAATGGCCACAAATTTTTTAGTTCCAACCATCAACCATCCAGTAGTTAGCATAGAGCCAACCCTCTGCCACTATCACTATTAATATGTTCATGGTGCTTTATAATAGCTAACTGGTGGTCCCATCTACTGCTTTTTAGGAACACCACATACTTCTTCCCCTCTTTACTAAATCCATCCACCTGAAACATAAAATTTCAATTAACCCAAAAAAGAAATCCATAGTCATTACAAACTATCCATTATACGACTTCTCATCCATGAGAAACATTACTAAGCATCACTGGTGACTGGTGACTTGAGGTTTCAGGGGTTTAGATCTACCTTTGGGCCAACTACTTCCCTTCATAGTTTCCCATCCTTCACCTTATCCATTATTCGGTACCTTGAAGTCTCATTTACTTCTATGTCTTTTTTCCTGGGGTTCGACATGCATCAATTTTGAAATCACTTCTTTCAAGATTGATCACTAGTATTCAGGTTAACCAAAATGTTTCAGTATTTTTAAAATGTTTTCTAACAGTTGAACATTATTCCCTCAAATTTTCTAATTCTCTACTTCCCTAATAGAATAATTGATCCACTATAGGTGTACTGAACTGAGTTCTCATTGATTCTTTCTCAGGTTGCATGAAGTGGTGGATCTGGCTTTGTCTTTGTCCAAATATTCATGTTCTTTCAACTGTTAACAATGTTTCTTCTACCAGTGGAACCTAATTGTTCACTCTATGAGAGAGTATCAGTTTTCATCCTAATGGATTTATATTATCAGATTAAATCTACCTTTTTAAAATCTTTATTTTCTTACTATTTGCAGCAACATTCTTGGAAATATTTTAGGTCGATCAGAATATGCTTAAAGGGAAACATCTCATTCATTATTTTTTGTTTGTAGAGCTTAACCTGTCTAAGAAACATCTAGAGTTTATTTGGTTCTCTGCTGAAAAAAAGTTCAACTTTAAACAACACATTGTCTAGGAAAAAGAGGCTATTCCACAGTGAACTGCTAGAGTCTCGGTCCAAAGGTATATTCAAGGATTAATATAGCACTCATCTTGATGGGGAACATGTGTTTTATGCTTCTCTAGATAGTGAGTCACTGGATACCAAGGGTACTTTAACATAATAATACATTCAAGGATCTAAATGTTTAGTATCATAGGAAAATTAGGTTCATAAAACACTTGTACATAATACAAAAACATTATTTAGCATGGAGGGGGGTAGGGTGGGCTGTGCAGGCTAGGGGGCTTGGTGAAGGGGGGCAGGGGGCAGGGGGAAGGGTGGAGGGGGGCAGGGTGGAGGGGGGCATGGGGGTAGGGGGCAGGGGGCAGGGGGGAGGGTGGAGTGGGCAGGGGGCAGGGGGGAGGGTGGAGGGGGCAGGGGGTGGGGGGTGGAGGGGGGGTGCAGGGGGTGCTGTGCAGGCTAGGGGGCTGGGTGGAGGGGGGCATGTGGCAGGGGGTAGGGTGTAGGGTGGAGGGGTGGAGGGGGGTAGGGTGGGGGGGGTGGGGGGTAGGGGGAAGGGGGGAAGGGGGGTGGGGGAAGGGGGGAGGGTGGAGGGGGGAGGGTGGAGGGGGGCAGGGGGCAGCGGGCAGGGTGGAGGGGTGCAGGGGGCAGGTTGGAGAGTGGTAGGGGGCAGGGGGCAGGGGGCAGGGGGTAGGGGGAAGGGGGGAAGGGGGGCAGGTTGGAGGGGGGTAGGGGGGTAGGTTGGAGGGGGGCAGGGGGCAGGGGGCAGGGGGAAGGGGGCAGGGGGCAGGGGGCAGGGGTGCAGGGGGGTAGGGGGGCAGGTTGGAGGGGGGCAGGGGGCAGGGGGGAAGGTTTCAGGGGGCAGGGGGGCAGGGGGCAGGGGGCAGGGGGCAGGGTGGAGGGGTGCATCTGTGGACATGCTAACAACAACCCCTGTTCTGGGTTTGAAACCTAAAAATTCTTTTCCCTTTTATTTTCTTTTATTTCGTTTAGTTATTTTACTATTTAAGAACATTTTTCTCGTGTTTTCTGGGCACGAAAAAAGCTGGACAACACCTCATGCACCTGTTGAAGATTGAATCATACTATTGTTTGAAGCATAAACAAACATCCAGGTTCGTGTTTCTACTTTGTTTTCAATGTTATTTATGTTTTCCACCTTCCTCTTTAAATTGTATGTGAGACATTGACCATTTAATTTAAAGGTTTCTGTAAACTACATTTAATTTGTGAAGGTGCGGATACCCAGTGGGGGAGCAACAAATTTTAGTTAGAAATCTACAACACGCCGCGGTCATGCCACGGTCATGCCGCGGTCACGCCGCGGTCACGCCACGATCACACCGCGGTAATGCCGTGATTTGGCCCTGCTCCGGCCACATTCAGCCCACTCCAGCCCCCTTCCACCTTCATTTCAGCCCACTTCCACCAACATTCCAGCCCACAATAGCCCCCCCTGCCACCTTCAAATCAGCATACACCATCCCCCCAACACTTGCAACCAACCCCCTTCCACCAGCATTCCAGCCTCCTCCCGCTCCCTTCGCTCTTGGCCGGAAGATGCTTCCCCACGGATGTCGCTGGACCGGGACAACATGCCGCGGTCACGTCGCGGTCATACCGTGGTCACGCCATGGTCACACCCTGATTTGGACCTACTCCGGCCACTTCCAGCCCACACCAGCCCCTTCCACCTTCATTTCATCCCACTGCCACTAGAATTCCAGCCCGCAATAGCCCCCCTGCCACCTTCAAATCAGCCCGCACCATCTCCCCAACACCTGCAACCATCCCCCTTACACCAGCATTCTAGCCTCCTCCCGCTCCCTTCGCTCCTGGCCAGAAGATACTGCCCTGCAGATGTCGCTGGACCGGGCCAACACGCCGCAATCACGCCGCGGTCACGCCGCGGTCACGCCGCGGTCACGCTGTGATTTGGCCCTGCTCCAGCCACATCCAGCCCACACCATCCCCCTTCCACCTTCATTTTAGCCCACTACCACCATCATTCCAGCCTGCAACAGCCACCCTACCACCTTTGAATCAGCCCGCACCATCCCCCCAGCACTTGCAACCAGCCCCCTTCCACCACCATTCTAACCTCCTCCCACTCCCTTCTCTCCTGGTCGGAAGATGCTGCCCTGCGAATGTCGCTGGACTGGGCTAATACGCCGTGGTCACGCTGCGGTCACGCCGCGGTCACGCTGTGGTCACGCCGCGGTCACGCCACAGTCACGCCGCAGTCACACCGCAGTCACGCCACGGTCACGCCGCGTTAATGCTGTGATTTGGCCCTACTCCAACCACATCCAGCCCACACCAGCCCCCTTCCACCTTCATTTCAGCCTGCTTCCACCAGCATTCCAGCCCGCAATAGCCCCCCTGCCACCTTTGAATCAGCCCGCACCATCCCCCCAACACTTGCAACTACCCCCTTCCACCAGCATTCTAGCCTCCTCCCACTCCCTTCGCTCCTGTTCAGAAGATGCTGCCCCACGAATGTCGCTAGGCCAGGCTAATACGCCGCGGTCACGCCGCCGTCATGCCGCGTTTATGCCGTGATTTGGCCCTGCTCTAGCCACATCCAGTCCACACCAGCCCCCTTCCACCTTCATTTCAGCCTGCAACAGCCCCCCAAAATCAAGATGGTAGCCTCACAATAATTCCTAGGTAACAAGATTCTTAGGATGAATTGGTTTTGGTATTGAAGGTTGAGGATATTTTTATCCAGATTTATATTTATGAGTCTCTTAAGGTTATTTTTGTAACCATCTCACTAGAGGGTCCGAGTTATAAGTGGTGGAAGTCTATTATTCAGACTAAGCCAGACAAAGACTATTCTTGGAAAATTTACAAGGAATTTTTCATTTAGCATTGTTTCATAATGAAGTGAAGGTACTAATGGCTATAGAATTTTCTAAATGATCTATCATATGGCATCAACACTCCTCTTAAGATTGATCAACACACTATCAGTGGAGATCTTGGTCTTTATGATAGAGTTCTAATTGAGGTCAATATGGAATTAACTCCTCCAACACGCATATCCCTAGATTCAGATGAGCATAAAATGGAGATCAACTCTGAGTTTGAGAATCTTTCTCCCTTTTGTGAGCAATGCAAGATGGTCGGTCATGCTATTAAAAACTGTCGAGTGGTTAATAAAATGGTAAATTCTGTTTCTAACACCACTTATTGAAAGGAAATTTCCAAAGGAAAAAAGAATAATCAGATGAGTTATATGAAATAGGATGTTTTCGATCCTCTGAAATGAGCTTTGGATAACAAATATGTTCCCATGAGTTCTTCATGGGTAGCTCTAGCAGAGGAGAAGGAGAAGAAGAATTTAAATGCAGTAAATATCTATACACCTGAAATTAACATGCAGTGTGAACCTAAATTCTTCTTCTTGGACATCTCATCAGATGTTGTTTCTACTATTATTTCTATTTAACCCAAGGAGTTTAAGCTAGCTCTGGTCTCCTCAGACATTGATGTGGCAATTCATGTGGATTCACTCTCAGGTACTGTAGGTATGAATCACCACAACCTAGAAAATAATAAGGAGAAAACAGTGACTCATGCACATGCCATAAATGATAGTCTCAGTGAAGATATCCCCATTCAAATCCCAATGTAATAGGATGCAAAAAATTGTGAACAAACCCAACACATGCTAGAAGACAAGGAGGGTCTGGCCAATATTCAGGTCTAGAGAAGAACTGACATCCCCAATGAGGACTCTCCTATGGAAAAACCTCTGATAAATGATAACATTACCTTAGCAAAAACTCAATATACTGATGATCCCAAAGATTATAAATCTATTGCAAATCCTGCAAAGGTAGGCACTGTTGTCAGAAAATAACAAATTCAAATACATAGGAAAGGAAAAGGAAGAATCACCCCCAACTGAAACCAAAATGAGTATACTCTTTTGGAACTGCCAGTGAATATTCAACCCTGGCAGGGAAGGATACCTCATGCTCCTTACAGGTATGTAAAAACCTAATAATATTGGTATTTCTGAGCCAAATATTATTTCATCAGATCGAACTACTCTTTTAAATAATAGGGGATACTCCAGGCTGTGAACTATTCCGCCTGAATCCATCTTTGAAGGAATCTAGATATTGGTTCATAGAAGGGTTGAAAACCCTATCATTATCCACGAAGATGGAGAAATCATCACATGTAGTTTTTATATATCTGGCAAAAAAATGTTCTGCTCAATTGTATATGCTTTTAACAGATATATGTTCAGTAGAGATCTATGGATGAAAATCAAGAATCTATGCAGCATTATCATAGATCCATGGACTATAATTGGTGACTTCAACTCCATCCTCCATGTGGATGAAAAACCGGGACCAATGTGAAACATTATCATAGATCCATGGACTATAATTGGTGACTTCAATTATTTAATGGTTGGATTTTTGTGTGGTTATTTCTTCTTGGGATTAATTCACCTTGTCTTGGTCTTCTTTCTATTTTTCATGTGAAAACTATTTATTCCAACTCTTTCGGTGGAAACTCATTGTTCACATGGGTTGCAGATTCTCCTAGGCTGTGGTGTGGTTCCTTCTCTTGGGCCTACCCTTGCCCTTTCATAATCTGGATTTCCATCATTTTATTAGTGATGTGGTTGGATATTTTTTTGTGGACAAGCACATTTATTATCTTCTTGATGCTTCCTCTTCCCAGATCTATGTGGATATGGATCTCTCCAACCCTTCCCTAACTGCATCCTCCTCATGGTAGTGACTTTCTCCTTGTGGAAAAAGCTCTTCCATCAATTCCTAATGAATTTCATCTCCCACTTCCTATTGCAAGGACACTTAGCATATCTGTGAAAACACTTTCATGTTGGTCCTTAGGGCCCTACAATGTTGTTTATACTCTTCATATCCCTTCAATACAGCATAAAGTTTCCATGGATCCTTATGACAAGGGTGTGTCTTCGTTTTACTCCACTTATAATTCACCTCCTGTTGTTTCTCCGGTGGTCCTTCAGCTTCCTAAAGTGCCTCCCCTAGTTCTTATTGTCCTTCTTCCCCCACCTTACATACCTGGTCCAAGGGATCTTCCCACTCTTCCGGTTGTGTGGCCTTCGGAGCCTCCACTACCCCTCCTCCTCGGCTGTGTCCCACCCTCTAATTCTACATCATACAATTTTTTTTGGTGTTCACGACTCATGTGAATGGGAAATAGATATCTGTCTATATTCATGCATCTCCCCCACGTGAGGGACATATACCAAATCTTAGTCTAGGATCCTTTAGGATTCCAAATCCTGCAGTAGAGTTTCCTCTTTGCCAGCACCCCCACCCTTCATTAATGACATCCCTCTTACATTGGAATTCTTAGGGCCTCATCACCTAGGATAAGACTATCATCCTTTTTCCTGAACTTGATCATCTCATCCATTCATTACATTTCTACCTTGATCCTATAAAAACCTTCTCTCACATTATGGGGTTTGATCATAGGATCAGGGTGCACAACATCATGCATGCTAACCCCAACAACATTCATATTTGGATGTTCTATCATTATATCATTTCTATAGACCTTTTGTGTTCCAATGATCAATTAATCACCTTAATTATTTATGTCGATAACCGAAAACTCTTTGTAAATTTTTTCTATGAAAAATGTGAGATGATTTCTAGAGAAACCCTTTAGTGAGACATTCATTCCATTGATCCTAGGGAAATTCCATGGATCATGGGAGGTGACTTCAATTTTATAGTTGGTCCATCTGAAAAGAAAGGTGGTAGAGTTTTACCATGGAGGGAGAGTGATGAATTTGCTTCATTCCTCTCTCAAAAGGGTTAAATTGACATTGGTTATTCTCGAGACCAATTCACATGGTTTAACAACCAAAGAGGGGAACCCCATGCATGGAGTAGGTTTGAACACTACCTAGAAAAATTGAATTCCATTTATTTCATACTAAGTGTTAATTTTTTCACCTTTCTTGTGATCTTTCAGACCATTCACTGATTCTTGTGACCCTTTGTTAGGATGATAATAGAGGTGATCGCTTCATCTTTTCTCACATATAGATCTTTGACCCATGTTTTCTAAACACGGTTTCTGAGTCCTAGTCCATGACAGTTCATGATAACCTATGGATTGGTCTTTATAACAGGGTGAGGGAACTTCAACATGATCTTCAAGCATGGATAAAGAACCAACTTATGTGACATCAAGACACAAATAACTTCTATGCAGATGTTATCTTTTTAGAAACACAAATGTTGTCCTACTGTGATAATGACCTGTTTAGTCATTTGATCTCAATGAATAATGATTTGGTGGTCTGCCTTCTGGAAAAGGAATTTCTTTCTCAGGAATGGGATCTAATTAAATGGATTTTGGAGAGGAAAAAAATCTACAATTTTTCATGCATTCATTAAAGAGAGACACCACCATACTAGGCCTAACATAATCCAAGAATATGGATCCTTTATGGATGATCAAAATTATGTTTGAGGCCTTGATGTTACCAACTTATAGTCTATTTTGGATGACCCAAACACCTTAATTCTTGAGGGTTACCCAAGGAGCCATTCTAATCTCTTTGATGCCATCCCTTTTTTTTCAGAGTAGACTAATAGGGTGGTGTTTCCCGATCAGGTTGGGCTGAATTCTTGTGGCCCGCAACTGTAGCAATGCTGACCACTATAGCAGAGCAGACCGACTGACGCCGAAAATAACTGTAGCGGAGGGGGTGGGGTAGGGGAGATGTGCAGGAGCAGGGGGTGGGGGGTGCTAGTGCAGGGTTGGGGAGCTGTGAGTGGGGTGAGGGGGGAGTTGGTAGTGTCCTCCCAACAGCCAGCACAATGAACCGTGCTGGATTTTTTATGTAGTAGAAAGGCCTATAGCCATAGTTTTAAACTGTGGCTAAATCCCTATAGCCATGGTCTGAACCGTGGCTATAGGGCTTTAGCCACGGTTCATAGTGTCGTGGACTTTATTGGTGTGGCTATAGGGCTATAGATATGGTTGGAGCCCTGGATTTAGGGATATATCCATGTTTCTAACTGTGGATATAGGTATATAGCCACGGTTTCAAACCGTGGCTATAGGCTCCAACCTATAGCCATGCCAATACCATCCACGGTTCGTGAAACTTTGGCTATAACCTATAACCACAGTTTTTGAGCCTATAGCCACGGTTTAGAACCGTGGCTATAGCCTAAATATCTAGTAGTGTTTTTTAACTATTATACAGGATGTTAACATACCATCGACTAAGTAAAAGTACAAGGTAAGGGTTAATTTCACAATCTCTTTATTATCTGAGGTTGTTTTTACGTAAGTATCTACATGGACTTCTTTATCATCCACATTCGTGTTTCTTAAAAATGTATTTCAAAACATTTTTACTATTTCATAGAATATAGGTTAAATTAATTTATACCATTGTTTGACTTTTTATAAATATTTTAAAGAATCTTTCCGTCATTTTCCAAACAAGGTACTTTATGACATTTTCAAAGAATTAAGGTAAGAATGTTTTTTAACATATACGACGGGTGCGGCTATTTTTCGGTGTTATAACACCTTCGAATATTCCCTTACAAGATTATAAGAATATTTTCAAAATAAATGTTTTCTTTTATAATTAAATGAATTTTAAATTATTTCAAAATTGAAAGATATATTTTCTCAAACAGTTTCGATTTCATCTATGTCAACAACCTTTGATGGATTTTACACTTATTTGAAGTTGATTTATTATGATAAAATCTTCCATATTGTATTGAAGGTTTAGTGATATGTTTGACTGTGGATGTGTTATTTTTATACCATTCATGGTTTATGGTTAAAGTATTAACATTTCATATGCTAGTTTTAATACAAATGTTTATGTTATGTTTCAACATTTTCATATGAGGAATGCATTGGACTTAGTAAGTGACGTGTAGAGCCCTTTATAGCTCCTAATTGCATTGGTAGGTCTCATGAGACAAACTAGTGTCTTGGCACAAGGCCTTAACAAAATATTTATTTCTAGTCTTGGCACGAGGCTTTGAATCTATGGTTATGATGTTCGACATTAGGCATTCAATCATAATGTAATTGGCTATTGATATTACATGTGATTATTCGACTAGTATAATATCTATGTGAATTAGTAGATGGAATTATTTTGATTTATATTTTCCATATTATGATGAATTTTAAGTTTAAAAGGATTTTTTTAGTCTTATACATTGCCTTAAATGTTTTTTCTTATTTATGAATGTTTCTGCTATATTGTTATCCATACTAAGCATCTGATCTCACCCCTTTCTATGTTTTATTTTTTCAAAAGATGTGAAGAATTATATTATGACTAACCTGTAGGGATAGTCTAAGGGATATGTGTGTGGTCATTAGAGACAATGTTGTTATTGTTTTTCATTTTATAATGTAATGTAAAACTTATGAATGTTTCTAGTACTTCCAAGGCTACTAAAATAATCGGTATTTTGAGAATTGATATTTTCTGATCATGCTAATGTTATTTAATAATGCACAGAATCTGGGTAACTAGGTTCGGGGAATTATAGTTGATATTAGAGGAAGTTTAGTATAAACCTTGGAAGCTAGATTTAGAAAAACTCTGATTAGAGAACATTACCCTAATATAGACTTTGAAGATTAATATAGAGGAACTTCCTATAATTTTGGTAATGTAGATATTTTGTGTATTTTTTAAGAAATACATCCTTTTCTAGATACAAGAAGGTATAGGTGGCTCTAGCATTGATGTACCTAGGAGTGAAAACTACAACAAGGAGTTTTGGGCTTGACCTGGGGTATCTTGGTACACGACAATGGGTCTTGCTGCACTCTTGGTTACGACACTCCTAGGGGATATGCTTAGGATAATTCAAATTTTTCTTAAAAACCATTATGAAGGATATATGATTATATACTTCATAAAAGAAAACATTTTTATGATTATGGATTATATCCATAAACTTTTCAATTTATTTTAAGTGTTTTTCAAGTTTGGAATTATGTATTGCGAGTCATAAACTAGTATAGTGCATGCCATTTTTTAGAAATGTCGCCTAGTGGAAGGAATGAAAACCATATCAATGAATGTAATCCATGTATGGATTTACCTCCTAATCAAGATAATTATAGTAGAGTTGGTGATGCAATTGGTGATGATCATCTTATCACCATACTGGGAAAACTCTCTCAGGTTATGAATAATAACCTTACCCATATAGAGCACCCTGATCCACAATACAGATGATCAATGTTAGACTGCTTCATGAGGAAACAACCACAAAAATTTAATGGGACTACAAATCCATTTGTAGATGATCAATGTATAAGTTCCTTAGATAAAATATCTCATGCTTTGGGTAGTAATGAAAGGGAAAAAGTTTTCATGGCACTTTATCACCTCACAGGAGTTGCAGATCAATGGTGGTCATTGATTCAAAACACAACAGAAGATGATGAAGTATCAAATATGTAATGGAGGGAGTTTGAAGAGATTTTATTATAAAAATACTTTCCTCATGACCATCAAGTGGATATGGAAGGGAAATTTTTGAGTCTGAGGAAAAAGGAGAATGAGAATGTCGTAAAATATGAGGCTAACTTTACAAGGTTAGCAAGGCATGCTACAAATTATATACTTAATCCAAGGAGTAAGATTTATTGATTCTTTGATGGTTTAAGAACATTTATCTATAGAGAATTAGTCTCAAAATCCTTATCATCCTACTAAGATATGGTCTCATGTGCTATCAAGACAAAAAAAGAATTCTCCAAGTCTTACAACTTTAAAGAGAAGTCGAAGAAGAAGAGATCTGCTGAACACTCTGGAAATGGAAATAAGGGGAAGAAGGGAAAAGTTGAATATCCATCCTACAGTAAATGTGGGAAGAGACACCCCGGTACTTTCTTGAAGTGAATGAGAGTCTGTTAAAAGTGTGGTGAAAAAGGCGACCAAGCTCATGATTGAGAAGGAAAGAAAGAGGCTGTCAATGTTGAATGATACAATTGTAGAGAAAAGGGGCATTATGAAAATGAATTTGCTAAGCGCCAAGGAAAATTACCTCAAAAAAGGACAAGGGAGCAAGTCCAAGATTATATGATCACTACTGCTGAGGTTGAATCTCCCAAATATGTGTTGGCAGGTAATTTAATGGTTTCCTCAAGTTTAGACAATGATTTATTTGATTCTGGATTATCACATTATTTCATATCTTCCCAGTTGTCTAAGAGAATTAGATATTTAAAATTTGATTTAACAAGGTAGTTGTCAGTCAAAAATCCTAAGGTAAGTATCATTGTAATAAAGGTTCCTATTAAGGCTTATAAATGTTATTTATATGCTGATCCCATCGTCATAACCATGATTGAATTTGATATAATCCTCGGTATGGATTGGCTTTTTGACCATTATGCGAAAATTTGTTGCAAGAAGAAGGAGGTTACAATTTTCGATGATGATAAGGAGTACCTTATCTTTATATGAGAAATGTCAACATCTGTTTCTTATCTAGATCCATCCCTAGTATCACTACTAAATTCAATTATTGGGGAGGAAGATAATGAAATAATTATGGGTGAGGAAAATAATGTTCAAATAGAGGATATACCTATTATGAAGAATATGTTGATGTGTTTCCAAAGGATTTACCTGGACATCCTCCAGAATGAGAAATTGAGTTTTCCATTAATTTAATTTCGGGTTCAAGGCCCATATCGGAGACCCCTTATAGAATGGACAATGTGGAATTAGTGGAACAAAAGAAACAACTAGAGGAATTGAGTAATAAAAGATTTATTATCCCTAGTGTTTCTCTATGGGGAGCCCCTGTTCTTTTTGTTAATAAGAAAGATGGATCTATGAGGTTGTTCATTGACTACAAGGAGATCAATTCTATAAAAATAAAGAATAAGTACCCCTACCTTGCATTGATGATTTATTCGACCAACTTCATGGATCTCAATATTTTTCAATGGTTGAACTATGATCTGGATATCATCAGTTGTGTGAGAAGAAGGAAGAAATTCCAAAAACAACATTTCTAACTAGGTACGGGCATTACGAGTTTACAGTAATGCCTTTTGGCCTGACTAATGCACCATCTATATTCTTGGATCTAATGAATAGAGTTTTCAAGGAATACCTTGATGACTTTATAGTATTATTTATTAACGATATCTTGGTATACTCTAAAATCTATGAAGATCATGAAAATCAATTGCATATTATTTTAAAGACTCTTAGAAGAAATGAATCATATGGGAAGTTTAGCAAGTGTGAATTTTAACTTTAGGCGATTTATTTTCTTGGACATATTGACTCTAAGGATAGAATCTCTGTTGATCCTTCAAAGACCAAGGAAATCCAAGAATGACCAACACCGACAAGTATAACTGAGTTACACAGTTTTATTGGTTTAGCAGGTTATTATCAGCGCTTCATCCAAAATGTTTCTTGATTGGATAACCCATTAACCAAGATCACACGTAATGGGGTTAAATTTGTTTGGACAAAAGAGTGTGAAGAATGTTTTGAATAACTGAAGAGAAGATTAGTCAATGCTCCTATCTTGACTCTACTATTGGGGAATGATGGGTTTGTTATTTATAGTGATTCTTCAAAGAAAGGACTTGGTTGTGTACTTATGCAGAATGATAGAGTTGTTACCTATGCATCACGAAAGTTAAAAATTCATGAAAAAAACTATCCCACTCATGATCTTGAGTTAGCAGCTATAATATTTACTCTAAAGATATGAAGACATTATCTATATGGTGAAAAATTTGAGATTTATACTGATAACAAGAGTTTGAAGTATATTTTCTCACAAAAATAACACGACATGAGGAAAAGGAGATGGCTTGAACTACTCAAGGATTATGATTGCACTATACACTACCACTTGGGGAAGGCAAATAAGGTGGAAAATGCTTTGAGCAGAAAGGATCACGGAGTTTTTAACAAGATGGGAGTTGAAAGGGATCCTATGTTCATGGATCTAGTAAGGATGGATATGGGAATAATCATGGAAGGTGAAACATCAATACATTTTGAAATGGTTGCTAAACCATCTTTAATAGAAAGGATAAAAAGTTCTCAGACTGATGATGAGGAGTTTCAAAAGAAAATTAAAGCTGTGAACGATGGGAGATTGATCAAATTCGTATATGAAGATGAGATTTTGAAAATTGGGAAGAGACTTTGTGTTATTGACATACCTGGTCTAAAAAGGGAATTGTTGGATGGTTCTCATGGCTCAAATTTCTCTATACACCCTGGTAGCACTAATATGTATAGATATTTGAAGGAACATTTTTGGTGGGACAACATGAAGAGATAGATTGCTGATTTTGTGTCGAGATGTATGGTCTGTCAACAAGTGAAAGCTGGAAGAAAACATCCTAGAGGAGTCATGCAACCTCTTCCCATACCTGAGTGGAAATGGGATGATATTATGATGGACTTTATCATAGGACTACTAAAGACTCCTAGAAGGAATGATGCAATATGGTTCATTGTTGATCATCTTACCATGTAGGCACATTTTCTTTCTATACGAGAATATTTACCACTTGAACTTTTAGCAAGACTGTATATTAATGAATTTTCAAGACTTCATGGTGTACCCATATCGATTATTTCTAATTGTGATCCCCGTTTTACATCAATATTATAGAAAAGTCTTTAGAAAGACCTGGATACTAAACATCGTTTGAGAACTGCCTACCACCCTCAAATTGATGGACAATCAAAACAGACTATTCAAACCTTAGAAGACAAGTTGAGATATTTCTCACTTTATTTTCAAGGTATGTGGGATCAGTATTTACCGATGGCAGAATTTTCTTATAACAATAGCTTCCATTAAAGTATTCAGATGGCACCATATGAAGCGTTATATGGAAAGTGATGTCGTACGCCAACTTGTCGAGATGATGTTCGTGAAAGAAAACTCATAGGCCCAAAACTTGTTGAGTAAACAATGGAAAAGGTGAAGGTTATCCAAAACCACATCAAAGCAGCTCAAAGTCGGTAAAAGAGCTATGCCGATAACCAAAAAAAGGATTTGTAATTTCAGGTAGGAGGTCATGTTTTCTTGAAGTTATCTCCATGGAAGGGCATTATACGTTTCGGTAAGAAGGGTAAATTAAGTCCCAGGTACATCGGACCTTTCAAAATTCTAGAACAAATTGGGGTTGTAGCTTACTATTGAAAATGCTGCAAAGTCTCTACAAAGTTCATGATGTGTTCCATGTATCACTATTGAGAAAATACATGCCTGACCCAAAGCATGTACTCACCTATGAAGAAATAGAATTGGAACCCGATCTGTCTTATTGTGAAGAGCTTGTAAAGATTCTGGATACCAGACAACAAGTGTTGAGAAACCAGACGACTTGTCTGGTAAAAGTTCTATAGAGAAACCATAAGATGGAAGAGGTGGCGTGGGAACTCGAGGAACTTATGTTGAAGAACCACCTGAGTCTTTTTATACAGTAATATTCTATAAATTTTGAGGATGAAATTATTTGAAGGAGGGAAGAATGTAACACCCCAAGTTTCCATGGTATGCTTCTCTTTGAATAATACAATAGCTTGCGTTGTATGGAACTTCGAGTTCTAAAACACCACGACCAATCAAACCAGCCATTATGAATAGTAATACCCACTTTTTGAAATTTTAAAAATTTTATTTTTTCAAATGGACTTCATTTTTGGATTTGGAATATCAGAATAAGCTTAGAGTGAATTTTTGGTATTTTTCTAAAAACTTTCAATTTTTGATGAATAGTGAAAAACACTACGTTATTGTTTAAAATTGACTTTTTATTTAAATAATTATTTATTTTTATTTAATTTTATTTTAGGTAAAAGTATATACATAATACCTATATAAGTTCAATGTAATTTAGTGGATTCATTTTATAATAAGTTTAGATATATAAAATTTTATTGAACTTTTTACCCTCTTTTACCCACCTTCTAGGCGCATTTGCAAATTAGCATAAAACTTAATTTTACCAATTTTGTGAGTTGAATTTCAAAAATCTGAGAGACATGGTTGAAATCAGTAAGTAAAATGTGGTTCAATAATATGAAAATAAATTTTTGTGAATAGTAACTTTTGACTTTTATTTACCACAGTTAAAAGTAAATAGGGTCATTAAAGGTAAAAATGACATTATAATTACCCAAACACATGTAATAATTCTATTGGATAATGGTATTTAGACTAAAATAAACCTTATGAATAAAATATGATCCTTTTGTTCCACTTGGTTTAGATTAGGACATTTATTATTATTTTAGTTAAAGAAGAGTTAAAAGTCCAAAATTCAAAGTTTAATAACTAAACCATTTTTAATATAGGGTTATACATAATATAATTTCTACTATAAATATTCATTATAAATATAAAAATATTTCATACATAATTGTAGTTTATTTATAATTTCTAGACATTAAATAATTATACTTATTTATGACACAATGATGATGTAGTAATTACCTTATTAATGAAAGGATAAAATAATTTATATTATAAACATCTAAATAAATGTAATTTTAGACTTTTAATGAATCCCACTAATTTTATAGCTTAATATGACATTTTAGGGTCTATTAAATGAATTTTTTTAAAGTAATCATGCTGTTATGACTTTAACAAAAACAAAATACAAAATATTGTCAAAATTGACATAAAAGAATTTTTAAAACAAATACTATATTTTTAAATGATATAATATTCTTAAAAATATAAGGTTCAGAAAAAGGACTTAGATAAGGTTATATATGTTAATAATTATCCACTTGGTGTTCTCTTGGCTTTTTATAGTAAGTTTATTAACCAATTATTATAATAATACAAGAATACATGGTAAAAGTTAAACTATTTAACTAAGAGTTAAATATAAAAGATAAGGTTAATATGGTGACCCAAACCTGTCTAAAACCTATTGGTTGAGAGGTTTTTGTCCCATACCCACCTTATCCTTGAAATAATTCATTTTTGAGCCATTATAAACGGAATATGATTGTATAATAAAATAATATTTCAAACTTTTCCTTAAGTGACCCTCACCTCTCTTATAAAAGGGCACTTCACCTTCTCTCAAATTCACACCTACAAAGCCATTTGGATCAGCCAACCCCTGGCCATATATCCTAGAAACAACCCTAACTTCATCTTAGAGGCCTTCATTTTATCATAATCCAACCTAAGGAGACCTTTTGATCAAATTAAAAGGAAGCACCCGAAGAAGAGGTAATTATTTCACCACCTCTTTCAAGTTCTTTTCTTCTTCCACTTCCTCTTTATTTTGTTATTCCCATACCAGAATAATAACTCCAGTACCTAATTAATACTATGATTTTATTATAAATATGGTACTCCCATATTCATTATTCTATCTATCCTATGAATGAAAAAGTCGCCATACGTGCGTATATACAGCTTACCGTCTCCACGTCGTGGTGTAGTTGTTATTCAACACTTCATTATTTGGATTGGTATAATAATGATGTATAATTGATGTAATAATAAATATAACTTGTTAATGATTCTGTATATATGATATAACATTCAATTATATAATATTTCACCTTTAATTGAACGATATTGTCGCTCATGTGTACATATGGATTACCGTCTCCACGAACGCGATGAGATTCTTTCCCCATCATAACCATTCAAGAATAATTTTCATTTTATGGTTAAAAATAATGTTTAAGAACATAATATAATTATGTATATGAATCAAATACATCCTACCCATACCAAAAATTACTTACTTAACAAAACATATAAAGGAAAATGAATCAGTTAACACCCAAAACAATGATACTACAAAAATATTATTAACAAATCAATATTAAAAGATCATATATGATATTATATTTATGTATATAGTTCTTGTATAATTTAATAAAAATGTTTTAACTATTATAAATGATGTTAAAATACCATCTACTAAGGAAAATTACAAGTTAAGGGTTAATTTCGCAATCTCTTTCTGAGGTTGTTTTTACGTAAGTATCTATTGGGACTTCTTTATCATCCACATCTGTGTTTCTTAAAAATGTATTTCAATTTTTTTTAATATTTCATAGAATATGGGTTAAATTAATTTATACCATTTTTTTAATTTTTATAAATATTTCAATGGAATCTTTACATCTTTTTCCAAACAAGGTACTTTATGACCTTTTTGACGAATTAAGGTAAGAATGTTTTTTTTAACTTATACAGCGGGTGCGGCTATTTTACACCATTATAACACCTTTGAAGCTTCTATTAAAATATTATAATAATATTTTCAATATAAATGTTTTATTTCATAATTACATGACTTTTAAATGATTTCAAAATAAAAATAGATATTTCTCTCAAACAGTTTTGATTTCATCTATGTCAACACCCTTTGATGGATTTTACACTTGTTTAAAGTTGATTTATTATGATACAATATTATATATTATATTTAAGGTTTTATAATATTTTTGACTGTGGATGTGTTATTTTTATAACATTCGTGGTTTATGGTTAAAGTATTAAATTTTTTTATGCTAGTTTTAATATGGATGTTTATGTTACGTTTCAACCTTTTCATATGAGGAATGCATTGGACTTAGTAAGTGACGGGTGAAGCCCACTATATCTCCTCAATGCATTGGTAGGTATCATTAGACAAACTAGTGTCTTAACATAAGGCCTTGAAAAAATCTTTATTTTTAGTCTTGGCACAAGGCCTTGGCTATGTGGTTATGATGTCCGACATTATGCATTCCATCATTATAAAATTGACTATTGATATTGAATGTGATTATTCGACTAGTAGAATATCCATGTGAATAAGAAAATAGAATTATTTTCATTTATATTTTCCATATTATGATGACGGTTAAGTTTAAAAGGCTTTTGTTTTAGTCTTATAAATTGCCTTAAATGTTTATACTTATTTATAAAAGTTTCCGCTATATTGTTATCCTTACTGAGCATTTGAGATCACCCCTTTCTATATTTTATTTTTTCCTAGGATGCAAAGAATTATATTATGAATAACCTACAGGGATAGTCTAAGGGATATTAGTGTGGTCAATGGATACAATGTTGTTGTTGTTTTTCAGTCACTACTGAAAATATAGACAATACCAATGGTTCAAAACCGTTGGTATAGGCTGGAAAACCGTTGGTATAAGATATACCAACAGTTTCCCAAACCTTAGGGAAGTAAGGCGTTGGGAAATCCTTTTACCAATGATTTAAGGAAAACCTTTGGAAAAAGGTGGTGGAAGTTTTAATTTCCCAACGGTTCCTCAAAACCGTTGGCAAAAGGATTTACCAACGGTTTAAAACCGTTGGGAAATTCATATTTTTGAGCTCATACCAATGGTTCAAAACCATTGGTATAGCTTTTTACCAACGGTTTATATGAACCGTTTGTATATATTCATATTTTCTCAAATCATACCAACGGTTCTAAACCGTTGGTATAGCTTTTTACCAACGGTTTAGATAAACCGTTGGTATATATTCATATATGCTCAAAGTATACCAACGGTTCTAAACTGTAGGTATTGGGTATTTTCACAAAAACCCAGTAGCCTGCATATAGCTGCCTCCCCTTGATACACCTGCATAAAAAACATCACAAAAAACATCTAGAAATAGACTTCAAAAAACACAAAAAACATTGTAAATAGCACAAAAAACACATAAAAACATCACTCTTCCAACCATGCCATGTACTACACTTCTCCATTTCAATCTTCATATGACAACAACTCTTCCAATTAACCTATTTCAATTTATTGGGTTCACACATATCAATTTTTTCTTACTCAAAAGGTGATGATTATGATAGAAATTGGTGCATGAGGGGTATGTGTGATAAAGTGAATTAACAATGTGGTTAATATTTGTGCATCATCTAGAGTGATGCATGACTTGCATTGAATGTGATGTGGGGGGATGTCCAGAGAGGGGAGGGGGTTGTCCAGGAAGAGGGGAGGGGAAATTTTCAGGGACTGAGTATGGGGGTCATGGAGAATGTGCAACAAGGATTTGTATTCAAATTATAGCATATCATCACATGCATTTGATGAGCATGAGCTAATAAGCTTACCAAGTCATTCATATAGTTCAAGACATACAAAAATGGAATAATCCCAAATAACATTGCATGATCAAAGAAATAAAAAAAGGCATGTGAAATCAACATGCCTACATTTACATATCATCCATGAGGTATAACATTTAATCAAATTGTAATAGAATTATACACAAGGTATACGAGTCTCATTTACTTGCATACACAGTGGTACAAAAGGAAATTATTATTCATGTCAGGGGGGTTGTTCGGGGTCCAAGGAGGAGGGTGGGGGGGGGGGGGGTGTCCAGGGTCTAGGAAGGGGGGCGGGGGGGCTGTATGGGGCTGTACGTTCACATCACATTTGACTCATGGATCGTTGTCCTTAAGTTTCAACAGAATACGAATGCGTTTGGTCAGTTTGTCGTATGTCAGTTGTTGCTTTCACTTAAAATTAAGTCCATTTTTAACAAAATAGAGGCACTTTGAGTGGTGTCGGCCACACCGGGAATCATATTGAGGTAGGGTTGACTTGAACACGTCACATATGAGACATGGATCATTGTGAAAAAGTATCAACACAATCAGAAGCCGTTTGATCGGTTTGGCGTATGTACGTAAAATATTGTCCATTTTAAACAAAATACATACACATAGAGTGATACTGGCCACACTACGTTTCAGATTGAGCAAGTTTTTACTCATACACATTACATATAACCCATGGATCGTTGTCCTAAAGTGTCAACACAATCCAAAGGTGTTTGGTCAGTTTCCCGTATGTTAGTTGTTGATTTCACTTAAAAATAAGTCCATTTTGAACAAAAGAGAGGAAGTTTGAGTGGTCCTGGACACACCGCGCCTTGGATATAGGCTAATTTGACCCATACACGTCACATTTGACCCATGGATCGTTTTCCTTAAGTTTTAACATAATCCGAATGTGTTTGGTCAGTTTGTCGTATGTCAGTTGTTGATTTCACTTAAAATTAAGTCCATTTTTAACAAAATAGAGGCACTTTGAGTGGTGTCGGCCACACCGGGCCTCAGATTGAGACGGGGTTGACTCTTACACATCACATATGATTCATGGATCGTTTTTCAAAAGTATCAACACAATCAGAGGCCGTTTGATTGGTTTGGGGTATGTACGTAAAATATTGTCCATTATAAACAAAATGCATACACTTGGAGTGATACCGGCCACAACGCGCTTCATATTGAGCCGGGGTTGACTCTTACACATCCCATATAACCCATGGATCATTTTACTAAAGTTTCAATACAATCCTAAGGTGTTTGGTCAGTTTCCCGTATGTCAGTTGTTGATTTCACTTAAAAATAAGTCCATTTTAAAAAAAAGAGAGAGTGTTTGAGTGGTCCCGGCCACACCGCGCCTCAGATTGAAGCAAAGTTGACTCTTACACGTCAAATTTGACCCATGGATCATTTTCCTTAAGTTTCAACAGAATCCGAATGCATTTGGTCAGTTTGTCGTATGTCAGTTGTTGATTTCACTTAAAATTAAGTCCATTTTTAACAAAACAGAGGCACTTTGAGTGGTTTCGGCCACACTGGGCCTCAGATTGAGCTAGTGTTGACTCGTACACATCACATATGAGTCATGTATCATTGTGAAAAAGTATAAACACAATCAGAATCTGTTTGATCGGTTTTATGTATGTACATAAAATATTGTCCATTTTAAACAAAAGAGGGACAGTTTGGGTGGTTCTGGCCACACCGCACCTCGGATTGTGGCAGAGTTGACTCTTACACGTTACATATGACCCATGGATCGTTTTCCTAAATTATCAATAGATTCAGAATGCATTGGTCAGTTTTTCGTATGCCAGTTGTTGTTTTCACTTAAAATTAAAGTCATTTTGAACAAAAGAGACATTTTGAATGGTACCGTCCACACCGCACCTCGGATTAAAGAGGGGTTGACTCGTACACGTCACATATGAACCATGGATAATTTTCCTGTAGTATCAACATAATCCGAATGCGTTCAGTTTACCGTATGTCAGTTGTTGATTTCACTTAAAATTAAGTCCATTTTTAACAAAACAGAGGCATTTTGAGTGGTGTCGGCCACAACAAGCCTCGTATTGAGGCGGGGTTTACTCTTACATGTCACATTTGACTCATGGATCGTTTTTCTTAAGTTTCAATATAATCCGAATGCGTTTGGTCAGTTTTCCGTATGTCAGTTGTTGATTTCACTTAAAATTAAGTCCATTTTTAACAAAACAGAGGCACTTTGAGTGGTGTTGGCCACACCGGGCCTCGAATTGAGGCAGGTTTGACTCTTACACATCAAATATGAGTCATGGATCGTTGTTAAAAAGTACAACACAATCAGAATCCGTTTGATCGGTTTGGCGTATGTACGTAAAATATTGTCCATTTTAAACAAAAGAGGGACATTTTGGGTGGTTCCGGCCACACCGTGCCTTGTATTGAGGTGGGGTTGACTCTTACACATCACATATGACCCATGGATCATTTTCCAAAATTTTAAACAGATTTGGAACGCATTTGGTCAGTTTTCCGTATGCCAGTTGTTGTTTTCACTTAAAATTAAAGTCATTTTGAACAAAAAAGAGACATTTTGAATGGTACCGTCCACACCACACCTTGGATTGAGGCAGGGTTGAATCGTACATGTCACATATGACCCATGGATCATTTTCTTATAGTATTAATAGAATCCGAATGCGTTTGGTCAGTTTACCGTATGTTAGTTGTTGATTTCACTTAAAATTAAGTCCATTTTTAACAAAACAGAGACATTTTGAGTGGTGTTGGCCACACTGAGCCTCGTATTGAGGCGGGGTTGACTCGTACACGTCACATTCGGGGGGTGTCCGGGGGGCTGTCCGGGGTCCAGGGAGGAGGGTGGGGTGGATGTCCGAGGGGCTGTTTGGGGACCGAGGAGGAGCGTTGGGGGCTGTCCGGGGTCCAGGGAGGAGGGTGAGGGGGGCTGTCTGGGGGGTGTCCGGGGGGCTGTCTGGGGACCATGGAGGAGGGTGGAGGGGCTATTCGAGGGGCTGTCTGGGGGGCAGTCCGAGGACCAAAGAGGAGGGTAGGGGGCTGTCAGGGGGGATGTCCGGGGTCCAGGGAGGAGGATGACATGTCAGTGGGAGGGGAAGGGGCTAGTCGGGTACGCGGAGATGCTCGTCTACCTCTGGTATGAACCTCAATCGTACCATCGTCCTATGCATTGAAAGAATGGAATAATGAAAAGTGCACATACTTATGTACCTATAAAATCTACACATAGACCGCACATAACCGCATCATGTCATAAAAAATAACACCAAGGATTAGACAAAATAGAAGTAGTCATGCAGAGTAATGACAAGTGCACATACAGATTAGAAGTAGCTAAAAAATTGTTGCATACATGACATGTTTATTTTCTAAAACAAAGTAAAAAAAGAAAAATGATGAAACTCTAGAACATGGGTTTCCTCCCAGGAAGCACTAAGTTTTACGTCTTCAGCCAGATGGATGGACACTGGTCAATTGTCTTGGTCCATCAGCTCAGAACTCCTCTGCCTCTTACAAGAACTGGTGGCCGTGTCATCAAGCTCACAGGGACGCTTAGTGGGATTGATCACTTCAAGAGCATAGCGGGTGTGAATCTGGTGTGGAAGTAAGAGAATCTGGCGCTCGTCATCAGCCAGGCGCTTAGTGGGATTGATCACTTTAGGAGCGTAGCGGGCGTGAATCTGGTGTGGAAGTAAGAGAATTTGGCGCTCGTCATCAGCCATACGCTAAGTCACCCGTCATACGAGGTCAGATGGAGACGGGACATGCACATCAATGATCATGGAAGAGGCAGACAAGCTAGAAATTGTTGGTTAAGCTACATCCACAAATAGATTCATTTTTATATATTATAACCTTTATAAATGTTTGTCGCATTTTTACAAACAATTAATGTGTGAAAATTGTGAAAAATAACTTATCGGATATATAAAAATGGATTTACTCATGGACATGATGCATAATATCTCAAATATTCCTCATTAGATCCCAATTTGAAATTTTAATCCATTATCAAATGTCTTATATCAATTTATTTTTATTTGGATCCTTAAGGTTGAGCGCTTTTCGTAAAATCTAGCCAAGGGAGGATATACTAGTGACTTGGTATACAATTGGATGCTATGTGGTGAAAACCACATTATAAGCATTGTTTTGGATATTATTGAGGTGGTTTGAGGATCAAATCTATCTTTCTAGAGAAAATCCAGCATGTCCAAGTTTGGTGGTCAATGTTTTGAAGTGGGGGGTATTTGGTGGTTGAGGAGGGGGGTGAGGGGGATGTCCAAGGTCTAGGAGGAGGGGTGGGGGGCTGTCTAGGGTCCAGGAAGGGGGGTGGGGGGCTGTCCAGGGTCAAGGAGAAGGGGAGAAGGGGCTGTCCATGGTCCAGGAAGGAGGGGTGGGGGGGCTGTCCAGGGTCCATCGAGGAGGGGGGCTATCCAGGGTCCAGCGTGGAGGGTGGTGGGCTTCCTAGGGTCCAGGAAGGAGGGGGGACTATACAAGGTCCTGGGAGGAGGGTGGAGGGGGATTGTCCAGGGTCTAGGAGGGGGGCTGTCCAAGTTTCAGGAAAGAGGGGGGGGGGCAGGCTGTCCAAGTTCCAGGAGGGGGGGGGGGGACTATCCAGGGTCCAAGAGGGGGGGGGGTGTCCAGGGTCCATGAGGAGTGGGGGCTCTATTAAAGGGAGGAAATATCCAAATAATTCGTTGAAAATTAACTAAACTTTATCCAAAAAACATCACAATTCCAATCCATCACCCAACCAACATCAAATTCATCCTCAATATCACTAACCTTCGCATGACATAAACAACACAACCTAGTTTATACCAAATTAAAATAGAAAACAAAAATAATAGATGAAAAACATTAAAAATAAGGTAGTACTTACAGATTTAGAGTGTAGAACTACAAAATTGCTTGATTTAAGATGGATCTATGAGTGGAACGAGTTTCTGAGTCTTTGTATAGAGAGATCCCTCACATTTAGGTCAAATCAAAATAGAAAACAAAAAAATAGATGAAGAACATTATAACTGAGGTTGAACTTACAAATTTGAAGTGTAGAACAGAAAAATTGTTTGATTGAAGAGGATGGATGGAGTTTCGGAGACTGGGTAACGAGAGAGCGTCGAGAGAGCTTCAATTTCAGGGCTGTAGTCGGGCGAACAGAGAATTGGGGGAGAATTGGGGGCTCTGTGTATTTGGAGGAACTTTTCCCCAATGGTTTTTTAAAACCATTGGGAAAACTATGATTTACCAATGGTTCACTAAAACCATTGGTAAAGGTGGTGGAATTGGGAGATATCCCAATGTTTTTATCAAACCGTTGAAAAAAATGGGTTCTATTAGGAGATATCTGAACGTTTTGATAAAACCGTTGGAAAAAAGGTGTGTACTCCACATATACCAACGGTTTTATATAACCATTGGCATCAAAGTGTTGGTATAGCCCTCCATTCCAGTAGTGATTTTATAATGTAATGTAAAACTTATTAATGTTTCTAGTACTTTTTAGGCTAATAAAATAATCAGTCTTTCGAGACTTGATCTTTTGTGATCATGCCAATGTTATGTAATAATGCACCAACTCTGAGTAACTAGGGTTGGGGTGTTACATAATAGAATTTAAAAATTGGAATAATTTACTATAAATTTCTTCCTCTTCTTTATGATAGAAGGAGTAGATTTCATAATGAGGAATATGTCTTCGTTAGTTATATAGGGGTTTCAATAAAAATGAGTTGAATTATATAATATGTTATTACCCATTGATAAACATACTAAAATCTAGATAGTTTTTAATGTATTTTAAAAAAATATTATATGGAATATGTTGATGAGATGAGAAAATTCCTTCATAGTGATTGAGAGGAAGAAATCTATATGAAGCATGTAATTGATTTTTTGGAAAAATAGAATAATTATTTTTGTTTTTGTTAAAAAAGAGTCATTATTACTAAAAATTAGAACTAATAAACTTTGACCAAATGTTTTATTCCTTTCTGGATGAAAATGGGTTCAGTCATAGAAAATAAAATCATTATTTCTACAAATTCGAATTCTTGAATTTGATATTTATCATATTTATCAAGTATATGGATCCAATCATTTTACCACATTCATATATTAAATGGTTTGATGATATAAATATTGATTGTTCCCAATTTAAGATATGAATTATATCTAGAAATATTACAACATTTTTTGGATATAGACTATGTGATATTGGAAGAGTGGATTTTTATTTTTGTCTCATAAGGATTACATCTATATAATCATTGTTAGATTTTTAATGGCTTTATACATGTTGGATTTAAACCCATTGGTTGGACACATTAAATTAAGTAATGTCAATTTACTAAAAATAGATGATGGGGCTTTGTAAATAGAAAATATTCCAATTTCATTATCTATAAATAGCTATATATATTCCATTATATATAAAAGGATTGATTTTAAATTTTTAGTTTAAATTGTAAGATAATTTATCAAAAATCTATCAAATGAAAACTAAAAATATCTAAAAACTTCCCTTTGATACCTATAATGTTCAAATGATAGACCATTACATTTTAGAATATATTTACCAATGAAGGGTAATAGTCACGTATATTTCAAAGGAGAAATGTATATATGGAAAAGTACTTATTTTTTTACATTTATAGGAACATCCAAATATGGTTCATCAAGTTTGATAGTTATTGAAGGAATATCCATAATAGAATCATAATATGTTACTATCACAATATTATGGAGAAAAATAATATGGATGATGTGTTTGTTATAGGATCTTAAATGGATTAAAAAGAGGAGATTTTTATTCCATGGAAACTATATTACAATTTATATGGATATGATTTCAGTGATTCACTAATGAAAAACAAAAATTGAATTAAAATATAATTTCATAGGTAATCACTGAAGGATCGAATAATTGATTTGGATTTCATCAGCCTAATCCAAAATCATAGTATAATTTTCATCGTGTTGTTTTTTCATGGAAATATTAAGGATAAAATTTTTCTTCATGGGACAAGGAAAAACAAGGTTGATGGAGACACTATTTTTTTTCATAGAATTTGAAATGATTGAAATTTGAGAACGTGATATCGGTGGTTGTTTTTTAAATTAGTATTTAATTGAGTTATTATTAATAAATATAAATATTTATCCATTCTTAATATTATTGGTGAATAAAATGAGGGACATAAGAGTATAAGGCTCTATAACATGATGACTGTTTGAAGAAATAACACCCTAACAGATGTAGTGGTAAAAATTATTATTTTTGGAACATCGAGTGATAGTTTTCATTATAGAGTGATTTGATACGAATATTATTAAATAAAAAACAGATTAATATTGATGATATATATGTTATTTAGTGGTGGCTCTATAATACAACAATTAAATTTTTGTTTTTTTATTGATAGGTAAAAGTAAATTCAACATTCATCAAAATTTAGTTGTCATGGGTGGGTATGATTTATAAAATCATTTGTTCTTGTGACCAACTAGCTATCCCCCATAATTTATTGATGTATAATTGAAATGGACTACCTATTACACCCTAGTATAACTTGTTTTGGGACAAACTATACACATTTTGATTGATTATAGGTGTATTATTTGATTATTTTTCAATTTTTATTGTAATATGTAACTTAATTATATTTTATAAAATAAATAATGTGATCACATGGATGTAGGACTAAGATATGATCCATGTAAATTATTTTTTCCATTTTATTATTCTATTTATTTTTTTAATGTAAATTTTCATAAGCTATATTTGATTGGGTGGGTGGGGGAATTGAATCATAGTAGTGGATTGGCTAATTTATACTTCTACATGATCATAAATTAGTGTCATGGGGTTCTTCTAGTTTAAGATTTTTGGGAGATTCATTTTCTATATAAATCATTGGGTAGATTTACATCTAGTGACTATTGGTTCCAAATCCCAACACATAGATACTTTTATCCCAAAAAATAAATAAATATTGTTGTAGAATTTCTCATAAGGAATTTTTCATATGGTTTCCTAAGCTGTTCCCTTTTTTGATCATATATACAAAATCCTATATAAAGACTTACAATCTCAATCTATCTAGTAGTAGGTGAAAAATATCATATAAAATAACTAACTCTATATTAGTTTAAATAAAAATTATAAATTAAATAGGGATTCAATGAACCTTAGGAAGTTTAACCATAGGTAAAAATTTCATGTCGTATCCCAGACTCACTTCCAATATGACCATATAAACTAAATACCAAAAAATTTCATATATTTTCAAACAATTTGACTATATTAATTATTTCATCTCATATATAGAAACAATATCTTAGGTGGTGTAATATAAAAATTCAATTCAAAAGGCCCCACATCACCATATTCTCAATTCAAAAATCAATATAACACCTTGAATATTAAAAATATATCTAGTAAAACCCCTATGTATCAATGGTTATATAATGAAATTATTTTTTTATATATTCATTATTTTTTTCTTCTATGGGCATTTCTGGGTACATAATATAGCATGATCGGGTATTTGATTGTTTTTAAGCTTATGGTTATAGGGTTGACCCTCTGTTGACCCCTATATGATGGATTTGAAAATTTCAAAATGCCTAATAAACTATAAAATTATGTTTTTGAAGTGTTCTAGATCAGTAATTTTCAATAAAATTCTATATTCTCAAAAACTTTCCATAATCATGTCTCAAAAAAATAAATACCTTTGATTTTAATATCCTATAACTATACATATTAATAAAAACTGAAAACCATAACAAATATCTGTAGTGAAAATAACATAAAACCAAAAACCGTTTTTTATTTCCTCATTTTAATTCTAATTCTACTCCACATTATAGATTTCACAACAAACTAGATGTGCCCAAATTCCCATGTAGTAAATAAAAATACAATATAATTTCTATATAAAACCATTTTTTGATCTATGAAACCAGATATACATATATGAAACAATACATATGATGTTATTTTGATAGCACCACATCTAATTACCTATTGAATCTCAAGTTTATCCTTCACTAGAAAACCTCACACAAACCAACCCATCATCCCATGCTGATACCTCACCACATGACCTGTATATTCTTTATCATTCAGAGGAATCCAAGAACAATACAAATTTTATAATTAAAATCTATATATCAAACTCAATGTGATTCAAATTATAAATCTATATTGTAGTTGGGGGCCTACTAGAGCGGTAAAGGCTCAACGTAATCCTGTATCAATCCCGGGTTCAAATCTGGGTGGGAGAGAATTTACACATGTACTATCGAAGTACTGTAGGGTATTTTAGTACCAATTTCACACTATATAAATTTTTTCACTATAGAAGGGGACTATAGCAGCAGTACTATTCATCGTTAATGGGATTTCCGGTGAATGGGCCTTTAGGCCATCAAGGGGGTGGTGATGCAGGCATGACTTGCAAGTGGTGACACATGTATGATACAAGAATAATCTTCAGGACATATAATGGTGGAAATGTGTGATATATAATGGGATTTATAGACACTTGTAATTTGGTCCATAACTATATAATGTAATAAAATTTACTATATGGGTTCTTTATTCATTGGGGGGGGGGGCTATGACCTGTCATTTAGGGATGTGTGTGTGCGGTGTGTGTAACACCCCAAGATTTTATGAGATAGATTCTTTTAATTTCATTGACATCTTCTGTTGTATGCTACACCAACATTATCTTGTGATATAAGCAACACCGTATTAGCTTTCAGTATAGGCAACAACAATCTTGGCTTGGGTTGCACACAATTTGAAGTTCTTTTGATAGAATTCATTTCATGCAACACTTAATATAGATTTTGCTCTATGTATAAATGAGATATGCTTGGATTATGTTATAAAAAATACCAAATGATGCTTGTACTAAATGTAACACTGACTTGGATTTCATTACACTCAAGAGCGACCTTCCTCGATAGCTTATATTGTACGCAATACCGAGTTTCACTAAACAATGATATATTATTAAAATATTATTATTTTATGGGATATAAACTAGAAATTATTTATAGTAATAACTACATTTTTAATTTTATATAACATTAGAATTAATCTTAAACATTTTCTGGAACATGATATGTGAACAAAATCCATTTTTTTGGATAAAAGAATTATTTTTCAAAAAATCATTTTTACCGCCTTTTGATGGAAAAATTAATTTAAATCTATTTTTTGACACTTTTATAAGTTAAGTTTTAAAAAAATAAAATTCTTATTTCAAAGAGGGACATAAAAATTTCCTTTTTTTGGTATTTTTCTGATAAAATTCAAATTTTAATGAATAGTGCAAAAAACTGCATTTTAATTCGAAACTTCCTTTTAATCTGATTTATTTATATAGTTAGATTAACTTTTTAATTGGTTTTAAAGAAAAAATGGATTATATTTTTATCATTTAATCCAATTTTGTTCATTTTAAGTAATTTTAAATTTAAATTGGACATAAACACATGTTAATCTTTTTATAGTTATTACTTTTTAAAAAACCCACTTTTTTGGTTTTGACCATGGGAATTAATTTTAAATTAATTATTGCAACTTATGTGTTTTGAATTAGGAAAAATGGATTCCATATTTATAATCATAAGGTTCAAATTTTTGTAAACATGTACCTTTGATTTTTGGGAATTATGAATAGTAACATTAGTAATTATTTTATTTACCATAGTTAAAGGGTAAATCTGGTAAATAAGGGTAAAAATATTATTATAATAATATTAAACTACCCTAAAACATGTAATAATCCTATTATATGAGATATTTTCGACCATGGGTATCCTTGGGTCGATTTTGGGACCCCATGGATTCACATGGATGTGAAAATGACATTTTATAATAATTAATTTAAAGTAAAGATAATTATAACCTAAACATATGTCTTTTACTAAATAGATTTTTATATAAGTTTATATAACTTATATATATGTATATAAATAGTAATTATAATTCTAAAAATATTTCCTACATAATTGTATTTTATTTATAATTTTTAGACACAAAATAAATAAATTTATTTATGAAACAATGATGATGTAGTGATTACCTTACTAATGAATGATTTAAATAAATAAAATTATAAATATGAAAATAAATTTATTTTGAACCATTTTATTCCATCCAAAAATTTTATAGATGATTATGAAATTTTATATTTGAAATAATGAGGGTTTTTAGAATGAATCAAGTTGTTATGGATTTTTAAAAATCATTATATGAATAATATAAAAATTGACATAAATGAGTTTTTAAAACAAAAAATATTTTCTTAAATGATATAATAGTCCTAAAAATATAAGATTTATCCAAATAAATAAGATAATGTTTAAAATGTAATTAATTAACCACTTTATGTTATATTTTCATTTTACAGTAGCTATATTAACCATTTAGTATGAATATACAAGAAGACGTGGTAAGAGTTAAATTTGTCAACCATGGGTTAAAGCTAAATGATATAGTTAAATCTTAGAACTAAAATTATATAAAAACTATTGTTTGAGAGTATTTATAAAAATAAACATCTTATATTCTATTTAAATGAGTTTTGGACCTTTTGAAAATGAAAATAATTTTATAATAAATTACTATTTTGAGAGTTTCCTAAAGTGCCCCTATCCTCTCTTATAAAAGGGAATATCCTCCCTCTCCCTTTAAATACATTTTGAGTATTAAATCTTTTACAAAACCTGACCATTTATCTTAAAAAAATTCCTAGTCAGATTATAGAGATGATGGTCTTCTCAAAAGAGAAACTGTAGTGCCCTAAGTGGAAATTTAAAGGAGGCACGTCGAGGAAGAGGTAATCTCTTCTACCGATTCTTTCAAATTTATTTCTTCTTATACTTATTCATCATTATTTGTTTCATTATAATGTAATAAAATCAGTATAACTCATATAATGATTTGTTATTATAAATATGAAACAATACTATTTCTCCTTCTATCCATCCCACAAAAAGCAAAATCACTACACGTGCGTACGTACGACTTACCATCTCAACGACGTTGTGTAATATGTTTTTCAACACCACCTTACTTGGATGAGTATAATGGTGGAAATAATAACTATATATGATTATTATGACATTATAATAATTCTTATATATTATAAACCATCCACTTCAATACCATTCAATGATTATGGGAAGGATATCGTTAGTCATGCGTACGTACGACTTACCGTCTCCCTGATGCGATGCGATTCATTCTCCATGTTAACCATTCAAGAATAATTATAAATTAAATATAATAAATAATAATAAAATATATTATATAATAATTCTACTATATATATATATATCATTTAGTTACTTCTATTCAATTCAATAAGCAAAAGGAAATAACATTCATGCGTACGTACGACCTACCGTCTCCATGAACGATGTATTTCATTTACTTTATCAATATATATATATATATATATATGTATATATATTTATATACTGAATATATATGATATATAAATCTTGTTTTACATTATGGAAGTAATTAAATCATGATATAATTAATAATATAAAGAATAATAATTCAAAACATGTTCGATAAATAAAACAATTATTACCCAAAGCGTCGCTTTAACACTGAATTGACAAATGAACGGGTAATATAAAATCATAAGTGAATAATATATCATATAATAAATATTATTATGGTTATTTAAAAAGTTAATAATATATTTAAACCCACTATATAGGAGTTTTTAACACATATCGAAGATATCAGACCTAAGGTAAGGGATAATTTTTCAATCTCATTTTTATCCGAGATTGTTTATACGTAAGTATTTACTGGGGATATATTTATCATCAATGTCCATGTTTTTTAAAAATGTTTTAATAAAATGTTTAATATTATTATATGTATGTTTAAAGTCATTTTTACCCATTTTTTACTTTTACTACATGGTTTGGAAGGAATATTTCTTTCTTTTACCATACAAGTTACTTTTTGAATTTTCTGACAAAAGTACTGGGATGATATTTTTTAACTTATACAACATGATTTGATTTTTACGCTTTCATAAATAATTATTTAAATGAATATTACTTTAAAATATTTCAATTTTATTTTCAATTAAATTATTTTCTTTTAAAATTACATGATATTTTTAGAAAAGAAAACGTTTTTGAAGAAGAATGGATATTTTCCTCAAGAACTAAGTTCAAGTGTGTTATCAAAATTATTTTCCATATAAGATGACACTCTTAAATAGGGTTATTTTTATATCACTATTATTACTATTATTTTATTTTGTTAATTATGGAATGATATTTTTTATGTATTATGTTATGATGGAATGATATTTAAGAAACCCATTTTATTTCTTGGGCTATGCTATGAGGAATAATTTATGTTTTGTGGAACATGTTAGAATGATTTCATTATAAGATGGGTGAGACCTATATATCCCTCCAATGCATTAGGTAAAGATTTATATCTCCTAAGATAGACAAGAGTGGAAAAAAAAGTAAACATGGTTCAGTAACACATGGTTGGAAAGGCAAGTAAACCTGGTTCAATAATAGACTTTGTCCACTATGATGGTCTTGGCAGCAATGCCTTGGCTACTATGTAAATCATATTAGGTGATTATTAGTTTTACACAATTACATATATTATTACAATGATATTATATCATGGTTAATGTTTCTTTATGATCCATTCCTTAAGTACTACCAAGATTCATTTCATGACTCAAGATTTTGATGTTTAAACTTTAGGTTTATGTTTGGACGTTCAAATTTTTATAGCTTGTTTTATGTTCTCTATGTTTACCCGTACTAAGAATTTGAGCTCACCCTTTTTAATTTTTATTTTCCCAAGAATATAAAGAAAGGTTTTAGGTATGAAAACTAAAGTGGAAGATCTTTATGTGAGATGTTGATGATCTTTCACCAAGTTAGAAGATTATGTTCTGAGTTTCCAAATACATCAAACTAATATGGTCTTTAGTTATATATTTTTGTAATTTATTAAGTATTACACAAAATAAGTATAATTTCCATGTACATCAAGCTTGGGTAATTAGATTTGGTATTATAGAAAAGGTTTAGTTCACCTTTGGAAACTAGGATGCGAAAACTTTAGTGAGATCCCTAGAGATATTTATATGGTTTGTTTAGGGATGACCCTAAGGTTAAGTATAAGTATAGGTTATTGTTCTAGAATTATGGTAACAATTATTAATAACCTATAATTTAAATCTAAGATTTTAGTGATTTAAAGTAATCCCCCTTGGTTATATTTTTTTCTTCTATGAGATGTGTTTCTTACCCTATGATTTTGGGCTTTAGTTAATGGAGGACACCAAAAGGAATTGGAATGACATTGATTATGATGGGAAATATAGTGATTATGAGTAAAGATATTGGATAATGATAGGATATAAAGATATTGCGATTATTCCGAATCAACTATCATGATATATGATTAAAAATGTGATATTTGGTGACAATCCTAAAACATCAAATAAGAGGAAGATGAGCTTTTTGAAGCACATATGAAGGAATATTCACCTTAATACATGTCAAGAAAAAGGGAAGAAGAACCTTTTAGAGTACCTCAAAAGGAGGGGAAAATGTTATCTTTGTGTGAAAATGGGTCATATAGTGATGAATTGTTATGGAGTTCAATTCATCATCTATGGAAAACATGGGTATTACCCAACTCAATGCCCATACATAAGAATATACTTATAAGAAATTGATGGACCTATTCAATAACTACCATTAAAGTGGATGGATAGAATTATTTATGTATTTGAATCCATGAATGATGGATGGTGAATTATATAAGGACTATCAATTTATGTTTTTCGCTAAGGATTTTCAAGAATATGTTGAATAGTTACAATGGATAAGAAAATTGATTTAATGAAAAGGTGATATTTAAAAGAAACACATTATTAAGGGAAGTACAACCCTTAATATGAGAATGATGTTGAGATAATGATATTTGGATAAAGATATGTTTGATATGAATAAGTAAATTGGATGATATTCGTTACCTTGGATCTAGTTAAGGATTTGTTGAGACGCGGGTTATATTGTCATAGATGAAGTATACAATTTTTTCATGACTTAAGGAATATATCCAATATGTTTTGGAATAAGGAAACATTCATGTTTTGAATAAGGATATATGGTAATTTAGGTTATTACCATAAAACAAGAGAACACACGATGAGGTCATTCACATGTTTGTAATGTGACCAACAAGATATATCTTATGATATATGGGGGATAAATGATGGTATTCACATTGTTGTTATATGAAATTTTTGGTAATTGTTTTTTTTGTGCTGAGAGATTGGACAAAAGTATTTTGGATAAGCCTAAAGGTTGGAATGGATTAATTTGGACATCAAATAGTATTGTTTAAGGATATTTTTTTAATATATTATTTCTGGAATGTTATAAGAGTATAGTTTTAGAAAAAGGACAACCTACAGGATGGGTGATAACCCTTCGCGTCAGAAAAGGCTATGGGAATAGAACCCTTAACCGAAGTACGACTGGCCTTTATCTCCAACCAATGGCCCACGAAAAGTCCCTGATTAGTATAAATTAATTTTATTTTATTTAATAGGTATGATATATGACGTATAAGTCTATTATTGGAACCATATATGATTAATCTCACTATATATGGACTTATCTATATTTAATAACTTATGCTAACCATTTTGTGATAGAGACAAATGGAATGACCTGACATTCTATCACATGATCTAATAACACTTTAAGAATGTAATTTTTTACTTCATTTCATTTAATAAGATATTAAGTAGAAATTTTTCATGACACAAACAATGGTGAGATTCTAACAAAATCCAGTAAGTATTTATTATCATGAAAATACTTCAATTTTAGGGAAATGATCTTGAAACCAATAATTTTATCTTAGAACCTTCTTATCTGATGAATCATATGGTCCCTTAATTAATCACAAATTTATATCTTTCTAGTAGTTAACTTTTTCCAAAACTAATTCTTTATCACTATCAATCAGAACTTGATGGTTAGATTTCACTTCTATATCCATGTTTTCACTTCCCAACTATATTCTTCTAGGTGGAAACCTAGTGGTGAGTTAATTCGGGTAACGATTATGTTTCTAACTTTACTTTTTTGAAATGAATTTTTTGTATTCCTTTTCAAGATTTGAGTTTCCATGAAAGAAATTTTCAAGTAGTAAACCATTTATAATCTCGACGAATTTCGAGGGAGAAATTCATATTAAGGGGGGTAAAATGTAACAAACCTAGATTTTATGAGATAGATTATTTTAATTTCTTTGATTTCTTGTGTTTTATGCTACACCAATATTATCTTTCACTATACACAACACCATATTAGCTTGTAGTATACGCAACACTAATCTTATCTTGGGTTACACACAATTTCAAGTCCTTTTGATAGAATTCATTTCACGAAACACTAAGTATAGATTTTTTTCCATATATAAATGAAATAAGTTTGGATTATGTTATAAAAAACACAAAAAGGAATATTTCACTAATGTTAACACTGACTTGGATTGCATTACATGCAAGAGAGACCTTCCTCAATATCTTACATTGTACATAATACCGAGTTTCATTAAACAATGATCTATTATTAAAATATTATTATTTAATGGCATATAAAATAGCAATTATGAAAAATTTTAACTAAATTTTAAACTTTATATAACATTATAATTCATCTACTAAATTTTCAAGAACACAATTTGAGAACAAAATCAATTTTTTTGGGTAAAAGAATTATTTTTTCAAAAAATGCAGTTTTACCGCCTTTTGATGGAGCACCCATTTTAAATATAGTTTTTAACACTTTTATAAGTTAAATTTGACAAAATAAACTTCTTATATGGAATAGGGACATAAAAATTTACTTTTTTTTTTGAATTTTTTCTATTTGTTTGATAAAATTCAAATTTTAATTAATAGTGAAAAATACTACATTTTAATTCGAAACTGCCTTTTCATATAATTTATTTATATAGTTAGAGTAAATTTGTAATTGGTTTTAAAGTGTAATTGGATTATATTTTTAACTTTTAATCCAATTTTGTTCATTACATGTAATTACTCTTTTAAATTGGACATAAACACATGTAAATTTTTTTTGATAAGTATTACTTTTTAAAAAAACCTACTTTTTGGTTTTGACAACATGAATTAATTTTAATTTAATTACTACAAATTCTGTGTTTTGAATTTGAAAAAATGGATTCCATATTTGGAATCATAATTTTAAAATTAATTAAATAGGTACCTTTTATTTTTAGACATTATGAATAGTAACTTTAGTAATTATTTTATTTACCATGATTAAAGGGTAAATCTGGTAAATAAGGGTAAAAAATAATAATATAATAATATTAAACTACCATAAAACATTTCCATATCCTATTGGATGAGATATTTATGACCATGGGTATCCTTGGGTCTATTTAGGGACCGCATGTTTTCACTTGGATGTGAAAATGACATTTTATAAGAATTAATTTAAAGTAAAGATAATTATAATCTAAACATATATCTTTTACTAAATCGATTTTATATAGGGTTATTTAACTAATGAATATTTATATAAGTATTAATTAGAAATATAAAAATATTTTATACATCATGGTATTTTATTTATAATTTTTATACACCAAATAAATAAATTTATTTATGACACAATGATGATGTAGTGATTATCTTTTTAATGAATGATTTAAATAAATGAGATTATAAATATTAAAATAAATTTATTTTGAACCTTTTTATACCATACAAGAATTATATGGATTAATATGACTTGTTATATTTTAAATAATGAGTTTTTTTCGAAATAATCAAGTTTTTATGGATTTTTAAAAATCTTTATATGAATAGTATAAAAATTGACATAAATGAGTTTTTAAAAAAAATATTTTTTATTAAATGATATAATAGTCCTAAAAATGTAATATTGTCCAAATGACATAGATAATGTTTTAAATTTAATTAATGAACCACTTTAGGTTCTATTTTAATTTTATACTAACTATTTTAACCATATAATATGAATATATAAGAAGACATGGTAAGAGTTAAATTAGTTAACTAAGGGTTAAAGCTAAATGATATGGTTAAATTTTAGACCTAAAAAATTCTAAAAACTATTGGTTTGGAGTATTTATAACAATAATAATATTATATTATAATTAAATTAGTTTTGGACCTTTTTAAACCTAAAATCATTTTATAATAAATTAATATTTTGGTAGTTTCCTAAAGTGCCCCTCTCCTCTCTTATTGAAGGGCACATGATCCATCTCCTATTCACTCCATTTTAAACCTTAAAGTGAAGACACAACATAAAAATTTCTCTTATAAACATCATTATTTATATTATATAGGTTTGAGTCTTCTCAAAAGACCAACTCTAGTGCCCTGAGAGGAAATTTAAAGGTGGCATGTCGAGGAAGAGGTAATCTCTTCTACCGGCTCTTTCAATTTTATTTCTTATTAGACTTCTTCTTAATTAGTTGTTTCATTATAAAGTAATAAAATAATTATCACTCATAAAATTATATGTTATTATAAATATTAAACAACACTATTTCACCTTATATACATCCTACAAAAAATGAAATCACTACGTGTGCGTACGTACAACTTACTGTCTCCATGCAGTGGTGTAATCTGTTTTCACCACCACCTTACTTGGATGAGTATAATGGTGGAAATAATAACTATATATTATTATTATAAGATGATACTTATTTTGAGATATTATAAACCAACCACTTCAACACCATTTAATAATTATGAGAATGATATCTTCACTCGTGCGTACGTACGACTTACCGTCTCCATGATGCAATGAGATTCATTTTCCATGTTAACCATTCATGAATGATTAGAAAGTATATAGAATAAATAATAATGAAATATATGACATAATAATGATAATATATATATATATATATATATATATATATATATTTCATTTACTTACTTCCATTCAACTCAATAAGGAAATGAAAACAACGTTCATACGTATGTATGACCTACCTTCTCCATGAACGGTGTATTCCATTTCATTTATCTATCTATTATATAAATATATATATATATATATATAAGAAATATATATGATATATAAATCATTTTTTACATTATATGAGTAATTAAATAATAATATAATTAATAATATCAAGAATAACAATTTAAAACACGTACGATAAATAAAATGATTATTAACCAAAATGTTGATTTAACATGGAATTGACAAATGAACGGTTAATATAACATCATAAGTGAATCATATATGATATAATAAATATTATTATGGTTATTTTATGAGTTAATAATATGTTTAAACCCACTATACAAGATTTTCAGACACATAAAAAGGAAATCAGACCTATGGTAAGGGACAATTTTACAATCTCATCTTTTTCCAAGATTATTTATACGTAAGTATTTAATCGGGATATATTTATCATCGATGTACATGTTTTCTAAAAATGTTTTCATAAAACGTTTAATATTCTTATATGTATGTTTAAAGTCATTTTTACCCATTTTTGACTTTTACTACATGGTTTGGAAGGAATATTTATTTCTATTACCATATGATTTACTTTTTGACTTATCCAACAAAAGTATGAGGGGAATGTTTTTTTAAATTATATGGATTTTTAAACTTTCATAAATAATTATTTCCATGAAGCTTAATTTATAATATTTCAAGTTAATTTTCAATGAAATTCTTTTCTTTTAAAATTTAATGACATTTTGAGAAAATAAAACGTTTATAAAGAAAAAAGGATATTTTCCTCAAGAACTAAGTTCAAGTGTTTTATAAAAATTATTTTCCATCTAAGATGACACTCTTAAATAGGGTGATGAATCTATCCCCATTATTACTATTATTCGATTGCGTTAATTATAGAATAATATTTTTTATGGATTATGTTATGAGAGAATGATATTTAAGAAACCCATTTTATTTTACAGGTTATTCTATGATGAATGATTTATGTTTTGTGGAACATGTAAGAATGATTTAATTATGAGATTGGTGGGTCCTATATCTCCCTCCAATGCATTGGGTAAACAATTATATCTCATGAGATAGACATGACTGTAACGACACATAAATCCTATTTAGTAACACTTGGAAGGAACAATAAGTAAACCCGGTTTAGTAATGGAATTTGTCTACTATGATGTTATAGGCATCAATTCCTTGTATACCATGGGAATCATATTTTTTTCTTATTAGTTTCCCACAATTACATATTTTATTCCAATTCTATTCTATCATAGTTAATGTTCCTTTATGACATATTTCTTACATACTTCCAAGATTTATTTCTGGACTCTATATTTTGATGTTTAAAATTTATGTTCAAATATTTATAGTTTGTTTTATGTTACCCATTTTTACCCTTAATGATCATTTGAGCTCACCATTTTTCTGTTTTCTTTTCCCCAGGATACAAAGAAAGTTTTTAGGTAGGAAAAATAAAGGGGAATATATCTATTGGATGTGTTGATGATCTTTCACCTAGTTAGAAGATTATATTTCGAGTTTCCAATGACACTAAAATAATACGGTCTTTGGGAACATATTTGTGTAATGTATTAAGTATTCTGAAAAATAAATGTAATTTCCATGTACGTCAAGCTTGGGTCATTAGAGTGTGTGTGTGTTTAAATATAATTGTACCCCCAAGAAACTAATATAATATTCCTAAATCTATATTTCATATATTTTTCCTCAATACTCTCTACATGAGTAATGATGTACACTTTACCAGATTCCCACTTAGAAAGAACTTCTAATTATACCTGATTCATCTCCACTTACCAATGAATCTATAGGAACACCATAACTAAATTATAATAATGGAGTTTACCAAGGAACCCAATGGAATTTATTTACCTTCAAACACACACTATAATATATTGTATAACCTCATGCCTACTGATTTAATTGCTTAAGTGTTCATACTATTGAAAGGATAATACATGAAGGGACTGATAAGATGTTTTCCATCATGGGGTTATCCTAATCATTGTCTTTCTAAACCCATATATTCAATGTCTAAACACAATGTTGCATCAAATAAAAATAATCATGAGTGGTAAGAAATTACAACTCATACTTGATATCCATCCATGTTTTTGAATCCCAGCCCAGACAATACATACTAAGAACAAGAGACTTGACCATATAAACTATGAAATGAAATAATTGTCACATCCTCAAATTATAAATGGTGCTCCCCCACCATTATAAATCTCATACTGCAACTCCCCAAGTGGAGTTACCCAAATTATATACCATCAAATGTGTTCTAAATTTATAAATTCTTATTAATAATAGTATAAACAATCCTTGAAACACCCCATTCTTGAATCCATGAATTTATAATGATGTTATCCAATTCCATACAAACACACCAATGATTTATCACGCACCTTTACAATATCACAAATCATAACCTAAATATTAGAATTTCATCATCATTAATCACATCCTTAAATTATAATCCAAATTATATATAATCATGCATTATAAATTTTGAATATTGATAGACGTGTCATCCCACTACTAATGGGACATTCCACTATCCTTCAAATTTTCGATCACATATTTCAGTCCCTATGCACAGGTGTGTCTCTCAATACCTACCTACAATCTCACCATAGATTAAAAGAATTAAAAAAAACAAAAAATTCTCAACAATCATCTCTATGAATTAATCAACATGGGATATAGAACACTATACCATCATCCCTACATTACTCGAGTTTTAGAACCACATAGCTAGCATAGGTCCAACCATAGGTCAAATACTAATGAACTGTATCAAAAAAGGGATATTTAATATAAATAACTCACATTTTCCATTACATATTTTAAGATTCCCCAAAATATCTATTCCTTAATTAAATCTCCATTCTATAAAATGTGTGATCTTTAAAATGATTCCTCTAATAAGTCCTTATCAACTACCCAAATTGACTTTATTCGAACCAAATGTGTATCCACTCACATATATTTCAATAATAAAAATATAATCACATTTTTTTGAATCAAATCATTGAAAATAATAATTGTCAAACCTGAAAAATGGTCCACACATTCCATTCATATGACAACCATATATCCAAATAACCCTAAAATGTGTCTTCCTTAAAACATGAACCATATAAATTATATAATTTATGCCTATATGATCACTTACACATGGGTGTTTTTTCAAAACAAAAATTATCTACACATGATATACCCATAGCTGACTTAATCATTTATGATCAAATCTTGGAACTCTATCAAGATCCATAATAAATATAACTAGTCTTAGAGTCCCACTAATCCGACCCCGTTATTATATAGATGATACCAAATTAACTCTAGGAACTATATATCTCAACATCCAACAAAATTCTACATGAATTTTCTAACACTATCAAGGGTATCCAACATACTAAGGAAACCCATAATAATTCTTACAAAACTTTTAGTGATAGTACTTCAGTTCCAATCCATATCAATCTAGAAGGAGTCGACTCCTAAACTACCCCTTCATGGGTTTCCATACAACACTGGTATATATGAATTGTACACAATAACTAGATGAGGTCCCATGAAAATATTTATTTAACCCTTAATCATGAAATAAACTCTATCCCACCTATATAGAACACCAAAAATATGTTGTATAATTAAAAATGGTATAAGTTATAATTCATACATTAATAAACCAAAAAAAATTTCATTCCTTGTAAACAATCATACATAAGAAAATGAATTTCAATATAATCCTATAATCTATGTATTATGTATGTACAAACACCTTATACTAATCATGGAAAAAGTAAAAGGTTGAAAAATAATAAAACAAGTCATCAAATATTTCTAAAAATATATATCAAATATAATAATGTAAAAAAGAAAATAATTATCCCATTATGACGGTAACTTGGAAATCCCACCAAAAAGGGGTTTGTAACTCACAACCCTGATATCCATATAAAATTATATCAAATTTCTATCTATGACTACAAGTTTTTTTCTTGGAAATATAAATAAAAAACAATTATATAATATGATTTTTTAACTAACTAAAATTTTAATAATAAGATTTCAGATGCATCACCACATGAACTAATGAAAACCTCTCCATATGCTAGAGGTTTATAATCTTACATGAGTGTTTATAAATAATGTTATAGAGACTATAATCTCTATATCATAGCTAGAAATAATAATAAATAACCATACATGACCCACACTAGTTAAATAGATTTAAAAATTATATGATTATACACAAATAAAATAATAACAAAATACACACACACCATGAAATAAAAAATGTAAAATATAATAGGCATATACATATAGCCCATCAAATCGTCCAATGGACTGATCACATATGAAAAATAAATAAAAATGATATAATATTAATGAGTCCCTTATAACAATCTTAAGACTCATGAAGAATCTATATAAAAACCTTATAGATATTCTCATGTCATATACACTATGAAAACTATGATAAGACTTATTGGAAAAAATACAAGTTCTATAAATGCATCTGTATTCCCATTCAATGTTTGATTAATACATCTTATTAGGGACGCACCACGTTACCATAATGTACAAGATCATATGAATGTGTATTCTTGAGGAAATAAATATACACCATACATAATGTATATAATGACATATTTTGGGTTATCATGTTCTAACCAGGTCACTAAAAAATACCACTATACCTAACATAATCACCTCAAGTGGACCATATCTATTACAATATCATGACATGAGAAGATTTTATTTTGATTAAAGAATGGAACTCTTATCTAAAAATTGATACAAAATTTATATAATTTCATAGAATCTCATCTAGTCTAGACATAAGATAAAAGTTTCTTGGGGAATCCCAAACTCTCTACCTGTATTATTATATATGATAAATTCTCTATAGAGTCTGAATCACTCATTCGTTTAAACAACAGGTAGAAAATATCACATGCCCCTATAAAATATTTGTAATTCTGACCAAATATTCTAAATCATACAAGGTGTTACAAGACCCAAATCAGCCTACCCATATGCATTATTTCAACTCTTGAATTGATATGAGCACCTAGGTGGTGCAACACAACACTAAATTTTCCAAACTATATGTGACCATATTCTCAATAACTAAATCAACATAGTTAGATGAACACAATAAATATGGATTTAACTAAAAATGAATGAAATTTATCTATAATTACCCACACATGTATCATATAATATCATGGATACCATAATTGGGATTAGTTATACCTGATTATATCCTAAAACCAATGCTTCATCTCAATCCCATGATAGCCTTATTTATGTAAAAAATCCTTATAATAAGGAAATCAACTCATCAACAATTTGAATAAAAAATATTGGATCACTAGGAAAATGACTATGTGACATAATTTTACTAAAATAGTGATATGTATAGAGTGTTTACCCATATTCTATGTCATTAATACTTTATTTATTGAATCACCATCAGTTTAGTTTGATTCATCTAATCTCTAGTTGAATAATAGTAAAAAAAAGTATTGAAACACCCATATTTAGAGGGAAGACCATGATAAATAATTATATGTATAGTTGGATGGAATTATTTAACTATACTATCCAAAAAGATCCTAAAAAAACTATAATACATGGGTTTTTCTTTTGTTTATAACCATGGGATGAATGGATGACCAAATGAACTATCCTGAGTGATTTATAACCAAAATGATTTGGGGATGACAAAAAACTATGTGTCAGGTTCTGATAAATGTTTTTCCCATACTGGGTACTTATTAGAGGCCATTAGGTAATGAAGGACCATATGAGAAACTATGAATATGGGGGCCTCACCAGGTATCCAATGTATACTAACTACGTACTATATGGGGATTTTACATAGTAATAACTGTCTAGAATCCCATTGAACCCTATAGAATTACCCTAAGAACCACTTGATAATCATGTCACAGGTAGAACCAACTACTTCTGGTGTCTCACCACTCAATTTATATAGTAATTATCTATAAAAAACTCATCTTTCCAAAATTTTCCCAAGTTTTTAGGGTTAAGTGTTTAAATGTAGAGTCGCTTGGGCTGTCGATTCCTTAGAGACCTAAGATGTAACTTACAGACATATACATTCTGTGGATTTTTTTGGATATAAAGTGGCCAAATTAGTGGTTAATTTTAGATAGGTTTAATTTAACACTAATATACTTAAGTGACTTCAAATTAATAGAATGGGTTGATCCTAGGTTATTGCTTGGGGGTGGATTGGATGAAATTATTTTTTTAACGATTTCAATTTCTTATATTTGATATGGGTTTATTCAAGAAGATCAATCAACTTCATAACTTACTAATTTAATACCAACAAAACATAATAATAATCACCTATACACTTGGAGGATAAAATTTATGAGCACTCCATGGTAAAGGTTCGTATTATCACTTGAAGTATGTGGCCTTAAAATTGAACAAGGACGAAGAAGTTTTGAAATTATCAAATAAAAATCTCAACTAAAAGAAGTAATTATACATTAATGGGGTGATAAATAACATCCAATATATACCCTTTATACTCCCTTGGATCAACCCCTAAGAGGGTTATAAATCCATTGATCCTATGATCTTAATGGAAATGGTAATTAGACTCATGAGGGAGGAATTGAATGAAAAAAAACAAAAACAGAGTAACAAACACTCCATCATTGTGTGATAAATATCAATAGGTTTGGTGTGAATAAATTCATTCCATGAAAACAATAAGTATTTATGTTTTAAAAAAAGAACATAAAATGGTAATAATAAGTTTTATAAGAAAATTAAGGTGATTGGAATAACTTACAATTGAGGAAGAACATTATAAAGGAAAAGTGGCAGCATAACATTACAATGAAAGAAAGCACCAAATATTCCCAAATCCATCACCACCACTAACTTTAATTTTAATTTTTGAAGCCTTGGGCCGACCCTCCAATATTTAAAGTCATCCCACTTGAGTATGGTAGGCTTAGGGTGGTGGAAAGCTTGTGGAAGTTATACTTTTCCACTCTTGACCCGAAGTGGAAGCCATATTGCATCCACTGAATAAAGGTGTAGAAATGAACTTCTATATGGAAAAATAAGAGTGATCCAAAGAATAAAAAATGTATCCCCAGATATATCATAACTTCTTGTAAAATTTCAGCACAAATGGAAATTTGGTTTGCATGATATGATTAAATTGGTGGGCTGTTTTTCTGGTCCGTAGAATCTGGCCCAGAATTTTATCTCCAACTTGGGATGCATGTAAATTCCTTTAAAACTTATAATTAGATCTTATAACTGTTTTAAGAAATGTTCCCCATGATTTCATCTATATTAAGATCAATTTTCATAATTATTGGGCTTGAATCTTCGCCACTATAGTAGTTTTATTGGGCTGTTGTCCAATTCACTTTACAAAGAATGTTTTTGTTCAAGGCCAACTTTGGTGGTTTTCCAATATGAATCTTCAAGGACTAAAAAAGTATGAATTTTTCCCAATGTAATGAGAAATCTAAAAATTAAATATGAAAATAAAATAAAGTCCATTTTTTTATTTTAGGAGGTGTTCAAAAATGTACCTTGTAATAGTGCATTTTAAGAGGGAATTACAAACACAATGTGAATCAATGTTTAAAGTATAAAATGAACTAAAATGGTGTTTATAAATAATAAATCACACGAATAATATATATATATTATCAATTAATATTAGCCTCATTCTATGTCTAATCACACCCCAACTTGATTTTTTCTAGTCCCGAGAAAAATGTATCTCAAAAACTTGAAATTCGAATACCCTTTTCCAAACACTTTTTAATACACATTGCTCACCAAAAGACCTCATACCAAACAATTATTAAACACATAAAAATAATTTAAAAAAATCTAAGTTTAGAGGAATATCCCAATCCCAAGACCATTCCTTTGTTCAAAATCATCACCATATTTTATCCAATTTCAATTAAGCATGATGAAGTGTTGTGCGTCAAAATAGACATGGGGGTTCATCTTCATTCAAGGGAGAAAATTTGGGAGCACTAGGAGGAATAAAATTTTAATATAAATAGAGTATTAAATTTTCTTATTTTTTTTCTTATTTTTTTTTTCAATTTTTCCATGGTAATTGGAATTGAACTCAATCGAGTCAACCCATGTAGCCAAAATTTGCCGATGACTCCCTAGCTCAAAGACCTTAGGGCACCAAGTGAAGCTCACATACTCGGGCATCATCTCAAGTTTACTCAATCAAAAATAAGTCAAATTACCACAAATAGAGATAAAATTATTCAATCTAGGCTAGAAAACTATAAAGTCACAATCCCCAAGTGCTAAAAGCCACACATTAGGTCATTTCATTACTATACACAAAAAATTTATTGTTTTTTTTTTATTTTTTTGAATACTCATATTAAAAATAAAATTATCACCAAACATATGGTATTTATTTGGGGGACCCCATGAACTCAAACTAACGCCCGACAATGAGAAATTATTTTAAGTGGGATAATATTATTGTAGATTATGGAAGAAACTAGTTAATATTTTTGGTTTAGTGTTAGTGGAGGAGGGTTCCTTTATGGTTGATTTTAAATGGTATATTCACAAATATGCATTCCTTGATGTATAAAAATAAAAATTTCACATGAAATTTGGATAAAAAATAGACAAAGGATGAGTATATAACATTTATATATTCTTCCACATAATTTCAAGAATTTTTATATATACATTTTATGTCTTCACTCCATTTTATAACCCTTTTAATTTTGGTCACCCTTTGCCATAATAACATTCATTTTATCTTATTAAATTATTTTCTCCTAGAAATAAAATCCACCATTTTTACCATTTTTAACATGATGATTCAAAATATTTAGTTGATTTTATAAAATTAAATATATCTAATTATAAAAAATTAATTTTTAAATAATAATATTTAACATAGATAAAAGTATTTTTTTATAAAAAATATATTTTAAAACATTATATAAAATTAAACTAATTTATAAAAATATAATAATAATTTATTGAATGTTATAAATTTTTTTATATATAAACATTATTTATTACATAAAATTTAATACTTAAAATATGATAAATTATACTCTTAAATATTACATATAATATATACTAAAGATAAAATCATTACAAAACCCATATTTCATTGTTCATGAATAATATATTTTTTAGTAATTCTAATTCCTTAATAATTTCAAGCATTTTTTAGTCATTTTAGAAAAAATTTCAAAAAAATTATTAATAATTTCTTTAATGAAAATAATATATAAAAATTAATCATGTGAACAAATAATTTTATTAAAATAATTAATATTTTTTACAAATAAATTACACATTATTATTTTATTAAATAATTATTTTTTATATATTATTTACATAACAAATAGTATATTCATACACGTTATTAAATTGTAAATTAAAATAATATAGGCTTTCCTATAACTATTTAACAGAAGTATGAATAATGATCATATATCCAATGCCCATATATCTAGAGACAATATAAGTAATTCTAATATAATGATCATAATATAATTTTCTATTAAAAAATATAAGATTATATCTTAAAATTAATTTTATAATTTTAATGTTTTGTATTGACTCAATAGTCTTATAAAGTGGTATGGTCATTAAGGGAGACTTTGAGTATGAGTACGTCAAGCTCATATTATTATTAATTTACTCTAGTTTTATACTGATTATTTTTTTCTAAAATTATTTTTAATTTTAAATTCTTGTAATATAATATGAATTATTTCATTTAAAATTTGTTTTATTATCCCATAATTGAATAGAAAATTGATAATTTTATTTATTATTTATATAAGATATGTTGTCCAACAAATTTTATTTATTAGATTGAATTTCAAACTAAATGTTTATGTTATTTCGTTAGGTACAATCTAAAATAAAAAACATATTTTGTTACTCAGATTCATATAGTGATGGTACTTTTTCTCATTAAAACATTAATTTAAAAAATCAATTCATAAAATAAATTATTTATCCCTATAACATTGAAATTTATCAGTGTTTCACTTTCATTAAATATTATATCTATAATGATTGTTATCTACCTATTATTTCCCACAAAACTAATCATGTTATTGTTTTATAACCCCCATGTTGAATATATGTGATGGATCTAGTGTGTACTACCTCAATAGTGATACATGGAACTCACCACGTACTTGTTGTTGGTTTTTTGGAAGAACTAATCGATATTCTATAGTCCCCACATAATCAAGAATCTCTTTTGTACTACATGTATCTAAGACACAACATTAACTTATAATTTAATATCATAACCCATTTCCATGGTGATATTTTAAGGAATATGTGGTCCCCAACATGAGACTCTATATCCCATCTATTATTATCAATATATTTTTATTTTTAAATTTACACTAAATTAAAATAAAAAATAGTGTTTTGGATTTGGATTCAATATATAGAAAAAAATATGTAATAAAAAGAATACTACCTACAAATACATATCATCCTAGAAATTTTTTCCTCACTTTCCACAATTTATATAAACCCAAAAATAACATATATTAATAATACATTAATTCCAAATTTTAGATAAAACATATCTCAATACATCACAGAACGAGAGGACTAAAAGGTTTAGTGTCTTGGAGACTATCTATATAAACATCTTAATTTAAAATAATTTTTAACATTTATTAATAACCATTCTCCTCTACACCCACTTATATACATCACATATGATATAATTATATTTATTAAAAGGGGAATGGGTACATAATAAATGGGAGATCTCGAATTCTCTGTAAGGGAAACTTATCAACTATTCATAATTGTTACATCATAAAAATGATTGAAAATACAAGAAAGTGAGAAATATCAGATAAAATGATTCTAAGAACATATGTATATATATCATAAACCATCATTTATTTTTCATGATCATTGAATAGAAACATAATACTAATGAAGAGTCCTAAAAAAATTTAATAGAAAAACATTACAAAATTAAAATTGATATGAGGTAATAAAATAATAAAGTGGAATAAATTTATAACATATAATATCATAAATATATGGACTATCATGGAAATGAATAAAAGTTATGATAAGTTCAAAAAAGTTATCATAGGAAAACATTGTGATAAAATCTAAGTTTTTGCACTGTTTTTTTTGTAAAAAAATCCATTGTGTACACAGTAAATAATATCATGATATATAAATCCATAAATAATTGATTAAATGAAATGTAAGACCATGCACTTCATCACCCACACATAAGATTTACACTTAAAATCTAAATATTCATCATTACAAAAAATAACCCATGAAAATAAATTGTGTTTTATACCTTATCCAAACTATATCACATAATAAGAAATGATAATTTTATTCCAAAAACATAATCCAAATGAATAAATTATATAAAAAGATCTCATATAAGATGATTTAAAAAAAATTAATCCATTAGAGAATATTTATTTTAAAATTAAAGAGAAATCGGAAAAATTATTTTTATTAAAAAATATTTCTTAATATAATAATAAAAAGACATGATTTTAAATTCATATTCAAAAAAACCATGTTGTTATAATGAAGATAATATTTATTAAAAAATTTCATCAATTTTTTTCTGATAAACAGGACATTAAAAAAATATAAAACTTTTCAAAATGTGATGTAAAAGTTAAAGATATAATATCACAGTAAGAAAAAACATTTAAAATATATTTAAATTCCTTTATTGAAATCAAACATCATTAAGTGGATAACAAAACCATTATTTTATATTGAATAAAGGGAAATAAAAATATCATTAGTGTTAGAAAAATTAATTTTCCACTAGGTAAATGAGAACATTTCTAGAATATACAAACATGAATATGGGAAAAAATAAATTAATATATATGATAATTATTATTAAGAGAATTAATTTTTTTTTAAATGAAACAATAAATCCATTATGGTATAAAACTTCAATTTGCAACATGATTTCCTCAAAAAGGATGATGGATATAATAAATATAAAAATCATAGGTTTGAATCATTCAAATTTTAAAGATCATAATAAATTTGGACTCCTTATATCTCATGGAAAATATTTAAGCCGTGAAAAAACACTTACAACATGGGTAGCATTAAAATAATAACATAATGAAAGTGTGAGATTTAAATTTGACTAAATTACATTCCATAAAAGGAATTAATTTATATAATATGTAAAATAGGTAGTATATACACCACATAAATTTAAAAATGTGCAAAATAAAAAAAATGTATCAAAGAGATGAATATTGAGATGAAACTCTTACCTTGGATAAGGTTCATTATGCACTTTCACCAAATGATCTGAATAATTAAATTATATTCATTAATTACATATCGACGATCCATTATCATAAATTTAATCATAATAATAATCATTTGTAATCATTCTATACAATCATAAATACATACAAATATATCTATTCATATTAGATAGTTCTAATATATTTTTTAACATTAGGTGTCTATAACATTAATTGTTTTACTAGTTTCATTGGAGCAGTTTTGGTATTCATCCTTATACCAAAGTTCATATTTCAAAAACCATTAATGTTACTATGAGGTATGATTTTAAATTATATTTTAATATTTAATTTTCTTTCATGAGGGTTTCATTTCCTATCCTAGAAGATGAAATCAATAATAAGCTTATTTTAGTGATTTTTAAACAATGAATGGTGTATTTAAATTATTGAGTTTAATATTGATGTATCCATCCTAGAGCCAAATTTAAGTAATTATTTTAATATTTATTTAAAATTACATAATTTAATTTGTTTTTATAGTCATCCATGATATAATTTCATATCATTTTTCAAATTAGTGACCAAACTGCCCCAACATGAACATAACATGATTAATGAAGGATTATGATGTGATTTAGTTTCAATAGAATTACAGAATTTTAATAATTATAACATTTACTATTTATTATCTTGATATATCAAATTATAAATTAATTAGATGAATAATTAAAGGGTATTAAAATGTAACATAATTAAAATAAATTATTTTCATCTTAGTATGTTTGCTTTAAACTATTGAATTATCAATGATCATTTTTTGATCATATCATTAATAATTTCACTATTCTTTCATTCCATAACCTTAATGATATTAGCAAGATCATATTTATCCATTAAAACATTTATCATGACCATCCATTTAAGTTGGAGATGAATATAAAAATGGAAATCAATCTTTCAATTGGGGTGGTAGTCCTCATATATGCTTGGATGATGATTTAGTTTCCTAAAACATAATTATAACATCCCATACTTAGTGTGACCACACTGGTTCCTAGAGCTAGTCTTTCATATGGCCTTAGGCTTTCCTCTCCATATTCTAGTGGATTTAAACTAGCAATTATGGTTTAATAAACAATGAGGGGAGACTATACCCTATATACCAGAGTATCAAAACTATATAAATCCAAATAAACATTTACCAAAATATAATAATTAGTAACCATGTATCATTTAATCAATTCCAAAATTGGGTAAATGTCCACAATTGGAAATAGTATATATGTCATGTTATTATGGTGTTATATTTCAATGAAAGGTAAAAAATAATGATACAATGATGATCCCCAAAATGTGTCCTAACATCAATCTGGTTCTCTCAAGAATTCCCCATCCCATATCACAAATCATCCATTTAATATGAGGAAGTTTCAATTAACCTAGCCCAAAAACAGAAAATCTTCTCAGGTACCAAGGGAAAACTAAATAGAGTGTGATGGGAACATAGTAGGCCACCACAAGTAGGGACTAAATAAATATATAGTCTATTAGAAATGTATGTAGAAGATAAAATAAATAATAAACAATGAAATAATGAATCATGTTCCATAATAATACATTTTTTCAATTGGCCACTTTTCCCCTTAAATTATACCGAGACCCAACCCACCTAACCTTTTTCAACCATTCCAAATTTCTGGTACATCAATAAAAAGGGGTTAAAAATTTAAATAATAAAGGTCATAGATAATAATTTCACCTTCAAATATTAGGGTGAAAAAATAAAAGTAACCATATTATATAAAAATTCATTACTGTATGAATCATCAAACATGAACCCTATTGAATAATAAAGACTTCCATGTCCATCAGATCATGTCAAGGATGCCAAACATCATGTATATACTCCTACATTTAGGATACAGAATATCACATCCAATATCGATTCCAATTGGCGTGGATACTATAGTCCACCATTCACATTTGGGATATGTTGAATGTCATAACTATCATCCCAAACATTTTATCATTTGACAATTTTCGAGGACTAGCCTATGAGGCCTTTTCAAAATATCAAAATATCAGGATTTCACACCATCCATAAAACTTTTTTCACATGGTATATCTCTTTCAAAACCTTTATCCAAAATCAATAATTATAAATTTATCCATTTACACATTTTTAAAAAAACATTAAGGTTTTATAAAACCATTTAGACACAAAATCATACCCCTTTAATAAATCCCATTTTATATCTCCAAAACTTTTATAAAACATCCAATTTTGAATTAATCAAAATAAAACTAAATTTCATGTTATGTTGTTCAAACAAAAAGTAAAATAAGATTAATTATCTAAACCACATATATCATAATTTATAAACTGATTTCCATTATTCATTGTATTTTTACGCCCTTTGGGAAGCCTTATATTTAGTCTCTTGACAATTTAATGGGGGGACACAATATAATATATATATATAACATTGTTCATTTTTCATAACCATACATAAATGGTGTGATTTAATATTATAATTGGTGTATAAAAGTGATTATTATTTCACTAATATTTTTCTAGAGATAATGGACTAATGACTTATTTGACCGTATTCGACTTACCGAAGTCATTTTGGAGTTATTTAGAAAATATCATCAAAACATCTAACTTTTACATAAATAATTAAGTAATTTTTATAACAAGGAAACAAGTGATATAAAAGGAATAATAATTATCAAAAAATGTTATATTATAGGTTTAAAATAACCAATTTTTATTATTCATGAATATGAAGAGGGTACATAATGAGTGAGACTTGCGGTAAGGGTGAATTTAACTAAAGCACCATTTTAAGTTTTTTAAATATTTATTCTTATAATTCATTATTATTCATGTCAATGTTTTTAAAATATTTTTAAGGTTTTTTTTATATAGACATATTTGTTTTAAAATGTTACTTTTAAAATTTATTTAAAATGTTTCAATGTGTAATGGGAAAAATTGATTCAAAAATTAATTTTATAAATATTTTAAATTGGTTTTTTAAAATGGATTGATTATTTCAATAACATGAAATGTTTTCTTATATGTGAAAATGATATTTTATTAGTGAAATGTTGAATATTTCAAGATTTTATGTGTTTTTAATATATAATGGTACATGAAAATTTTATGGGTGAACGTGATATAGATTATACCAAGGGTTGATCTCTATTATGAATCATGAAAGATTAGTGAGTCTGATATAGCTTATAAAAAGGGTGAGACCTGTTATAGCTCTCTAACAAATTGGGTACTCAGGAGGTGGAATTCCACCATATGGTTATTCCATTTTTAAGGGTGAATTTAAGAGTTATTTGTTAATTATGACCCAAGAAACAAATATGATTTGAATATGATTGATAAAGAGTTTCTAAGAAATGTTTTTAATGGGTTTTCATGTTTTCAATGGACTAAAAATTCTATAAATTTATATCCCTTACTGATCTTTTTATTCTCATAACATGTTTTGAAATTTTTTTCAGAGGTATTAATATTTTTTGGGGAAAATAAGATGTCATGATGAAATAATTGAAGACGTTTCTCAAAGATAAATCACATTTTATTATAAAAGGGTTTCTTTTGGTAAAAAATGGATACTGATAATACGTGTCCACTTGTAATGTATGGGTTTACATTATAATATTTTTTCCAAATTCTCTGGAACACTAAACATAAAAGATCCTTAAATGTTAATTTTAGGTCAAAAACACTTGAATAAGTCATGTTCATAGTTGGGTTATGATAGTTGGTATTGATGGATGGTTTATAAAACTTTGAAGATTAGGATGCTATATTTAGAGTAAAATATATCATCATGAATTTTTTTGGTTGATCATAAGTTTGGTGTCATAGAAACCCATTTTTGAGGATTTATGTTATGGACTTTTAAGGTGTCTAATGTTATTTTTGTAGATATAAAAAGTTAATAGATATAGGTATAAAGGATTTGGTGGTTAATGTATTATATAGTTTCTATGTATATTAACTTTAAATGAATATTTTTCATTTTAACATGTTATAATTCATTTCATGTTTTAATGATGTCGTTTTCAATAGACTAAGGATCATTTATAATGATATAAGGAAATCAACCTTTCACAGACTTATTATCCCATATGGATGATTTGATTTCCATTATTGTTGAAAAGTTTTGTTCAAATGATTTTGATAGCTTTTGAAGCATTCAAATCACCTACTATAAACTATTTGACTTATTTGACACCTATTAATTTCCCAAAAAACAATTATGGGTAAATGTATATTTTTCATTTGATCTAAAATTATCAACTTTACCAACTCTCTTGAAAAGTTAAATTTCACAATGAACATCACGATTTACATTTTGAATGTTTTGCATCATGTTAGAAGAAAAAATGGGATATCAATGAAATCCTAATTTTTGTATTTAAATTATGAGTTATTTTCTTCTGTTCTAAGTAGGAAACATTTTTTAGATGATATTGAAGAATTATAAGGACATAATTCATATATTTGATTGTAGGAATAATTATTAAGTAATAATATGATAAATCATGGTTAATGTTTTAAGAAGGAAGTTGAATGAAGGATGTATTTATGTATTTAGTTTTGATAAATGATTGAGTTACATATAACCCTTATGTTTATGATATTAAAAATTTTATTTGGGAAAAATTAATTTTTTTTGGTGGAGATAAGTTAAATGGTAGCGGTGGACTTTATGGTTTATATGATATTGGATATTGAGGTATTTATGGGTTTTTACAATTTGGGAACAAATTTTTTATTGGAAGATGATTTGGTGATTAAGTGATTAAATTTATTTTAGAAGACAATATATATTTTGGGATCCCTTTATGATTGAGGTAAATTGAATAAAATGGGATTTTATTTGATGAATAAAAGTTGAATTATATTTTGGAAGAATATATGTTTTCATTATGGACCTATGGCGAATTAGGTTATTTATGGAAATGAATATCATAGAAGGAGATTATTACTTTTTGTTATGTGACTTAAAATATAATTTATATTATTTAGAGATAAATGTTAAAATTTATCTTGGAAGACTATATAATTAAATAATTCTGAGTTTTGGGTTTCAATTTTAGATTGGATTATTTTGAGGGAATTTAAAAAAAATTATTGAATGTTCTATGTTGATCATTGGGTATTAATGTTGAATTTTTAATATTAGTGTAGTTTTTCGTCATATAATGGTTTATCCTTTTGGGGGAATTATCATATATTATCCCAACACCTTTGGTATTTGTTAATATATAAAGATAGGATAAATATATAGTTAATCTCTTATGGATTATTTGATTCTCTAGAAGTTGATTCTGGATCTTCAAGAATGAAAAATTCATTTTGATTACTCATCATTTGAAGAAAAAAATGAGATTGTGGTAGAATTTGATTAAAAAATGAAGATATACTTGTAAAGTACATATATTTCATTATTTTAGTAGTATAAGTAGTTAAATAATTCCTCAACACAATGAAATGAATTTTGAAAAAAAATGTAACTGTTTATTTTTTTTATAAGAAGCCAATGACCTTTAAACCAGTCAAAAAATCTTGGTATGGCGATTGTGAACTCTCTCGTGACCATGTTTTCTATCACTCTCCATCAAAAATTGAGGGTTATATTTCTCTTCCATATCCATTTTTTACTAAATGGAACCCAAGAATAAGTTATCTCAAGTGAGCTTCATACTTACCTTTCTTTCTTTTAATGTAGAAGATTCATTAATCCATTTTCCTAAAGTGGGATTTCTATAAAGGTATTTTGAAAAGTCAAAATCAATAGTTTTATATTCTGAGTTCATATTGCAATGACCCAATTTTTTGGGGTGGGGGATAATGTTACCTCCCATGTTTTTAAAAGGAAGCACTATATTTGGTAGTGTACATGATACCCCACATCAAGCATAAATGAACAAATAGATACTATTAATTAAATGTAATTATTATAACCTAGCTATTAGAATAGAGGGTATAAAAATTATTAAATAAATTATGAAAAATGTTTTATGCGTGTATATATATTATTTATTTAGTGACCAATTAATTATAAATGAAAATAAAAAACTTTTTTATATAAAAGGAAATGTTTTTCTAGAAAATAATTTTTATGTGAGGAGAAGTGTATTTATAAAATAATAAAATATCCCTTGTAGGGTTATATTAATGATATATATATATATATATATATACATAAAATTTTCAATCTAATGTTTAGAATTCATGTTATATGTTTTCTAGACATGATATAAGAACAAATTTAATTTTATGCATAAGAGGGATATTTTTCAAAAAATTTATTTTTACCACCTTTTGATGGAGAACCCTTTTTAAATATATTTTTTGGATATTTTATAAATTCTAATTGAAAAAATAAACATATTATTTAGAATTTGAGTATAAAAATTCACTTTGGTTGGTTTTTTGGTATTTTTCTAAGAGCTTCGATATTTTTATGAATAATGAATAATACAAAATATTAATTCAAAAATTATTTTTTATAAAATTTATTTTTATAGTTAAATTTTATTTTTAATTATTTTTAAAGAATAATTAAATCAGGTTTTTATCTGTTATTCTAATATAGGTCATTGGAATCATGTTTACATTGAAATGGGATATAAAAACATTGAGATATTTTGATCCTTTTTACTTTAAAACCTTACTTTCCCAATTCGTCAACAAGATTAATTTTAAATTTATTATATCCAATTCTATGTTTTTTATTTTTAAAAATATAAATATAAGGTTGTGATGAGTATAATATTTATAACGTTATATGATAAACTTATTTTTGAGAAATATGAATAGTAGCATTAGTAATTATTTTTATTAACATTATTAAGGGTAAATTCTCTAACTAATGGTACAAAAAAATATTATAAATTTTATAAAATCAAATTAAAACCGTTCAAAAATTAATTAGATGAGTTATTGGTTCCCCAAATATTCCTCATGACGATTTTATATCAAATTAGAGCCACTTCGATGACTTTATTCCCTTTATATTATTTTATTTTAAAGAAAAGACTATGATGACATACTCGTGTATTAATAACAACAACATTTTTAATATATTGTTATTTAAAAGATATGTAATGCCCCATAACTAAGCTTCTAGATCCAGTACAAAAAGTAGTGTATATTTTTTTTATTTAAAAATAACTAAAAAATGTATATACATTTACAACTAAGGATATTTTCCATTTTAGGATTTTGGGTAAAATGACCACTTTTACATATTATCAAAGATTAAATAGTAAATAAAAGGTAGAGAATAAAATTTTCTCATACTATCTCTTTATAGAGCTAAATTCCATGAATGCTCAATATGAAAATAAGTTTTCAAAAAAAAAATATGGTGATAAATTTTTTTTAGTAAGGGGTTTTTAAAAATCCAGTGAAAAACATTTTTGCAAATACTTATACATTTTAAAAAATATTTTTGAAAATGGTTTTGAAAATATATCATTGAAAATAAGTTTGATAAATACATTTAAAAAATTTTAAAAATACCTTTTATAAGTACTTTTAAAAAATTTATTTTGAAAATACCTTTGATAAATATAATAAAAAATTGCTTTTTAAAGTACTATTGTTAAATACATTTAAAAAATAGCATTTGGAAATTCATTTAAAAAATACATTTAGAAATATCTTTGGAAAACACTTTATAAATCCTTCTTAAATGATTATAATTTGAAAAACATAATTCTGAAAATACTTTTCAATATATAATAGATTTTTGAAAAGTATTTTGAGAATCCTTTAAAAATATGATTTTGAAAATGCCTACTAAAATACTTACTCCTTTGAAATCATATAAATATACTCTTTTGAAAATAAATACTCTTTTGAAAATTATTTAAAGCTTGTGAAAACATATACGCTTTTGAAAACATTATATTTATTATGAAAATGCTTATTCTTTGAAAATACATTAAAATAATCCAGTGGTTTTTCAGAAAATACTATGCACACATTTCAAAATAAAAAATAGCGGCAATTTAAACATTGAATTTTTTTTTGGCCTACCTACTTGTCCTTAGGATCAGGTTCACTCCCAACCCCCTTGTTTACAATGTGAAAGTTCCAATTTTATGAAAACATTTTTATCTTACTTTATATATTTATTCCACTGGGGGAAAACATAAAAATTCATTAAATACACAGGATGATTTATATTCATACATAAATATATAAATAATAAATTTCTTAGGAAATCACTTGTTAAATCTGGTAATACCAAATATCATTTCATTTTTATTTTTCATGGTTTGTTAATAATAATAATTATTATTCATGCATTTAGAATATCTTATAAAATTTCTTTTCATTAAATTGTGAAATCTTATATTTTAACACTTATCCTTAAATAAAAATATTAAATATTATTTTTTTAAATAACAATTTTATTTTTTCGAAACATTAAATAACATATAAACCTTTCACCTAAAATGATAGAAAATGTAAATTTTAAGTCACATGAACTAAAAGTATCAGATTTTTTTCATTAATGGAATAACCATGGGAAGAAATATATAATAAACATAAAATATTATCAATTAATTTAAATTTTCACAAAATAATAGACATATAATTTCAATTTCTTATAAATATCATGAGAACATAAAATATAATAACCTAGAATAATTGTATACATAATAGAAATTATAAAATTACTATTTTAAAAAAATATTTCCATTAATATTATTGACATATATATAGTTTTATTATCATGATCAATTATTAGAAAAATTAAATATGCACAAAACGTATAATTTTAAAAACAAAACTATATAAAACATATAATAATTATAAAGGTAATATTTTTAAATTAGACTATTCTTCATTACGTAATTTAAAACTATTAAGTTGGCTGTTATCATGTTTTTAAATGAATTATATATTCATTTAAAATCACCCCATGATGGTCAGAAATATATATATATATATATAAATCAAACATTAATATAAGGCCTCGGTCTTAAACATTACTTAATATTCAATTAAATGAATAATTCACATTGAGGATCTTTTCAGGTTTAGAGTTTTAAAGAATTAGAACATAACTATTACATCTCAAAAGATTACAAAGTAGAAACTTCTACTAAGTTTCCATAGAATAAAAAAAATCTTAAAAAGAAACATGTCTAGTTCCATGTTTTATATAGCATGACTTTCCCTTGATCCCATCCTTGAACCTATTCCACATTAAGTCCTGTGAAAAACATTTCAAAAAAACTTGGGGTGAGCATAAAAAGCTCAGTAAGGGATACACAAAGAATGAAAACTGTTATTTTTTCAAACATCAAGTAAACCATGTATACTTTATCAAAGTAATACCTTCACCTTCATGAAGTAGTAAAAACTCTTCATTGAATAAAATATCATTACTTACCCTTTTGTAACCAAAGGATTACTATAAAACCCATATAAAGAACACATAACATATAAGGGTAAGTTGGGACATAAACATACTTAAGTGGAATAACCATACGGTTGACTTTCACACATATCACTTAATGGAATAGCCATACGGCCAACTTCCATACATACTTAATGGAATAGCCATACAGCTGACTTCCATACCCAATGCATTGGAGGTTATAACATAACCACCTATCCTGGTATTCACGACACCACCCTTCATATGGTTTATCATGTAACCACCCGTCAAATGTCCAAGTACCATTATAAAAATCATAAGACATAAAACAAATATAATGGAAAGAAAACATTTCCAAAATTTGATCACAATATATCACTTAAATATATTGACATAACAAATCCATTATAAAAAAAAATTTTAATACCAAAATACATAAAAGAGTATATGGTATTTATTTCATTTTAAAAAAACATTACGGCTTTTTCAGGAAGCCAAAGACCAAATAATACTCACGGCGACAGAAAAGGCCATTGTCACCGCATACGTTAAAAGAAACATTCATTTTTGACATTTTGTAAAACGCTTCATAGAAAAAGATTCCTTTTGTATAAAAGTAAAGGTCAAAGGGGTTTATACACCATATAAAAGAAAGTTGTGTATAAAATGAAATATGCCTCAATGAAAGGAGATTGAGACGAAGTCCCTTACCTCGGGTCCGACTTGAATCGACCATTCTTTAACGTCCTAAATAATAAACTTGAGTTAATTTGTATTTTCTTAAGAACCTTTTTCAAGTTCATTATTACTTTTATATCACTTATTGCCATGTTATAAACATTATTTAATCATTTAATTTAATAATGTTTGTTTTGTCGATATTTGGTTCTTAAGTCAAAAGTGGACTTCTTACAATTACATGTTGTTCGTGTGGTCAAAGGTTCTTTATATCCAGAATGACATTCCTGATTTGGATATCATATATATAATATATATCTGGAATATACATTTATTTCTAATATCACATAATCATTTAGAGGTAAGAAATGAAATGCACCGTTCATGGAGATGGTAAGCCGTACGTACGCATGAACGCTACTTTCATTTCTATGTCATATTAATGGAATTAAAAATAAATGAGAGGTATTTATATTTTAATTCCAGAATTATATTAATCATTTATATGTAACATACATCATATATATCAATTATATATATGTACTTATAATAGTACATTACATTTGGGGATAAGAAATGAAATGCACCGTTCATGGAGACGGTAAGCCGTACGTACGCATGAACGCTACTTTCATTTTTATCTCATAAATTAATGGAAAGAAATAATAATGATATATAGGTATATTATAATTCAGTATAACATAATATATAATAACTTTAAATCCATCCTTTATACGTCCCACATATGGAATTAACGAATCACATCACTTTGAGGGGGCGGTAGTCCACACTTCCTAAAATGAAGTTATCATGTTTACCCACAATGGAAACCATAAAGGTATACCACAAATGAAAAATAAAGAAGCATAAGGAAAACATAAACATAATATATATCATATATAAATAGAGTTACATATTAATGGCCACCAATAAAGGTGTTTAAAAGAATATTGAACAATCATCGTTTCGTGAGGCAGAAATTCACCAACCACAGAAACAGTATTTTCTTTAACCATTAGATGTAGATGTGTGTAAGTTTAGCTCGAAATATTATTATAAAAAAAATACTAGTATATTGAAGATACTGGAGTTGTTACAAAAGAAATTAATAAAAAGAGTTTAGGGGGTTGGAGAAGCAAAATAAAATAAAAGAACACAAGTGAAGACATCACCTTAAAATCGGGTAACTCTCTTAGATTTGAGCTCAAAGGCTTCCTTGGGAAGACTTATTCCCAAAGTGAGGCTTCAAGGAGTAATACAGGGACGTGGAGAGACAAAATGGTCAGGGGTTGGCCGAGCCAAAGGCTTTGGAAGTGTGGGTAAGGTGGTAGAGGTGGGGGCCTTTTATAAGAGGAGAGGAGGGGCACTCTTGGAAAGTAAGGAAATGTTACTTTATTTTAGAATGAGTTTCGGATTTTAATGGTCCCAAATTGATGTTTTTAGAGGATAAGGTGATAAGGGTTCTAAATCCACCCATCCAATAGGTTTTTGACATGTGTAGGTCTTAGATTTTACATTATCTTTCCATTTTATTTAAATCGTTAAATAATGAGGTAATCGCTGCATCATCATGGTATCATAAATAATTTAATTTATTTAATGTATAAAAATTATAAAACAAATACTATGATGTAGAAAATCGTTTTACCTTTCCAATGAATATTTATAGTCAAATATTGGATTTGTATAACCCCATGTAAAAATTGTTTTAGTAAAACAACTCATGTTTGTGACATTTTTATTTTAACTTTAAATAAAAAGTTATTAATGTCATTTTCCAACCAAAGTGGCTTAATGGGGTCCCCAAGTTGACTCATGGATTGTCTTGGTCGGCCATGACACATCCAATGAGGTTAGGACATGTGTCAAGTTCATTTCATATTATTACAACATTATTTTTACCTTAAATTACACTAATTACCTCTAATCGTGATTTAAAACTTAATAAGTTACTATTCACCAAAAAATTATTTTAATCCCATTGAACCACATTTTACTTCTTAATGAAAACCATGTATGTCGGATTTTTGAAATTCAAAACACAGAGGTGGTAAAATTTCATTTAAACAAAAAATCAGTTTTTAAGTACCACTTAGTGGTTTCACTATTCATCAAAAATTGAAATTTTTCAGAAAAATACCAAAACATCACCCTAAGCTATATTTGATATTCCAAATTCAAAAATGAAGTCCATTTTACAAAATTCAAAACATATAAGTTGCATTAATTAATTTAATAATTAATTCTCGCTGTTAGAGCAAATAGCGTGTTTTTATGACACAATAAGTATCAAAAGATTGACACTAGTTTAAGTCCAATTTCAAAGTGATATTAATTCCAACGACCAATATTGGATTTAATGGTAAAAATATATTCTAATTTCACTTTAAAAACAATTCGAAAGATAATATAATCATATAAATAAATTAGATTAAAAAGAGGTTTTGAATTAAAATACAACATTTTACACTATTCATTAAAAATGAACTTTATCGGAAAAATACCAAAAATTTACACAAAGTAAATTTTGATGTCCTGATTCTAAAGAAGAGTTTTATTTGGTCTAATAGAATGTATAAGAGTGAACAAAACTATATTTAATGACAGTTCTCCATCAAAAGGAGATAAGTGAACCTTTAGTGAAAACTAGGGCATATACGCCTAAAATTGAATTCTTTCCGTATTTTAAGACTTTATCTTTTATTAGATAAAAGTAAAAACATTTAAAAAACATATATAATCATATTTTAGTTATTTATATCCATTCCCACCAATACAATGACTATGTGTTAACTACCATTTAAAATAATATTATTTTATTACTTGTGTGCAACGTAAGATTTAAAAGAAACTCTTTGTTGCATATCGGGTACGCTATCGAACATAGAAACCCCTTTAAAGTAAAATTAATATTTAATTCATAAATATTAATAAATATGAAATTGTTTTATTCATTATTTACCTGGGATGTTACATCCTTCCCCCCTTTTGGGAATTGCGTCCTCGCAATTTTATTCACTTATCAAAATAAGTGGGGGCATTTATCCCTCATAGCATTTTCAGATTCCCACATTGCCTCTTCAACCATATGGTTTTTCCACAAAACCTTTACCTGGTGAATTACCTTATTTTGCAACAATTTCTCTCTTCGGTGAAGAATATGGGCAGGTTGTTCTTCATAAGATAGGTTCTCCTCCAGCTGAACTACCTCTGGACTCAAAACATGAGATGGATCTGGAATATACTTCCTCAACATCGAAACATGAAAAAAATTGTTTACCTGAGATAAACTCAGAGGTAAAGCCACTCGGTAAGCAACTGATCCAACTTTCTCCAGAATTTCATAGGGTCCAATGAACCTTGGACTCAACTTTCCTTTCTTACCAAATCTCATCACACTTTTCCATGGAGAAACCTTGAGAAAAACATGATCACCTACCTCGAAAGATAGATCCTTCCTCCGGTTATCCGCATAACTCTTCTTCCTACTCTGAGCTGTTATCATGTGTTTCTAAATCAACTGAACTTTTTATACCATCTCTTCTACCAATTCTGGTCCCATCAGCTTCCTTTCACCCACTTCATCCCAAAATGTTGGAGTTCGACACCGCTTCCCATATAATGCCTCAAATGGTTCCATTTGTATACTGGAATGAAAATTGTTATTATAAGAAAACTCAACCAAAGAAAGATGTTGGTCCCAACTTCCCTGATAATCCATCAAAAAAGCTCATAGCATATCCTCCAAGGTCTGAATTGTTCGTTCTAACTGCCCATTTGATTGTGGATGAAAAGCTATACTAAAATTTAATTCAGTACCCAACGACTTCTGAAGGCCTTTCCAAAAGTTAGAAGTAAACCTGGGATCACGGTCAGATACAATGGAGAGAGGAAATCCATGTAACCTGACTATATCTTTAAGATACAAACAGAAAATTTTATCTAGGGAAAAATTATCTCGTATGGCAAGGAAATGAGCAGATTTAGTCAATCGATCAATAATAATCCAGATTGCATTATTACGTCGAGATGTCCTCGGTAATCCCACAACAAATTCCATGGATATATTTTCCCATTTCCACTCTGGCACTGGTAAAGGCTGAAGCATCCCTTTTGGTAACTGTCGCTCTGCTTTAACCTACTGACAAGTCAAACACTTCACAGTAAAATCAGCAATATCTCTTTTCATTCCATCCCACTAGTAATACTCCCGCAGATCCCTGTACATCTTAGTGCTACCTGGATGAACTAAAAATGGGGAACTATAAGCCTCACATAACAACTCATTCTTAAACTGTGAATCACCAGGGACACATAATCTCTTCCCAAACCTAAAAACACAATCATTATCAATGTTGAATTCAGGCAACTTACCCTTCTGAACCAGCTCTACCTTTTTCTGCAACTCACTGTCTTCCCTCTGTGCTTGCTTAATTCTGTTTTATAGGGATGATCTCACTGATACCTAAAACAAAACAGAAGAAATTCCTGCACTAAAAAATTCTATGCCAAAGTTCATCAAATCAAAAACCAAAGGATCTCATTCCAAACGTAGCATGGTTAATGAAGCATTACTTTTTCGACTAAAAGCATCAGCCACTTTATTTTCCTTTCCCTGATGGTAATGAATTGTACAATCATAATCCTTGATTAATTCTAGCCATCTCCTCTGTCTGATGTTCAATTATTTCTTAGGGAATATATACTTTAAACTTTTGTGATCATTATATATTTCACACTTTACTCCATACAAATGATGCCTCCAAATTTTTAAAGCAAAAACAATAGCAGCTAATTCCAAATCATGTGTAGGGTAATTTACCTCATGAGTTTTCAACTGACATGAAGCATAAGAAATTACCTGATCATTCTGCATAAGGACACAGCCAAGTCCCTTCAATGAAGCATCACTGTATATAACAAACTCACCATTCCTGGAAGGAAGTTCCAAAACTAGAGCATTCACCAATCTTCTTTTCAACTCCTGAAAACAATCATCACATTCTTTTGTCCAGATGAACTTAACACCCTTACGAGTTATCTTAGTCATTGGACTAGATAACCGTGAAATTTTTTCAACAAACCTTCGGTAGTAACCTGCCAAACCAAGAAAACTACGGATCTTGGTTACATTTGTGGGTCTTTTCCATTCTTCAACAACTTTTGTTTTTGCAGGATCAACAGTTATGCCATCTTTTGAAACAATGTGACCCAAGAAAGAAATTTTTTGTAACCAAAACTCACACTTGCTGAATTTTCCATATAGTTTCCTTTCTTTTAAGGTTTGAAAGATAACCCTTAAATGACTTTCATGCTCCTCTTTACTTTTAGAAAACACCAAAATATCATTGATGAAAACAACCAAAAACTTATCCAATAACTCATGGAAAATTCTATTCATAAGGTCCATGAATACAGCAGGTGCATTGGTTAACCCAAAAGGCATAACTACAAATTCATAATGGCCATATCTAGTACGGAACACAGTCTTCGGAACGTCTGCTTCTTTTACTTTCAAATGATGGTACCCCGACCTCAAGTCAACCTTCGAAAAATACTGAGCTCCCTAGAGCTGATCGAACAAATCATCAATATGAGGCAAAGGATACTTGTTCTTAACAGTAATATTATTAAAGGCTCTATAATCAATGCAAAGTCTCATTGAGCCATCTTTCTTTTTAACAAACAAGACAGGAGCACCCCATGGTGATGTGCTAGGTCGAATGAAACCTTTATCTAATAACTCCTGCAATTGTTTCTTTAACTCTAAAAGTTCAACTTGAGCCATTCGATAAGGGGGTTTTGAAATTGGCTTAGAATCAGGAACTAAGTCAACAGTAAATTCAACTTCCTGATCATGAATAATACTAGGCAACTCATCAGGAAAAACATCAAGATACTCATTTACCACTGGCACATCATTAATCTGAATAGTTCCTTTATTTTCAACAATATGTGCAAGGTAATATTCATTTCCATATTTTACTAGTTTCTCAACTTCCTATTATGTTATCAAAAGCAAGGGTTCATTCTTGTACACAAACTACAAAATCTTTCTGAAAAGAAACCATTTTAGCTCTGCAGTCAATCTTAGCATGATAAATAGAAAGCCAATCCATGCCCAAAATAACATCAAACTCTACTAGAGGCAAAACAATAAGGTTTCTGGTAGATTATTTCCACACACAAGGATAGGAAGGTTCTTATAATTCCTTTTTGTCTCAACATTCCCTTCGGGTGTTTTTACCATATGTTCAGGATTCATATCTTGAGATGGAATTTCCAATTTACTAGAAAACTTCTCAGAAATGAAAGACTGTGTAGACCCTGAATCAAACAACACATTGGCATAATCTGAACAAACAAATAGTGTACTTGATACTACTTCATTCGATGGCCCAACATCTGCTGAAGTTGTTGCAAAGGATTTCACCACCCCCTTCTGCTTGTAGTCTGGATGCTTTCCCCCAGTTGAGTTCTTCGTTAGACACTCATTTGCATAATGACCCATTTCATTACACTTAAAACATCTTACCGCTGGCTTTTCATTGCCTGCTTGATTAGCTTCCTTACAGTTACAAGCAATATGACCAGACTTACCACACCGAAATCACTTACCAGACTTGGATAAACATTCTCCAGGATGCATTTTACCACACTTCTCACAAGATGGATATTTGGTTTTCTTACCTCCTTTCTTCTTTGATGAATTCTTCCCCTTTGACTGCCAACTGGACCTCTTATTCTGTTGTTTATCATAGAACACCTGATCATTGGCAAACTCCATTTCCACCTTCTCCACACATCGAACAAGTTTTTCATAACTTTTGAACTCATGAGAAGCTAAAGCCCTTCGAGACTTTGGATTTAACCTGGAGTAAAAACGGTTTATTTTACAATCAAGATCTCGTATAATGTTTGGAGCATACCTTGCCAATCGAGTGAAATTTACTTCATAATTAGCCACTGAATCATCCTCCTACCTCAATTCTATGAACTGTTTTTCCATCCTAAGACGAACCACCTTAGGAAAATATTTCTCAAGAAACATACCTTTGAATTCGTCCCAGTGAAGATCCTCAATCTCATCACTATCCCTGATATTTTTCACCATCGACCACCACTGATCAGCTTCACCTTCAAAACGGTAAACAACAAGACTAACCTTTTGATGTTTTGAACACCCCATGACATCAAAAATCTTCTCCAGTGCTTTAATCCACCATTCATCTTGCACAGGGTCAGATGATCCTCTGAATGATGGGGGATGTTGCCTCATGAAATGTTCCACCACTGACATGTTCCTCTGCAGTTCATCTGGCTGATCTCATGCATGGATACCACCACCATTTATAGCCTGAGTCAACTGTACCATCACTGCAACAAACTGTTCAGTTCAGATTCCGACCATCTCAGGTTGCTGATTTGGAAGGTTGTCTTCCTCCTGATGTCGTCCCAACATAACTACTTTGTTTCCTCTACGAAAAACCATTCTGAACACAGAAATATCTTAGGCAAAGCAACATGGTAATCTTTAAATGCTATATCATTTCAGTCATACCAAAAATTAACTTATAATTTAACAATTTTATAACTCCTAAAGTTGTCTAAACCGACCTTTGATACCAACTATAAGGCCCCGAACTTAAACATTACTTAATATTGAATTAAATGAATAATTCACATTGAGGATATTTTCAGGTTTAGAGTTTTAGAGAATTAGAACATAACTATTACATCTCAAAAGATTACAAAGTAGACACTTCTACTAAGTTTCCATAGAATAAAAAGACTCTTAAAAAGAAACATGTCTAGTTCCATGTTTTATATAGCATGAATTTCCCTAGATCCCATCCTTGAACCTATTCCACATTAAGTCCTGTGAAAAACATTTCAAAAAAACTTGGGGTGAGCATAACAAGCTCAGTAAGGGATACACAAAGAATGAAAACTGTTAGTTTTTCAAACATCAAGTAAACCATGTATACTTTATCAAAGTAATACCTTCACCTTCATGAATTAGTAAAAACTATTCACTAAATACAATATCATTACTTACCCTTTTGTAACCAAAGTATTACCATAAAACCCATATAAAGAACACATAACATATAAAGGTAACTTGGGACATAAACATACTTAAGTGGAATAACCATACAGTCGACTTTCGCACATATCACTTAATGGAATAGCCATACGGCCAACTTCCATACATACTTAATGGAATAGCCATACGGCCGACTTCCATACCCAATGAATTGGAGGTTATAACGTAACCACCCGTCCTGGTATTCACGACACCACCTGTCATATGGTTTATCACGTAACCACCCATTAAATGTCCAAGTACCATTATAAAAATCATAAGACATAAAACAAATATAATGGAAAGAAAACATTTCCACACTTTGATCACAATATATCACTTAAATATATTGACATAACAAATCCATTATAAAAACCATTTTCAATACCAAAATACATAAAAAAGTATATGGTATTTATTTCATTTTAAAAAAAACATTACGGCTTGTTCAGGAATCCAAAGACCAAATAATACTCACGGCGGCGGAAAAGGTCGTTGTCACCGCGTACGTTAAAAGAAACATTAATTTTTGTTGTTTTATAAAACGCTTCGTAGAAAAAGATTCATTTTGTATAAAAGTAAATGTCAAAGGGTTTTATACACCGTATAAAAGAAAGTTGTTTATAAAACGAAATATGCCTCAATGAAAGGAGATTGAGACGATGTCCCTTACCTCGGGTCCGACTTGACTCGATCGTTCTTTAACGTCCTGAATAATAAACTTGAGTTAATTTATATTTTCTTAATAACCTTTTTCAAGTTCATTATTCCTTTTACATCACTTATTGCCATGTTATAAACACTATTTAATCATTTAAGTTAATAATGTTTGTTTTGTCGATATTTGGTTCTTAAGTCGAAAGTGGACTTCTTACAATTACATGTTGTTCGTATGGTCAAAGGTTCTTTATATCCAGAATGACATTCCTGATTTGGATATCATATATATCATATATATCTAGCATATACATGTATTTATAATATCACATAATCATTTAGAGTTAAGAAATTAAATGCACCGTTCATGGAGACGGTAAGCCGTACTTACACATGAACGCTACTTTCATTTCTATATCATATTAATGGAATTAAAACTAAATGAGAGGTATGTATATTTTAATTACAGAATTATATTAATAATTTATATGTAACATACATAATATATATCCATTATATATATGTACTTATAATATTACATTACATTTGGGGATAAGAAATGAAATGGACCGTTTATGGAGACGGTAAGCCGTACGTACGCATGAACGCTACTTTCATTTCTATATCATACATTAATGGAAAGAAATAATAATGATATAGAGGTATACTTTAATTCCAGTATAAAATCATATATAATAACTTTAAATCCATCCATTATACGTCCCACATATGGCATTAACGAATCACATCACTTTGAGGGGGCGGTAGTCCGCACTTCCTAAAATGAAATTATCGTGTTTACCCACAATAGAAACCATAAAGGTATACCACAAATGAAAAATAAAGAAGCATAAGGAAAACATAAACATAATATATATCATATATAAATAGAGTGACATCTTAATGGCCACCATTAAAGGTGTTTAAAAGAAGATTGAACAATCATCATTTCGTGAGGCAGAAATTCGCCAACCACAGAAACAGTATGTTATTTAACCATTAGATATAGATGTGTGTAAGTGTAGCTCGAAATATTCTTATAATAACATCCTAGTATATTTAATATACTCGATTTTTTACAAAAGAAATTAATAAAAATAGTTTAGGGGGTTGGATAAGAAAAATAAAACAAAAGAACACAAGTGAAGACATCACCTTAAAATCAGGTAACTCTCTTAGATTTGAGCTCAAAGGATTCCTTGGGAAGACTTATGCCCAACATGAGGATTCAAGGAGTAAGAGAGGGATGTGGAGATAAAAAATGTTCAGGGTTTGGCCGATCAAAAGGCTTTGGAAGTGTGGGTAAGGTGGTGGAGGTGGGGGCCTTTTATAAGAGGAGAGGAGGGGCACTCTTGGAAAGTAAGGAAATGTTACTTTATTTTAAAATGAGTTTCGGATTTTAATGGTCCCACATTGATTTGTTTCGAGTACAAGGTGATAAGGGTTATAAATACACCCATCCAATAGGTTTTTGACATGTGTAGGTCTTATATTTTACATTATCTTTCCATTTTATTTAAATCGTTAAATAATGAGGTAATCGCTGCATCATCATGATGTCATAATAATTTAATTTATTTAATGTCTAAAAATTATAAAAAAAATACTATGATGTAGGAAATCATTTTAACTTTCCAATTAATATTTATAGTCAAATATCTTATTTGTATAACCCCATGTAAAAATTGTTTTAGTAAAACAACTCATGTTTGTGACATTTTTATTTTAACTTTAAATAAAAAGTTATTAATGTCATTTTCCAACCAAAGTGGATTCATGGGGTCCCCAAGTTGACCAATGAATTTTATTGGTCGTCCATGACACATCCAATGAGGTTAGGACATGTTTAAAGTTCATTTCATATTTTTACAACATTATTTTTACCTTAAATTACACTAATTACCTCTAATCGTGATTAAAAACTTAATAAGTTACTATTCACCAAAAAATTATTTTAATCCCATTGAACCACATTTTACTTCTTAATGACAACCATGTATGTCGGATTTTTGACATTAAAAACACAGAGGTGGTAAATTTTCATTTAAACGAAAAATCAGTTTTTAAGTACCACTTAGTGGTTTCACTATTCATCAAAAATTGAAGTTTTTTAGAAAAATACCAAAACTTCACCCTAAGCTATATTTGATATTCTGAATTAAAAAATGAAGTCCCTTTTAAAAAATTCAAAACATATAAGTAGCATTAATTAATTTAATAATTAATTCCCGCTGTTAGAGCAAATAGCCTGTTTTTATGAAACAATAAGTATCAAAAAGATTGACACTAGTTTAAGTCCGATTTCAAAGTGAAATTAATTCCAAAGACCACTATTGGATTTAATGGTAAAAATATATTCTAATTTAACTTTAAAACCAATTCAAAAGATAATATAATCATATAAATAAATTATATTAAAAAGAGGTTTTGAATTAAAATACAACATTTTACACTATTCATTAAAAAATGAACTTTATCGGAAAAATACCAAAAATTTAGACAAAGTAAATTTTGATGTCCCGATTCTAAAGAAGAGTTTTATTTGGTCCAATATAATGTATAAGAGTAAAAAAAACTATATTTAATGATGGTTTGCCATCAAAAGGCGATAAGTGAACCTTTAGTGAAAACTAGGGCATATACGCCTAAAATTGAATTCTTTCCATATTTTAAGCCTTTATATTTTATTAGATAAAAGTAAAAACATTTAAAAAACATATATAATCATATTTTAGTTATTTCTATCCATTCACTCCAATACAACAGCTATGTGTTAACTACCATTTAAAATAATATTATTTTATTACTTGTGTGCAACATAAGATTTCAAAGAAACTCTTTGTTGCGTATTGGGTACGCTATCGAACATAGCAACCCCTTTAAAGTAAAATTAATTTTTAATTCATAAATATTAATAAATATGAAAATGTTTTATTCATTATTTACCTGGGATGTTACAATTAATGTGTAAGGACATGTATATATATATATATATTTCATGAAAATGAATCCTCAAATAGTAACATATAATGTATATTAAGACCCAAATCATATAATCAGAATATATATATATATATACATGGTAAATATAAACATGAATGATTTTGAAAATAATGTATTACATGCACATGAAAACTACTTATATAACATGAGGTATATTCTCTTTGATTTCTTACATATATTTATGGTCGATAAATTATTAATAACATGCACACACACACACACACATATATATATAAATCATCTACTTGAGATCCCAAATCATAAAATTGAAGTTGTAACAAACATTATGATAACTTGGAATTAAAAAAAAGAAAAAATTTCCCTTTAGATAAATATTAATTTTGAATGATTCTTTCAGAACATAAATGAATAAAATGTTTCTTGAATTTATTACACATAAAATTATACTTGAATAACTTGAAATTATCATATAAATTTGTATATTCCTGAAATCTTAAAAATAATAGATATCCATATATATAAAATAAAATAGCAACCCGTAATGTAATTGAGAATTGATAGAGAGCTTCTTCCGATGGGTGTTTGAACCAAATAAGGTTAATGTATTTCTTACTTGCTTCAAGTGCATATTAGTGGAATTATAATGTAGAACCAACAAGGAAAGCTTGGTTGGGATTCAGATTTAATGGGTTTTCCAATGAGGGAGTCTTCCCTAAGTACCCATATATATATATATTTTGGTTTATAGCTTATGCTTGGAACAAAATCCAAGAGGTATCCATGACCATTGAAGTACTATTGATGTAGTGAATTGAATGGAGGATCGAGAAGATAGTGGGGTGAAATTTTTTAGATTCATTATATCTTGTAGGAGAGGTTGATATATAGTATAAGAATCAAGTAGTTTAAGTGTGCTTAAGAAGATTAGGGCTTGGATGGTGTCGCAGGTAAGAGACATTGCTCGAGGAAGTTGACAGAGGAGGAAGTGTTGGCTTCCACATGTATCATGGAAGAAGAATTTGTGTTGAATAATGGTGACTTCAGATAAGGTGGTGGATGAGCGGTTGATTGGGAAGATGAACAGAGGTGGTGTCGGTGTTAGTGGGTCTTGATGTCGACGGGTCGAGTTGTAACTAAGGAGGAAGACAACTAATGTTTTCCTTCTCTCTTTTTTTTTCGATTTTCATCTTATTTTATTTTTTTGTACATAATCGGTCCTATATATATGTATATGTATAAATCAAACTCAAATTTAAGATCCTAATAAATGAAATTATTATTTTACCATTATTAATTTAATCTATTTCATTATATAGTCAAACAATTTTATTATTGTTATCATTATTATTATTTATTTATTTTATATTTAATTTTAAGTATATTTTATAATTTCAATTTGATTATTATTTTTTTATTAAAATTTACCAAAAATAATTAAAAAATAATTGATAGGGACGGTTTTGTTCATATATTTATTAATAAATATTATTACTATAATTTATTTTTGTCTTACAAATTTATAATTAATATATATAATTGAACAAAAAAAATAAGTGAATCCAAAAATAATGTCTACTACATTTATTAATTCTAAAATTGACATCCTTTTAAATAGTTATTTACATAGATTTTGGATAAAAAAATACTATTTTTATTAAATATAATAATGAAAAAATTTTTAATTTGAAATATTCATGAATATGTAAAACTTATTTCAATGTATATATCCTCATTTTATCATTACTTACATTTTTTAAACTTCAATGGTTATGACCCAAAGGATGCAAACATTTTTTTTCTATAAATAGATCAATTTGAAGGAATTTTCATATCTAAACTCTATAGATTTCAATAATCTATTTGTGAGCATGGTGAGTGTTTTTTTACTTTGTATTTTTATTATCATCATCTTTGAAGGGCTCCTACTAATGATGGATCTAGATAAAGTGAGCTACAATCTCACTACTGGCATTTTTTCTTTACTTTTCCCATTTTATTCCTAATAGATATTGTATATTTAAAATTATGAAAATAATTATTATAAATCGGTGTTATTCTAAAATTTTTTCATGTATTATCTTTGTTTTTACAATATATTTTTATTGAGAAGTTTTTTTTACTATGTCTAGGAAAATAAAATATTTATTCTTAATTTATATTTAATTTTTTTTATTAAAGTAAATAACATAATTTCAAGAAGGTTAAAACATTCCTTAATATATTTATATTATAAAAAATATATAATAACAAATATATATACCAATATAGGTAATATTTTATATAAATATATAAATCAAATCATTCAATAAACATTTATTAAAAGAAAATTGGGCTTAGAACTTCTGGGTTGTAACATTTTACCCCCCTTAAAAATAATTTTTCCATTTAAATTCATTTTTCATAATAAAAGAAAATTCTAAAATTTAACTTTTAAAATTTAGTGAACTATAATTAATTTAATTTTTTATTCTTAAAATGTACTTCACTTCCATGGAGTTAAAAATTTAATTCTTAACTCATATATTTTTATTAAATCAAAAAGGTCAGAAAACAGACATTTTACTAAAAGTGTACAATTAGAAACTAAACTTATTCTGATAAAACATACTAATGTCCAAAGTTATATAAACTATTCATTTGATACCAACTGTATAGAACCAAACCCACTCTTCCCGATCTAGTACATAAAATGTTTTATATTTTTTTATTTAAAAGAAACTAAAAAATGTACAGAAATTTAAAACCGAGAATATTTTCTGGTTTCAACTCTAGAGGAAAAGGACCACTTTTACATATTAACAATGTTTAAATAATAAATTAAAGTCAGTGAAGAAACTTTTCTCTCTCAAGCTCCTTATTGAGATAAACACCATGATAGATCTATATGAATCAGAATACATTTTACAAAAATATTGGGTGAGAAAAATTTCCCAATAAGGGGTTTTTGATAATACAGTAAAAAACTTTTTTAAAATACTTATACCTTTTGAAAAATATTTTTGAAATTTTATTTTCAAAAATAACTTTTAGAAATAATTTTAAAAATATATTTTGAAAATACATTTGATAAATACTTCTAGAAAAATAGATTTTCAAAATAACATCTTTAAATCATTTTAAAAAATATCTTTTAAAAATAACATAGAGAAATTAATTAAAAAATATCTTTTGAAAATCCATCTAATAAATAATTTTACAATTATCTTTGGGAAGAACTTTAGAAATTCTTTAAAAATACTTATAATTTTAAAAAAATTATTCTGAAAAAACATTTCAAAATATAATATATTTTTGAAAACTCTTTTAGGAATCCTTTGAGAAAATAATTTTTAAATTTACTTTGAAAATAATTTCACCTTTAATAACATATAAATAAACTCTTTTTAAAATACATATGATTCTTGAAATGATTTAAATCCTGTAAAATTACATACTCTTTTGAAAAAATTATAATTCTTTTGAAAATAAATATTATTTGAAAACATATTAAAATAATCTAATGGTTTTTTAGGAAATACTAAGAATGATTTTAAAAACATAACAATGGGACCAATTTAATTTTTTAAGGCTATCAGAGCCTATAAAATTGTCCTTAGGATTGGGTCCACTCCCCACTCCCCTTGTTTGCAATTTCAAATTGCTAATTTTATAAAAACAAATTATCTTGACTTACGTATATATACATTTTCAACTGGGGTTTTATTAATTTGATAATATAAAAATGCATTAAATACACATCCAGATTTAAATTTATACATAAATATATAAATATTATCATTCTTAGAAGGCTACTTTTTATATTTGGTACTACCAAATCTCATTTCATTTTTATTTTTCATGGTCTGTTAATAAAAAAATTAACATTCATGTATTTAGAATTTCCCATAAAATTACTTTTCATTAAAATTTTAAATATTATCTTTCAGAACTCATCCATAAATAAGCATATTAAATACATATTTTCTTAAATCACAATTTTATGTTTTGACACATTAAATAATATATAAACCTTTCACCTAAAATGATAGAAAATGTAAATTTCAAGCCACATGAAATAATAAGTATTAATTTTTATGCTTCCTTATAATAACCTTGGGAATAACTATATAATACACATAAAATATTAGCAACAGATTGAATTTCACATAAAATAATAGACATCTAATTCCGATTTCTTAGAATTTTCATGAGAACATAAGATATAAGATCTTAAAATAATGGCATACATAATAGTAATTGTAAAATTATTATTATCACAAAATAATTCCATTAAAAATATTAACATATATATAATTTTACATTCATGAACAATTATAAGAAAATGAAAATACACTAACATATAATTTTAGAAGAAAAATAATATAACACATATTAGAATTATAAAAGTAATACTTTTAAAATAAAAAAATACTTCATTTATTGATTTAAAAATTTTAAGTTGGATGATTTCATGTTTTGAAATGAGTTATCTATTCATTTCAAAATCATGAAATGATGGCCATATATATATATATATATATATCTAAGTCAAACATAAACTTGTAATGACATGTATATATATATATTATACACATGAATCCTAAAATAGGAACTTTTAATGTATATAAAAACATGAATCATAGATTTATAATATGTATAGGTATATATATATACATGATGAATATAAATGATGAATATTTTGAAAATAATGTATTGTATGCTCATGAAAATTAATTATATAACAGTAGGTATATTCTCATAGAGTGCTTACATATATACACGATTGATAAATTTGTAATTAAATGCATATATATATACATCAATAAGTTTAGATCCCAAATAATAAACATTAAGTTGAATCAAACATCATGAATACTTTTAATTTTAAATAAGAAAAAAATTCCCTATATATAAATATTAATTTTGAAACATGATTTCATAATTTAAATGAATAAAATGTTTCTTTATTTTATTACATGTATAATCATACTTAAATAAAATGAAATCATCACAGAAATATGTATATTCATGAAATATAAAAAATAATATCTGTATCCATAAATATAATATAAAACTATTCCCCTTAATTTAATTGAGAATTGTGAGATGGCTTATGCCAATGGGTGTTTGAACAAAAAGAAGGAAATGGCCTTCTGCCTCACTTGAGGTGGGTACTAAAAGAATAATAATGAGGAACCAAAAAGAAAATCATAGTAGGGAATTGGATTGAAAGAGTTTTAAAACTAGGGAGTTATCCTTTAGTACCCATATATATATATATGTTTGAGTTTTAGAATTCCATGGTAAGAAGAGAGGCAACCATGACCACTGTTGGAGTATAGTTGATATCGTGAATCAGATGGAGGGTTGAGAAAATGTTAGGGTGGTATTTTGTTAGTTTCACCATATCTTGTGGGAGAGGTTGATATAAAGTGTCAGAATCTAGTAGTTGAGTAGTTATTGAGATTCTGAGGGTTTTACTGGCATTGCGAGTAAGAGACCATGCTGGAAGAAGATGACGAAGGTGGAAGAGGGATAAGAGATGAGGTATTGAGATAAAAAGGTAATAACTCTCTATACTTGTGTCTGTTTGGACTCCTCCATATGTTATATCGTATTTTATTCCATGAGCTTCGGTTTGACTGGTCACAGAGCTGAAACGAACACCCGAATCATAATTTATGCCCGTTTTAGTGACTTTGCAGTTTGTTAGGTTTTTCAAGCCCACATTTCTAGCACTTTTGTCTTGTCTGCTATTTTTTAGTATAGCTATACATTATGATCTAACTGTCTATTAAGCCTCCACCACCTATCAAATCAAATATCATTTGATGATCTTTGATTTGACAAGTCACAGAGCTGGAATGGACTCTTGGATCAAATTGTTTTTTCATTACCCATAGTTTAGGGTTTATTTGACTTTCTGACTGTATTTACAAGTTTTTAGGGTTTCTCTATTTTTTACCTATATAATTTGTACATGTGTATATAAATATATATATATTTTTCTGCGTCTGTATTGAATTTTTTTTATATATTATCTATATATTCTAAACATATTCATATACATATTAGTATATAATATTTGTAAATATATATAAATATGTATAATTATACATACATATATACATATAATATATATGTGTGTGTGTTCCCTCTATATATGTATTTATTTATTTATAAACACACATAAAAATTATATTTTATAAATGCATTCAAAACCGATCTTATAAATATATATTAATATACGAATAAATATATTAATATATAAATATATAAATTTAACTATATATATATATTAATATACGGATATATATATATTAATATAACAAAATATATGTAACGCCCCGACCCTAGTTACCCAGAGTCGGTGCATTATTACATAACATTGGCATGATCACAAGAAAGATCAAATCTCGAAAGACCGATTGGTTTAGTAGCCTTGGAAACACTAGATATATTCATAAGTTTTACATTACATCATAAAATGAAAAACTACTACAACAACATAATGTCTCCACAGTCCACACTATTATCCCCTCATAATATCCCTGCAGGTCATTCATAACTTACTTCTTCACATCCTGGGAAAAATAAAACATAGAAAAGGGGTGAGCTCAAATGCCCAGTAAGGATAACAATATAGCGGAACATTCAAAATAAGCATAAACATTTAAGGCAGTGAATTACTAAAACAAAAGCCTTTTAAACTTGAACTTCAACATAGTATGGCAAAAGTAAAATGAAATAATTCCATTTACTTGTTCACATGGATATTCAACTAATCGAATAATCACATGCAATATCAATAACCACTTTCATAATGTTGGAATGCTTAATGCCAGACTATCATAACCACATATCCAAGGCCTCGTTCCAAGACTACAAATAAGATTTTGCCAAGGCCTTGTGCCAAGACACTAGTTTTTCTCATGAGACCTACCGATGCATCGAGGAGCTATAGTGGGCTCCACCCGTCACATATTAAGTCCAATGCATTCCCATATGAAAAGGTTTAAACATAACATAAACATTCGTATTAAAACTAGCATAAGAAATGTCAATACTTTCACCATAAACCATGAATGGCATAAAAATAGCACATCCATAGTCAAAAAAATCACAAAACCTTCAATATAATATAGAAGTTTTGTATCATAATAAATCAACTTTAAATAAGCGTAAAATCCATCAAAGGATGTTGACATAGATGAAATCAAATTTTTTTAAAGAAATATCTCTTTTTTATTTTGAAATCATTTAAGATACATATAAAATAAAACATTTTCTTTTAAAATATTCTTATAAGCTTGTAAGGGAAGCTTCGACGATTTTATAACAGTGGAAAATAGCCGCACCCGCCGTATAAGTTAAAAAAAACATTCTTACCTTAATTTTGTCGAAAAGGTTAAAAAGCACCTTATTTAGAAAAACGACAGAAAGATTCCTTTATAAACCTCTTATAAAAAGTAAAAAAGGGTATAAATGACTTTAACCCATAATCTTGTAAATAGTAATTTTTTTTTGAAATACATTTTTAAGAAACATGGATGCAGATGATAAAGAGATCCCAGTAGATTATTACGTATAAACAACCTCGGATAATGAAGAGATTGTGAAATAAACCTTACCTTGTACTTTTCCTTGGTTGGGGTAGGTTAACCTCCTGTATAATGGTGAAATAATTTTTATTAAATTATACAAGAATCATATATATTAATATGATATCATATATGATCTTTTAACATTGATTTGTTAATAATATCTTTGAATTATCGTCGTTTCGGGTGTTAACTTACTCGTTTTCTTTTATATGTTTTGTTACATAAGCCATGTTTGTCATGGATAGGTTGTATATTTTTCATATAGATAATGATATCAAGTCCTTAAACATCATTTTTAAATCATCAAATGATAATTATACTTTAATGGATACGATGGAGAATTAATCTCATCGCGTTCGTGGAGACGGTAGTCCGTACGTACGCACGAGCGACAATATCATTATTTTGATATTAAAATAATATATAAATGGATGTTATATCATATATACAGAATCACTAACATGTTATATTTATTATTTAAATGAGTTACACATCATTATTTTACCCATCCAAATAATATTATATTGAATAACAATTACACCACGACGTGGAGACGGTAAGCCGTACGTACGCACATATGGTGACATGTTATTCAAAGGGTGGATAGAATAATGAATATGGTTGTACCATATTTATAATAACATAACATTATATATATGATACTGGAGTTATTATTTTATAATTGTAACAACAAAGGAAGAAGAAGTGGAAGAAGAAAGGAACATGGAAAAGGGTGGTGAAATCATTACCTCTTCTTCGGTTTCTTCCTTTTGATTTGATCAAAAGGGCTCCTTAGGTTGGCTTTCTGATCAAACTAAGGCCTCTAGGTTGTAGTGAGAGAAGTTGGGAGAGTTTTTGGGCAGAGTTTTGCCGAACCAAAAGGCTTTGAATGTGTGAAGAAATGAGAAGGAGGAGTGCCCTTTTATAAGAGGGGTGAGGGGCACCTTTGGAAAAGCTAGAGATATTAGTTTATAATAAATTCATATTCGGTTTACAATGGATCCAAAGTTGATTATTCAAAGGTTAAGGTGGGGATGGGTTGAAAACAACTCAACCAATAGAATTTAGATAGGTTTGGGTACTTATATTAACCTTATCTTTAAGTATTAACTCTAAGTTAATTAGTTTCACTTTTACAATGTCTCTTTGTATTTTTATATAATATGGTTAATAAACATACTATATATATCTAAGCGACCCCCAAGTGGTCCGTTAATGATGAAACTATCATTATATAAGTCTCTTGGCCATACATTAGATTTTTAGGAATTTAATATCATTTAATAATATAATATTTGTTTGAAGAACTCTTTTATTTCAATTTTCACACTATTCAATAGTTGATTTTTGTGAAACTCATAACAGATTGATTACTTCGAAAAAAGTCAATTAAATAAATCCTAATACATCATAGTATCCTATAAAATTAGTTTAAATCATTAAAAGTTTTCTATTATATTTATTTGGGTATTTATAATATCAATTATTTTAATTTTTCACTATTATGGTAATTACTTCATCATCATTGTGTCATCAATAAATTAAATTATTTAATCTCTAAAAATTGAAAATAAAATATCATCATGTAGGAAATCGTTTTAGATTTCTAATTAATATTTATAGTCTAAAATCCAACATATATAACCCTATGTAAAAATTGTTTTTCTAAAAGATATATACTTATGTCATTTTTGTACTTATTTTAACTTAATTAAAATAAAGTGTCCCTATCACCTACAAGTGGCTCCATGGGGTCCCAAAATCGACCCAAAGATGCCTATGGTCGAACATGTATCAACCAATAAGGCTAGGACACGTTTTAGGATAATTTAGTATGATTATAATATTATTTTTTTAACCCTCATTTACCGGATTTACCCCTAACCATGGTAAATAAAATATTTACCGCAGTAATTATTCAAAATGTCTAAAAATAAAAATTATCTATTTACACAATTTGAAAATTCTGATTCCAAATATGGAATCCATTTTTCTAAATTCAAAACACAGAAGTGGAAGAAATTAATTTAAAATTAATTCCCACTATCAAAACAAAAAGCGTGTTTTTAAGAGATAATAACTATCAAAAGATTGACATTTGTTTATGTTCGGTTTAATTGTAAAATTATGTCCAATTACCAAAATTATATTAAATGGTAAAAATATATTCTAAATATACTTTAAAACCATTCAAATTCATAATTTATCCCTATTAATTATTTTGATTTAAAAAGTTGTTTTTAATTAAAATTTAGTAATTTTCACTATTCATCAAAATATTAAAGTTATCCGAAAAGTACCAAAATTTCACCTTAGGCTAAATTCGATATTCCGAATCCAAAAATGAAGTCCATTTTGAAATATAAAATATATATAATTTCAAAAAGTAGGTATTTCTATTCATAACAGCTAGTTTGATTGGTTATGGTGTGTTAGAACTCGGTGTTGCGTACAACACACGCTATCACATTATTCAAAGAGAAGCGTACCGTAGAAGCTTGGGGTGTTACATTCTCCCCTCCTTCAAATAATTTCAACCTCAAAATTTCTAGAATACTTATCACATGAAAAGACTCGGGTGGTTCTTCATTATAAGTTTCTTGGGTTCCCACATTGCCTCTTCCATCTTATGGTTTCTCCACAAAACTTTTACCAGACGCGTCGTTCGGTTTCTCAGTACTTGTTCTCTCGTATCAAGAATCCTAACGGGCTCTTCACAATGGGAAAGATCAGGTTCCAGTTCTAATTCCTCATAGGTGAGTACATGCGTTGGGTCAGACATGTATTTCCTCAACAGAGATACATGGAACACATCGTGAACTTTGGAGAGACTTGGCGGCATTGCCAATCGGTAAGCCACAACCCCAATTCGTTCTAGAATTTCGAAAGGTCCGATGTACCTGGGACTAAATTTACCTTTCTTACCAAAACGTATGACTCCCTTCCATGGAGATACCTTCAGGAAAACATGATCACCGACTTGAAACTCCAAATCCTTCCTTCGATTATCGGTATAGCTCTTCTGCCTACTTTGAGCTGCTTTGATGTGATTTTGGATTACCTTCACCTTTTCCACCGTTTCCTCCACCAGTTCTGGGCCTACAAGTTTTCTTTCACCAATGTCATCCCAACAGGTTGGTGTACGACATCTCTTTCCGTATAACGCTTCATATGGTGCCATCTGAATACTCGAATGGAAGCTATTGTTATAGGAAAATTCTACCAGAGGTAAATATTGATCCCACATACCCTGAAAGTCAAGTGAGCAAGATCTCAACATGTCTTCTAAGGTCTGAATATTCTGTTCTGATTGTCCGTCTGTCTGAGGGTGGTAAGCAGTGCTCAAATGAAGTTCAGTATCCAGGGATTTCTGAAGACTTTTCCAAAATCTTGAAGTAAAATGGGGATCACGATCAGAAACAATCGATAGGGGTACTCCATGAAGTCTCACAACTTCATTAATATATAGTCTTGCTAGACGTTCCAGGGGTAGATATTCTCTTATAGCAAGAAAATGTGCTGACTTGGTAAGACGATCAACAATAACCCATATTGCATCATTCCTTTTAGGAGTCTTTGGTAGCCCCATGACAAAGTCCATCGTAATATTGTCCCATTTCCACTCCGGTATGGGAAGAGGTTGCATGACTCCTCCAGGCCGTTTCATTCCAGCTTTCACTTGTTGACAAACCATACATCTTAACACAAAATCAGCAATCTCCCTCTTCATGTTGTCCCACAAAAAATGTTCCTTCAAATCTTTATACATTTTGGTGCTCCCAGGGTGTATAGAGAAATTGGAACTATGAGCATCATATAGAAATTCCCTTTTTAGATCAGGTAAATTGGGAATACAAAGTCTCTTCCCGAATTTCAAAATTCCATCCTCATACACAAAGTCTCTCAATCTCCCATCATTCACAGCTTTAATCTTCTTTTTAAATTCTTCATCATCGGTCTGAGAACTCTTAATCCTTTCTAGTAAAGATGGTTTGGAAACCATTTGAAAAAAAATTTATGTTTCTCCTTCCCTGGTTATTCCCATGTCCATCTTCACTAGATCCATGAAAATTGGATCCCTTTCAATTCTCATATTGTTCAAAACTCCATGGTCTTTTCTGCTCAAAGCATCTGTCACCTTGTTTGCTTTCCCCGGGTGGTAGTGTATCGTACAATCATAATCCTTGAGTAATTCAAGACATCTCCTTTTCCTCATGTTGAGTTCCTTTTGTGAGAAAATATACTTCAAACTCTTGTGGTCAGTATAAATCTCACATTTTTCACCATAGAGGTAGTGCCTCCATATCTTCAAAGAAAAGATCACAGCTGCTAACTCGAGATCATGAGTAGGATAGTTTTGTTCATGAATTTTCAACTGTCGTGATGCATAGGCAATAACTCTATCATTCTGCATAAGGACACAACCAAGTCCTTTCTTTGATGCATCACTATAAATAACGAACCCATCATTCCCCGATGGTAGAGCCAATATAGGAGCATTGACTAATCTTCTCTTCAGTTCTTCAAAACATTCTTCACACTCTTTTGTCCAAACAAATTTAACCCCTTTACGTGTGAGCTTCGTTAATGGGTTAGCCAGTCGGGCAAAATTCTGGACGAAACGTCGATAATAACCTGCCAAACCAATAAAACTACGTACCTCAGTTATACTCGTAGGTGCTGGACATTCTTGGATTGCCTTGGTATTATAAGGATCAACATAGATTCCATCTTTAGAGACAATATGGCCAAGAAAAGAAATCTCATGAATCCAGAATTCACACTTGCTAAACCTTCCATATAATTCATGCCTCCTTAGAGTCTTCAAGATAATGCACAAGTGATTTTCATGATCTTCATAGGTTTTGGAGTATACCAAGATATCATCAATAAATACCACCACAAATTCATCAAGATACTCCTTGAAAACTCTATTCATCAGATCCATGAATACAGAGGGTGCATTAGTCAATCCAAACGACATTACAGTAAACTCGTAATGCCCGTACCTAGTTCAAAATGCTGTCTTCGGAATGTATTCCTTCTTCACACACAACTGATGGTATCCATATCAAAGTTCAATCTTTGAAAAGTATTGATCTCCATGCAGTTGGTCAAATAAATCATCAATACGAGGTAGGGGATACTTTTTCCTTATCGTTATAGCATTGATCTCCCTGTAGTGGATACATAACCTCATAAATCCATCTTTCTTTTTAACAAAAAGAGCAGGGGCTCCCCATGGAGAAACACTAGGGAGAATAAATCCTTTATTACTCAACTCCTCTAGTTGTTTCTTTAGTTCGACTAACTCTACAGTGGCCGTTCTATAAGGGGTCTTTGATATAGGCCTTGATCCAGGAATTAAATCAATGGAAAACTCAAATTCTCATTCTGGAGGATATCCAGGTAAATCTTCCGGAAATAAATCTAAAAATTCTTTCACAACAGGTACATCCTCTATTTGAACATTCCTTTCCTCACCGAGAGTTATTTCATTCTCTTGCTCCCCAATAATTGAATTAAGTTGAGCTACTGGGGGTGGATCTAAATAAGAATTAGGTGGTGATGATTCTGCTCTAAAGATAAGGTGTTCCTTATCATTATCATCAAGAATCGTAACCTCTTTCTTCTTACAACAAATCTTCGCATCATAGTCCGAAAGCCAGTCCATACCGAGGATTATATCAAACTCAATCATAGGTATGACGATGAGATCAGCAGATAAAGAACATTTATGTGCTCTAATGGGGACTGGTTCGCAAAGCTTTGTTGCAATGATACTTCCCTTAGGAGTTTTAACTGACAACTCCCTTATTAAATCAAATTAGAAATATCTAATTTTCTTAGAAAACTGGGAAGATATGAAACAATGCGATGATCCAGAATCAAATAATGCATTTTCTAAACTTGAGGAAACCATTAAATTACCTGCCACCACGTCTTTCAGAGCTTCTACCTCAGCAGTAGTGATAGCATAAGCCTGACCTTGATCCCTTGGCCTTTTCTGAGGTAAGTTCTCCTGACGCTTTGGACATTCATTTGCATAATTCCCCATCTCCCTGCAATTGTAGCACTGAACATTGGTAGCTTCCTTCTTCCCCTTACAATCACGAGCTTGGTGGCCTTTTTCACCACACTTGTAACAGACTCCCATTCCCTTCAAGCATGTACCAGGATGTTTCTTCCCGCATTTACCACAGGATGGATATTCAACCTTTCCCTTCTTCCCCTTATTTCCATTCCCAGATTGATCAGCAGGTCTCTTCTTCTCTTGCTTTACTTTAAAGTCATAAGACTTAGAGAATTCCTTTTCAGTCTTAATAGCTCATGAGACAATGTCTTTGTACGACGAAAAGGATTGTGAGACTAACACTCGACGAAGAAATGGTTTTAACCCATCAAAGAAATGATCAATCTTACTTCTTGGGTTAAATATATAATCTCCAGTATACCTTGCTAACCTTGTAAAATTAGCCTCATACTTTGCGACATTCTCATCCTCCTTCTGTCTCAGACTCAGAAATTGCCTTTCCATATCTGCTCGATGGTCACGAGGAAAGTATTTTTCTAAAAACAGATCTTTGAACTCCCTCCATTCCATATTTGATACTTCATCATCTTCCTTCATGTTTTGAATCAATGACCACCATTGATTAGCATCTCCAGTGAGGCGGTAAACTGCCATGATAACTTTTTCCCTTTCACTGCTCCCCAAAGCCTAAAATATTTTCTCTAGGGAATTTATCCATTGCTCAGCTACTAAGGGATTTGTACTCCCATTGAACGTTGGTGGTTGTTGCCTCATGAATCGATATAACATTGATCCTCCATGTTGTGGATCAGGGTGCTCCATACGGGTAAGGTTATTATTCATAACCTGAGTAAGTTGTCCCAGTATGGTGATTAGCTGATGGGCACCAGTTGCATCACCAGCTCCACTATAATTATCTTGAGCAGGAGGGAAATCCCTACATGGAGTGCGTGCATTGATACGGTTTCCATTTCTTCCACTAGGCGCCATTTCTAAACAATGGCATAAACTAGATCATTTTATGAATCAAAATACATAATCCCATACTTATAAAACACTTAACATAAATTGAACTATTTATGGATATAATCCATAATCATAAAAATGTTTTCTTTGAGGAAGTATATACTCATAAACCCTTCATAATGATTTGTAAAGAAAATGAGAGTTATCCTAAGCATATCCCCCAGGAGTGTCATAACCAAGAGTGCAGCAAGACCCATTGTCGTGAACCAGTTCCCGTTCGAGTCTAGCTCAAAGCGGTGTTTTCGGGTTTTACCCCTAGGTACATCTGTGCCAGAGCCACCTCTACCTACTCATATCTAGACAGGGATGTATTGCTCGGAAAACTCACAAAATCTCCACAATACCAAAATTATAAGAAGTTCTTCTATACTTATCCTCAAAGTTCATCTTAGGTCTACGTGCTCTAATCAGAGTTTATCTAAATCTAGCTTCCAAGGTTTGTACTAAACTTCCTCTGATACCAACTGTAACGCCCCGACCCTAGTTACCCAGAGTCGGTGCATTATTACATAACATTGGAATGATCACAAGAAAGATCAAATCTCGAAAGACCGATTGGTTTAGTAGCCTTGGAAACACTAGATATATTCATAAGTTTTACATTACATCATAAAATGAAAAACTACTACTACAACATAATTTCTCCATAGTCCACACTATTATCCCCTCATAATATCCCTGCAGGTCATTCATAACTTACTTCTTCACATCCTGGGAAAAATAAAACATAGAAAAGGGGTGATCTCAAATGCCCAGTAAGGATAAAAATATAGCGGAACATTCAAAATAAGCATAAACATTTAAGGCAATTCATTACTAAAACAAAAGCCTTTTAAACTTGAACTTCAACATAGTATGGCAAAAGTAAAATGAAATAATTCCATTTACTTGTTCACATGGATATTCTACTAATCGAATAATCACATGCAATATCAATAACCACTTTCATAATGTTGGAATGCATAATGCCAGACTATCATAACCACATAGACAAGGCCTCGTGCCAAGACTACAAATAAGATTTTTCCAAGGCCTTGTGCCAAGACACTAGTTTGTCTCATGAGACCTACCGATGCATCGAGGAGCTATAGCGGGCTCCACCCGTCACATATTAAGTCCAATGCATTCCCATATGAAAAGGTTTAAACATAACATAAACATTCGTATTAAAACTATCATACGAAATGTCAATACTTTCACCATAAACCATGAATGGTATAAAAATATCACATCCACAGTAAAACAAATCACAAAACCTTGAATATAATATAGAAGTTTTGTATCACAATAAATCAACTTTAAATAAGCATAAAATCCATCAAAGGATGTTAACATAGATGAAATCAAAATTATTTTTAAAGAAATATCTCTTTTTATTTTGAAATAATTTAAGATCCATATAAAATAAAACAATTTCTTTGAAAATATTCTTATAAGCATGCAAGGGAAGCTTCGACGATTTTATAACGACGGAAAATAGCCGCACCTGCCGTATAAGTTAAAAAAAAACATTCTTACCTTAATTTTTTCGAAAAGGTTAAAAAGCACCTTATTTGGAAAAACGACGGAAAGATTCCTTTATAAACCTCTTATAAAAAGTCAAACAAGGGTATAAATGAATTTAACCCATAATCATGTAAATAGTAAAAATGTTTTGAAATACATTTTTAAGAAAAATGGATGTGGATGATAAAGAGATCCCAGTAGATTATTACGTATAAACAACCTCGGATAATGAAGAGATTGTGAAATAAGCTTTACCTTGTACTTTTCCTTGGTTGGGGTAGGTTAACCTCCTCTATAATGGTGAAATAATTGTTATTAAATTATACAAGAATCATATATATTAATATGATATCATATATGATCTTTTAACATTGATTTGTTAATAATATCTTTGAATTATCGTCGTTTCGGGTGTTAACTTACTCGTTTTCTTTTATATGTTTTGTTACATAAGCCATGTTTGTCATGGATAGGTTGTATATTTTTCATATACAGAATGCTATCAAGTCTTTAAACATAATTTTTAAATCATAAAATGATAATTATACTTTAATGGATGCGATGGAGAATGAATCTCATCGCGTTCGTGGAGACGTTAGTCCGTACGTACGCACGAGAGAAAATATCATTCTTTTGATATTAAAATAATATATAAATGGATGGTATATCATATATAAAGAATAATTAACATGATATATTTATTATTTACATGAGTTACACATCATTATTATACCCATCCAAATAATATTATATTGAATAACAATTACACCACGACGTGGAGACAGTAAGCCGTACGTACACACGTATGGTGACATGTTATTCAAAGGGTGGATAGAATACAGAATATGGTTGTACCATATTTATAATAACATCACAGTATATATATGATACTGGAGTTATTATTTTATAATGGTAACAACAAAGGAAGAAGGAGTGGAAGAAGAAAGGAACTTAAAAAGGGTGGTGAAATCATTACCTCTTCTTCGGTTTCTTCCTTTTGATTTGATCAAAAGGGCTCCTTAGGTTGGCTTTATGATCAAACTAAGGCCTATAGGTTGTAGTGAGAGAAGTTGGGAGAGTTGTTGGGCAGAGTTTGGCCGAACCAAAAGGCTTTGAATGTGTGAAGAAATGAGAAGTAGGAGTGCCCTTTTATAAGAGGGGTGAGGGGCACCTTTGGAAAAGCTAGAGATATTAGTTTATAATAAATTCATATTCGGTTTCCAATGGATCAAAAGTTGATTATTCAAAGGTTAATGTGGGGATGGTTCGAAAACAACTCAACCAATATAATTTAGATAGGTTTGGGTACTTATATTAACCTTATCTTTAAGTATTAACTCTAAGTTAATTAGTTTCACTTTTACAATGTCTCTTTGTATTTTTATATAATATGGTTAATAAACTTACTATATACATCCAAGAGACCCCCAAGTGGTCCATTAATGATGAACCTATCATGATATAAGTCTCTTGGCCGAACCTTAGATTTTTAGGAATTTAATATCAATTACTAATATAATATTTGTTTTAAGAACTCTTTTATGTCAATTTTGACACTATTCAATAGTTGATTTTTGTGAAACTCATAACAGATTGATTACTTAGAAAAAAGTCAATTAAATAAATCCTAATATATCATATTATCCTATAAAACTAGTTTAATTCATTAAAAGTTTTATATTATATTTATTTGGGTATTTATAATATCAATTATTTTAATTTTTCACTATTATGGTAATTACTGCATCATCATTGTATCATCAATAAATTAAATTATTTAATCTCTAAAAATTGAAAATAAAATATAATAATGTATGAAATCTTTTTATCTTTATAATTAATATTTATAGTCTAAAATCCAACATATATAACCCTATGTAAAAATTGTTTTTCTAAAAGATATATACTTATGTCATTTTTGTACTTATTTTAACTTAATTAAAATAAAGTGTCCCTATCACCTACAAGTGGCTCCATGGGGTCCCAAAATCGACCCAAAGATGCCTATGGTCGAATATGTATCAACCAATAAGGATAGGACACGTTTTAGGGTAATTTAGTATTATTATAATATTATTTTTTTAACCCTCATTTACCGGATTTACCCTTAACCATGGTAAATAAAATATTTACCGCAGTAATTATTCAAAATGTATAAAAATAAAAGTTACCTATTTACACAATTTGAACATTATGATTCCAAATATGGAATCCATTTTTCTAAATTCAAAACACATAAGTGGCAGAAATTAATTTAAAATTAATTCCTGCTGTCAAAACAAAAAGCGTGTTTTTAAGAGATAATAACTATCAAAAGATTGACACTTGTTTATGTTTGGTTTAATTGTAAAATTATGTCCAATGACCAAAATTATATTAAATGGTAAAAATATATTCTAAATATACTTTAAAACCACTCAAATTCATAATTTATCACTATTAATTATTTTGATTAAAAAGTTGTTTTTAATTAAAATTTAGTAATTTTCACTATTCATCAAAATATTAAAGTTATCCAAAAAGTACCAAAATTTCACCTTAGGATAAATTCGAGATTCCGAATCCAAAAATGAAGTCTATTTTGAAATATAAAATATATATAATTTCAAAAAGAAGGTATTACTATTCATAACGGCTAGTTTGATTGGTTATGGTGTGTTAGAACTCGGTGTTGCGTACAACACACGCTATCACATTATTCAAAGAGAAGCGTACCATAGAAGCTTGGGGTGTTACATTCTCCCCTACTTCAAATAATTTCGTCCTCTAAATTTCTAGAATACTTATCACATGAAAAGACTCGGGTGGTTCTTCATCATAAGTTCCTCAGGTTCCCACATTGCCTCTTCCATCTTATGGTTTCTCCACAAAACTTTTACCAGACGCGTCGTCCGGTTTCTCAGTACTTGTTCTCTCGTATCAAGAATCCTGATGGGGTCTTCATAATAGGAAAGATCGGGTTCCAGTTCTAATTCCTCATAGGTGAGTACATGCGTTGGGTCAGGCATGTATTTCCTCAACAGAGATACGTGGAACACATCGTGAACTTTGGAGAGACTTGGCGGCATTGCCAATAGGTAAGCCACAACCCCAATTCGTTCTAGAATTTCGAAAGGCCCGATGTACCTGGGACTCAATTTACCTTTCTTACCAAAACGTATGACTCCCTTCCATGGAGATACCTTCAGGAAAACATGATCACCGACTTGAAACTCCAAATACTTCCTTCGATTATCGGCATAGCTCTTCTGCCTACATTGAGCTGCTTTGATGTGATTTTGGATTACCTTCACCTTTTCCACCATTTCCTCCACCAGTTCTGGGCCTACAAGGTTTCTTTCACCAACGTCATCCCAACAGGTTGGTGTACGACATCTATTTCCGTATAATGCTTCATATGGTGCCATCTGAATACTCGAATGGAAGCTATTGTTATAGGAAAATTCTACCAGAGGTAAATATTGATCCCACATACCCTGAAAGTAAAGTGAGCAAGATCTCAACATGTCTTCTAAGGTCTGAATATTCTGTTCTGATTGTCCGTCTGTTTGAGGGTGGTAAGAAGTGCTCAAATGAAGTTCAGTATCTAGGGATTTCTGAAGACTTTTCCAAAATATTGAAGTAAAACGGGGATCACGATCAGAAACAATCGATAGGGGTACTCCATGAAGTCTCACAACTTCATTAATATATAGTCTTGCTAGACGTTCCAGGGGTAGATCTTCTCTTATAGCAAGAAAATGTGCTGACTTGGTAAGACGATCAACAATAACCCATATTGCATCATTCCTTCTAGGAGTCTTTGGTAGCCCCATGACAAAGTCCACCGTAATATTGTCCCATTTCCACTCCGGTGTGGGAAGAGGTTGCATGACTCCTCCAGGCTGTTGCCTTCCAGCTTTCACTTGTTGACAAACCATACATCTTGACACAAAAGCAGCAATCTCTCTCTTTATGTTGTCCCACAAAAAATGTTCCTTCAAATATCTATACATTTTGGTGCTCCCAGGGTGTATAGAGAAATTGGAACTATGAGCATCATCCAGCAATTCTTTTTTTAGATCAGGTAAATTGGGAACACAAAGTCTTTTCCCGAATTTCAAAATTCCATCCTCATACACAAAGTCTCTCAATATCCCATCATTCACAGCTTTTATATTCTTTTTAAATTCTTCATCATCGGTCTGAGAACTCTTAATCCTTTCTAGTAAAGATGGTTTGGCAACCATTTGAAAAAGAATTGATGTTTCGCCTTCCCTGGTTATTCCCATGTCCATCTTCACAAGATCCATGAAAATTGGATCCCTTTCAATTCTCATATTGTTCAAAACTCCATGGTCTTTTCTGCTCAAAGCATCTGCCACCTTGTTTGCTTTCCCCGGGTGGTAGTGTATCGTACAATCATAGTCCTTGAGTAATTCAAGCCATCTCCTTTGCCTCATGTTGAGTTCTTTTTGTGAGAAAATATACTTCAAACTCTTGTGGTCAGTATAAATCTCACATTTTTCACCATAGAGGTAGTGCCTCCATATCTTCAAAGCAAAGATCACAACTGCTAACTCGAAATCATGAGTAGGATTGTTTTGTTCATGAATTTTCAACTGTCGTGATGCATAGGCAATAACTCTATCATTCCGCATAAGGACACAACCAAGTCCTTTCTTTGATGCATCACTATAAATAACGAACCCATCATTCCCCGATGGTAGAGTCAATATAGGAGCATTGACTAATGTTATCTTCAGTTATTCAAAACATTCTTCACACTCTTTTGTCTAAACAAATTTAACACCTTTACGTGTGAGCTTTGTTAATGGGTTAGCCAGTCGGGAAAAATTCTGGACGAAACGTCGATAATAACCTGCCAAACCAATAAAACTACGTACCTCAGTTATACTCGTAGGTGTTGGACATTCTTGGATTGCCTTGGTCTTATAAGGATCAACAGAGATTCCATCTTTAGAGACAATATGGCCAAGAAAAGAAATCTCATGAAGCCAAAATTCACACTTGCCAAACTTTCCATATAATCATGCCTCCTTAGAGTCTTCAAGATAATGCGCAAGTTATTTTCATGATCTTTGTAGGTTTTGGAGTATACCAAGATATCATTAATTAGTACCACCACAAATTCATCAAGATACTCCTTGAGAACTCTATTCATCAGATCCATGAATACAGAGGGTGCATTAGTCAATCCAAACGGCATTATAGTAAACTCGTAATGCCCGTACCTGGTTCGAAATGCTGTCTTCGGAATGTCTTCCTTCTTCACACACAACTGATGGTATCTAGATCGAAGGTCAATCTTTGAAAAGTATTGATCTCCATGCAGTTGGTCAAATAAATCATCAATACGAGGTAGGGGATACTTGTTATTTATCGTTATAGCATTGATCTCCCTGTAGTCGATACATAACCTCATAGATCCATCTTTCTTTTTAACAAAAAGAACAGGGGCTACCCATGGAGAAACACTAGGGCGAATAAATCCTTTATTACTCAACTCCTCTAGTTGTTTCTTTAGTTCGACTAACTCTACAGTGGCCATTCTATAAGGGGTATTTGATATAGGCCTTGATCCAGAAATTAAATCAATGGAAAACTCAAATTCTCGTTCTGGAGGATGTCCAGGTAAATCTTCCGGAAATACATCTACAAATTCTTTCACAACAGGTACATCCTCTATTTGAACATTCCTTTCCTCACCGACAGTTATTTCATTATCTTCCTCCCCAATAATTGAATTAAGTTGAGCTACTGGGGGTGGATCTAAATAAGAATTAGGTGGTGATGATTCTTCTCTAAAGATAAGGTGTTCCTTATCATTATCATCAAGAATCGTAACCTCTTTCTTCTTACAACAAATATTCACATCATAGTCCGAAAGCCAGTCCATACCGAGGATTATATCAAACTCAATCATAGGTATGACGATGAGTTCAGCAGATAAAGAACATTTATGTGCTCTAATGGGGACTGATTCGCAAAACTTTGTTGCAATGATACTTCCCTTAGGAGTTTTAACTGACAACTCCCTTATTAAATCAAATTGGAAATATCTAATTTTCTTAGCAAACTGGGAAGATATGAAACAATGCGATGATCCAGAATCAAATAATGCATTTTCTAAACTTGAGGAAACCATTAAATTACATGCCACCACATCTTTCAGAGCTTCTACCTCAGTAGTAGTGATAGCATAAGCCTGGCCTTGATCCCTTGGCCTTTTCTGAGGTAAGTTCTCCTAATTCTTAGGACATTAATTTGCATAATTCCCCATCTCCCTGCAATTGTAGCACTGAACGTTGGTAGCTTCCTTCTTCCCCTTACAATCACAAGCTTGGTGGCCTTTTTCACCACACTTGTAATAGACTCCCATTCCCTTCAAGCATGTACCATGATGTTTCTTCCCGCATTTACCACAGGATGGATATTCAACCTTTCCCTTCTTCCCATTATTTCCATTCCCAGATTGATCAGCAGGTCTCTTCTTCTCTTTCTTTTCTTTAAAGTCATAAGACTTAGAGAATTCCTTTTCGTTCTTGATAGCACATGAGACAATGTCTTCGTACGATGAAAAGGATTGTGAGACTAATGCTCGACGAAGAAATGGTTTTAAAACAACAAAGAAATGATCAATCTTACTTCTTGGGTTACGTATATAATCTCCAGCATACCTTGCTAACCTTTTAAAATTAGCCTCATACTTTGCGACATTCTCATCCTCCTTCTGTCTCAGACTCAGAAATTGCCTTTCCATATATGCTCGATGGTCGCGAGGAAAGTATTTTTCTTAAAACAGATCTTTGAACTCCCTCCATTCCATATTTGATACTTCATCATATTTGTTCATGTTTTGAATCAATGACCACCATTGATCAGCATCTCCAGTGAGGCGGTAAACTGCCATGATAACTTTTTCCCTTTCACTGCTCCCCAAAGCCTGAAATATTTTCTCTAGGGAATTTATCCATTGCTCAGCTACTAAGGGATTTGTACTCCCATTGAACGTTGGTGGTTGTTTCCTCATGAATCGATCTAACATTGATCCTCCACGCTATGGATCAGGGTGCTCCATACGGGTAAGGTTATTATTCATAACCTGAGTAAGTTGTCCCAGTATGGTGATTAGCTGATCGGCACCAGTTGCATCACCAGCTCCACTATAATTATCTTGAGCAGGAGGGAAATCCCTACATGGAGTGCGTGCATTGATACAGTTTCAATTTCTTCTAATAGGCGCCATTTCTAAACAATGGCATAAACTAGATCAGTTTATGAATCAAAATACATAATCCCATACTTATAAAACAATTAACATAAATTGAACTATTTATGGATATAATCCATAATCATAAAAATGTTTTCTTTGAGGAATTATATACTCAAAAACCCTTCATAATGATTTGTAAATAAAATGAGAGTTATCCTAAGCATATCCCCCGGGAGTGTCGTAACCAAGAGTGCAGCAAGGCCCGTTGTCGTGCACCAGTTCCCGTTGGAGTCTAGCTCAAAGCAGTGTTTTTGGGTTTTACCCCTAGGTACATCTGTGCCAGAGCTGCCTCTACCTGCTCGTATCCAGACAGGTATGTATTGCTCGGAAAACTCACAAAATCTCTACAATACCAAAATTCTAGGAAGTTCTTCTATACTAATCCTCAAAGTTCATCTTAGGTATACGTGCTCTAATTAGAGTTTATCTAAATCTAGCTTCCAAGGTTTGTACTAAACTTCCTCTGATACCAACTGTAAATCCCCGACCCTAGTTACCCAGAGTCGGTGCATTATTACATAACATTGGCATGATCACAAGAAAGATCAAATATCGAAAGACCGATTGGTTTAGTAGCCTTGGAAACACTAGATATATTCATAAGTTTTACATTACATCATAAAATGAAAAACTACTACAACAACATAATGTCTCCACAGTCCACACTATTATCCCCTCATAATATCCCTGCAGGTCATTCATAACTTACTTCTTCACATCCTGGGAAAAATAAAACATAGAAAAGGGGTGAGCTCAAATGCCCAGTAAGGATAACAATATAGCGGAACATTCAAAATAAGCATAAACATTTAAGGCAATTCATTACTAAAACAAAAGCCTTTTAAACTTGAACTTCAACATAGTATGGAAAAAGTAAAATGAAATAATTCCATTTACTTGTTTACATGGATATTCTACTAATCGAATAATCACATGCAATATCAATAACCACTTTCATAATGTTGGAATGCATAATGCCAGACTATCATAACCACATAGCCAAGGCCTCGTGCCAAGACTACAAATAAGATTTTTCCAAGGCCTTGTGCCAAGACACTAGTTTGTCTCATGAGACCTACTGATGCATCGAGGATCTATAGCGGGCTCCACCCATCACATATTAAGTCCAATGCATTCCCATATGAAAAGGTTTAAACATAACATAAACATTCGTATTAAAACTAGCATACGAAATGTCAATACTTTCACCATAAACCATGAATGGTATAAAAATATCACATACACAGTCAAACAAATCACAAAACCTTCAATATAATATAGAAGTTTTGTATCATAATAAATCAACTTTAAATAAGCGTAAAATCCATCAAAGGATGTTGACATAGATGAAATCAAAATTCTTTTTAAATAAATATCTCTTTTTTATTTTGAAATAATTTAAGATCCATATAAAATAAAACATTTTCTTTGAAAATATTCTTATAATCTTGTAAGGGAAGCTTCGACGATTTTATAATGGCGGAAAATAGACGCACCCGTCGTATAAGTTAAAAAAAAACATTCTTACCTTAATTTTGTCGAAAAGGTTAAAAAGAACCTTATTTGGAAAAACGACGGAAATATTCCTTGATAAACCTCTTATAAAAAGTCAAACAAGGGTATAAATGACTTTAAACCATAATCTTGTAAATAATAAAAATGTTTTGAAATACATTTTTAAGAAACATGGATATGGATGATAAAGAGATCCCAGTAGATTATTACGTATAAACAACCTCGGATAATGAAGACATTGTGAAATAGCCCTTACCTTGTACTTTTCCTTGGTTGGGGTTGGTTAACCTCCTGTATAATGGTGAAATAATTTTTATTAAATTATACAAGAATCATATATATTATTATGATATCATATATGATCTTTTAACTTTGATTTGTTAATAATATCTTTGAATTATCGTCATTTCGGGTGTTAACTTACTCATTTTATTTTATATGTTTTGTTACATAAGCCATGTTTGTCATGGAGAGGTTGTATATTTTTCATATACATATTTATATCAAGTACTTAAACACCATTTTTAAATCATCAAATGATAATTATACTTTAATGGATACGATGGAGAATGAATCTCATCGCGTTCGTGGAGACGGTAGTCCGTACGTACGCACGAGCGACAATATCATTCTTTTGATATTAAAATAATATATAAATGGATGGTATATCATATATACAGAATCATTAACATGTTATATTTATTATTTACATGAGTTACACATCATTATTATACCCATCCAAATAATATTATATTGAATAACAATTACACCACGACGTGGAGACGGTAAGCCGTACGTACGCACGTATGGTGACATGTTATTAAAAGGGTGGATAGAATAATGAATATGGTTGTACCATATTTATAATAACATCACAATATATATATTATACTGGAGTTATTATTTTATAATGGTAACAACAAAGGAAGAAGAAGTGGAAGAAGAAAGGAACTTGGAAAAGGGTGGTGAAATCATTACCTCTTCTTCGGTTTCTTCCTTTTGATTTGATCAAAAGGGCTCCTTAGGTTGGCTTTCTGATCAAACTAAGGCCTCTCGGTTGTAGTGAGAGAAGTTGGGAGAGTTTTTGGGCAGATTTTGGCCGAACCAAAAGGCTTTTAAGGTGTGAAGAAATGAGAAGGAGGATTGCCCTTTTATAAGAGGGGTGAGGGGCACCTTTGGAAAAGCTAGAGATATTAGTTTATAATAAATTCATATTCGGTTTCCAATGGCTCCAAAGTTGATTATTCAAAGGTTAAGGTGGGGATGGGTCGAAAAAAACTCAACCAATAGAATTTATATAGGTTTGGGTACTTATATTAACCTTATCTTTAAGTATTAACTCTAAGTTAATTAGTTTCACTTTTAAAATGTCTCTTTGTATTTTTATATAATATGGTTAATAAACTTACTATATACATCCAAGCGACCCCCAAGTGGTCCATTAATGATGAACCTATTGCTCGGAAAACTTACAAAATCTCTACAATACCAAAATTCTAGGAAGTTATTCTATACTAATCCTCAAAGTTCATCTTAGGTCTACGTGCTCTAATCAGAGTTTATCTAAATCTAGTTTCCAAGGTTTGTACTAAACTTCCTCTGATACCAACTATAACGCCCTGACCCTAGTTACCCAGAGTCGGTGCAGTATTACATAACATTGGAATGATCACAAGAAAGATCAAATCTCAAAAGACCGATTGGTTTAGTAGCCTTGGAAACACTAGATATATTCATAAGTTTTACATTACATCATAAAATGAAAAACTACAACAACAACATAATGTCTCCACAGTCCACACTATTATCCCCTCATAATATCCCTGCAGGTCATTCATAACTTACTTCTTCACATCCTGGGAAAAATAAAACATAGAAAAGGGGTGAGCTCAAATGCCCAGTAAGGATAACAATATAGCGGAACATTCAAAATAAGCATAAACATTTAAGGCAATTAATTACTAAAACAAAAGCCTTTTAAACTTGAACTTCAACATAGTATGGCAAAAGTAAAATGATATAATGCCATTTACTTGTTCACATGGATATTCTACTAATCGAATAATCACATGCAATATCAATAACCACTTTCATAATGTTGGAATGCATAATGCTAGACTATCATAACCACATAGCCAAGGCCTCGTGCCAAGACTACAAATAAGATTTTTCCAAGGCCTTGTTCCAAGACACTAGTTTGTCTCATGAGACCTACCGATGCATCAAGGAGCTATAGCGGGCTCCACCCGTCACATATTAAGTCCAATGCATTCCCATATGAAAAGGTTTAAACATAACATAAACATTCGTATTAAAACTAGTATACGAAATGTCAATACTTTCACCATAAACCATGAATGGTATAAAAATATCACATACATAGTCAAAAAAATCACAAAACCTTCAATATAATATAGAAGTTTTGTATCATAATAAATCAACTTTAAATAAGCGTAAAATCCATCAAAGGATGTTGACATAGATGAAATCAAAATTCTTTTTAAAGAAATATCTCTTTTTTATTTTGAAATCATTTAAGATCCATATAAAATAAAACATTTTCTTTGAAAATATTCTTATAAGCTTTTAAGGGAAGCTTCGACGATTTTATAATGGCGGAAAATAGCCACACCCGCCGTATAAGTTAAAAAAAAACATTCTTACCGTAATTTTATCGAAAAGGTTAAAAAGCACCTTATTTGGAAAAACGACGGAAAGATTCCTTGATAAACCTCTTATAAAAAGTCAAACAAGGGTATAAATGACTTTAACCCATAATCTTGTAAATAATAAAAATGTTTTGAAATACATTTTTAAGAAACATGGATGTGGATGATAAAGAGATCCCAGTAGATTATTACGTATAAACAACCTCGGATAATGAAGAGATTGTGAAATAACCCTTACCTTGTACTTTTCCTTGGTTGGGGTAGGTTAACCTCCTGTATAATGGTGAAATAATTGTTATTAAATTATACAAGAATCATATATATTAATATGATATCATATATGATCTTTTAACATTGATTTGTTAATAATATCTTTGAATTATCGTCGTTTTAGGTGTTAACTTACTCGTTTTCTTTTATATGTTTTGTTACATAAGCCATGTTTGTCATGGATAGGTTGTATATTTTTCATATACAGAATGATATCAAGTCCTTAAACATCATTTTTAAATCATCAAATGATAATTATACTTTAATGGATACGATGGAGAATGAATCTCATCGCGTTCGTGGAGATGGTAGTCCGTACGTACGCACGAGCGACAATATCATTCTTTTGATATTAAAATAATATATAAATGGATAGTATATCATATATACAGAATCATTAACATGTTATATTTATTATTTACATGAGTTACACATCATTATTATACCCATCCAAATAATATTATATTGAATAACAATTACACCACGACGTGGAGACGGTAAGCCGTACGTACGCACGTATGGTGACATGTTATTCAAAGGGTGGATAGAATACTGAATATGGTTGTACCATATTTATAATAACATCACAGTATATATATGATACTGGAGTTATTATTTTATAATGGTAACAACAAAGTAAGAAGAAGTGGAAGAAGAAAGGAACTTGGAAAAGGGTGGTGAAATCATTACCTCTTCTTCGGTTTCTTCCTTTTGATTTGATCAAAAGGGATCCTTAGGTTGACTTTCTGATCAATCTAAGGCCTCTAGGTTGTAGTGAGAGAAGTTGGGAGAGTTTTTGGGCAGAGTTTGGCCAAACAAAAAGGCTTTGAAGGTGTGAAGAAATGAGAAGGAGGAGTGACCTTTTATAAGAGGGGTGAGGGGCACCTTTGGAAAAGCTAGAGATATTAGTTTATAATAAATTCATATTCGGTTTCCAATGGCTCCAAAGTTGATTATTCAAAGGTTAAGGTGGGGATGGGTCGAGAAAAACTCAACCAATATAATTTGGACAGGTTTGGGTACTTATATTAACCTTATCTTTAAGTATTAACTCTAAGTTAATTAGTTTCACTTTTACAATGTCTCTTTGTATTTTTATATAATATGGTTAATAAACTTACTATATACATCCAAGAGACCCCCAAGTGGTCCATTAATGATGAAACTATAATGATATAAGTCTCTTGGCCGAACCTTAGATTTTTAGGAATTTAATATCAATTAATAATATAATATTTGTTTTAAGAACTCTTTTTTGTCAATTTTGACACTATTCAATAGTTGATTTTTGTGAAACTCATAACAGATTGATTACTTCGAACAAAGTCAATTAAATCAATCCTAATATATCATATTATCCTATAAAATTAGTTTAATTCATTAAAAGTTTTATATTATATTTATTTGGGTATTTATAATATCAATTATTTTAATTTTTCACTATTATGGTAATTACTGAATCATCATTGTATCATCAATAAATTAAATTATTTAATCTATAAAAATTGAAAATAAAATATCATCATGTAGGGAATCTTTTTATCTTTCTAATTAATATTTATAGTCGAAAATCCAACATATATAACCCTATGTAAAAATTGTTTTTCTAAAAGATATATACTTATGTCATTTTTGTACTTATTTTAACTTAATTAAAATAAAGTGTCCCTATCACATACAAATGGCTCCATTGTTAAGTCAAAAGTCTTCTTTTGGCTTTTACATCATGTTTTGGAAATCACAAATATATTCTATGTCATGTTTTGGAAATCTCAAATGTATTCTATCATATGTTTGTAAATAACAAATTGTCTTTTATCATGTTTATCGTATCGTACGATGTTGATCGTACTGACCAAAACGTATCGTACTAACTCTTCCAGACATATCGAGATTCCTCCTTTCTTTTTGTAAATCACAAAGGGGGAGAATATTTACAAAGCAAAGATTGTTTTACAAAGGGGGAGAATGCATTACAATGCTCTTAAGGAAAATCTATGAATACAATCCTTAGGAAAGTCAATACCTAAGGGGGAGTTAGTTGTATTCAATTTCTTATTCAGAAGAGTTTTCAATAACTCAGGGGGAGATAAGTATTTCTTGTTTCATTTACTTTGTGTGTTTGTGCTTTCCAAAAAGGGGGAGATTGTTAAGTCAAAAGTCTTCTTTTGGCTTTTACATCATGTTTTGGAAATCACAAATATATTCTATGTCATGTTTTGGAAATCTCAAATGTATTCTATCATATGTTTGTAAATAACAAATTGTCTTTTATCATGTTTATCGTATCGTACGATGTTGATCGTACTGACCAAAACGTATCGTACTAACTCTGTCAAACGTATCGTACTGACTCTGTCAAACGTATCGTACTGACTCTGTCAAACGTATCGTACTGACTCTGTCAATCGTATCGTACTGACTTTGCTATTCATATGATCATTATTTGTTTTGGTACTTTGTCAAAAACTCTCTCTGCATATGAATCGTACTCATGTTTTACATTTCTATATATCTCTTATCCTAACAAAACGATGTCGTTGAGTTAGTTATATACTAATCAAAACGATGTCGTGCTTTCTGTTTCAATATGACCGTTGGAGGCAATATGACCGTTGGAACCCGAGGCCTATAAATAGGAGGTCATTTGAAGCTGAGAAGACACTGATGAACGAAGAGACTCTGTGAACTACGAAGATTCTAGAGAGAGACACTGTGACTTATCTCATCAGCTTTGTGCAACCGATCATCGTATCGAGGGCTTTCAAGTAATTGAAAGACAGAGGTGCCGATTACCTGCAAAATCGAGGGCTGCCGGGGATAGGCAGACAGACGTGCCGATCATCGTATCGAGGGCTGCCGGGGATAGGCAGACAGATGTGCCGATCATCGTATCGAGGGCTGCCGGGGATAGACAGACAGACGTGCCGATCATCGTATCGAGGGCTCACCAAGGTGTTGGTGAGACAGACCTCTTATCCTAGGTGAAAGGATAACCCTTCTCTTTGGGTTAAAAGAATTGTATTACTTTTACATTTCCGCTGTTACTTGTATTAGAAAGGAATTGTATTGTTTCCTTTCTTCCTTACATATTCAATTGTAATTGTTTCAATTACAATCATTCTATTACATATTGTTTTGATTGGTTCTATACGCTTTAAGGTAGAATCATTCATATCTGTATTACTCTGATTATTGTGTTCATCTTGAATACAATTGTTTTGCATTACATTAGTATTACAATACATCTTACCTTTTACTTACCTTTTACATTCAATACAATTGTGGGTGTTTGTATTAGTATTAGTTTAAGTTCATTTAAACTAATCTCTTTGTTACTAAAACTCAAAGGTTTTTAAACCTACAATTCACCCCCCTCTTGTATTGTTCCATCTAATAGACTTTTATATCGACTATTCGATCCTACATCCATGGGGTCCCAAAATCGACCCAAAGATGCCTATGGTCGAACATGTATAAACCAATAAGGATAGTACACGTTTTAGGGTAATTTAGTATTATTATAATATTATTTTGTTAACCCTCATTTACCGGATTTACCCTTAACCATGGTAAATAAAATATTTACCGCAGTAATTATTCAAAATGTCTAAAAATAAAAGTTACCTATTTACACAATTTGAACATTCTGATTCCAAATATAGAATCCATTTTTCTAAATTCAAAACATAGAAGTGGCAGAAATTAATTTAAAATTAATTCCCACTGTCAAAACAAAAAGCGTGTTTTTAAGAGATAATAACTATCAAAAGATTGACACTTGTTTATGTTCGTTTTAATTGTAAAATTATGTCCAATGACCAACATTATATTAAATGGTAAAAATATATTCTAAATATACTTTAAAACCACTCAAATTCATAATTTATCACTATTAATTATTTTGATTTAAAAAGTTGTTTTTAATTAAAATTTAGTAATTTTCACTATTCATCAAAATATTAAAGTTATCCGAAAAGTACCAAAATTTCACCTTAGGATAAATTCGATATTCCGAATCCAAAAATGAAGTCCATTTTGAAATATAAAATATATATAATTTCAAAAAGTAGGTATTACTATTCATAACGGCTAGTTTGATTGGTTATGGTGTGTTAGAACTCGGTGTTGCGTACAACACACGCTATCACATTATTCAAAGAGAAGCGTACCATAGAAGCTTGGGGTGTTACATTCTACCCTCCTTCAAATAATTTCATCCTCGAAATTTCTAGAATACTTATCACATGAAAAGACTCGGGTGGTTGTTCATCATAAGTTCCTCGGGTTCCCACATTGCCTCTTCCATCTTATGGTTTCTCCACAAAACTTTTACCAGACGCGTCGTCCGGTTTCTCAGTACTTGTTCTCTCGTATCAAGAATCCTGACGGGCTCTTCACAATAGGAAAGATCGGGTTCCAGTTCTAATTCCTCATAGGTGAGTACATGCGTTGGGTCAGGCATGTATTTCCTCAATAGAGATACATGGAACACATTGTGAACTTTGGAGAGACTTGGCGGCATTGCCAATCGGTAAGCCACAGCCCCAATTCGTTCTAGAATTTCGAAAGGTCCAATGTACCTGGGACTCAATTTACCTTTCTTACCAAAACGTATGACTCCCTTACATGGAGATACCTTCAGGAAAACATGATCAACGATTTGAAACTCCAAATCCTTCCTTAGATTATCGGTATAGCTCTTTTGCATACTTTGAGCTGCTTTGATGTGATTTTGGATTACCTTCACCTTTTCCACCGTTTCCTCCACCAGTTCTGGGCCTACAAGTTTTCTTTCACCAACGTCATCCCAACAGGTTGGTGTACAACATCTCTTTTCGTATAACGCTTCATATGGTGCCATATGAATACTCGAATGGAAGCTATTGTTATAGGAAAATTCTACCAGAGGTAAATATTGATCGCACATACCCTGAAAGTCAAGTGAGCAAGATCTCAACATGTCTTCTAAGGTCTGAATAGTGTGTTCTAATTGTCCGTCTGTCTAAGCGTGGTAAGAAGTTCTCAAATGAAGTTCAGTATCCAGGTATTTCTGAAGATTTTTCCAAAATCTTGAAGTAAAACGGGGATCACGATCAGAAACAATCGATAGGGGTAATCCATGAAGTCTCACAACTTCATTAATATATAGTCTTGCTAGACGTTCCAGGGGTAGATCTTCTCTTATAGCAAGAAAATGTGCTGACTTGGTAAGACGATCAACAATAACCCATATTGCATCGTTCCTTCTAGGAGTCTTTGGTAGCCCCATGACAAAGTCCATCGTAATATTGTCCCATTTCCACTCCGGTATGGGAAGAGGTTGCATGACTCCTCCAGGATGTTGCCTTCCAGCTTTCAGTTTTTGACAAACCATACATCTTGACACAAAATCAGCAATCTCCCTCTTTATGTTGTCCCACCAAAAATGTTCCTTCAAATCTCTATACATTTTGGTGCTCCTAGGGTGTATAGAGAAATTGGAACTATGAGAATCATCCAGCAATTCCCTTTTTAGATCAGGTAAATTGGGAACACAAAGTCTCTTCCCTAATTTCAAAATTCCATCCTCATACACAAAGTCTCTCAATATCCCATCATTCACAGCTTTAATCTTCTTTTTAAATTCTTCATCATCGTTCTGAGAACTATTAATCCTTTCTAGTAAAGATGGTTTAGCAACCATTTGAAAAAGAATTGATGTTTCGCCTTCCCTGGTTATTCCCATGTCCATATTCACTAGATCCATGAAAATTGGATCCCTTTCAATTCTCATATTGTTCAAAACTCCATGGTCTTTTCTGCTCAAAGAATCTGCCACCTTGTTTTCTTTCCCCAGGTGGTAGTGTATCGTACAGTCATAATCCTTGAGTAATTCAAGACATCTCCTTTGCCTCATGTTGAGTTATTTTTGTGAGAAAATATACTTCAAACTCTTGTGGTCAGTATAAATCTCACATTTTTCACCATAGAGGTAGTGCCTCCATATCTTCAAAGCAAAGATCATAGCTGCTAACTCGAGATCATGAGTAGGACAGTTTTGTTCACGAATTTTCAACTGTCGTGATGCATAGGCAATAAATCTATCATTCTGCATAAGGACACAACCAAGTCCTTTCTTTGATGCATCACTATAAATAACGAACCCATCATTCCCCGATGGTAGAGTCAATATAGGAGCATTGACTAATCTTCTCTTCAGTTCTTCAAAACATTCTTCACACTCTTTTGTCCAAACAAATTTAACCCCTTTACGTGTGAGCTTCATTAATGGGTTAGCCAGTCGGGCAAAATTCTGGACGAAACGTCAATAATAACCTGCCAAACCAATAAAACTACGTACCTCAGTTATACTCGTAGGTCCTGGACATTCTTGGATTTCCTTGGTCTTAGAAGGATCAACAGAGATTCCATCTTTAGAGACAATATGGCCAAGAAAAGAAATCTCATGAATCCAGAATTCACACCTGCTAAACTTTCCATATAATTCATGCCTCCTTAGAGTCTTCAAGATAATGCGCAAGTGATTTTCATGATCTTCGTTGGTTTTGGAGTATACCAAGATATCATCAATAAATACCACCACAAATTCATCGAGATACTCCTTGAAAACTCTATTCATCAGATCCATGAATACAGAGGGTGCATTAGTCAATCCAAACGACATTACAGTAAACTCGTAATGCCCGTACCTGGTTCGAAATGCTATCTTCAGAATGTCTTCCTTCTTCACACACAACTGATGGTATCCAGATCGAAGGTCAATCTTTGAAAAGTATTGATCTCCATGCAGTTGGTCAAATAAATCATCAATACGAGGTAGGGGATACTTGATCTTTATCGTTATAGCATTGATCTCCCTGTAGTCGATACATAACCTCATAGATCCATATTTCTTTTTAACAAAAAGAACAGGGGCTCCCCATGGAGAAAAACTAGGGTGAATAAATCCTTTATTACTCAACTCCTCTAGTTGTTTCTTTAGTTCAACTAACTCTACATTGGCCATTCTATAAGGGGTCTTTGATATAGGCCTTGATCCAGGAATTAAATCAATGGAAAACTCAACTTCTCGTTCTGGAGGATGTCCAGGTAAATCTTCCGGAAATACATCTACAAATTCTTTCACAACAGGTACATCCTCTATTTGAACATTCCTTTCCTCACCGAAAGTTATTTCATTCTCTTCCTCCCCAATAATTGAATTAAGTTGAGCTACTGGGGGTGGATATAAATAAGAATTAGGTGGTGATGATTCTTCTCTAAAGATAAGGTGTTCCTTATCATTATCATCAAGAATCGTAACCTCTTTCTTCTTACAACAAATCTTCGCATCATAGTCCGAAATCCAGTCCATACCGAGGATTATATCAAACTCAATCATAGGTATGACGATGAGATCAACAAATAAAGAACATTTATGTGCTCTAATGGGGACTGATTCGCAAAACTTTGTTGCAATGATACTTCCCTTAGGAGTTTTAACTGACAACTCCCTTATTAAATCAAATTGGAAATATCTAATTTTCTTAGCAAACTGGGAAGATATGAAAAAATGTGATGATCCAGAATCAAATAATGCATTTTCTAAACTTGAGGAAACCATTAAATTACCTGCCACCACGTCTTTCAGAGCTTCTACCTCAGCAGCAGTGATAGCATAAGCCTGGCCTTGATCCCTTGGCCTTTTCTGACGTAAGTTCTCCTGACGCTTAGGACATTCATTTTCATAATGCCCCATCTCCCTGCAATTGTAGCACTGAACGTTGGTAGCTTCCTTCTTCCCCTTACAATCACGAGCTTGGTGGCCTTTTTCACCACACTTGTAACAGACTCCCATTCCCTTCAAGCATGTACCAGGATGTTTCTTCCTGCATTTACCACATGATGGATATTCAACCTTTCCCTTCTTCCCCTTATTTCTATTCCCAGATTGATCAGCAAGTCTCTACTTCTCTTGCTTTGCTTTAAAGTCATAAGACTTAGATAATTCCTTTTCGGTCTTGATAGCACATGAGACAATGTCTTCGTACGATGAAAAGGATTGTGAGACTAATGCTCGACGAAGAAATGGTTTTAACCCATCAAAGAAATGATCAATATTACTTATTGGGTTATGTATATAATCTCCAGCATACCTTGCTAACCTTGTAAAATTAGCCTCATACTTTGCGACATTCTCATCCTCCTTCTGTCTCAGACTCAGAAATTTCCTTTCCATATCTGCTCGATGGTCGCGAGGAAAGTATTTTTCTAAAAACAGATCTTTGAACTCCCTCCATTCCATATTTGATAATTTATCATCTTCCTTCATGTTTTGAATCAATGACCACCATTGATCAGAATCTCCAGTGAGGCGGTAAACTGCCATGATAACTTTTTCCCTTTCACTGCTCCCCAAAGCCTGAAATATTTTCTCTAGGGAATTTATCCATTGATCAGCTACTAAGGGATTTGTACTCTCATTGAACTTTGGTGTTTGTTGCCTCATGAATCGATCTAACATTGATCCTCCATGCTGTGGATCAGGGTGCTCCATACGGGTAAGGTTATTATTCATAACCTAAGTAAGTTGTCCCAGTATGGTGATTAGCTGATCGACACCAGTTGCATCACCAGCTCCACTATAATTATCTTGAGCAGGAGGGAAATCCCTACATGGAGTGCGTGCATTGATACAGTTTCCATTTCTTCTACTAGGCGCCATTTCTAAACAATGGCATAAACTAGATCAGTTTATGAATCAAAATACATAATCCCATACTTATAAAACACTTAACATAAATTGAACTATTTATGGATATAATACATAATCATAAAAATGTTTTCTTTGAGAAAGTTTATACTCATAAACCCTTCATAATGATTTGTAAAGAAAATGAGAGTTATCCTAAGCATATCCCCCGGGAGTGTCGTAACCAAAAGTGCAGCAAGGCCCGTTGTCGTGCACCAGTTCCCGTTCGAGTCTAGCTCAAAGCGGTGTTTTCGGGTTTTACCCCTAGGTACATCTGTTCCAGAGCCGCCTCTACCTGCTCGTATCCAGACAGGTATGTATTGCTCAGAAAACTCACAAAATCTCCACAATACCAAAATTCTAGGAAGTTCTTCTATACTAATCCTCAAAGTTCATATTAGGTCTACGTGATCTAATTAGAGTTTATCTAAATCTAGCTTCCAAGGTTTGTACTAAACTTCCTCTGATACCAACTGTAACGCCCCGACCCTAGTTACCCAGAGTTGGTGCATTATTACATAACATTGGCATGATCACAAGAAAGATCAAATCTCGAAAGACCGATTGGTTTAGTAGCCTTGGAAACACTAGATATATTCATAAGTTTTACATTACATCATAAAATGAAAAACTACTACAACAACATAATGTCTCAACAGTCCACACTATTATCCCCTCATAATATCCCTGTAGGTCATTCATAACTTACTTCTTCACATCCTGGAAAAAATAAAACATAGAAAAGGGGTGAGCTCAAATGCCCAGTAAGGATAACAATATAGCGGAACATTCAAAATAAGCATAAACATTTAAGGCAATTCATTACTAAAACAAAAGCCTTTTAAACTTTAACTTCAACATAGTATGGAAAAAGTAAAATGAAATAATTCCATTTACTTGTTTACATGGATATTCTACTAATCGAATAATCACATGCAATATCAATAACCACTTTCATAATGTTGGAATGCATAATGCCAGACTATCATAACCACATAGCCAAGGCCTCGTGCCAAGACTACAAATAATATTTTTCCAAGGCCTTGTTCCAAGACACTAGTTTGTCTCATGAGACCTACCGATGCATCGAGGAGCTATAGCGGGCTCCACCCATCACATATTAAGTCCAATGCATTCCCATATGAAAAGGTTTAAACATAACATAAACATTCGTATTAAAACTAACATACGAAATGTCAATACTTTCACCATAAACCATGAATGGTATAAAAATATCACATACATAGTCAAACAAATCACAAAACCTTCAATATAATATAGAAGTTTTGTATCATAATAAATTAACTTTAAATAAGCGTAAAATCCATAAAAGGATGTTGACATAGATGAAATCAAAATTCTTTTTAAATAAATATATCTTTTTATTTTGAAATAATTTAAGATCCATATAAAATAAAACATTTTCTTTGAAAATATTCTTATAAGATTGTAAGGGAAGCTTCGACGATTTTATAATGGCGGAAAATAGCCGCACCCGTCGTATAAGTTAAAAAAAACATTCTTACCTTAATTTTGTCGAAAAGGTTAAAAAGAACCTTATTTAGAAAAACGACAGAAATATTCCTTGATAAACCTCTTATAAAAAGTCAAAAAAGGGTATAAATGACTTTAACCCATAATCTTGTAAATAAAAAAAATGTTTTGAAATACATTTTTAAGAAACATGGATGTGGATGATAAAGAGATCCTAGTAGATTATTACGTATAAACAACCTCGGATAATGAAGAGATTGTGAAATAAACCTTACCTTGTACTTTTCCTTGGTTGGGGTAGGATAACCTCCTGTATAATGGTGAAATAATTGTTATTAAATTATACAAGAATCATATATATTATTATGATATCATATATGATCTTTTAACATTTATTTGTTAATAATATCTTTGAATTATCGTCGTTTCGGGTGTTAACTTACTTGTTTTATTTTATATGTTTTGTTACATAAGCCATATTTGTCATGGATATGTTGTATATTTTTCATATACAGAATGATATCAAGTACTTAAACACCATTTTTAAATCATCGAATGCTAATTATACTTTAATGGATACGATGGAGAATGAATCTCATCGCGTTCGTGGAGACGGTAGTCCGTACGTACGCACGAGCGACAATATCATTCTTTTGATATTAAAATAATATATAAATGGATGGTATATCATATATAAAGAATCATTAACATGTTATATTTATTATTTACATGAGTTACACATCATTATTATACCCATCTAAATAATATTATATTGAATAACAATTACACCACGACGTGGAGACGGTAAGCCGTACGTACGCACGTATGGTGAGATGTTATTAAAAGGGTGGATAGAATAATGAATATGGTTGTACCATATTTATAATAACATCACAGTATATATATTATACTGGAGTTATTATTTTATAATGGTAACAACAAAGGAAGAAGAAGTGGAAGAAGAAAGGAACTTGGAAAAGGGTGGTGAAATCATTACCTCTTCTTCGGTTTCTTCCTTTTGATTTGATCAAAAGGGCTCCTTAGGTTGGCTTTCTGATCAAACTAAGGCCTCTAGGTTGTAGTGAGAGAATTTGGGAGAGTTTTTGGGCAGATTTTGGCCGAACCAAAAGGCTTTTAAGGTGTGAAGAAATGAGAAGGAGGAGTGCCCTTTTATAAGAGGGGTGAGGGGCACCTTTGGAAAAGCTAGATATATTAGTTTATAATAAATTCATATTCGGTTTCCAATGGCTCCAAAGTTGATTATTCAAAGGTTAAGGTGGGTATGGGTCGAAAACAACTCAATCTATAGAATTTAGATAGGTTTGTGTACTTATATTAACCTTATCTTTAAGTATTAACTCTAAGTTAATTAGTTTCACTTTTACAATGTCTCTTTGTATTTTTATATAATATGGTTAATAAACTTACTATATACATCCAAGAGACCCCCAAGTGGTCCATTAATGATTAACCTATCATGATATAAGTCTCTTGGACAAACCTTAGATTTTTAGTAATTTAATATCAATTAATAATATAATATTTGTTTTAAGAACTCTTTTATGTCAATTTTGACACTATTCAATAGTTGATTTTTGTGAAACTCATAACAGATTGATTAATTCAAAAAAAGTAAATTAAATAAATCCTAATATATCATATTATCCTATAAAATTAGTTTAATTCATTAAAAGTTTTATATTATATTTATTTGGGTATTTATAATATCAATTATTTTAATTTTTCACTATTATGGTAATTACTGCATCATCATTGTGTCATCAATAAATTAAATTAGTTAATCTCTAAAAATTTAAAATAAAGTATCATCATGTAGGAAATCTTTTTATATTTCTAATTAATATTTATAGTCGAAACTCTAACATATATAACCCTATGTAAATATTTTTTTTCTTAAAGATATATACTTATGTCATTTTTGTACTTATTTTAACTTAATTAAAATAAAGTGTCCCTATCACCTACAAGTGGCTCCATGGGGTCCCAAAATCGACCCAAAGATGCCTATGGTCGAACATGTATCAACCAATAAGTCTAGGACACGTTTTAGGGTAATTTAGTATTATTATAATATAATTTTTTTAACCCTCATTTACTGGATTTACCCTTAACCATGGTGAATAAAATATTTACCGCAGTAATTATTCAAAATGTCTAAAAATAAAAGTTACCTATTTACACAATTTGAACATTATGATTCCAAATATGGAATCCATTTTTCTAAATTCAATACACAGAAGTGGTAGAAATTAATTTAAAATTAATTCCCGCTGTCAAAACAAAAAGCGTGTTTTTAAGAGATAATAACTATCAAAAGATTGACACTTGTTTATGTTCTGTTTAATTGTAAAATTATGTCCAATGACCAAAATTATATTAAATGGTTAAATATATTCTATATATACTTTAAAACCACTCAAATTCATAATTTATCACTATTAATTATTTTGATTTAAAAAGTTGTTTTTAATTAAAATTTAGTAATTTTCACTATTCATCAAAATATTAAAGTTATCCGAAAAGTACCAAAATTTCACCTTAGGCTAAATTCGATATTCAGAATCCAAAAATGAAGTCCATTTTGAAATATAAAATATATATAATTTCAAAAAGTAGGTATTACTATTCATAACGGCTAGTTTGATTGGTTATGGTGTGTTAGAACTCGGTGTTGCGTACAACACATGCTATCACATTATTCAAAGAGAAGCATACCGTAGAAGCTTGGGGTGTTACAATATATATATTAATATAAATATATATATTTATATAGGAATATATATTAATATAACTATATATATATTAATATAAATAAATAAATATATTAAATAAATATATATATTTTAATATATATATATATATATTAATATATGAGTAAATATAACTATATATATATAAATAAATAGATATATTAATAAATAAAGAGAAAAACATTATGGTGGAGTGGTAAAGGATTAGGGTGCGTAAGAAACAGGTCCTGAGTTTGAATCCAAGGGGAGGCAGGTCGGGCGCGTGGGAGGAATAATAGCTAGTGCTGTTAAAGGGGGGTGCAGGTGCTGTTAAAGGGTGCAGGCAATGGTGGTGGTTGGGGGGTGTGTGGTGTGGTGGTCGGGGTGCTGTTAAAGGGGGGTGGGGGCACTGTTGAAGCCTCCCCAAATTTAAAAAATATTTTTTTATATTTTTTTTATATTTTTTAAACATTTATCAGCACTCAAAAAAAGCGCTGATAAAAGGGGTCTTTTATTAGCACTAAAAAAATTCTGATAAAAGAGTCTATAATCTGTATTTTTTAGCACTGATAAAAGGGCCCTTTTATCAGCACAATTTTTGAGCACTAATAAAAGGGGCCTTTATCAGTGCTTTTCAAAGCACTGATAAAGGGGCCCCCTTTATCTTCACCTCGATTAACAATGTTTTTTAGTGCTATTAATTCCCTTTTAAAGCGCTGATAAATTCCATATTTGTAGTAGTGAATCCCCTATCCATCCTTTCCTACATGTGAGTACATTTTTATTTTGATGAAAAATTTGTTTGATGTGGACCCCTCTAAGAATAGGCAGTACATAAGATGAGATGTGGACCCTACCAAGAGGAGGTGATACTCTGTAAAAGAAGTGAACACATTGGATGGGGACGAGTTGCACCATGAGTCAAGTTGCGACTTATGTATGATTCTTTGAGGTCAATGTTGATCCATTATGTTTAAATGGATCAACCAATATTTCATCCTCAAGACTAGTCAGGTAGTTTATTTCCATTATGTATTTGTTTATTATATTATTCATTTTCATGAAAATGGGAAATACATAATATAATAATGAATAAAAGACATAGAGAAGCGATGCATGTTTTTCTATTAATACTCAATTGTGAGGATAAAAACATAGAATGAATAATATTAATATAAATATATTAAATTCTTCCCTATTAGGAGGAGGCACCCTCAACTATGATTGCTTGAGCACCCTGAACACTGGGTTGTGTTCAAATTCAAACAATGGAAAATAGATTAAGGAACCGTGAGTTAATGCAGTTTCCAGTCAAACACCTACCCTGAACTCTCCATGTTGTGGAGAAGTCAACGATTTTAGACTATGAGGGGTGGATGAAAGATCCTTTCCACTGAATACTCATGTGATGGGGTATTCTGAATATAATACAGAAGGTCCCTATAATTTGATAAAAACTGGGAGACAATTAATTATTTAATTAATTAATAAATAATGTGTAGATCGATAGTCATGATAAAATTACAATATGGTATATTTTATTTTCTTAGGATATGGAAAGTTATACCACAAATACACTGTGATAAATATTGGACAAAGTAAATTTCCAAACCGGCATGATATTTTAAGTGTATTACAAGCACTTGATCACAATACCATGATATAGTAAATTCAAGGTGAATGTATCCATAATACCTATTAAGAAACCTTAGATGTTAGGGTGTTAAAAATGCTTACAGGAGACTCATGTACGACTCATATGATGTTTATGTCATAATGTTATCATCAACATCTGATTTGATTTCTGGATACTACATCAGTACATGGATGATATAACCATTTTACTTAAATATAAAAGTGGAAATATAATCTTAAAATTATATTTAGAAAAAAAATCTTTGGAATAAAATATTATGTTATGGTCATATTGAAAATTTATATTTGTAAAGGAAACTATTTATAAATTGAAGGCAAGGTATATTAAAAATAAATATTTTGAATGAAATATCTATAAGGAATACATGAATTTCAATAGATTCAAAAATATGTATTGAATATATTATGAAAACTTTTACTTGTTAAAATAAATCTTCAATGGTGGAGAAATAAAAATTACATAAAGGACTCAAAAAATTAAGAAAAATCAGTAGAAAAAATTTATAATTAAAAAGAAACTTGAAAAATTGTTCCATTAATTGAAATAAAGGTTATCAAAATGAAATGTGTAGTGGAAGATAAAAATATTCATTTTTAAAGGATATAAAAAAAATTTGTAATATTTTTAAATAACATTTTTGGAAACCCTCATTATAAAAAGAGAAATAAGATGTAATTTTAAAAAGAAAAAATTGTAAATATAAATTTCACATGAGATAATATTTATTTTGAGTCCAAATATAAAGGATAATTTTTTTGGGAATGGGGAATATGGTCAATGATGAGAAATTTGTATTAGAGAGTGATAATTATTAAAAAAACATATATATTTTATGTTAAATATATTCATCATGGAGGAATAATTGAAAAATAATATCTTTTAATAAATTAATAAAGGGAAATTATCACAAAATAACTTTTAGGGTTGAAAAAATAAAACATGGATGAAATAAGTTCAAGAAGAGTCATTGTAACTCAAGAAAGAGATTTTAATTAACAAAAACCTTTACAACATTAGTATCGTTAAAATGGGAGGAAATTTAATGAATGAAAATAATATGGAACATCAAACCTAATTTATTACATTAATCTGGAAAAATAAATCCATTATTAAGTAATAACATTATATCAGTGATATTTTGGAGAATAATCCGAAACATGTCTTAAGAATTGAAATTTGAGAAAAAAATCCTGAACCACAATTCAAAACATCAACTAAAGATCTTGAATCTCATATATAAAATAACTATAATAATATCCATATTATGAACCTTATGTATACGAATATCTTTATATAAAATTCATTTATAATTATTATTCAAAGGTATACTAGTTAGTTATAATATGTTTTCACTATCAGGTGTGACTAACATTGATCTTTTTGAAGTATTTTCATAATAACGGTGTTTTTTTGGTTTTATCCATAATTTAATCATTTAAAATTCATTAATTTTGCTGTAATTAATGTTTTATAATAATTATTATTGTTATAATTTTACTCTATGGGTTTTTAATGACCCGTATAGATGGAATCGTTTATGATCATGTTTTCGGGATTCTTTATAAACGAATGTTGGAATCATATTTAATCAGTTAAATATTTATATTACATTTATGTAACCAAAATAAAATAATTATTTACATATTTATATCATATTTGATCTATATTTATGTTTTCATACAAATAAATTACATTTTGATGGTATTTTTCTAGTAGTTGGTTAGACAAAAAAAACACTAATATATCATAGTTAATTAATCAGTATAGTTTTGAATGTGATTAATTTTAGTATAAGATCACTATTTAAAAATCATAATGATATTATTTATATATTTTTGTCGTTATAAATTATATTTGAAGAAATTTTAATAAATAATAAGTAAACTATTTAATAAATACCTATATTACCTCATGGATGTGGTAGTCTGCACAAATGTCTGAATGAGATTTTCATGTTTCATAATTAAAATGATAAAGGTGGTCAATCACTATTCCCAAAATATAAAAACTTTAATTATATAAAAAATATAAAATTCATCATTTTTTCGGAAAAATATATTCTAATTTAAAATTCATGAAACATTCATAGTTATGGGAAAGTTAGTACTAATGTTCAGAACCTGAACCTTCTTTTGGAGGATGCTTCGAATGGGATGAATTATTGGAAAATAAATTGTGAAAAATCTAAAAAATGTAAAATAGTATATTATGTTAATGAAAAATGGTAGAGTTTCAATAGTAATATTAAATTTTTGAGTGGTCGTGAAGATTTTGTGAAAGGCCCCTTTTATAAGTGATGAGAATGATATTTTTTGCAAATATTTCAACATATTTTAAAGAGAGAACATGTTTCACATGTCAAGAAAAATCCAAAATGTAAAATATTGGATTCGAATTTTTTTATCCACAATTCAAATAATCAATTATAAAAATATTTTAAATATGTTAACCCTTTTTAATCTTTTTCCCTTTTATCGTGGTAACTAGTTTTTATCTTAGTAATTCAATCTTTATGCCTAATTTTTTTTCCATATTAAATAATTTGAATAAAACGATTCCATTTTAAAAGATTTTTTTTTATAAAATTATGAAATTTATTTTATCAAATAATATTTCCATATGTAAGGATGATTATTTTTAACATTATCACACGTTATATGTAAGACTACATTTTTTGAAAATGTGTATTTTTAGTTTTAAATTTTTTTGGCATGATAAAATTATTAATATATTTTACTTTCATGATACAAATTGGTTAATTATAAAACAAATAAATTTTATTTTTTATTTATATATATCAAAAATATAATTTTACAAAAATATTTTTTAATTAAAAGGAATGAAAATAACAGTTTTTTTTATTGAATATATTATTTATGTTAATAAAATTTAAAACATATGATTCCTAAAAAATTATTATTTATGACTATATATTATTAACCAATTAATAAATAAATTTTCATAAAAATGGTTTATATTATTTTATGTTAAAGTTACTTTTTTATGCAGATATAATCACTATGACTTTATTAAAAACTGTATCTTCAATATTATCTTAAAAATATATTTTTTTATAAAAAAAATAATTAATAATCCTAATGTAGTTTTTAAAAGATGAATTAAAATAATTAATTTCATTTTATAAATATAAAATTAAAAAATTAAAAAAATTAGAATTTGTATTAAAATACAATATATATAGTAAAATACTATTATTTAATATCACCATCTCTAAAACATTAATTATTTTTAATTATATTTTAATGAATTTATAATTGATTAAATTTTATTTATTTACTATAGAATTGGATATTGTCATGTTTTTTTATAATTTTTCTTCCATGAATCATTTTATATTGTTATTGGGTGTGTAAAAATATATCTAATATAGTATTAATTTTAAAAAATATTACCAAATCTATAGGTTTTATGAAAAAGTGTCCATAAGTTACCAAATATTGATAAATATAAATTTTTTATATTATAATATTATGAATTATTCATAATAAATAATTTTATTTATAAAAGTAATGACCTTATTTTTTATATTATTTGAACCCTATGAAAATAGAAATCATGATTATTAAGGTCAATTTTTAATGAATATTAATCTATGTTATTTATATTAAATATAATATTTATAGAATATATTGAAAAATATAAATAATTCATATCTAATGAAATATCATATTTTTAAAGTGATATGTTATCAAATGAAAAATATACTAGACATCATATTATTAATATGATATATAATTTCATTATTGAAGATTATAAAAATCCATAACGAATGGATAATTTATAAATGTTCAAAAAAATTTATCCCATTTTGAAATATGTGAAATATTCATTTATTGAAAATTTATTCACCTTCTGTTAATGAATACTTTTCTTTAAATTTTTAATATTTTAATGATTTAGTTAAATGTTTTAATGTTACTTATATACTTATCATACATGAATATAATTAGTTACATGCTAGGTATGATAGTGGATTTGTTTAAATATTCCACTAATATAGCTTTTACATAACATTATTATCTTGAATTTAGTTGTTGGACACAAAATATACATAATTTTTTTTCATATACAAAATTTGAATCCCTCTTATGTAATGTATCTATTAATAAAGCATCTTTTCGTAAGTCATCTCACTACCCTAGAGGATTTTTCATTATTATACAATGGTTGATGTCAGTATATGTGTCTCCAATAACAATCATGACTGTATTTCTAATTTTCTATATTTTTAGTCATTTACATTAACTATTCATAAACCATAAACATATGGTGAATTTGATATATGTAAATATAATTTTATACTATTGTTGGGGGACTAACATAAACAGTTTTTGGGTAATGATTTACCTTTCAATATGTTTTGATCATATTTATTTGGCTGAAGTAATAAAATTCCAAAAATGAAAATTTTATGTATGGATATATTTAATGTGATGTGAATTTAATAATATGGTGATATTCTATCCTTGCAAAATAAATACGAGTTTTATTTTTTCTAAAAAATCACATTCAACACCATTATGATTCCATGTAGGTGGAATTAACTATTGGGTTCCCATGAATTATGTTGTGTAAGAAATGAAAATAATATCATTACCCTAATTATTAAGTCAATTATTCTTTGAGTTTTCATTAGATTACACTTTGCTGATAAATCTTATCATTTTTTATACCGGAGTAACAATGTTTATTTAATTCAAATTTTAGATTTTTATATAGAGTTATCCACTTATATATCCAAGAATAATATATTATATGATTGAAAATAAATTCCTACTGGATATAATGATGGATTATTTTCCTGATAAAACATGTGTACGCCGTGATAAAATATGGGTCTTGGAAATACAATGCCTATGATGTATGAAGATATATTTTTAGTTAGAGTACACCTCAATTAATTAATCAATTAAAGAATGATAAACATGATACATAACTAATAAAATCAAATGTTGTAGTTGAAAAATATCATCAGCATCCAAAATAAATATTAATTTAATCCTTATAAAGTGGAATTTTAATTTATAAATCAACATAGATTGATAAATTAATTAATGTTATTTTATTAGTTGATTTTATTGTTTTTTGAAAACCCAAATCCTGATTAACCATGTTTTCATGATGTTCAGTTGGGGAATCTTGTTTCTTGTTATAATATTAGAGTGATTCACTTAAGGATTTCAGATAATTGGATGTGAAATAACCAATAGTGTTTTTCCTATTATTATCAATATGATTGTGTATGTTAGCAATACACAATATGATTATATATGACATGTACTTAGTGATAGAAATGTTATCCATAGATATTATTCATGTTTAGGAATATTTTTAGTTTAAATTGATTTAAATGTTTCAAATAGAAGAATTAAATCTAGGATAATTTACCAAGTGTTATAAATTTTTGAGAATTGATGATCTAAGAATTTTTTGTCTAGGTTCGAGTGAAATATTTATTGTATATGTGGGAAAATTTTGATTCTAGAAAATTATTTTTTTGGAGATTCATAAAAGTATCTATCAAGTCTACAAATTATTTTTATTAATCCTAAATGTAAAAAAAGTAATGAATGAGTAATTTTTCCATATGATGGAATTAATTAAGTTATCCTATGAGTTCTATAAAACTCAATGTAATGTCCTATGTTGGTATTAGAGTTATAAATATTTAATATTAAGTTTTGTATGGAATTTGATACTAATTATATTTTCTATTGATATTGTAAAATTACAAGATTCCAAAATAATTGAATGAATTGGCACAATATGTATTTTATTTTCATGTTATAATGAAATAATTTCTATGTTAGAGGGTTAAATAAAAATGGCTATATGATTATAATTTTGATAATTGAAAATGATGTGTATATTCAACTTATTCATCATCAATGGTAAAATATGATCTTTATTAATAATGGATTGTTATGACCAATACTAGATAATGAATTAAATACATAAGATGTATGATTCTTCAAATTCAATTACATGTTTTTAAATAGAGAAAATAAAAATTATGTATTATCTAAAATTTATGGTTTCGCTAATATTTTTTAAAATAAGAGTGAATGTGTTACCTCCACCATCAGTAGTATAATTTATATAATAAAGTCTTCCTTTCATAATAAAAATTCCCAAAACTCATATAATAATATATATTACATAGAATAAATTGGTTATTTATTAGATATTTCATCCAAATTGAAAATGTGTTATTTCAAAGTAGAAAGGTCTTTTTTTATCTTCACATGATACTCTGGAGACAATATAGTGTCTTATAGGCTTGTACATGTATGTTTAAATGTACAAACATTAAAATATAATAAATTAAAAATTATAATAGACTGAATTTAAATTGTTTTAAAATAAAAAACATAATTATTTTAGGATATATGGTTTTGAATAAAAATTTAATGAGTTCTATTTACTAACCATGGGAAAGAGAATATCATTATTTACTAAAAGATTATACCCATTAAAATTCATAGTTTATTACATATAATATAATAAATGATTTCTAATTTATGGAGGTATGGATAAATAAGAAGAGTTATATTTTTTTACAATAACAAAGTAGGCGTCACATTATCTCTAATAAAATATAATAAGGGTTATTAAAGGATGATCTAAATAATTACATTATTTCATGAAATAATTTATGGAAAAGTTTTTCAGAAAGGGGTCCATGAATGATGTAGGTTGTATGATATGGTTTTTATAAGCCTTTGATTTTTGTTTTCTATTGATTAGATAGGTTTGGGAAAGTATAATAGAGTATTAGTGTAGATTAGAATTGATTTTCATTTAGAAGATGGGGTTTTTAGAGAGTTCATGTTGATTATGTTGTGGTGTATTATTATTAGATGTCACTTGTGGCATAGTGGTGACCATCTTCATGTGGAGGAATGAGGTGAAGGTTAAAGGGGTTTTATAGATTTAGTCATCACTATAGTGTTATTATTTTGGATACACCATAGATATTGGGTTTTAGGATTCTTATTTATACCATTTTGGGAACCATTGTCCCATGGTGCATAAATTGTTGTTTAACATTAACATGGGTTAATGGGATAAAGGATATGACTGAGTTTTCAAAATGGGAAGTTAATATGGTATTTATATTATGGATTCAATAGGATGGATTTGATTTAGTATGATGTTACTTGGTTACCCTTATTGTGCTATAGTTTGGATGAAATTCCAATCCCCTGTGTCATGGACATGGTTTTTATGTTTTGGTCTTATGTTTCATCCATCTTATATTAATTTATAATCTAAATTACTCAAATTTAGACCCCTCATTATGGAACCATAGGAGACTCAAGAAACCTTTTTATAAAATTTTCATCCCATTTTCTTAACATTAAACCTTGTCCTATAGAGTTTTACATATTGGTCATATGAGATTTATTTTTTCCATTCCATGTGGTTTATGTTCACTACCATTATCTGTCTAAAAAATTGAATATTTTCCCTCAATTTCATTTATTTTTTCCATTAAGAATTGATGGAGGATTTTAGAATGTTTAATATCTCTAGGGATCCAAGATTCCATTAAGATTTGGTGGTTTGGATTCTATGTCTGTTCATCAATTATTTCATGGATAATGTAAAATTCATTATATTGAGGAAGGGGATTTATGAAATATCCTTATTTTATGTTTCTATGTTAAAGTATCATACATTATATTAAATGGGTAAATTTTATCATTAACCTAATGAATATAAAAATACATAAATTAAAAAAGAATGAAATATATAAATGGATTCCGATATCAGAAGTGTATTTTCTTATGTTGGATGCCTCATGGTATTTTCAAGATGGTGTGAAATTCATAACTAAGATTATTTTTTTTCTACATCATGATTTATATAGTGAATATTGGTTTAAAAATGTAAATATATAAGAAAAAATAGAAATTAAATTGGGAATGGGAATTTAGTATTCATTCTTCTATAAAAATGTTAGACCCTAAATTTAATGTGTGAAGCATGTCCATGGTTGATTTATAAGAAACATAGTTGTGATTTTTTGTTATTTATTAATTAAACCTTATGATAATAATTATATGATTCCTCGATAGAAATGAGAAAATGTTTTTTGATGGAGTTATTGTAGTTTTCAAATTTTTATCAGTTATTTTTAATATAGTCTTAAATTACTAGGTGTTCTGGGCTTGGTTTGGAATTGAGTTTTCAATAATGAAAATAATATTTTTTTCATGAATTTGATTTTAATTGGTTGTTCATTTTTATGGTATGTTATAGAACTAGTATGGTTGGGATATTAGGTGTAGGGTACACAACACATGTTGAGATAGGGGATTTATTATTGTATATTAATTGAGTTTAAGTGAATGTTGGAGTAGATAATTCAATATAAGTGTTGGCATTTACCATTTTTAATGACGATTTTTATCCCTATTTTTTTATTATTGGTTGATTTTTTTATTTCTAACTTCTTGGTGTAGTTAGCCTATGCATTGTTAGCACATCATACTTGTTGTATTTTTTGGCATGTTTTATAATACCTAGAATATGGAATTGTAAAAGAATAATAAAGGAGATCATGGTATTGAGTGTTTTATATGGTGGTAATTATATATTATGTATGGAAAATTTGATTAATATAGGAATATAGTAATAGTATGGAATGGTAATCTAGTAATTAAAAAATGTATTGTAAAAGCATATTAACTTTTGATGAAATTGAATTATTTAAAAAGAAATTAATTAGGTTAATGAATGATTTTAAAAATATAATAAATAAATAAAATTTATTTTTTACAATAAATCTTGGTTATTTTGTCCATATATGAGTTTGAGTTCCCAAACTGTAGCGGTGATAACGATGGGTCATTTTTGATAATATTTTTATTTATGTCTAAGGATAAATATTTTCCAAATATATTTAATACATCACAATTCATTATAAATTCTGATTACATATAATCCACCACTCAAGTATGGATAAAATCCCTAAAATATTTTTTTTGAGGGTTGATTGGTATTGACACCTCATCTTCCACACTCTACAAATAGAAAAAATGATTTGTAGGAGTATCCAATATTTGATGGTTTAGGATATATGGTGCATATCTATATAGTAGTTGAAAACTCTTAGTTTCAATTTACATTTATATTATGGATTTCAATACATAAGGTTAAAGAATATACATTTATCCTAATTGTAGTAATTATGGTTACTGTGAGTAAACATGAATGTGCCATAATTCCTTAAGCTATAATGCATGATTCATGGTATAAGTATTTTGGGAATCAATTTTTTATATATGTAATGATATGAAGTTGGGATATTTTTCCATAAGTTATATGATGAGTTGATTATATGGATTTTATAAGGTTAAAATGGGTGATGATGACTTAAGGAAGGTATTGTACCACATAATATTTAGTGTTGGGGAGTAAGAGAAACAAACAAGTTAGGAATTAGATATAGGATAAATTCATATATGTATAATTTGAACAAAAATTTATTACCCATAAGTGTTAGTTGGTGAAAAATACTTATTGAGAATGAAATCTAGTTTTCCCTACCATGGTAATGAGATGGTACAATTTTTCAATTCACTGGGATATGGTTTCCTTCTAATATAGTTGTATAAGATGTTTATGAGATTTTATTACCAAGTACACCTATATTATCACCACACACACACTCATATATATATATATATATATATATTTATATATAATATTTTTTAGGTAATCTGAGATGGTTCATGATCATGTCAGACGTTACTAGCTCTCGGAGTTGTCTAAAAGATTTTGATATTCATGGTAAATACCTTGGTTCTATTCTCAAGATTTTTAGGTTTTTTTCTTGTTAATATATTAATGGATTGGGTTGGATTATTTATTATTTATTTATTGGAGTTTATTGGTGTATCTTATCTTAAATTACTATTTATTAAATACAAGGAAAATTCCTCCCAACTGTATATAATCTATAAACATTTTGGTAGTCACCAACATATTTCTTATTAGGGGAAGAATTCAGGGATCATCCTCATCATCATTACCAGCCCATGAGGGGATCCAGTGGAGAGGGGGTATGATTGAGTGGTATTAAAAATTATCCTTAAGAGATATGATGGATTTTTGACATATAAACTTCTACGGAATGAATGGGTTTTTTCAATACCAAATATCCTCCTATAATATGTAAACATTAAATCCCTAAACTATTTTCCAATGCTCGTCCTATTATTTTATTATTATAATAGAAATAATGCATGGTTATATTTATAATTATAATTTCCTAAAATTCTAATTTTATTTTTATTAATGTGAAATCATTTTTGAGTTCAAATGGTATAATTTAGATTTTGGAGAATTTTTAGGATTTTTTATAAATAGTTTATTTTTAGGTGAATAGAGAATAACGCTAATTTTTTTTTCAAAATTAAGTAATTTTTTCCTTATATTTATATTTATATATAATTTAATTTAATATCACTTTGATAAGATATAGTTTAATTAATTTAAAAATATTTGTCATTATTATTTATTTTTATGAGAATTTTTTTATTTCTAAAATGCATTTTCCAAAAAAAAGTTTTTAATTGTGTTTTGATGAAATATATTAAAATTATTTTATTAAACTTATGAAAATTGAATATTTAAAAATTTTCTCATATTTTATGTCTATAGGGTTAATTTAATAATTAATTTCATTTCATTTTTGGTCATTTTAAATAGTTACATTAGTATAAATGTTATCACCATGGTAAAGGGGTAAAACTGTTTAATAAGTTTTAAAAGCCTTGATAAAGTACTAAAATATATCATTGATTTTTATTTTATTATTTTACATAATCCATTATCACCAAATATTATAATAATAATTATTTAGGATCCACAAATTTATGAGTGTGGCACTAAAAAATTTAATAGTAATGAATAATTATAAGTCCTCCACTCACCTTTCATATAAAAAGAATCTCCTTTAATCACTTGATCACACAACATATGAAATTTTTATTTTCCATTATCTACAAAAATACCTTACCAAAATATCATCCCACATCATATAGATATAGGTCTCTACAAAATAAAAATTATAGAAGGCTTATGGTGTAAAACAAAGTATGTTTTCCAGAGAAGATTTATAACTCCTAAACAAGTGTTTTAATGTTTATTTCTCTTAAAAATCCATTAACTATTCTATAAACATGTTGATATGATAAAATTAGTTTCATATATATATAGAGAAATATTATTATTTTTATTTAAAAACTCTTTACCGTCTCTTTATCATTACTATGTAAAATGAAAATATTTCTCACGAATGCACAATACCTAACGTCTCCATGTAGTGTCGTGATTTATTTTTCATAACCCTATTACATTTATAGTTATAAAGATGTAAATTATTAATATATATTATATTTATTATATAATTAAAATTCAATAAATATAAGATATAATCAACCATTTTGTCATTCCACGCATTAAAAATTAATAATTTCGCTCGTGGGTACTTGCAGACTACCACCTTCATGAAGTGATATGATTCGTTTTTCATTTTTCCTTATATGGATTATTATAATGATTTATTTAATTTTTAAAAATGATATATATTTCATGATTTCTATTTTATTGATATTTCCACCATTAAACTTTTAACCATGTATAATACACTAATGTTATTTTGATTTTATAAAACGAATGACACAAAAAAATCCAACCTGAACAAAAAAAATTTAATAATAATATAATACATGTAAAAAATGAAATAAAATGTTTTATGGAAATGGAATATACCTAAAATTTTAATTAACAATCTATAAAATTCATATAACTATTTTATACAAGAGATCAATTATTTACTTGATGAGTCAAAATCTAGGTAAGGGTTTATTGTATAATATCATTTTATATGGGAATATTTATATTTAAATTTCCATCAAAGGAAATTATAATATATTTCCCAATAAAACATTATATTATTCCTTATTTTATTGATATATATTATGTTTTAATGTTTTACTTTTATTTTTCTCCCTAAGGTAATTAAAATGTCTATGAAATTTTATATAGAAACCAGACATTATTTCTCATTTTTGTTGGAAATATTTCCCTTATATATTCATATTCTCTGTAATGTATTTAAGAATATATTTAATATAATCCAATTAATGTTAAAAATAAATTTAATATATATTTTAATTTCTATATAATTTTTTAAAATGTGTCTTATTACCATTTCAATAAATGGTACCACATAGTTTTTACCAAAAACAAAAAAAATATTATATATAAATATTATAAAATAAATATATTTTCCCAAAGTTATAAAAATATTTTAATTGAAGTATCCAATAGAAGTATTGATGATTTTTTGAAAACATGTTTCATTAATAGAGAAAACATTATTTAAAATTGTTTAAAAAAATGAAAATTTTCTCATATTTTTGAAGAGATACTTGAATTTTATTTTAAATTTATTTTCATATACATGAACATAATCTAATGATTCTTCTTATTTAAAAGAGATATAATATAATGATACCATCCACTATATTTATATAGATGACATATTATCATTATGTTTAACTTATTCACTGAGGAAAATGATTACATTTTATGTGCTAGTTTTTCAATAGAAATGAACGTGATTATTATGTATTAAATGTTTACACATTTATTTGAAATGATGAATAAATTGAACATTGTATGTGAGGAGTGGGGGATATTATATCCCTTTTATTCATCCATTGGTTTCATGAGACACACTGGCTTCATTATTTGGAATTCACATTTCCTATTTATTTATGATGCCTAGGAACAAGGCCTTGATGCACAGAATATGATGTACATCATAGAGAATTATATACTTATGAAACTAGTTATTATTATCCTTGTGATAATGTTGTTATATAATCCATGGATATATCGACATTTTTTTATATTAGTGATATATAACATATGATTACTTTTTTTATATTATATAATATTTATTCAATCTTATATTGTATGTTTTCAATTATAACCCGTCTAATATCACACTTTATATTGTTTTTTGTTTCCCCACGAAACCATGAGGGAATATATGAATGATTTTAGTGATATACCAATAGAAATAATATTGTTATTATTTTAATTTTATGTTTTATTACATATTGACAAATTTAATTTAATAATAATTTATATATCAAGTCTCAGAAAATTGACAAATAGTTTGATCATTTGGGATGACATATATTGTATGATGTGACAATATAGTAATATAATGACCTGTTTTAGGTTACTAGAGTTTTGTTAAAACTGATGGTTTTAAAGGATGTTTTGTATAAAATTTGGGAACTATATTTTGAAAGAAATACTAAAAATAACTCTATGAATCACTCTAGGGATAAGTTATTATATATGAAAATATCATAATTTTCATTATGGTACAGAAAAATTGGTTTAATAGAAATGGAATCATAGTTTTGATATTATAAAGTGGATGAATTTATAGCACAGATTCCCATAGGGGTCAACACCATGAAAAAGGCCTGTAGAATAAAAAAATATCTTCACTTAGTGCTTGATGAATGTCCAAAAGAGTGCGCACCTAGATATAAAGTCAATGGTTTTATGTTTTGGATAACTCACATGATCTTTAAACCCCATCAGGAATAATATAAAAATATGTTTGGCATTTGAATATACTTGTAAAGATACTATGTTTATGATTCTTGTATTTTTTATGCATAAATATTCTATTTAAGTTTAGTGTAATACTAGATTTAATATTATAAAATATTATTAAACATTAAAGGTTTTATATATTAATTAATATTATCCCATTATTTAGATATTGTTTCTAGTGGAATTAATTGAAAATGTATCACTGTACATAATCTATAAAAGAATATCCCTCTAGGGAAAGGAAAATAACTTAGAAATATAGTTGAAAAAATAATTTTTATATTGTTGTAGCTGACACAGGTTATGACCAAAAAAATTTCCAATATAGAGGATAATATTGATCTCCAATACAGTGTATCATTTTTTAACAACATTGTGTGATAGAAACCACTATAATTCGATGGGACTACTCACCCCTTGGATTCTATATAATGAATCAAGTCTTTGGAGGATATATTTCTTAGTTTGGTAAATATTAAAATAAATAAATTTATCAGGGTATTTTATTTCATCAACAAGATATTTAATGATATATTTTTCTTCAATTATATTTAATTTCATTGATTTCTTTCATTGCATGAAACACCAAGTTTAATCACATTGTGATATAATTTTGAATTATTATTATTTGAAATGTGATTGTTATAATCTAGTAATTAATTTTCACACAATAATAAGAATAAAAATATTATGAAAATTTTTTATAATGTTTTTATATATTATAACTTTATTTTTGTGATCAAATTAAATTATTATGGAATTTTTATTAATTTTATTTTATACTTCAAAAATATTTTTTCATTAGAAATGGGTTTTATTTCCTTTTGTTTGTATAAATTACAGTAAATGTATAGGAGTGATGAAAATTTATTTATAGGAAATTAATATAATGTTTCTAATCATTTTTTAATATTAACTATTTGGGTTTTCTCTGATTTTCATGAAAAAGATAATTTTTTTATGAATAGTTAAAAATAGAAATTTTTAGTGAAAACTATATTTTCATTCCAAGTATTTACTAAGAAATATTTTTTCAATTTATTTTAAAAAATAATTAGTCCATTTTTACTAAAAATAATTAATTTAAATCCACTTGAAATTATATTATTCTTCATTTTGGTATCAATACATTTTTATAATTAAAAATTCATTATTCTGGAAAACTATTTTTCTTCTAATTTTACATGAATATTTTAAAATGAATATATTAAACCTATAAATAATGAATTTTATAAAATGTTTTTCATATTTTTAATATATATTGTTAACATTATATAATAATTTAAACATAATTCTATTTCATTTTGAATAAAAACTGAGGAAATATTCAATATTCTTTCAAAAGGTAAAAGGGATTGACAAGGGGTTAAAGTAATGATATAATGGATTAAATGACATTAAAAACATATTAAACCAATTATATGTTCATATTTAGACAATATTTCTTCTTATATAAATTTTTTGGTCTTTTTAGATACATTTTTCTTGGCCAAGTCATTAATATATTTAAATATTTTGATAATGTTCATGTGTGTTCACTACCTCCCTTATAAAAGGACACCACATATTCTCTCTTATTTAAACGTCAATATCCAATTATATAATCCAATAAAAAAAAAAATTCTTTATATACCTTTCCACTTGTTAGTGTTTCTAGTTGAATCAGAATACTATCCTATGAAGGGATTAATTATTAACCTAAGGAAGTTGTCTGAAGAATAGGAATAATTCTTAACGGAGTGTTTTCATTTTATTTATTCTTAAAACTCCATAAAATCAATTATAACCATGAGGGAAAAAATAAGTATATATCATATATTTATATGTTATTATTTAAATATTAAATGCTTTATTCATATCATTTCAGTCAAATGGTAAATGAAAGTATCGATGATACGTATATATGGACTACCGACTCCCCAGAGAGATATGATTCATTTTCCATCACCATAGTTAATGGTTGGTTGTTATGATAAATTGAATTTTTATATATCATATTTATGAATTTTTTATGTTTTTTCAATTATAATATTTTATCTACCTTCTTACCATATAGTTTGTTGTGAAACGATAATGTTATCTGTGTGTGTTTGTGGACCGCCACCTGCACAAAGAGATGTGATATGTTTTTGAGTTTACTATTACATGGATGGTAAAAATATATATATAATGAATGTATATGATATTTATTAAATAATAATTATTACATAAATAATGATCATTACTTAATTTTCCTTTTCCATCCATCTAAAATTGGGAGCATCACTCATGTGTATGTACAAATTACCATCTCCCTAAATTGATGTAATTCAGTTTTCATCACCACATTATATGAATTGCTATAAAAGTATACATAATTATTAAATATCATAATTAAGAAATGATTCACATTTTTTAGATGATGTGTTCATGGTCACAGTATAATAACCAGAACTACCGAATCAAAACATGTTTGACAAATGAAACATGTATCACTCAGTGTAGTTATTTTAATTAAGAATTATGCCTAAGTAGATGATTAGATGTAATAAGTAAATAATATATGTCATTATATGTATGAATATGTTTCAATAATATATTTATAATATTTTTATTTTTATTTTTATAGGTTTTCTGTACACAAATTAAACCTGAAGAGACTTGAAGTAAGGGTTTATCATCTCAAATTGTCTTATTGGGTAAATTAGTTATATTTTACACCTATATTATTTTATGAGGTTTATATACTTCCCCATTAATATATTTTTTTCATTATTATCCTTATTATTATGGTATTTAAGGAATCGTTTTAATTTATTTCCTTTACGGGACATATTATTTACATGTTATCAAGGTGGTAAGGGTTCATGTTACAATCTCATTTCATTTATGGATTTCTTATTATAAATTTACATTGGTGAATATTTTATAGATAATATCATTTAAACACCATTTATTACCTTTTTCTACTATTATTCCTATAATTTTCAATTATTATTACCATATTTCTCTCTTTGGATTGTAAAATCATTTTGAAAATGTTTTTAAATAATATAGGACCATATTACATATTTATTACAGACAGTATGTCCACACTCATAATTTTTTTTATATATGTTCTTACCTATAGGGTTTTCTACCCTTGAACATGTTTTTTATTTAATTATGATCTGATCTAATTTTAATGGAATAATAAATAATAAATAATTAATTATTTAAAAATTAAAAATTTCATACAACTTGATCTGTGATATATTTTAATGGGGGATCTGATTAAGATTATTTATTTTCCATTGAGTTATGAATGTAGAGTTTTTCTTATCCTGGTAAACAACAAAGTTCAAGGGTCGAGGCTCGTCCATGCCCCCATTTATTTTTCATTTCATGTTATTTTTCTTCATGTTCTTTTCTTATTTTTCCTTCCTTATCTAGATTCTTGTGTACACCCCTAAGGGGATCCTCCATCATCACATGACATAGAGAAAAAATTGATAGAGTGAGAGAGAAAGAGGGAGAGGGAAAAATACATACCACCACGAAGCACAAGATGTGCCAAATCATCGTATGGTAGCCACAAATTGTAAAAATTGGGGCATCTTCAGAAAATTCCTCCCAAAGGTAGGCTATTTTTAGTGTTTTACTATAATCCACAATTACTCCCCATTTTATTAGTTTATACCCCATATTTTCTTATTTTAGACCCCTTCCTTTTCAATCTATTGTTTTTTGGGATAAAGAGGGGTTCTTGGTGATTTGAGGGGTTTCCCATTTGGGAATCCCAAACACATGACATGTAGGTTCATGAACACATTCCTTGTGTTCTTCCTGTTTTGATGAAGATGATATTTTGGAAGTACATGAAATGTATTGGGTATATCCACCATGTAATGTGAATTAAATTTTTATCCAATTACCAAGTCAAATATCCAGAGTGGGGGCATCACCATGTGGAGTATATAGGAAGACCTTGTGGTGGAGGAACGATGTGTAGTGGTACCCATTCAGGTGAAGTACATGAAAAGGTATTATGAGGTACATAGAAAGGTAGTCCATGTAGGGTATATGCCTTGTGAAATATGATAACATATTTTACAAAGGAATTGACATTCTGTGTTCAAATAAAGTACATGCTCATGTGGGGGAGTTGTGGGTACACTCCATATGCAATGGCTAACATGCCATGTACTCCCCCTTGTTGCCGTTTTTTTGTTTTCCTATTTTAGGATCTTGATAAACATGAGTTATAATTAGTCACATGGGTAGTTCATTCTTAGTATCATTATGAATATATGATTATGGTAAAACCATTGTGGTGTTTTGAGGACTCCCAAGTAGTGTTTCATGATTTTTCTTAAACAAATATATTCTTTCTCTAGAAATCAAATCCGGTTTTCACCTAATAGTCTTATGTTGATATGAGATTATTCATTAAATAATTACCATGATGGATACTTTTGTATCTCTTACTTTGAGGATGTGTCCCCTCCATGATGTTCACTTTTTAACTATGAGGTTGTGAGATTACTTATTCATGAGGGTCCCCTATAGGATTCCTCTACTTAGATTTCCCTATAGAAAATGCCATGTAGGTTGCCTATATTTACCTACAATTAAAGGGTACCATGTATTATTCTTCCTTTTACATTAACTTTTGAGGATTACATGTATAATTCCTCGCTTATGTTACATCATTGGGGACCCAAGGGTGACCTATGCGTGACCAACACTGAGCTAGACTATCTGGGTTTGTAAGATGTTGTAGAGGGTGTCACATTAGAACTCGTAAAAAACATGTATAACTATGATACTATGGATGTAGTTGTGGGTTTATGAGTTTGTCCACCATCACTCTTTTATTTATGCATATGCTTTTTACTACAGATGAAACATTGATTACCATATGTGCTTCCTATATTGTAGTTGATGAGATTGACAAGATGTGGAAGTTAACATTGGGATACACATATGTGTTACCTGGAATTTGTCTTCTCAGACTTGTTGATTGAGTATGCCTACATATACTTTTTATTATCTGATAGTTGAGGCCACATGTTCAATTGATATTACAGGGATTCTCCAAGGTAATTCTATGGATATATATTTTTATCCTTACATGATGGGATTCCTTAAACATTTCTACTCATTGTATCTAATTTAAAGGATTCCTTTGACATTTCAAATCCTTAGATTTGACTTCCATTATACACCATGAGTGATACTTGGATTGTTATTGTTGGAATGACTTGTACGTACTCTATGGACATATGGATTATAATACAGCCTAACTGTTATCCCCTTTGGGACTATTAGAGTTGTAATGTCATGATTGCCTATGAACCGAGACATGAAAAATAGACATTAGACTGGATTATAGGTGGATTGTGCAATATGATATATTGATCATCACCACATTTTTTGGATTATATATCAGTATATGGTATCCATGATTATAGTGATTTTAGGAGAATATGGCTGAACCCATGGTTTAGAAATGTATCTGTCTGTGGTTATGTGGCATTCTCAAAATGACTTCTAGTGTTGGATGATGTTGGTATTGTAGATTGGGATTACAAACCAAGATATTTAATTAATGATGCATAACATGAATGGTACGACATCATTGTTAATTTATTTTCACATTATGTAAATTTGATTGAATCAATGGTATATTGATCTACTATGGATTGAGTTACGTATTATTTATTCTATAGCTATAAGAGTATGTATATGATAATGTGCATATGTATATATTTATGGGAATATGTATATATATACATGTATACATATATTCATATAATATGGCTTTATGTCCATATGATTGGGGCCGTGGACCCAATAATTGGTTATGGACTTGTTTCTATAACTTATTTTTGACACTTTTTTAAATTCAGCTGTGTATCGACTAGGATGATTATATTTATTGATCAAGAACTTATGAAAGAATATTTATAGGTTCATCATGGGTTGGAATACAAAGAATATTTCTCACCCTTGTACATTCGCCTCATTTTATGGGATGACATTATGACATATTTTCATGTTGATCACAAATACATGAAAGTATGGTTGCGGTATAAGGTTTCTTAATCAAGTGGAGATGCTCATGTCAATTCTTATAATCAGGATAGTTCATTTTGATAGTGTTTGGAGACTAGTTATGTGTTAGGGATATGAGTTAGTATTAGCGCCTTGTAATTTTATTCAATTTAATTTATGTAATCCTACATGTATGGTCAGCCTAATCGGTGATAAGTGTTTTTTTATTCCATGACTATATGGAATTTTATAAAATTTAATTTATTATTGTTGCATGTACTATTTTATTTTATTTAATCACAAACATTGTTTATTATGGATTGGTTGATATCTAGTTATTGGAGACGTTTTTACCCAGCTATGAGTGAATAGACTTTCCTCACGACATGCCCCATGACCATTCATCTAGTCATTAGACTATATAATATGGAGAGGTGTGTCTGATGCCTCAAAATGTACTATATTAGGGAACTGGCTCAATGGATTCTGGTTCAATACGTTTTAAAGTGGTATCAAAGATGTTTCTTTTCATATTTTGTTTACTATTTGGGATATTGTAGACATTAGTATTAGGTATGTGTTAGAATCTATGATGGATATCAGTTTGGTTAATCAAGAAGGCCTGTTTTGGTAAGAATTCCATATTTACAGGGTTAAGGGATTTCTATTTATAATGTGATGATACTATTGTATTTGATTTTCTCTATGATTTATGTACACATTGTTTGGATGTTATAATAAATTATAGATTTATGGATCTTTTCCCACTAGAAAGTGGCCAACTATACTTTTATAATGTTGTACAAAAAAGGAAAGAGGCATCTCAGGCATCATATTTGGAATGTAGGTTCCACATGTTATTGTCCTTATAGTTTATTATTGTTATTGATGATAGTGAGATTGTTTAAAGTGTCATAAAAACCATTAATTATGTTTTCCCGTTGATGTTTTTGGTGGAACTCTATTTAATTTGGCTAACTTGTATATATATTTCTTTCTAATGGTAGGTAATGTTGATCTAAATTGAGGCATTTTATGGTGAGTTTGATGACTTAGTCCTCCTGAACAAGAGATGAAATGAATTTAGTAGGTCTATAGGTTATATGATGACCTTTTGTTGAAACCTTCATAGGGTGTTGTTTCTTAAGTACAGTTTGTTAATGTGAGAGTTTCAATCTTTATTGTGTTTTCTAGTAAATATTATAATGACGTTTTTGATAAATGAAATCGTTTATGGTTATCTAGTTACATCACTTAGTATGATTATGATAGTCCCTAATACATTTATAATAATCTAAACCTAGTGGGGGTATTATCGTATACAAATGAAGGTTGAGTTTTAGTTCAATGTCTCCTTTCAGATGATATCATGACTTATAAGGAGCATTTCCTTAAGACAATTCTCAGTTTGTATTGGGTCCTTATAGTCTATGTTGGAAATTCCGAACCTCAGAGTCTAGTTTTATTGTTTTCATCCCTTATAGAGTTTGATCATCTAGGCTAGGAGGTTAGAAATTGTAACCAATTTTTGATACTTGATATGTAGTTCTTGTTGAGAGACCAGGATTCCTTATTTTTTACTCTAAAACTTATAGGCTGATGTTCATTTTGATTAAGGGAAACATAGGTGAGAGAGTTTGGTCTAGTTTTATTGATGTATTTTTACTAAGTGATATACGTTATATGATCATTCAAGAATGATTCAAGGGTATTTCTTAGGTTTTGTGATATAGGTAGGTTGATGCCTTCATCTTTTGATAATCACCTATGGTGCTTTGGAATCAGGACTGGTTTTGATGGGTAAGACAATTCAATGTCTTTTTTCTAATCTTTTAGTGTTTCCACTATTGAAAATATAGTCAGAGAACATGTAGACTCTCATGGATGAAACTTCGATGAAAGATTGGAGTTTATGGAATAAATTGTGGTCTGAGTGAGGTTCCTAATATTGATGAGGCATTCCAAGGGATATTCCAGACTAATGAGACTAAAATTATGTGTATTATGTTTAGCATATAATTAGGATGGATGACTCATTAGAGTATGATTTGAGTGATAAATTTACATTCTAATTATATTTGGTTCCTTTTAAATCACCAATCAGTGAGTGTTCATGAGTGTGTTGAGGACCAATGTTTTTACCACTATCTATTTCTATAGTTTCCTGAGAGTAGTGGTTAAATGAAAAATGTACCTCCATGGTAGAGGAGAACTTATAATTAAATCGAGTGTTGTGATATGGTTGATCCATGGATAGACCAGGACACACACAATTTCAGACGATGTGCTGTTAAGAGTTGTTAAAGGAATGTCAACCTGGTTAATCCTTCCCAACAATCAGATGATTTTTTGGATTAAAATACCATCTCTATCACTCAAAAATAAGATGAGTATGTTTAAAATGAAGAATAAACTAAGGAGTCACTCTCAGAAAAAGAATAAGAGTATGATTTAGAGGATGTGAGCTTCATTGAACCTCTCACAAGAGACACCATTCCACATTTCATTCCCACCATGATTTATCCACCCCATATGGAATTAAAACCTCTACCCAGTACACTAAATTAGTAATACATATGATTTTCATCCTCTTTTACATTAATTATCAATTATTAACTATCAAAGACACAAAAATAAATATTCGTTGATGTTTTGAAATGACATATGTAATCAATTGACTTGGTAGTGGAATACATCAGAGGGATCAATCCCACTATATACACTCACAGAATCCAAATCTAAGTAGATGAAAAGTTGAAACTACAACCTCAAAGGCGGTGCAAAATACCAATTAAAGAAGTCATAAAAAGGAAGTTCTAAAACTCCCAGACACAAGAACAATTTTTTCTATATTAGATAGTGAATGGGTGATCCCCCTTATAATTGTGCCTAAGAAATGATGACTCATGGTGGAATAAACATATGAAAGTGAATGTATTTTGATATGCACCATCACTAGATGGAGAGTCTATGTGGATTAAAGATTCCTGGATACATCAATAAGAAATTATCATTTTTGATTTACACTTCATTGGTCAGATTCCAGAAAGACTTGTGAGTCATTATTTCTACTATTTTCTAGATGGCTATTTAGGATACCACAAAATTGTAGTTGGCACCACTGATTACAAAAATACCACATTCACATGACCATTTTGTACTTTTTCTTATTCAATCAATTCATTTGAAATTGTGATTCTCTAGAAACATTTCTAATATTTATGGAGCATATCTTCCATGACATTGATGAATAGTTCCTAGAAATTTTCATGGTTAATTTCTCAGTATATGGGAGATCATTTGATGTCTTTTTAAGAAATATGGAATTAGTTATCCAATGTTGTGATGAAAAATTCTAGGTCCTGAATTGGGAGAAATTCCATTTCATGATACAATGAGGAATAGTCATTGGTCAATTTTTTTTAAAGAAGTCATCGAAGTGGATCTAATATCATTAATTATCTAACTGAACCCTCAACCATTAAAGGAATTATATGTTTTATGGGACATGTTGGATTTTACAGACGATTCATGGTGGAATTTATTAAATAGGCCCATCCATTGACCCACATATAGTCAAAAGACATTTCTTTCTTATTAATTGAGGACTTCAGGAAAGCATTAAATTTGTTGAAGCAGAGTATGACAACATCAACACTCACCATTTCACCCAACTGCAACAAAGAATTTGAGTTAATGTGTTATTTCAATGACCATTATATTGGTTCTATATTAGGATGGTGCATTGAAAACATCTTTTGTCTCATTTTTTATACAAGGAACATTCTACGTAAAGCTCAAGTCAACTACACGACTCCTAAAAAATAACTGTTAACCGTTCTATATGCATTTGAGAAATTTGGTTCATATATGGTTTAATCCAAAAATTAGTTTACATACTACTCATGTTGAACTTATGTACTTGATACTAAAGAAGGATTGAAAACCTAGGATTATACATTGTATCATCCTACTACAATATTTCGATCTATTGATGAAGGAAATAAAAGGGAAATAGAATGTGATTATAGATCATCTATGAAGAGTTCCTCTACCCATCATCATGGAATATAGGGATGCTAAAATTTAAATGGAATTTCTAGATGAAACCAAGATTAGTATCCAGGCTCAACTGTGGTTATTGGATATTGGAAATTATATAGCCACAAGATTCTTACATTAATACCTCTATTACCAATAATGAAAAATATTTTTATCAGATAAAAAGAACTATTTTTGGGATGAACCACTATTGTTCAAACACCGTGATCATGTCCTATTAATATGATTCATACATGATGAATAAACCCACCATGTTATTGAAATGTGTTACAATTCATTGATTAGAGGACATCATGGACACGAGCATACATTGGACAAAAATCTACAAAGTGGATTTTTTTAGCCCATATTGCACTAAGATGTGAGGAAATTTTGGAAAATATGTGACTGATTCTAATGGGATGAAAAAATTGAAAAAAGGAATGTGATTCCAAAAAATCCCATGATGTATGTATAAATCTTTGACTTTATAGGAATAAAATTAATTGGACTATTTCCTACATCGCATGGAAAAACCTACATTTTGGTTGGTGTTGAATACGTTTCAAAATGGGTTGAAGTAGAAGCTACTGTGCATGATAAAATGAAGGTTGTCATGAACATTCTATGGAATAATGTGTTTTGATGATTTTTATTTCTATGAATACTCATCTGTGTTCAAGGAACATAGTTAACAAACTGATCTATGAGTGGAATTATAGAGAGGTGCTTCTTCAGATACAATATCAGAACTCACTGCCCCTTAGAAACAAGTGGGAAGGTAGAACTATCAAACATTTCGGAATTTTTTTTTGAATAAACTATGAATACAAACCAATGTAATTAGTGACTCAAACTAGAGGTTAAACTATGGGTATAAATAAATTCCTATAAAACACCCATAAGAACCACACCATTTGCAGTGGTTTATGGGAAACCAATTAATCTTCTAGTTGATCTAATGAATCATTAATTTTAGGAAATCAAGATATTAAATTTGGATTCTAAGAAGGCTGGGGAAGCTAGGCTGATAAAATTAACCTCTTCGGAAGAATTAAGGAGAGAATCATATGAAAACGTAATAATCTATAATGAAAATAAAAATAAATGTCATGTTCATCATATTTCAAGGTGTACCATTGTTCATGGTTATATGGTTCCTTTATTTAACTTGATATTGAAACTATAATACTGTAAGATAATGTCGCGATAGGATAAACCATTCTA